>CM060323.1:59289425-59374425 GCA_030674155.1 Stramonita haemastoma | reverse complement strand
TAGCACCAAAAAGGTTTCCTACGGTGTTATGAATCAGTCATCTATACTCAAACACACAATACACACCCTGATTTTGTACGACTTGTTGGCAAACGTAACAGATCCAAAAGAACACCTGAACTTTCAATATGTCATAACATAAAAGAAAGGTTCGGCCCGAGTGCAAACGTTCTTACTATTTGCCCGACAAATTCAGTACACAACTATGTGGGGGGGAATTCTGAATTTTTTTTTTTTTTTTCGAAAATGGGATGGAGGAAAGAAAAAAACGAAAACAAAATAAAAGCAAATCCCTAACCTTTGAATGTTTGTCTACTGAGAACAATTGTTGAATAGATGGGGCTGGGGACTAATAGTGACAACACAATACAGATACTGATTATGAGAGGAGAGAGAGAGAGAAGAGAGAGAGAGAGAGAGAGAGAGAGAGAGAGAGAGAGAGGGAGAGAGAGAGAGAGAGAGAGAGAGAGAGAGAGAGAGAGAGAGGATTGTGTGTGTGTGAGAGAGAGAGAGAGAGAGAGAGAGAGAGAGAGAGAGAGAGAAGAGAGAGGAGAGAGAGAGAGAGAGAGAGAGGACTGTGATGGGATAGTAGTGGTGATGGTGATGACAGATCTCAACCCCTTCCCCTATTCCCAATTTTACAGAGTTCTAGATGTTAATTCTGACATCAGCGCTCAGGGCACACACGTTAAGCTTAAATTTGGCAAAGAATCACATTTTAGGGGGACGGAGGGACGGTATCAACTAGATCAGCAAATGCCAGTCCTGAACGAATGTTGTGGCTGTCTCACCCTTGAACTGGAGTTGAGTGTTAAAAGGCGTCTTCCTGTAAACGCGAAATGTTTCAGGCAAGAGTTAACTGGCCAAGTTACCACCATCACAATGCCCCAGAAAACTGCAGGCAAAATGTATGACCTGACCTGACCTGTCCCTTTTCACTGACTGTGATAATACACCCTTCCGGCATCTCTCTCTCTCTCTCTCTCTCTCTCTCTCTCTCTCTCTCTCTGTGTGTGTGTGTGTGTGTGTGTGTGTGTGTGTGTGTGTGTGTGTGTGTGTGTTTATATTGACCTATAAAGATCTCTCAACACTCACGCATACACAATACGCAATGACAAGCACCCACGCAAGTAACTCAGTACACAAAACCAGGCTCATGGGTTCAGCCATAAGCTGCATGATGAAACATAGATGCTACCAAAGGCTAAAAAAATAAAATAAAATAAAACAACAACAAACGGTACACTCCCTCAATATTTAAAACAACAACAACAAAACCAAAGATAACAAACCAATAAACTAAGAAACAAAAGGAAAGCAAAATTCAGGCACTTTGGCTAAAATCAACCATAGATCATTACGCAAACATGTGACACTTGACAGCTAGGGAACAAGGTGGGCGGGCCCCAGGGTTGCAAAGAGGAGATCCAGCCCTTAACTCATGTCTGTTACAGACAAGTGTCAGTCCTGCATAATAAAACAAGTAGGGGGGTGTTGATTAATTGATAGTGTGCTAAACACTCCTGGCCCCCGATTTGGGAAAAAAATATACGAGAATGGATCTCTTCTCTCTAGATCTAGAAGGCTAGGAAGAATGTTCACGAAAACACAAGAGCGTCATGGAATTGTGAGCAGGATGATTACAGCAGTACAGGAGTTCGGTGTTTGTATACTTGGTATGGTGTGTGTGTGTGTGTGGTTGTTTTCCTTTTGCTTATATTCCTGATTCAAGCTGTTGAGCAGGGGGGCTCTTTAAGACCCATAAATTGTGCGTGCATGGGGTAACAACGAAGTATGTAAGGGTGGAGCTAAAATAGCTTTATGCTGGCTTTTTTTTTTTAGCCCCCCTCTCCCCCCCCCCTTTTCTCAACACAATATGAAGGTGGAAAAACTAAACCTCCCCTCAAGGTTGAACCTACTTTGTGACAACAACGGATTGGTCAACCAGGCAACTTAGGCTTCCACCCACCCATGACTGCCACCCTTGCTGCTGGCAGCCTAGACTAGAAGATATCCACGGCTTCTACACCCACCCTTCTGGCTCAGCGACCCTAAACTACAGCCAGCCAGCCAGCCCACACAGGGAATGGCTGGTGTTAAGAACTGTGAGGTAGGGTTTTTAGTGCTGGACAGCAAAAGGTGGATGACAACTTGAGGATGGGCTTGCTGGGTGACTTGACCCCTGCCTGAGGACTGTACTGCTACAGATTCTAAGTCACTTGACTGGTTCAGGATTGTTGGTCTGCTGCTTGATAGGGTAATGCTGTGATTCAAGGACTCTGTCCCCCTTGCCCTCCCCCCCACCCTCTTTGTCCCCCACCCCTTTCTCTCTCCCTCTCTACCCTACTTTTCATTGTAAATACACAGAAAAACTATTCCCATTTTCTTTGCATTTCACAACTGTTATAGTTCTTAAAAAAAAGTTTTCACACAATATTTTGTTTTATAAGCCTAACCAGTTCTCTCTCTCTCTCTCTCTCTACCATTGGTATTGAGAAATACTTTATTCACATTTTGTACTATTTAATAATCACGTGCTGAATGTAGTTGATTTTTGTTGCTGTTGTTGTTTTGAGGTGGGTTTTTTGTTTTTTGTTTTGTTTTGTTTGTTTGTTTGTTTTGTTTTGTTGCTTTGTCTTGTTTTTGTTTGGTTTCCTTATTCAAATCAAAATCATAATTGATTCTTACTTCATATTTCGTTTCTGAATGAGTGCCTTTTTATAACATTACCTTTAATATTGTATCTCTGTCTTATTTCTTACCTGATGTTGTTCTTTCTCCCCTTTTATCAAAATCTTATGGTTTATGGGACTTATTTTGATGATATATGGTGGTGGATTGATGTTTTCAGTCATTTAACTCACCATGTTCTCATATTTGATCTTTAATTATTGTGCCTTTTTTTTGTTTTTGTTTTGTTTTGTTTTGTTTGTTTGTTTGTTGTTGTTTTTTTTTGTTTTTTTGTTTTTTATTCAAATCAGAGTCATCATTGATTCTTATTTCTATTTTCGTTTCTGAATGAGTGCCTTTTTATAACATTACCTTAATATTGTATCTCTGTCTTATTTCTTACCTGTTGTTTGATACTTGGTATGATTTCTTGCTCGTGGTATTTGAATCACTATAATTGTTGTTTAGTTGAGGCTATCTTTTTATCTTGATGTTATCCCTGAAAAGGGCGGGGACTGGATGTAAAAAAGCACAGGAGTGCTTATCTATTATCCTCGAATAAAAGAATTTTGCCTTGCCTTGCCTTGCCTTGCCTTGCCTTGCCTGTCTCTCTCTCTCTCTCTCTCTCTCTCTCTCTCTCTCTCTCTCTCTCTCTCTCTCTCTCTCTCTCTCTCTCTCTCTCTCTCTCTCTCACACACACACACACACACACACACACACACACACACACACACACACACACACACACACACACACACACACAGAGCAGAGACTTAAAACACTTTCTTCTCAAATGCTAGTAGTTAAAAGTGACCCAGTATAACACACAACTGAGCAACAGGTGAAATCTGCATACTTCTATGTTTGTTAATTACAACACTAAGAAAAATCCATCATAAGTTTTCAGAATGGTGCCAGCAAAATGATGTGGCATGAATGAGCTTCATGCTAATTTGGGCACAGTCCCCAACTATTTGTTTCTCTTGCATAATTATATTCCTTTAAAAAAATCAGCTTCATTTTGGAGAAGCATATGTCCACTAACTGACTAAGCTCATCTGATTAAGCAATGACTCTCATCTTACAGTTTGTGAGTTAGTTTTCTGTACCACATCACCCCATCCCACCCCTTCCATCAAAAAAAAAAGAAAAGAAGAAGAAGAAAAGTATTTTCATTACACATCTTGAACATAATGATAATTCCTTTGGTAGTGCAGTGTATTGTTTGCAAGGTTTGGTACTGGGCAGATTGGTCAGTATTCTTGTGGAAAAAAGAGTATAATGGCAAATGCCACCATCCCTGCACATCTTCCAGAGTTGCCTACTGTAAGTTTAGCCCAAGCCCCCAAACTGCATTGTATTCCTTGAAATCTTAGGACTAATGGCCACTTTCATCAGGAAAAGTTTTGTTAGGCGACGTAAATTTTGACTAATGAACAAGAAAAGTGCAAACAGATAATTTTTTGGTAATCTCCTTGTTACAAACAGATTCAGGGCTCCTAATTAAGCATGTTTTTAGGATTGCAATGAATGACATTCTTTGATTATGACGCATGGAATATTAGTTATTGATACATGTTAATGCCTGTCGATTGCATATATGTTTGTCTGCTCGTGGAGTTTCGGGAGTATTTTATAATATTTTAAGAGGTTTTAGAAGTACCGAGAATCGTTCATAGTATTCTATGACATTCTGGAATCTGTCAAGACGCGTTGCTGCAATCTAAGATGTTTGTGTGAAGTTCCCCAAGCTTCCGGGATGGTCTGTCAGCGATGGTCTGGCAGCGGGCAGTAGATGGGGCCTGGACTGTATAAATACAAGGGGCTGTTATCGCCTCGAGGAGGGAGGAGAGTCGAGGAGGAAAGATGATACTGAGAAGAGGAGAGGAGGGGGATTCCCACGGCGCTGGAATGTTTAGCGGGCAGTAGAAGGGGCCTGGACTGTATATATACAAGGGGCTGCCTTCGCAGTGGCAGAGGAGGGGAGTCCCATGGCCGAACGCCCTAGTGATCGAGCAGGGGAGGCAATGCGGACGGTAGATTTAGGGTTTGTTTTTTTTTCTAGAAGAAGGGGAGAAAAATGGAAGGAATAGAAGAAAAGTTATGAGAACTATGAAAGTGATTAGTTGATGGAAAGTTGTGTTTAGTGAGCGTAGTAACAGGGTCTTGGTTAAATCCGTGGTGATGTTAGAAAGGAGTTTTCTTGTTTGTTTTTATTGGAATTTTTGTACTGGAAACAATACTGTTTTGAAGTAGATTAGTTGAATAAAAGAATTATAACTTGATCTCTGAGTCGTGTGTGCTCTGTTAGATGTGATTCCCGAGAGGTAGGGGAGCAACTCTTGGCACTTCAGTCAGCGTTATACGTCCACTGGAGTGTCTTTAAAACAAAGAGTTTGTTCCTCAGAACCAATAACGTAAGGGTAGGGGAGCAACTCTTGGCACTTCAGTCAGCGTTATACGTCCACTGGAGTGTCTTTAAACAAAGAGTTTGTTCCTCAGAACCAATAACGTAACATATGGGGGCCAAGCCGGGATACCTCTCAACATCGAACCATCAACACAGTAGCTTCCGACTTTAGATTTCAAGGATATAGTATTGTATTCACTGCTGCGGTTGTGTTTACAATATAGCTATGGAACTTCAGTGTGAGATTCGTTGTTGTGATTCAAGGGGTGTACGTCCGATAGCGTTGGGTGCTTCGGAGTAACCTGGAGTTAAATCTGTGAGGAGACTGCGTAGTCACAACGGGTGTGTGTCTACGGCAAATCTCGGAATTTCAGTGTGTGGATTCGTTTGTCTGCGTATTCACAATGGGTGTGTTTACTGCGGGTCTAAGGAATTTGTTGATGAAATTCAGTGTGTGGATTCGTTCGTCTGTTTTACTGAGATAATTCAGACTGTATTCCAGTAAGGGTGTGAAGCTCAGTGAGCATTGTGTATCTAAAGGGACTGTCAGGGGCCGCGATCTTGCTTTAGCCTCCTGCTGAGTGAGATCTGGCGTCTGATTTAGTTAGTCTGTGGGGCTCACGTGAGTATAACTGGTTTATGTTTTTTGTGTGGCGTCATCACCCTGTAAACAAGGGATTGGAGTGAGACATTACGTCATAACTTTGTAATTCTAACTTATGAAAAAATCAGTTATGGCAGATAGCAGGGAAGAGCTAGAAAGCCTAGCACAACAATATGAAACAATTTTAAAAGAGAAAGATCAGAAAGACAGAGAAGAAAGAGAAAGAGACAGGCAAGATAGGTTGGAAAGGGAAGAAAGAGAAAGAAAAGAAAGAATTGAAAGGGAAGAGAGAAGAGAAGCCCTTGAAAGAGAAGAAAGAGATAGAGAAAGAAAAGAGAGAATTGAAAGGGAAGAGAGAAAGGAAAAGCTCGAAAGGGAAGAAAGAGAGAGGGAGAGGCGTCATGAATTGGAGATGAGAAGACTTGAATTGGAGCATGGCAGCTCTGTTCAAAGATTGAGTAATAATGGTGATCTAGCTAAAGATACGAAGTCACCAGGGCTGGATGATAAACCAGAGGACCTGAACAGTTTCCTCCTGAGGTTTCGACGTTTTGTTGAAGAAATTGTGGAAATGGGTAAGATGGCATCAAGCAATGATAATGAGAAAATGCTGGAATCTGGAACCAGAAATAGTTCACAAATAGGAAAACATCCAGAGATAAACGCCATTGATGACAAGTTCAATGATGAGGAATGTGCCGTGACCACAAGGGCGCAATCAAAGAAGGAGGGGGAGAGCGTTCCCCTGAAAGTCACTGATAGTTCCAAGGCAACTATGGTGGACAAAGGAAAATTGATGGAGCTTCAGAGGGCTGACCCATCGCTTGATAAACATCGTAAACATGAGGAGGCTGTCATGACAGGAAGTGGGGAGGTTCACTTTGAAGAAAAGGGGGGTGTCCTCTTCAGGGTCTTCAAGAACCATGGAGGAGTGGTACGCCAGGGGTTGGTGCCACCTCAACTACGCAAATCTACAGTGGAGCTGGCACGTGACTCTATCACAGGGGGTCATATGGGCATGGAATGGGAATCCCCAGGATCTCAGTGTGCTACTCTGGTGATTTTTATCCAAGAGGAAGATGAGGTAGGCGGCATGTGTGTGGACAATAGAATCGACAGAATTACAGTGTTTGATCCAGGAGGAGGTGTACCAGAGACTTCATCAAGGATTTCCACATCGGAAGTGATGGACAGGTGCCAAACCCAAAGGACATTTGCGGGGAAATTTAAGTGGCCAGGGATTCTGTGAACACTGACTTTTGGCACCCAAGGGAAGGATGGTGCAGACAGCATGTACGTGGACTACAAGAGGGTTGACAGGATTACGCTATTTGATCCTGGAGGAGGTGTCCCAAAGACGGTAACACATCTGCTCAGAAGTGACATCTTAGTAAATTCATTGTTTTGTCATGAAGAATCATAAGCTTAAAGATTGTGAATTTCATATTTTTGGTCATTTGATCTGTTGATGATTTCCTAGCTGTTGAGTTTGACATGTTTGGTCGTTCAACATCATGAACATGGTTATCATTTTGAAATTGTTGGGTATTTGATGGTTTCCTAGCTGTTGAGTTTGACATGTTTGGTCATACAACATCATGAACATGGTTATTATTTTGAAATTGTTGGGTATTATTGATTTGGTTGGCCTAGGCCAGGGGTTGTGTCAGTTGTTGATGTCAGTTCATTGCCAAGGCCTACACTAGAATGTTGTAATGTTGTAAAATGTTGTGTTGAGATTGCCTTCGGCCATGACAAGCTCTTAACAGAACAACCTGCACTCTCCTTCAAAGGAGAATAAATCCTCTGAAGTCGGAGTATGGCTGCCAATATGGCGAGGTACATGAAAGTAGTCATACACGCAAACTTCTCATTCAGTGTGCAATTTCAATCTCACAGTGATTCCCAGGTGGGATTAGTGAGTCAGAGGGCACATTCTGGGTGACCCCCCTAGAGTGTTAAGCTGGGGAACAACAACAACAACAACATTGATTCGTTTTGGGTAAAGGTTTGATTGTGTGGGATTTTTGGTATGGACAAGTGCTGATCCCAGAAGACATTTGTGGGGCAATATGTGTGTCTCCTGATGGAACTTAAAATAGTTAGAAGTTTGTGAAGTGACAATATTGGAACTATTTGCATGAATATTTTGTGGACTGAATTGTGGTAATGCTGCATGTTGATTTGATTTGGTTTGATTTGTTCTTTTGTATCGAGGGTGATGGAATGGGCACTCTTGTGCTTTTTTACATCCAGTCTCCGTGTGTGTGCGGTTTTGTGGGTGTCGTTTGTTCCCGCCGGCGCACGATGGCCTGATCTTGCGAGGGGCGGAACGGGATTTGACGTGTGCGCATGGTGTTGTGCGTGCGTTCGCACACGGGGCCTTCGGTTTGAAGTCTCTTCCGAGGGACTTTTGGGGAGAGTGGAGTCTGCACTGATGTAAACTCCAGGAGGAAAATATCCCCGACCGGAATCGAACCTAGGTCGTCAAATTGCCAGCGCAATGTTCTAACCACTAGGCTATCCGTCCCCTGAAATGTGCTAATACTGTATGTGGAACTTGAGTGAGCTACTATGAACCTTGAGTTTCAAAGTTGAATCTGTTTGTTGTTTTGGAAACAAATGTTGGGAAATTTGTTCTAAGTGGGGGGTAATGTTACAAACAGATTCAGGGCTCCTAATTAAGCATGTTTTTAGGATTGCAATGAATGACATTCTTTGATTATGACGCATGGAATATTAGTTATTGATACATGTTAATGCCTGTCGATTGCATATATGTTTGTCTGCTCGTGGAGTTTCGGGAGTATTTTATAATATTTTAAGAGGTTTTAGAAGTACCGAGAATCGTTCATAGTATTCTATGACATTCTGGAATCTGTCAAGACGCGTTGCTGCAATCTAAGATGTTTGTGTGAAGTTCCCCAAGCTTCCGGGATGGTCTGTCAGCGATGGTCTGGCAGCGGGCAGTAGATGGGGCCTGGACTGTATAAATACAAGGGGCTGTTATCGCCTCGAGGAGGGAGGAGAGTCGAGGAGGAAAGATGATACTGAGAAGAGGAGAGGAGGGGGATTCCCACGGCGCTGGAATGTTTAGCGGGCAGTAGAAGGGGCCTGGACTGTATATATACAAGGGGCTGCCTTCGCAGTGGCAGAGGAGGGGAGTCCCATGGCCGAACGCCCTAGTGATCGAGCAGGGGAGGCAATGCGGACGGTAGATTTAGGGTTTGTTTTTTTTTCTAGAAGAAGGGGAGAAAAATGGAAGGAATAGAAGAAAAGTTATGAGAACTATGAAAGTGATTAGTTGATGGAAAGTTGTGTTTAGTGAGCGTAGTAACAGGGTCTTGGTTAAATCCGTGGTGATGTTAGAAAGGAGTTTTCTTGTTTGTTTTTATTGGAATTTTTGTACTGGAAACAATACTGTTTTGAAGTAGATTAGTTGAATAAAAGAATTATAACTTGATCTCTGAGTCGTGTGTGCTCTGTTAGATGTGATTCCCGAGAGGTAGGGGAGCAACTCTTGGCACTTCAGTCAGCGTTATACGTCCACTGGAGTGTCTTTAAAACAAAGAGTTTGTTCCTCAGAACCAATAACGTAAGGGTAGGGGAGCAACTCTTGGCACTTCAGTCAGCGTTATACGTCCACTGGAGTGTCTTTAAAACAAAGAGTTTGTTCCTCAGAACCAATAACGTAACACTCCTGGAAGAATAATCTTTCAACCAAAATTATCAATTTCAATCCTGATAATTAAACCTGAATTAAAAAAGGAAACTTGGTCAGCTATAAAACTTAGTATTCCTTTTCATTTTTTTTCCACAAATATTCTATAAAATCTGATTTTTGTTTTACATAAATGGGTCCATTTGTTATCCATAGCAACCTGTTATTAATGTTAATATCTGAATACTAGCTGAGTTATCAGATTACTTTACAGTTAGATTATAATATCGGCAAAGATAAAATACATAAATTTATTGGACAAACACTAAAACAGCATCTTTGAAAAATTATATTATATACATGTCTCGTTTCCTTGAAGACAATCAGCAAAAGAACTTTTTCAGAACACAATGGATTAAAATCACCTGTTCTAGACACATCCATCCCTGAAGTTGGAATACAGCTACCTTAGCCTTAGGTTGAGGGGGGTGCTGATTACACAAAAATCCAACCATTGGTGAGCTTTGGAGCACTAGCCCAGGAACCCCCCCCTCCCCCCCCCCCCAAAAAAAAAATCCATTAGGCTATAAGGGAACGAACCCTTGCTTTTAAATGATTTTGACAAACTGACACCATCTGCTTGACTCTCTCTATTACATATAGTATTAACTGTCCTGTTTTGTTGTTTAGTGGGTTTGTTTTGTTTTGTATAAAAAAAAAAATGTTTACTATTAACACTGACTGTTTCACTATCAATGCTGATTTCTTAGTCCTGAGGATCAGAATCTATTCCAACATCTATGTGTAAATTATCTATTCAGTGCAATAAACTGCACTCATAATTATGATGAATGAACCTCCCATTATATACACACTTTACACACACATCCAAACCACTGACCCTAAAAGTACACACACACACACACACACACACACACACACACACACACACACACACACACACACACTCCCTACCCCACCCCCTCCCTTTTTTTCTTCTCTCCCCTCCTCTCTTGGACAATGTTATGCTGATTTAGTGATTACTAGCCATGTTAACAGCATTCAAGATTTCAGCTATGCCTAACTATCAAGTTCAGTTAAACGCCTGCATACTCTTAAAACAAACCAAAAAAACCCAAAAAACAAACAAACAAAACAAAAAAAAACCCACCTCTTGTGGGAGGAGGGGGGGGGGGGGTGCAAGAACTTGGAAATGGGGCATGAGATTTGAGAGATATAGTTTCCCTGCCGCTTTCACAAACTTAAAAAATGTTCAGAATACACGCATCCCCCTTTCTCCTCCCTATTTCGGCTAGTTACCGAAGTTATCCAGCACAAAGCAAACTGCCGACACAAGCAAAACTGCAACCAGAGCAGCAAGAAAAGTAAACACCGCCACTGTATGCGGCAGTTCTTGTCAACTTGGCTGTGCTTGTCGTCTGCTTTGTTTTTTTGGTCCTGAACGAAAACTTTCATTCACACCAATTTAAAATCTAGAAACTTACCTCAAAGTTGATGGAAAGTTACTGGTGTTTACACTTCACATTGAACAAACTGACCAATACTGCCAAACTGTTGTGATCAAGGTGTATTGATACGCAGAAACATTCACGTGTGACAATTTCAGTCTGACGGCTTGGTGTAACGCCATGGATTGTTAATTGCCCGGATGTAGAATTCCTACTTTCGCCTGAGTGAGTCACAATGGGCTGTCTCAAAATAACTTTGGTTCTTAATCTCTGTGTGTGTACATACTACATGCACGCACAGTGTGTGTGTGTGTGTGTGTGTGTGTGTGTGTGTGTGTGTGTGTGTGTGTGTGTGTGTGTGTGTTGTATTTTGCCCTTCATGGGATGATTAAGGTGGGGGGGGTTTTTACACTGTTTTCAGATGTATTAATACCTATACTAGATCATAGATCTGAGCAGTTGTATGGAGGCGTTTTCTGAACAGCTCATTCTGAAAACAGACGAACTGAAGGTGTTTACAAAAAAAATGCATTTCATCAGGGCCAGTACAGGAATCAATGCAAATTTGAAACAGATTCTAATTCAACCAGAGTTAGTGTGAAATTGAAAAAGATGTGATAGATCTTGTTCTGTAATGAAAAACTATTAATGCATTTTGTGATAGCTGCAAACAGCAGGCTGGTTTGATGAGGATTTGCCTTATTGGATTTTTGAGGCCATCAATTGGTAACAGCCATTGGCGTTTTGTTGGTTTTTTATGAGACTGTAATTAGTTTCAAATAATTTTTCTTTCCTCAGCTAGATTTCTGTGGTTCACATATGGTGAAATTTTTGTGTGTGCAACTGGGTTTTTTTTTTGCCCAAGTAGGTAGCCACATTCCGACTTTGGGAATAAAAATAATAATGATATGCCTGGCATCCTCAGCTTGCCTTACTATATGACTGTATAGTTCATAGAAGGAATCTGAATCCAACGGTAAAGATAATATTTATTGCTAACTTTATTCACTGGCAGATACATAAGCAGAATCAACAGTGATTGCTCATTTTGGAGATGACAGACATTTGACTTGGCCAGGGCTGGAGTAACTGGTCAGTGAAAGGGGAGTGATGGGTTTGCAGAGAAGCTTGGTGGTTTGAGCATTGCACTTGTGATCTGTCAGTGGCTGAGGGCACAGATTCAAGTCGCCACCATGGTGTTCCTTCACAGGGATGAGTGAAGAGTTAACACTTCCAGTTAACACTGGTTCAGGCTCCACACTCCCCCAATAATTCTCAGATGAGACTATAAACTTAGGTAACTATGCACCCTGCTACTTAGCCAGAGATGGATTCTGCCAGTTTCAACTTTCCAACAATACACTGCCTTAAAAATCTAGTGTGATGTCCTAACAAAAACTAAATGAGTTCAGGGAGAAACCTTGTCATCATGATCAATGAAACCCTGATGTGGCCTTAACAATGCCATTGGCATGAAATGGTTAAGAAATGTACAACTTAAAACATGAATTGCCCCTGTACCTGACCCGCATTTGTAGATGTAGATACCAATTTTTTGTCCCTAATGATAAATGACAGGTGTCCTTTTATTATAGTTAAAAAATGCTATAAAAAAAAAAAATTAAAGTTAAAAATGCTTGGTTTGTAACCTACTTGAATTTCTGGATCTCTCACCACAAGTGAATAATTATTAATCATTCATATTCATCAGCAGCTGGCTTCAAAGCAACATCTCTACCACTACTTTTTACAAGTCTGTTGGGGGTAGTTTCTGCTTTTTATAATTATTAAGAACTATTTTTTTGAAAGACGTTCGTAATTGGAGATTTAGCCGTAACAGACCCATGTCTCTGATTTGTTCAATTATCAGTAGTGGTTTGAGTGTTTACTTCTTCACTGGTTTTCCAGGAGATGATAAACCATGGTGCATTGTTTATCTTCACATTATGTTAAGTAACCAATACCACCAACTTCAGATGAGCTCTCCTTGCTTTTGAGAGAGAGAGAGAGAGAGGAGAGAGAGAGAGAGAGAGAGAGAGAGAGAGAGAGAGAGAGAGAGAGAGAGAGAGAGAGAGAGAGAGAGGGAGAGAGAGAGAGAGAGAGGAGAGAGAAGAAGACAGACAGACGACAGACAGACAGACAGACACAGCTTACATCACATTTCTCACCACACAATCGTCTCTCCAAAGGAACAACATAGTTTATTGTTTTTTAAAAAGACAAGCTACACAGAATACAAGAGTAATAAATAACTCTGAAGTATGTACACAAATGATGGCTGTGTGTGGTTATATGATGATGTGTCCAAAAAAACAAAAAGAAAAAAAAAAAGAAGAAAAGAGAAAAACAAGGGCAGATGGAACTGGAATGACTACATCATAATGACGCAACACTCACACACACGCAGAGGTACTAAGCAGCTAGCTCGCTTCATCAAACCATACAGTTAATCAGTGTGAACAACAACAAAATATGAACAGAGGAGGAAAAAGTAGCTTTCGCATAGCATTGGCGTTATTGAATCCATGTGGATACAACAAAAACAAACAAACAAAAGTACTGCTACATCGCAGATGATTCAGACAAAGCAACAGAGTTGTAAGTCTCTCACCAATTGATGAATACACCCAAGGAAACAGCAAACATGACCAAATAATCACATCCGACAACTGTTGCTTATCTGTTCCTATTTCAAAACACTATCAGCTATGCCTGAACAGGCTAATTGTGAACAATATGTCTGGTGCGTATGAGCATATATCATGTAATAATACAGATGACTTTTTTTTTTTTTAAACTAACTTTCCGAATTCATAACCTTCACTAAATATCCAACTTAAAACAAAAGCAGAACACCTTGCAAACGCTGAAATTTAACATTTTTAATCATCTTCAGTCAAGACAAATTCTTTAAACTTCGAAAAACAGTACACAAATTTCATTTTTGATCACAGTCATCTACGAGGTCAAGAGGATGCTACATTTGCAGTTGATGCATTTTTTCCTAGTTTTTTTTCTGAATAGATTTAGCCACCGTCCAGATTACCCTTGTGTGCAATGTGTGAAACCTCCAATATATGTAACTACTCAGTACTGGATGAGTAACTGGAAGTCAAGGAATAGGTATATATTATATATATGATTACATAATTACTACATGCCCTTTTTTTTTCTCTTCACCCACACCCCTCCCCAATCACCATCCCATTCCCTTTCAAAATGAGAAAAACATGGGAATCTTATCTCCCTTGTAAGATATCATAACATCAGTTGCTGCCTATGAAATACAGCAAAATTAAACACAGCAAGCAATTTCAATCTAGGATTCTTTGCGTTATACAATGTATAAAAGGAAACAAAAACAAAAAAAAAGCCACCCTGAAACCCAACCTAGTCTGATTTTAACTCCAGTGCGTCAACAGGTGCTAGCTAAACACACACCCAAAGCCACAATGTCTGTAAAGTTTCCTCCAGCATCTTCTTTCAGCCAAGCCTACACAAACACTGGGTTACACCAAGCACACACCCACTGTTACTGATTCAATAGTGTTTTCTATAGAGCCAACATATATATAATATACATATGTATGGCTGTGGGTAGGGATGTAGATTGGAACAGAAACACACAACACCTCTGCTCCGCAAAGAAATGACACAGTAGGACACATCAGTCTTGACATCATCGTGTCTGTCCTTTAGGGGGGAAAAAATGTCGGAAAAAGACAGAAAATACCAAAATCCATAGGAAACACAAAAATCAAACAGTGAAAATTCATGTAATCAAATACAAAAGAAATACAAATCCAAAGATTCCGAATCCAACATAAAGTAATTCTGAATATGACAGTCTTTTTTCCCCCAACAGATTTCTATCAGTATCCAGACCATGTTTTATCAACAACAAAGACACAAGTTTTGCAATTTCTAGTTTCGTTCCATTCAAAAACTACACATCACAGCTACAGCTGTGGAGCTACTTACCAAAATAAAACTTTCGCTATCTCGTTACTTAATTTCGAACTCCATTCTTTGAAGAAAATTCTACAGTGACGATAAATATGCTCATCTAATCATCCTTTCACCTACAATATCACTCTTTTATTAATTTGAAAAAAAAGTACTTAACTACTCTAATCTCGAAGTTCTCAGGCAAAAACAAGCCCTGAGGTAAATAATAAAAAATCCTTTAGTGACAGCCCCCTCCCCCCAACCCTGCTTTAAATGACACACATAAACAGGTGCACTAAAATAAACTAAATATTCTTTCTTGTATAAACAAGACATGCCAGCATTGGGACCAACACAAAGGTAGCTTAAGCTCCAGTGGTAGCTAGCTATAAATATATATATGTGACATGGAGCGGCAATGATGCTGTTAAAAAAAACTTTTAAACTAGCCAACAGCAGACAAAGAGCCCATGATCCACACCCATCTGTTACGAAGGGATGACTATAGTATAATCATTCTTCTGGCTCATTCTAACGATGTTGCTGCATCCATCCATGAACAAACTCATACTTAAAAGCACACGCTAATACACACACGGATGAGCTGTCTAACAAGTCCTGTGCTCTCTGTTACAGTCTTCACACAGAACTTCATATGTACTTGGTTTTTATGATAATGACTATGATCACATTCAACAAATGCATATGAATTCAAGCTGTATTTAGAATCCTTCAGTCTTCTGACAAGAAAAGCAAAACTGATGATTCCGGATTTTTAAGTCTTTTAAAAACAGATTTCACAATACAAATGAAATCAAAACAGGAAAGCATTATGGATCTTTTGACCCTTTCCCTTCTCTTCTTCCAAGCACTCTTTCTGTGAGATACACAAGATAGATAGTCTATAGAACAAAGGATCCCTCCATAGGTACATACATCTCCATCAATCTACTGATGAAACAGGAGGAGCAGGGTGACAGCATGGTTTAATAATGATGATAAGTACTTCATAAATCTCACAACTATCCAAAGCAGATCTAAAAACACAAGTCTTACACACATCCTAAGCCCCTGACGGTGACTGGGGGGTGAGTGATGTTAACACGGGGCGTATCTGATCAATCAATCAATCCATCAATAAATAACAGTAGGCTGGAATGACTTGACACTACTCAGACACACAAGCAGATTTCTTTGGCAGTGCTGGCAGTGCTGCCACTGGTACCCACTTTGTACAACACTCTCTACACTACCTAACTCACTGCCACCCACCACGCTCACTGACAGATGGAACTGACTGACTGACTGACGCAGCAAACTGAGCAGCGGTGAGGTGAGGATGAGGATGGTGGCAAGATGGAGGACCCCCCTGCTCACACACTCACAAATTATGCATACCTGATATGCAAAACAGCCGATGACCGAGGCAATCGTAAGAACACAGCGGTTGGTACATAACACAGTTCTTTGAAAAAATACACGGATGATTTTCTCCACAATTGCCCGAGAAAAAAAAAAAAAACTGGTTATGTTTGGTCGTGATCACACGTTGTATAAGCCACGACGTGTTCTTTTAATAATAAATACATAGCGACATGAATCAGCTACATAAATAATAATACTTAAAAAAAAAAAAAAAAAAAGAGCGAGGTTCAGCATGAACACCATGTTTGATTATGCTGCAGTAGTGTTAGCTGTCCTCGTCATAGTTATCAGCCACAGGTGATGGAGTCAGTCTGTGTCAATACTGGCCTGAGAGCGGGATGAAACACGACGTCATGAACAGGATGGTGGTGCATGTACACAGCCCAGTTAGCTGTCACCTGATTTACAGCCAACATTACAGCCATGCCCGCTGCCGCTGCCACCACTGCACAGTCTGCTGTCCAGGTGAACACAGCTAGTGAGCGCTTTTTGGGAGGACTCTTAGGAGGGGAAAAATGAGTTGCAAGTGTCTGAGAGTCAGTCTGTGCCAAGAACGTCTGTATGAATCATAACCTACCTTCTAGCAGTAGAATGTTCTGGTTTGTGGGCTGATCCCTATGATGTTTCAAAAAAAAAATTACATATGTTATCATTATCACTACTGCTATAATCTGTTACAAAAAAGTTACAATACCCCATATCTCTTTGAGAGCAGAGGACATCATACGAGACAACTGATACATTTTTTTCATAATAAAAGTCTGCTACAAATTACATATCTGTACATACTACGTTTATCTATCTATTACCCTGACCTATGAATTCATTTCTATATCTATACATGGCCCTTGACGTGTACATAATTATGCCTTTCCATGACTTGTTTAAAAACATTAAAAATGTATAACGTAAAAATTGGGGCAAGTAAAAACTGAGGGGGAAAACGCAACCTGATAAAAATGAAATGTTTAAATATTTCTTCTTAATACTTAGATATTTTCATCTAACAGTTGACAAACAAATCGCTCTAAAACCTTTAAAGGTTAAAATTAAAAAGTACTTTGATCTAAACCTCATCTCATACTACTAACTCCCATAAAATACTTTTTTCTGTGTTTTAATTCATTTGTCTCGAAAGAAAGAAAAAATCCAAACACTGTGATGACTAGACTCCCCCCCCCCCCCAAATCCTTTTTGCTATGTAAAAAAGTTCTTAAAAAGCCCTGATCCTAGAAAACACAACACAAACAGTGTTGGTATAATAACAAAAGCCTGTAGATGAAACATGTTTTAAAATTATTAATGATAAAAAAAGGTGTATTGCTTGAATATTTGATGAGGTTGAAATAAACTACTTTTTGATGAATGATCTTCCTGAATGAAAATGCCAAATCCAAGATAAAAAAATTGTACAAACCATTGTGCGCAGTATTTGATTTGACATATCAAAAAGTTTTATTAACAGTTAAACTTTGGTCCTAACCCAAACTGGTGATACAATATAAAGTATGTGACATGAAGTACTGGTCATAGTAAGTTCTATCGATTAAATCAGCTCTCTGAGTCCATACTTTGATACTTAATATAATCAACATATAATATAAAATATGTCATAAACCAACATGTCATTTAGTAAATTCTTTCTAGCTAAAACTGCCCAAATTAAAAGAATAAGCATTAACAAGCAAACAAATAAAATCACAACAGGGGAACAAACACAGAAATACTTACCCTTCTTCCACAACTTGTTTCATTTGAAACTAATTCATGAGAGAGAGAGAGAGAGAGAGAGAGAGAGAGAGAGAGAGAGAGAGAGAGAGAGAGAGAGAGAGAGAGAGAGAGAGAGAGAGAGAGAGAGAGAGAGAGAAGACAGAAGACAGACAGACAGACAGAGACAGACAGACAGAGAGACAGGGAGCAATATACTTTCCCTTAACTTTCCGATTATTACCCCCAAACAATCTTGCATATTGAAAGGGACATTTAAAAAAAAACTTTACCTAAATACAAAAGAAACGAATATGCAGAACTACTAATGAAATTATAAAAAAGATGTGGTGAACTAAATGATACCAATAAAGCTGAGTGTAAGATAGATTATGATAGCCTCAATGCGTGCGTGAGTGCATGCGTGGTGTGGTGAGTATTTGATACTATTACAATAGCCTCAAATGTGTGTGTGTGCATGTGCGTACGCGCGTGTGCATGCATTTGTGTACCCACATGAGGAGTGTAAGCTGCAGGGTTTCCTACTGTACAGACAGACAGACAGCAAAGTGTGCAGCAGGGCAGGGCAGTCAGTATCACAGGCAGCATGGAAAGCCTGAGACCTCACACACACGTATACAAACACACCTTTGATGATAATGGTGGTGGTTGACATCAGGTGTGAGCCACTGATGTTCCGTTGATTTTACCGTTCTTACCCCCCAAAAAATAATCACATATCAATCAGGTAGCTTGTGGCCAGGAAATCCATATCAACATTGGCAAAACTTGTGCCAAGTATTATGATCATAAAAATAATAATATAAAAAAAATGTGTCCAGAAAAAAAGACCGGTTGTGCCTTCAGTACATTGTTTAGTATGCCATTTTGTCAGTCGTTGGTATTACTTGTTCTTCAAAACAGCTTCTCTGATATAATAATGATGGTCAAGACCGAGTAGTTGTAACAAACTCCGCACAGTTATCAGGGTGAACAAATAGTTATCCTGGACTGACAACAATCAAACAGAATCATGTACGCCAGCTCGAACTAGATACCAGTTCAATGAAACGACACGCATCGCAAGATAGTGTAGTGACGACCACAATGATGATGGTGATAAGCTCTTTTCGCCAAAACAGTTGCATTCGGTTCAAAACATTATATTTGCAAGATGTAGCCTTAGCAAAAACTGCACACTGAACATACAAACATTCCCTGAAAAAACAGCTACATATTATGTGGGAAAGATAGAGACTGAGAAAGTGAAAGAGACAGGAGGAGAGGAAAGAGTCCTGATACACAAGCCTGAACTGTGGGAGAGAGCGGGAAGGGGGAGAGACAGGGATGTGTGTGTGTGTGTGTGTGTGTGTGTGTGTGTGTGTGTGTGTGTGTGTGGTGTGTGTGTTGCGTTGCGGAGTGTGTGTGTGTGTGTGTGTGTGTGTGTGTGTGGTGGTGTGTGTGTGTGTGTGTGTGTGTGTGTGTGTGTGTGTGTGTGTGTGTGTGTGTGCTTGCGTGTGCTTGCGTGTGCATGTGTGTTGGAGAAAAGGCGTTTATCTGCAACCTCAAACTTAAGTCAGAGCTAAAATAGTTCTTCACCAGTCCTTGAAAAGAACATATGTTCTGTGTGAAAAAAATACGAAATAAATGTACACCCCCAAAGCTTGGAATAAATCTAGTTGAGAGCATGAATTAACAAAATTGACACGTCTCCACTAAAAATATCTCAACAAAGTTTTGAACGGAAATCTAGAATGTGAAAAACAATACCCATCTTCTTTACATGTTAACTGCTTAAGCACTTCATGTTAAGTGCTAGCGTTTCATACTTTTTAAAATGTGAATTATCAAACTATTTCATTTTAGGTGGTTGGTTTTAAGTCCTATTTCATGCATAATCTTTGTGGCATCTTTCTCAAAATTGATCTACATGAAAAAAGAACTTTTTAACAAGATAAAAGTCTGCAAAGAAATTACTTAAAAGGAAAAATCCCAACAAACCTTTAAACGAGGATGATAGGTCACAAAGTGAAAAACACTTAAAACAGAAATTTATCAACTTTTACAGATACATCTTTTCAACTTTTTAAAATCATATTTACAGCACTCTAACCCAACCAAGTTTAATTTCATGCATGTATTGATATTTACAGTCCACCCTCCCCCTTCCAAAAATCATCCCAATTTGCCAAGAGAGAAAACTGTTAACTGTTTCTGATCAAAGAAAGAAGCAAACATCTAGGAAAAAAAGTTGCAACCGTTACACCAGAAATTTACAATGCTGCAAAGTAATTACCTCCCTTTATAAAAAAAAAAAAAAAAAAAAATCTGAAACAACAAATACATTCCCCTGTTCCCACACCCTTCAAAGCAGAAACAATGTACGCCAACTAGAAGAAAGATAAATCTGCGTTTATGTACATTCATTTCTTCTTTTCCTATCCTAATAATAAGACATCCCAATCACAACGGATATTTCCTGGAAGGAATCCACTTTTCCCATTCACTGCACCAGTAGCATGACAAGTTTGCCCTATGATACCCTTGCATGTCAGTTGTTCGTTATGAAACACCCCTACCCCCTCCAATTAACAACTAAAAAACCCTACCTAAATACTCATAGAGAAACTGAGAGAAAGTAGCCAGAAAAAGGTAGGGTTAAGATGAAGAAAGAGGGACATTGGGTAAAAAACCCAAAACAAATCAAAGGAGAGGAGAGGTGTGTGTCTGGAATTAAGGGACTCCACTGTGTTAAAAAAGTATACACAGGCCGCTGATCTTTCTACAACCTTGGATTTGTTCAGAGCATTAACAATAACAGTCGAGGCCTCGAGGTAGGTAAGAAAAAAGAAAAGAAGAAAAATGAAGGTACAGAAAAAAAAGAAGAGAAACTAAAGTACTGAGAGACAAAAAAAAACCCTGAAGCTGCTTTTGAGCAAGCAAGGAAGTTGCAGTGACAGAATGCCATAATGAAATTAAAGCAAACTAGCATACTAGCCCTCCCCCCAAAAAAATTTTAGGCAATTTTTAGTTTGTGCCAAGCACAGCATGTTCATGTGCAGGAAAGACTGCTCAAGTCTAACCTAATCTTAACCAACTTGTGCAGTTTTTGCAAGCCACAGCATACATATTACCACAAAAGCAAACATAAAAAACCAGTACAAACCCATCACCATTCTATTATCTTAAAGGAAATAATAACATAAAAAAAGTGTTTTCTTCCATCTTTGGAATTAAATCTGAAAGTGTGAGATCAGTGTCTCAAGAGCTGGGTTTTTTTCTTCAGCAATATTGAATGTATTTTTCATTCCTCCTATAAAAAAAGTCTACACATTCCCCGTTGAACTTAAAAGTCTACAATACAATAAAAGGTACTAATAAAATGTGTGTGTGTGTGTGATGTGTGTTGATATATGTCACACACACACACACATGCACAGGCACGCAGCACGCACACATCTGCTCTCTCTCTTTCCAATTTTATTCAATATTGCAACCTCTCTACAGATGCGCTTAGCTTAGCTAGTGTAATTCCAATATTATAAAGGCATGGTGCAGGGTGGAGTGGGGTTATTTCAGTGGTCGAGTCTTTCAAGCTGTATAGCGCGAAATCCTCTTTTCTCAAGAGGTCAATGAATTAATACTACTCAAATCCACACAACAGTTCCCATCGATCACATATGTACACAGCCCATCAACGAAAAGACAAAAACAGAAACCGCGACCCAAAACCCAACACACGTTGCATGTTGCTTTTCGTACACATAGATATTCACTCTGCAAAACATACTGCCGAATGAATTCACTGACACTGTTCATTTAGGCCTGACGCCCCCAAAAAGTAAAGCTCTGTAACAAAACCTGACAACACTATACACGTAACAAACAATATGGATTGCCTTCAAGGTGGAAGCTAACCTGATGAAAACAAGACAAAACAACAAAAAATATTGTCATCTTCCAAAAAAAACAATTTGCAACAAATGCACCAAAAAAAAGCTTTTTCTCTTAGGGTTTTTCTTCTTTTTTTGTTGTTTAATCTTTATACCGATTCTAATTAGCCAGCTGATGAAGTGACAGGGACAACTCGCACGAACTCAACACCAGAACGTTCAGACACAAACAACACATGCTGCCCATATGTACAGGGAGGAGCTCACACTGAGTACAGACAACAACAAAACACAATAAATAACTCACTCTCTCTCCCTCTCTCTCAACGATGCCACCATCGCCTCTAAGTCTGTTTCCATGATATGACAACATTGAAGTGCTTCGAATAATTATTGTAACAATCATTGTCGTACATACAACAGTGAGAACTCGCACACTCTGTCGCCTGCAGTCATGCTTGCACCTGAACATAGCTCCACACAAATGTTGGATTCTTCCCAAAAACAAATGTGCACAGAAACCAGCCCACTTTTACATTTCAAAAAAAAAAAAAAAAAAAAAAAATTGAGCAGCATCATAACTGACGACGCTTTGCTCACTCTGAACTGTAACTGCAATTGTAAAACAAATGAACCAATAAAAAAAGAAAAAAAAGTAACGCTTTAATCAACAGAGCGTCACTGATCAACATCATCAACAAGAAGAAGTCAACAAGGTGGAGCTGACTGACTGGTGATTTCCTCTGAGATAGATTCTCTGAAAACACACACAACTCCAGTCAGGTCCAGTCCCTGCACCCATTGGTTTGCCGGTAAAGTGAAGTGACACCTTGCAGACTGAACAGATATCACTGGGTGAAAAGTGAAATACAAACTGCTCTGGAAACACCTACCAAACACCCATCATCTTAAAAGTTATGGGGGTGGGGGGGGAGAGAGAGAGAGAGAGAGAGAGAGAGAGAGAGAGAGAGAGAGAGAGAGAGAGAGAGAGAGAGAGAGAGAGAGAGAGAGAAGGGAAAGGTAAGAAAAGAAAACTGGAGAGATACAGAGTACTACTAGTTCACAAAACAAATGAACAGTTTAGTTTACACTGGTGTTCACTGGCCTCTGACAATACAGCAGTATTCAAGTAAAGTTTAAAACTGCAAAATAAAGTGATATTACTTCATATAAATAAAGACCCAAAACAAAATTCATTCACATTTCCCTAACTGAGCAACTCTAAACTTTGTCCAGACAGCTATAAAATCAAAACAATTAACAACAAACATATAAAAAAAAGAACAGACCTAGACCGCAACCTTAGTACCAGCAGAACTATCAGAGTAAACCCACTTAGAAAGGGCAAACGAGCTTCAAGTTTTGGGGAACAAGGTTTACAAAAAGAAATGTTAAGACCTGACATTTTCTGCACCTAGCTTTTTTTCTTCTTCTGTCAACAATTAGAGATGACAAGTTGACTGTATTTCAATTTCTAAAGTCTACTTTCAAAAATTATCTTACCGACCTGAGTTTACTTTGCAGTAATCAGTAATACAATATTCTGCATTTCTGAATAGAATTCTCTGCACTTCAAACATTAACTGGTAACACAATGTTCTTCATTAACTTATTCTTATCTCTCTTGGATTGCAGAGGAAAAATCAACTCCAGAGGGCTTTGATGACTTTCCACTATCAGAACTTTGTTGAAACTGGCTTCACGATCAGAGTTTAAAAGTCAGAGTGACTTTCACTGAGTTTTTCAAAGTTATCATTTTCTGGTCTTGAACCACCAGTTGTTTATGCACACATAAAAAAAAAAGAATGAGACTGAAAATGAAGTTGAACTTTACAATGGTCAGAACACAGGACTTTTTTTTCCCCCTCCAGTGATAAGGAGCTAGACAGAGGTTGCTTATGTACTGTTTTATATTGTATGCTAGACCACTTTTGTATATGGTGGTTAATCGACCATCAGCGATCACACTGAAATGGTAGACCCTTGACAAAATCAGCCTCCCAAATTAAAAAATTGTATATTGGGAATGAAATTTCCTATCTTTCCTAGGAAACTTATTTCTGGGTTTTTTTTATAAGGAAACTTGTGACTGTTCATATTATCTTTGGAAACTTGTGTATGTTCATATTTTCCCAGATAACATGTATGTTCATAGTTTCTTACTAAATGCAAGCAAACTTGAGGCCCCAATTTATACTTTTTTTTTTCATTCCTTGGCTAGAGCTCTGAGGTTCACTGATGGGGAGATCTTTACCCACCCTAAAGGTAGCCACAATCTGACTTCAGGGATGATGTCTAGACAGGACATCAGTGTGCATGCATTTTTTTGTTTTATCACTTTTTGTCATCTGCTCTTACCAGCGCAACTGGCTTACTCTTCCAAAAGGCAGAACAGGTTTTAACATGTATACAAGATGTTCTAAATGTGTTCATACACAGGCCTTCAGTAGTCTCATCCCAAGGAATTTAGGCGGTGGCTCTAACCCAGACCATCAAATTGCGAGCGTAGCTAACAACTCGTCTATCCCACCCCCCTTGTGCTTTTTGATGCAGGGGATTTTTGGCACTGCCAGGTCTGCTGACAAGACACACAAAATTACCCTCAGTAGATACTTGTAGAAGTCTTGGCACAAATCTGCTGAGTATTTGTCAATCCCTGAAGTTGGAATGTGGCTACCTTCACGGTGGGCAAAACACCAACCCAAGTAAACTTTTTTTTGTTTTCTTTTTTTTTTTACCAAGCATGAACACTGCAACAAGACCTCATCACAGCTGTGCAACTCTGGGGAACTGTGTGATCTACTATTTGCGTCAGCCTGAATAACACAAAGAGAGAGAGAGAGAGAGAGAGAGAGAAGAGAGGAGAGAGAGAGAGGGAGAGGAGGGAGAGAGAGAGAGAGAGAGAGAGAGAGAGAGAGAGAGAGAGAGAGAGGTGGCAGCAGCTACTTCCTGTTCAACGATGAGTTCAGGAGAAAAAAAAAAAAAAAGACCACCATATTTTAGCACTGGGAAAGAAGGAGAGAGCGAGCAGTGAGCTTGCAAACCATTTCACCAGTTTCATAACATATCAACAAATCAACATTGAATACTTGGGTTCGGTTTCACATGCCATGAAACATATCAACAATGAAGGTCAACTACCATCAGTCATCATCAACCCCCCACCACACACACACAGCTAGTAATCATTTACATTTTTCTTTTTTTGTTGTTGTTGTTTTTTCATTAGAGACACTGCGATTTGAAGAATACAAAACACTGGTAGATAGCAGAGGAAAGAGAGACAATAGAAAAAGAAGTGTGTGTATCAACTGTAATAATCACATCTTTAAAAAAAAAAAAAAAAAAAATTTCCTAGGGGACAATGCACTAAACAGTCACATATCTGACTCCTTTTACTTAATTCAACAGATAGCAATTATTTTCAGCCCGAATCGTTTTACATGAAATCAGAAAAAAAAGTGTAGCTGTTCTCCTCTCCTTCTCTGTCCAGCATGGTTTTGCTTTTTGAAAGATCATACAGAAAGAAGAGCTGTTGTCCAAAAAAAGCCTTCCAACCAATCCAACACCTCTCTCTTAAGAACACACAAGAGAACAACAGACAAAATCAGCTTGGACACATGATGAAAAACCCCATTTAATTGTGTACACTAGTAGTAACAGTTCTGTACAGAAGCATGCATGACAAGGTAAAATCACGACCACAAACATACATGTCAACAAAGCCTCACTCTCTGCCTTCCTCCTGACAGTCACCATCACAGTCACGTCACGTCATGTCACAGCACACAGAATCACCAACTGCAAGGTTTAGGTTTAGGTTTGCTTTTCTTTTTTTAAATCGAAGTGGTGGTTATTATTATTATTTTTTCCAACCCCCCTTTTTTAAATAAAACATACTTAACCATGTCTTACAAGTGCATCTAGGCTTGGTTGATCAGCAAAACCACACACTTCCAAAACAAAAACTAGAAAATGCTAGAAAGACTGATGACACTTTCTCTTGTCTGAAGCTGAACTTGTCAATCAGCAACTGCTACCAGAAAATCCAGGTATGACAGCACCAATGCATTGAAAGCAGCCCTGATATTTCTATAATAGCTACTACAGTCTTCCTTGATAGGAGAGCTGTAATTTCCGTTTCACGATGGCTGAATATGGAACTGTAGTATGGGCCCTTAAGGGCAGTATAGGAATGAATCTGGTGGTCAATGGAACCTAAGTCCCAAGGGATGATGATAATGTGATATAGAGGCGAGGCAGTAGAGATTGATTACCCAGCAAGTCTCTCCCTGGCACTTCTTTGACCTATTTCGGTTTGAAAAGGGAACGCCAAGGCTATTATTATTCATATTTCATAATTGCCTCCCTTGGACACAATATAATCTGCTATGCCAAGTCCGTTTTGTCCATGCACTTGCACGCATTTGAACTTTTATTGTCCATGCAATTGCATGCATTAATACTTTTATCTACTTATTTGTTTGCACTAAAATGTATTTTTAGTTTATTGCCATCGTTAAAGAGAATGACTTCGATACACAAGCCTAGTTTTCGTGGCAAGTGGTTCTGCTCAGCAAATAAGCAAAGATGCACTAGTGGGACATGGAAGTTAGTGTTATTAAAGCATAACTTTAAAAGGAAAAAAATCTTGAGTATTGTTACTAATGAACAAACTATCGACATCATCTGCCACAGGCAAACTGGGAGGAAAAAAAACACGTAAGTTTGACCATGTACAACACTTGCAGAGGAATTTATACAGATGACAAGATGTTTAGGAAATGAGGAGAGGATAAATGTGAAGACTGACAGATGCCTTAAAAAAAAGAGAGAAATAAAAAATCCTGTACATGTCGCAGAGGATAACTGCATTGTGTACAGAAACTGTCAGAACTCTAACACAGCATGAATAAAGAGGACGTCCGTTTTCAGTCTGTGGAATTCCTAAAGTACCAAAGCTGATATTCCAAGTTGTCACACAATGTCATTCTAAAACGCTTCACAGCAAAGCCATACAAAACTCATACACACCTTCACAACTAAAACTAGACAACGGATAAAATGACAACACTCAGACTTGATGCAATGCATATTCTCATGAACAACGTTCAGGAGAGCTATAATGTACTTCACTTCATCCCTACACATCAAACTGACACATTCACCTATCCACTACCCCACTCACACTCATCACAGCACAATGTGCAGACATGCTATCAATAGCGATATGACTGGAGATCTTTCGAAAAGCAAAACATCAGTTAGGGTGTTTGACGTTTGAGCAAACGGTAACAGGTTCTGTCAACGCGTTGCCATTTGGGTCAATAACCTAACAAGACGAATGCACTCCCTCTCTTTCTCTCTATCATGCTGCCCGTAAGATAAAATACACAAGAACAAGTTCATTAGTATCAAGGGTGAAAAACAGAAGGTAAGACATATATAAAAAACAAAACATCTTGGAACATAAGTTTTGTCATTTCTACACATGCAGCACATTCTTGCTTCCCTAGCTCAGGGGGAGAGTGGTGCCCATCACATCTCTCTGGCACACCCAGCCCTGAAAGGAGGCAGGCACCCACCCACATCTCCATTCCCTAACCTACTCTGCCCCTGAAGGGGGCAAGGACCCATTCCAAGCTGGGTGAACTAGTAAGCTGGAGTCACGCCAATGCCACCCTCATCACACCCAACAGCACTCCCCCTGGACCAGAAGTGCTTTAGGCTGACACTAATGTGCTATCTTGTCACACAGTCTGGTCACACAATACATATGCAGAGGATACACACAGATCTATGTTCAACAAGAAACAGAAATCAGTCAAACCCCACACACTGCTTGTTTCAATTGAATAAAACTGCCCATAAACAAAATCCCCCTTTTAAAACCCCAAACAAACAGCATTTTTCTTTCAACACAATTTCTTTTCCAAACTCCCTATTCAATTTCACTTCAACGACAGACAGCTGTTGAACAAAACGATCATTTCAGTCAGTCAAAAGCACAAGGTCAATAACAGAAAACTCAGACACATTTCTCTTCAGATTTGAATGAAAAGCACGGAGAGATGACAGGTCATTGATTCTCTCTCTCTCTTTCCTGACAGACAGAAGTCTCACTGCCTGGGAAGGAAGCAATAAATTATAAAACAGTGTACATGCCCTATCCTACACATGGATCATATGGTTGCTTTTACTGGCCACAAAATTTGCTTCAACATTTTTCATAAAAATTTTTAACACGTCATAAAAATACATTTTCCCCCCCCCTTTTTTTTCATTAAAAAAAAGTTTATTTCATACTTCACTTTATTATTTTTTTTTAACTCTTTAACATTTCAAGTTCTTTAAAAATCGGTACAGAGCATAAAATAATTTTCACACACAAAGAAATACCCAATATCACTATATTAACACACACACACTGATTCAAACCTTTGTAAAAAAATAAAATAAATAATAATAATAGAAAAAAAGACGAATCCAACAAGTCACAATGTAAGTAATAGGCTTATTACATACAAAAAAAAAGCCAAATGTATTAAAAACAAAAAAACAGAAAAAAAGGTTAAGAGAAAAAAAAGAAGGGGAAGTGGGGAGGTGCCCTTCGTTAGTGAGTACATGGTGGACGCTTGGTATAATGCTGGCTTTGTTCACCGGTGTCTCTCCCTGATGGATGGTCAGTGCAATGAGGGGTGCTCCACGCAGGCTCAAAATGCCACAGTCTAGCCAAAATCAGCAAACCCAGAGCTCATGTCACTTATCAGTAAGAAGTGGGCAAGGTTGAGATAATGTATGTCCGTATCTATCCATCTACGTAACGATCTATCTACCTGTCTATGCAAAGAGAACAAGAAGAAAGGCTGCAGACCAGGCAGACAGACCAGCATCAGACTTCATCTGTGCCCTCTGCCCTCTGTCTGTCATTCCTGTGTTGGACTGGCCAGCCACAACTGGCGCTGTACCAGAATTAACACCTAGAGCGTAACTCCAAAGTCTTCCGAGACTGAGGGCTGCCACTCCAATCTATCCACCTATCTATATACATGACTCTCCACCACGTCAGGAGTTGCATTGCATCTTCTGCAGACAATTTCAGTGTTAATAAGTTATTAATGTGCAAGAAAACATTTTTTAGAAAGCTATGCAAAAAACCAAAAAGACTGAAAAAAGACAATTCTACTAAAAGTTATTACAATCGTTGATGAAACTTCAAGCTGTAGCCGAAGAACAAAACAAAAAATAAAAGAAGTAGAAGTAAGTGGACATGACCATCACAAAATGTCACATTGTACCCGACCTATTTTCTGCAAAGAGTTATTTTAGGCATTTGGGGATTAGGTCGTCAATTTTGAGGTTCTGATTTACGCTAAAACTATTACCACTTTTTTCTACCTTGTACTGAAGTATTAAGGGGTAATTTTGTTTCCTTTTGCTTTAAAAATGCTTAACCCTCTACCCCTCATCCTGACCATATAAAACTGTAAGCTTTTTTTCAACCTTGTACTGAAATATTAAGGCGTAATTATGTATCCTTTTGCAAAACGCTAAACACCTACCCCTCATCCTGATCAGGGTTTGCCAGCAAAATTCATCAATTTCTCATGTTCACTCCTGAATCTTTGCAATTTAATAAGAAATCTGAGGCAAAACAGCAAGCTGAAGAAACCCCTCACACCCCCTCCTCCCCAACCCCAACAGAGCCCCATGAAAAACTGAGGGGACCGGCCGGTCACTGTGACACACTGCAACTCAACCATCCAGACCTGACTCCAAAAAAGTTTAACATGTCCTGGGTAAAAAAAAAAACTTTTCATAGAATTATCCCATCTCTAATCTGTTCCTCTTTTTTTTTTCTTTTTTATTGGGCGCTTTTTAGAAAAAAATCACTCATTCATTTAAAAAGAATTTTATTGCAGATCAACAAAATGTTAATTAAACATTTACCTCAGGCAAAATATAACTCAATTTGTGGTGAATGATCATTTTTATCTTGTTTTAAAAAAAATCTTAAGGAAATACTCAAAAATTTTTTTTTTAAAGGGAGATTGTAAAAAAAAAAAGTTTTTCCTTATTCCTAAAAAGATCTGAACTAGCTAGTACTTTCCCCTTTACTTTCAGAGAGGGGGAGAATCTGTGGACACAGGTCTTTTCACGACAATCAAATTGTCTGAGCACAATTTTTCAAAAAATCAATCAAGAGCAAGGTTTCCTCAGACTGGTTACCTCGTGGCAGTGTTCAGTGACACTGACAGAAGGCTGTTGACAGCTACTACCATTGACAGGTGGAGGACACACGATGTGCTTTGACTGTACCACTGATAGGAGGGGTCCAGGTTTGTGTCTCTCCACTATGGAGTGAGTCGCATTCACACCTGACCCCCTTTCTGCCAGGAGCCATTTTAGGCAGGTGGGGGTCAGGTTGGTGATTTTCGGTTCAACCATTAAATTGTAGCCATTAATCTACATTTTGCTGAAGTAAGCGTAATTTTGTTTCCTTTTGTTTTAAAATGCGCTTTCCACCTATTACGATGGTAAACTTGTCCATTTCTCATTCTGTTACTTCATGCAGTCTCTCATTTAAATGTGTAATAACTTTTAGATAATTGTCCAATTTTCAATCTGGCTTTTTTTCCTCTGTGCATGCGTGCGTGCGTGTGAGAGAGAGTACTGAATGGCCTTTGATCTCCGATGCAATGCTACTCCATTATGTGATAGAGCCTTGCATTTAAGAAGCTGGGATAATATCAGAAATCTGCAAACAGAAATGGGTGAGGAGTAGAGTTGATGTTGGGAAAGATCATAGAAATGGGGAGGTAGGGAGGGAGGAAAGTGAAAAAGGAAAGACTCTGGCTAAACTGCAGGATTTTGAGCTCACGAGGCACAAAAATGATGGAACAAGAGACTTAATGGTTGGACACATGATCATGCAAACGCTGGAATTGCATTGATGTTTGATGGAATCACTGAGCATTTGTTATCAGATAAGTTGTGATCTCAATAATAAGACCTCTCACTTTGAAAAAAAAAAAAATCGCAGTGAACCAAATGCTTTTTACCTGGTAAGAAACTGCTTCAGCATTTCTCAGCCTAACTGGTTGGTTAAAAAAAAACAAAAAACAAAATAACAAGTCGTAAAAAAATCAATATAAACTCTTCCAACAAGGTCTATTTTTGATTACAATAAACAAGTCAATTCAACACAAGTCTTTAGTTTTAACACACTCCATTGAGTAACATTACACACATAACCATATTCAATTTCTCCCCATTTCTTGTTGCATGTAAGAGGATTGGACATCTCACACACACACCAACACACACATACATACACAGAGATACATATTCCTACACACTACCAGTGCAACCCCCTACACCCTTTGCCACACCACACCACACCACACCACAGGCTTCTCCCCTGAAGCCCAGGGCTCCATGACCCGAAGGAACACTGTCCTGAGGGGAACAGCTGTAGAGATGTCTTGTCTATATTGCACGTTCTCCAGCAACACCAGCCCTCCCTCCCTCCGTCCATCCTGAGAGTCTGCCCCAGACCTCTCCCTTCCTTCCCCCTTACATACCCCAGTCAGTCTGCCCTAACCCATGTCGCCTACATACCTAGTATCACCCTTGACAGACAAGACAGACCTTGCTCTCTGCTGCACTGGCGCTGAGACAAGACATCTACTATCTACCTAACTACCCGCTAACTACATCATCAGCAGATAACAATCAACATTGGGAGAGGGCAAAGAATGGAGAAATGTGGGGGGAGGAGGGGAGGGGGGGAGAGAAGACATTGACCGATGGGGTAGCTGGGTTGTGTGTGTGTCTCTCTCTCTCTCCCATCAGGCCTCTGGGCAGAATGGTCGAGTCGAGTTCTGCGTCTTTCATCTCGAGGTCGTCCCTTGGTTGGGAAGGAAGACGATCCAATGACACATTTCTGAAACAAATCAACAGTGGGGGTCAATGTCACATCATCTTGGGATAGATGTTTCACCAAAAAAAAAGTCTTGGATTGAGTATACAGAATCAACGATAAACAGATGAATGAAATCCAATACAGACAGGACGTTACAGGCATGCACAACTTGTTTTGTCAAATTGTTTATAATGCAGTACATGATGGAAGCCATAAGAAAGAGAAAACACAGCATCAAAAAGAACATTTCAGACCGAGAACAAGTCAAAATAAATTCAGTATAAAAGTGAAGTTAGTTCGGTGCCTGGCTGGGGCGCGAAGGTGACTTGACAATGACGGGATCCCTGTGGAGTTCTGACCCTGAGGATGCGACATGACAAATCTGGGTATGGCCGGGGCAGACAGATTGAAATGAGGGCGTGAAAAGAGCAGGATATAAACAGAGAAAATGAGGCAGCAACCACCACCACCACCCCCCCCTCCTTCCCCACATAAAAGACCAAACTACTCTTTAACTAAAAACATAAGCAGTCAGGCTCAAACTTAACCCTGGCTCTTTGAAACCAAATTGTTTTTGAAGTAAAAGAACAATTATTCACTACTTAGGGAGGGGGGGGGGGCACCTGAAGTGCGTCTGAAATTGACAAATCTGCTCAACCTGATTGCAGTTTTCCAGATAATTATTGTCTATTTTTCTTCCTGTCTGTATAGTGAAATACTCTCACAGTCTATCTAGAAGTCTACATCTATGCATGTGCTCATTGGTACCTTTTTAGAGTTCCATTTTTTTTCATCTAATTGCAAACATGAATCCTGGAAAAAGGGATGTCAGTCACTGAAATGAAAGACACAAAATTGCTGAATCAATGCAAAAATCACTCCCACTACACTACTTGAAGAAAGGTTTGTGACAAGTTCCAATCCCATCCAATCTCGCTGTTTATAGCCCTGCTGACCAGACAAGCTTGAAAGTTTAGCGCCAGCTCATATGTCTGCATGTGCGACATTTATCTTTAAGAATACATAACTTAGTCTTCTGTACCAATAGTGTCCAAACCTGAAAAGTAGAGAGCTACTAAAAAAAAAAAAAAGAAAAAAAAGAAGAGAGAAATCTCCAGGGAGTGTGCAGAACCAAGGCATGAATTGACATTGTAGGGTAGGAAAAAGACAACCTAGGTCGCCGAGTTAGTAATACATTACACAAACAGTGTTATTTGTTGTGTTAAGAGTCGTTTACACACTGATAAACCGAGCAAGGAAGAAAAAAGAAAGGCAAAGCGTTAAATGCAGTAAGTTATGATATGCCATGCAGTGACTGAATTAGTTACAACACCCTTCCCTACAATGCAGAAGAATGCTGTAATACATTACAGTGTACATGGGGCTGTTACTGGTGGGACAATTCATATAAAAAAGAAACAAAATTCTACTCCCCACCTCCCCCTACAAAAAAACCTGAACACAAGACCAAACAAACCTAACACCCGGCCTATAAAACAGAACTATTAAAATAACAAATCACATCCTTTGGACAGCTTGAGAAAAAACAAAAATTAAAATTTGGAAAATATTAACCTGCAAATTTTAACTATAGCAATACTGAATTTAAAAATAAAATAAATAAATAAAAAATGAACCAAACAAAACGCCACCCATTCTACATGCATTCAGAAATGTGTGCTTTCTAAGTTTCACCATCAAATTCTTTTCATCACCAACATCTAGACTTGGGGGTTAAATTATCTATGTTACTTCAAAACAAGTCCATCAACAACACCTCTACTCCCAGGCCTTAACTTAGTAAAAAGATTAATAAATTAAAAAAAAAAAAAAAAAAAAAAAAAGGGTCACTCAAACTACAGTTTTCAACAACCTCTTCAGTCTTCCTGTCTCCACTCTTTTCACCCCTTCCACCCTCTTTCAATATGATAAAGGAACCTCAAGGAAAGGTGGCAGGACGGTTAAGAAATTCATCACAGAGTTCTAGCCAATGAAGTGGGAAACACTTTTTTTTTAAGATAAAGGAATTAAGATTAAAAGAAAAAAAACAACAGAAAACAGAACTAATTTTTTTTTTTTGGGGGGGGGAGGGTTTTTTTCTCCCTGGCTAGTTCTCAGGTAGCCACATTCCAACTTTGGGGATGGTGTCTAAACATGACACCAGTGTAAATAAGTTTTTAAAATATTTTGTCATCCATTCATTTCTACCACCATGAAATGACCTACTCTTTCAAATGGCAGAACGGGTTTTTAATGCGTGTGCAAGATGTTCTACGTTTACTTGCACGCAAGGCCTCAGTTTGTAGAGTCATCCGAATGACTTTGACATTGAATTTGATTTTCTAGTCAAACTGGGAAGAAAGGGCGAGGCTGGGAATTGAATCCAGAACCTCAAATTTATTTGTTACTCGGTTAGGCAAGTGAATGTCTTAACCGTCCTGCTACCTTCCTTCTTGAAAAATTGTTTAATAACAGTTTCTGGTAACATGCATCCCCCCCCCCCCCCCCTCCTCCAAAAAAAACACATACCCCCCCCCCAACTAATTCCATTTTCACCCATACAAATTGCACTCACTCTCACCAGTCAACCAGGTCAGATATAACGGTAGCCCAGGGAAGGATGGACACCTGGTCATGCAGACAGAAAGTTGGCCATTCTTTGCTTTAACAACTGTACTGGTAGTGACTTGAAAGTAAAGCTGAACACTCTTTTCAGCTCCATAAAGTGTACACAAAATACTGACATAGAAAAATAATCATCTATAAGCAATGAAAATCTTTACAGGTCTGGCAATCATCTTGAGGTATGTGTGCATGCATGCATATGTTATAGTGTCCTTATTTTTTTTATACACTTGCACAAATTTCTCGCGTGAAATTCGCTGCTGTCCCCCAGAAGTAGTTAACATGCTTGTTTGTGTGAATACATATGATGTGTGTGTGGGGTGGGGTGGGGGTGGGGGGTAGGTTGAGGCAGGGGAGAAAAACTGACAGAGATAGGTTTGAGCAAATTTTAGGTACTGAAATTATTATCACCTATCTGGTACCTAATTTATTGGTGAGCAATCTTGCAACATGTTTCATAAGCATAAAGAAATCACTACAGTAATTCACCCAGTCATCTTTCCTGATAATGCCTTACTACGAGAGAGAGAAAAAATGAAGATGACGCCATAAAGGAACACTATGTCTATCAACACAGAAACGAATGCACAAAACAGTATGGACAAAATACTTCTAAAGCTAAACAGAAGTTGTGCTAACAAATTCTTTGTCAGTCACTACAGTGTCAAATTGCTCAACACCAAGATCCACATATAACACATTATTCCTGAAGGAAAGTTCACTACGCCAGCTAAATTCACTATGCTGCCAGGTTACTTTCCTAAAAAAAATTTCCTAAAATAGGCACTTTCACCAATGTAGTAGGGGAGTAGTAGTAGCAGTACTAGGGATTATAGCTGATAGTGACATTAGCACATAATCTAGCACCCACAAAAGAAGCGAACTGGAACAGGAAGAAATGATGATCAACATAAAAAAATTTCAAAAGAGTTACACTGACAAACTCTTTCCCCTTTCCCCACACACACAAAAAAGCACCCAAACAGATCATACACACATAACAACATGAAATAAAGGTTACATTCCATCTTTCAAACATACATGTATTGGAAATATGTCGTTATGTCAGAATGTCCACACAAAGAATGAATGATTTCACAAAGGACAATGTCCACACAAAGAATGGATGATTTCACAAAGGAATCACCACACACACACACTTCTGCCCAAAGCAATACAGACAGATCATGGTGGCAGAAGAAAAAAACCCATGGCAGCCAGTGGCTGAGCATGACAGAAGTCCATGACACAGGACATGAACAACGCTAACCGCTAACGTCACCAAACACAACAGCCAGACGTACCACAACACTACTGACGGCGCATCGAGCTATTACTGAGACTGGTTCCTCCCGAATAGGGGTGCCAGCTGTGGGCGTGGTTACTGCCCGACCCCGCATACAGCCGGGGGGGTCTGGCAGGCGGCAGAGGCAGCATTCTCCAGGGGCCGGCCTGCCGCCATGGGGGGGCTGTGGTATTTGTAACTGCCGGCCCAGTAGCTCTGGCTGGGGGAGGGGTAGGGCACTGACGGCTGCTGGGGGGGCAGGACGGAGGCTGAGGACGAGGGGTACAGATGCGACGTCCTCACCCCGCCTTTCTCAGACCCCGCGCTGTTGGGGGAGAAGGACGACGAGGGGGACGGGAGAGGGGGCGCGCCTGCCCCATGCCCCCCCACCCCCACGGTCCAGGGCCCCATGTTGTTGTTGTTGTGGTTGCGCAGCTGGGAGAACTTGGCGGGGGCGGGCTGGTGGCCGGCCAGCGTGGAGTTGCTGGGGCTGTGGGAGATGTAGCCTGGAGACACAGTCACCACCGGGGGTGGGGGGGGAGAGCCCAGGGGCAGGTAGCCCGGCCGCAGGGGGGGTGCCGGGGGGGAGGGGTAGCTGCTGACCAGGGTGGGGGAGGGGGCGGGGTAGCCAGGCAGGCCGCAGTACAGGGCGGGGGGCGGTTTGGTCAGGTCAGGCAGCGGGAGGCTGGTGGCTGGGCGGCTGCTGAGGGGGGCCATGGACTGAGAGTTCCTGGAGGAGGAGCCTGCAGGCTTCTGACTGGCCTTGCTCCCCACGCCTGAAGGCTGCGACAGCGTGGCCCGCATGCACCCCTCCAGAGGGGAGGGGGACCCTGCCACCTTCTCCTCCCACGCAGCCTTCATCACATCTTTCTGCTGCCACTCCCCGCCCCCACAGGGGGAAGCGGTGGAGCTGGGGGTGGTGGCAGGAGAGGACTCGCACAATGCCGATTCTTTCTCCTTGGGCTCCTTCAGCATCCCAAACAGGGGGGACACAGAGGGGGGGTTGGTCCCAGAGCTCAGCGAGCTGCAGGGAGAGGACTCGCTGGGCAGAGAGGCTTCTTCTCGCGCTCTCTTTTCCGACTTTTCGGGGGGGGGCCTGAGAGGCCCGAAGAGGGGGGACACGGCAGGGGGAGGGGGGGCAGGGTCCAGTTTGGCGCCGGACAGACGGTCCGCATCCTTCTCCTTGATGACAGAACTCTCCATCTCCTCTTCGCTGCTGCTGGAGGTGGTGGGGGTGGTGGGGGTAGAGGTGGTGGAGGAGGCCGAGTAGCTGCGCAGGCTGCGGCGGCGGGCGTTGGCGCGGTTCTTGCGGGGCGACCTGTGGCGCGGGGAGGGGGCGCTGCGCGCGCTGCTGCTGGTGCTACGGCCCCGGCTGGTGCTGGAGCTGGTGCTGCTGCGACTGCTGCACGACGATGACGACGACGAGATGCGCGACGTGCGCCGGCTGCTGCCCCTGCTACTGCTGCTGCCCCCACCCAGGCTGGGGGCCGGGGACCTGGGGGAGTGCGGGGCCCTCTCCAGGGGGACAGGGGGGGCGCAGAGTGCAGCCGCTGAAGCAGCCACTCACTGCCCCCAGACAGCAGCAGGCCTGACGCCTTGCTGGGAAAGTCCACGATGCTGCTGCCGTTTTCCCTCAGGGAGGGAGCAATGTCCTTCAAGGTGACCATCACCGTCTTGGTGGGGGGAGGGCTCTCCCTGTAGCTGCTGGCTGAACACTTGGCATCAGAGGCTTCCTCTTTGGAGGCGTGTCGGCAGCAAGGTTCTCTGACACCCCGGTCTTGACATCCTGTCTCGCTCCAGTCACCAGGCTAAACCCTGGTTTCCCCGAGGGTGACGACGGGGACGTCTTGACAGGCCTGCCTTCCCTTTTCTCTGGCTTGGTGGAGGTGGACAACCCCCCACACGCTTCAGGTTTCATTTTTCTGGCCGCTGCCTGGAGGCACTGTTCAGCAGCCAGTCTGGAGAGTTTGCGGTGAGCGTGGTCTTTGGCCGAGAGTGGGGATGGCGTGCGGCTGGATGGGGCGCTGTTGGTGCGGGTCACCTGGGCCACGCTGGCAGGCTGTGGGGACGCCGTGCAACTCCTGCTGCCACGGCTCTGCCTCTCCTGCACAAGGAGCTCTTCCACCCTCCTGTCCTGCCCCCCCGATCCTGAACACACCTCTGTTCCCTTCTTCACCTTCTCTCCTGCTGCCCCCTTTTCCATGTCTTTCTTCTCACACTCCTTCAACAAGCCGTTCTGAAGCTTCTCCATGGAGGAGGAGAAGGAGGAGGACAGATCGCCAGTGGACAAGGAATCCTTCAAGTCACATTCTTCATGGGTAAAACCCAGGGACACTTGCTGTTCATAGGCCGGTCTCTTCTCAGTCTGGGCTTTATCCAGATCTGGGCTGGGGCTGTGTGCAGACACTGTCTGATCCTCCTTGCTACTGCTTCTCCAGGATGTGGGGCTCACTTTCTTTGCAGCTTTGGAATTCCTGTTCATGCTTTGTTGACTCGAACGGCCACGACTACTCTCTTTTTCAGTTTTGAGGCTGGAGTGAGAGGGTTTTTCGTGGCTTTTCGAAGACATCTGACTGCTTTTTGTGTCCTTTTTAACTTCATGATCAGTCTTACTTGCTTTTTGAGATCCGGATTCTGGGTTTGATTTCTTTTGTTGGGATGATGGTGATGCATTCCTACTTCTGGAAGAAGTCTTGTGCGCATTTTTGCTGGCTTCCTTGGCTTCTAGGGAACCTAGCTGGCTGCCTGATTTACCACTGTGGTCTTTGGGTGATGGGGAAGTAGAAGAAGAATGAACAGCCTCTTTGGGGGACACGGGTGAACTGGTTCTACTTTTATGCTTCTCGGTGCATCTATCTTTTGGTTTTGGTGATGTAGAGGGGGTGTGTGTCTTTTCTTTAGAATCCACCCTATCATTTTCACCTCTTTTATGATCATGTTTAGAAGATGTGGATGAGGATGAATGGGTTTCTTTCCCCACAGGAGACGTGTTCCTACTGCTAGAAGATTTACAGGACTTGTCATTGCCGTGTTCATGTTTGGAGGCTGAGGGTGGCGGACGTGAAACCTCTTTGGACGCATGTGAACTGCTCTTCTGACTTGTTGAGGATCTCTCATGGCCGTCTTTCTTTCGATCTTCAGGCTTTGGGGAGGATGAAGACATGCACGATTGCTCCTTTGATGCCGTGGATGTTTTCTGGCTTCCTGAAGAAGGTTTGCCATGTCTGCTGTCTTTCTTGGAGTCTGATGTGGACGATGTGTGAGCAGTGCTGGACGATTCCTTCTTTGACACTGGGGAGACATTGCGGCTGCTGTGTCCAGACTTCCTGTCCTTGTCACTGCGGTGTGAAGGCTTCGGTGATGAGGAGGATGAACGCGACGATTCCTTCTTCCCTTCAGATGCATGCTGAGAGCTGCTAGACGACTTTTTCTCTTCATCTTTGTGCTCAACTTTTGTTTTTGACTTGGAGGAAGAGGAATGACTTTCAGCTGTTTCCTTCTTGGATTGTGACTGATGAGGACTGGACTGTGATGGTTTGGTCGTTGTTCCATGGTGTGGATTTGGCTTGGGGATGAAGATGAAGACCTGTGCTGGCTGCCTTTGCTTTTGGAGGCTTCCTTTCCCTGCGGTTTACCATCCCTCCCCTGCCCCGACTTGGGAGAAAGAGAGGGTGTGGAGACGGAGAGGGGTTTTGTTCCCTTTTCCCTTCCAGCTGTGGTTTGGAAGAGCCGGAATGTTTGCTACTGCTGCTCTCCTTTTTCTGACCGCTCCCCTCATGGGCGTGTCCTGGCAGAGCAGCTCCAGGGCCAGGGGCAGGGGCAGGCTTCTGCTCCCCTGCTGAAGAACTCTGCCGTAGGTGCTTCTCCAACCGGGCCTCTCTCCCTTCTGCACAAGTGGAACTGTGGCCTCTGAGAGATCGGGAGGAGCCTGCACTTGTCGAGTGCTGAGAACTGGATTTCTTTGGTTTGCTTTTTGATCTAACCGGCTTTATGCTGTCATGACTCTCCAACTTTACTGGGAGGTGTTTACGATCACTGACAGGTGACTCACGACGCGGATCTTCAGTCCTGCCTGTCTTGTCAATCTTAGCTCCTGAACACGGCTCTGACATACCGCTTTTTCCTTTTTTCCCTTCACTTAATGAGAGAGACTGCTCTGATACATTTCTGTTAGCATCCTTTGTGCTTGCATGATCCCGAGATCGCTGAGAGGCCCTCACATCATTCTTGGAGGGTTTGGACTGGACTGGGAGCTGCTCTGCCTCTTTCGGTGCTGTGTCCTCCTTACCTGAAGTCTTCTCTGGGTCGGACACAGAACTCGGGTCTTGGTTTTGAGCAGGAGCAGGACTAGCAGACTGAGAATGCTCTGTCTGCCCTGAGCTGTGGCCAGCGTCTCCCGACCAACCCTCTTCCCCACTGACGCCGCTTGGTTTGCGGGAAAAGCGCCGGGACTTCGTTTTCCTCTTTGAAGAACCCTTGGGACGACTCGCATCTGTGCAGCAGTCAGACACCAGTGAGCTGGGCTTGCCCACTTTGACTCGGCTGGGCCCCACTTCACTGTCGGCTTGTTCCAACTCCTCAGCGCCTTTCTCGGCCAAGTCTGATGACGATGCCGCTTCATTTTCATCCGCTTTTCTTTTCTGGCTTCTCTGCAGGTCCAGTTCAGAGGAGGCCAGTGCCAAAAGCGCCTTGAAGTCGGAGCTACCGTCAGCCCACGGCTTAGAGTCACGAGGGGCTGTGTCAGCGTATCTGGGGAACAAAACAGGAAAGTATTTCTTGGTGTGCAACCTTTCCCCACCAAAAGCAGGAATAAAAAATGAGAAAAAAATGCTTTTCTTCCTTTTCGTTTTTACATTTAAAAAATATTTTTTACACCCAAAGCAACAAAGCCTTTTCACAAAAAGTGGGTTTTCTAGGGGTGGAAGGAGGGGTGAACATGTCAACTACCAAATAAAAATGAAAAGGGGGAACAGCACAAAACAACAGCTGTGACATGCTAATGACACCAATTCACTACAATTATGAATGCTGGTAAACTAACTAAATTGTTTCTCATTAACTCAAAGCTGAAACACTTTCCCTCTCAGTTAGTTTACCTCCCTGATAAAATAAATCTGTACTTCTTGAAGATTTTTACGTTAATTAGTGTTTGATATGCAAGTCAATTAGTTTTATGATGCAGTAAGCGGAATTGTGTGAAATCATTTTTTTTTTTTTTTTAAAAGAGGCATTATTCTCTGCAAGACTGGAAAAAAAATCATCTTTGGAACAATTTTTATTTTCTGTCTGATTCCTCTGAGCTTTAATTAATCAATACCGTGAATTCTTAGGCCTTAAACTACTTTAGCATTCCTGCGAAAAAGAAGATGATAACATGTTACAAATGGTAGCCATTGCCAAAAATGTTTATGTTTATTACTGGGGTTTGTTCCACAGCTAGAGTTCTCAGGTTCATCAATGGTGAGATTTTATGTGTAAAACAGTTTTTCCCCACCGTTATTAACATTAAGATGATGGGATGAAGTCTAAAAACGACGCCAGTGTGATGAGCTTTTTTACATTCTGTCATCCACTCCATCAGGCACAAATGGCCTACTCTTCTGAAAGGCAGAACAGTTTTAACGTGTGCACAATATGTTCTGCCTGCATTCGCATGCAGGACATCAGTCTATAAGTCTCATCCAAAGGACTTTCAGATCAGGAGTGGAGTAGGTAGTTTATTGATTAATTTAGTAAAAATGTTAATGTAAATCCTGTTTGGTCATTTCTCAACTTTCTTTGTATTAATTTACTCATCCAGTCATTATATTATGTCAAAGTGTTTTTTCATCTATAAATCATTTTACAAACAAAAACACCCTTAATTTCAATAGTCCTCCACAATTTAGTGTTCTAAATCACAAGAAGAGTAACCCTTTTCAAAGGAATGAATAAACAACAGTGAATCTATGGCCAAAAAGAAAAGCAAGGTAAGCCACATAGAGCACTCCTTGAGCACTTGCTTTATGTATTTCGTTTTCTTTTTATGTTAACTATGGACAAAGCTTGTTAAGACTGTCTCCTTAAAAACAAAAGCAAAATGAAAAAAAACAAACCATCTTTCAGCCTGAACAAAAAATCCAGCAACAAAAAAACCCACAGCCACACAAATCAACAAAAATGGTAAAATGCGCTTTTAGTTTTATGCAAATGCAAGTACTGTTTAAAAGGGAAAAAAAATGAAAAGCATTAAAAGCGAAATCAAGCAAATACACTATGTGAATACTTAAATTCAAGAGAGTTTTCTATACAAAGGAAAGTCTCACAGTTATAAAGGAAAGTTTACAGTTTGAAGTGAATATGTGAATGCACACGCTAATACCTGATTATATACATTGTATACAAATGAACTTATGACTTGGCTATCTGTGCATTATGTTAAGACCAACGGATCCTATGCAAACAATTTCACAGAACTATATTTGATTGTTTTTCTATATGTACAAAATAACTTAGAAATAAACTGTGCATTTTACTTGGACATACCTCTTGCATCTGAGTACTGAAATACTAATAAGTTGTAATCCAATTTTTGTTGATATAAAATTTTACATGCACAGAGAGAACATTAATTTGTCATATGTCATATATCTCTGTGACTGACTGAGTGTCTCCACCTACACACTCCTCATTCCCTCCGTTCTGCTACAGATACCTTGTGCTTACAAATATCCAGATTCAGACAATCAAGTGTCGACTGCCGTTCTTTCACTAATTCTGGTCCATCTATCTGGAATGACTTCACTCTCTCCCTTTGCCAAAATCCTCCATATGACACTTTCAAATCTAGCTTAAACTTAAAGACACACTTATTTCCTACAAAGGATATTCATCACTACACCTGTGTGTGTGTGTGTGTGTGTGTGGTGTGTGTGTGTGTGTGTGTGTGTGTGTGTGTGTGTGTTGTGTGTGTGAATTTTATGTGCGTGAATAATTTCCATGCAAGCATTTTGATCTGTTTGCTTAACTAGATTCAGCGCTATAGAAATTTTTATATTATCATCATTACTATAACTGCACTTGCTATGTGGAATTTGATGTATGACAGCTGGTGGATCAGTGGTCTTGAGATAACATGCCTGCCTAGAAAGCGAAAAGTTGAGTCGAAAGTGTGCGGTGGTTCGAATCCTGTTTGGACCCAAAACTTTTCCCCAACCATTTGACCATAAGTGAGGGTCTTTCTGATGAAACGATAAACCGAGGTCCCATGTGATACATAAAATTACTTGGCGCACATAAAAGAACCCACTGCAACAAGAGAGTTGTCCCTGGCAAAATTCTGTGAAAAAAAGCCACTCTGATAGGGAAACTAATACAAATGCAGACAGGAAAAGAAGAAAGAATAATGGGCGGCACTGCTCTGGTGGCGATGCACTCTCCTCAGGGAGAGTAGCCTGAATTTCACACAAAGAAATCCGCTGTGACTTGAAGTGGTGTAAAATGTATTTTAAAAAATAATTTTTTAAAAACAAAACACCACTGAATAGTTCTCTTCAGCCATACTTCATGCCAAAAAGAATAAATGACAAAATAATTGCCTTTCTTTTATACACAGGAGAAGAAAAGGTTGGGGTGTTGTTTTTTTTTGCCTTGATGTTGAAACTGTGGCTTTCACCCTAGATGTAAAAGGTCAGAATTCTCCACATTTAAGCGTTAAATCATTGCATACCATTAAGGCTATTATATTTTTTCCTTTATTACAAGTGCATATCATTGTGATTACCACCTTTCACAAGTGTTCACATCATTGTGGTTAAAATCATTAGTGCAATCATTGCCACATTTTTGTTGTTGAAAACTTACTTTCTTACAAAGTTTGGCATTATCTGATTATGGCTTGAAAATTTCACAGCATCCAAGTTCTGAATCTCTTCCTTTGCATTTATCTCTTTACTTTTTGTTCATTTTCAGGCCTATTCACAATTTCTACAGCCAAATATTTTCTTCTGTCCAGTAATGTGAGCAAACAACAAGCCAACAGACTAAAACACACAGTGAAGAAAAAGGACACTCAATGTGATTGGTCAGAGTTGAAGCACACAGCCAATCAACAGCCAGGACAAACTGACACTCTAGTCACAGGTTATTTAAACAGCAACTGTGCATTTTGTGCTGCCATTTATTTCAAAAGTGGGAATACATTCGTTATGAGTATCTGATCTTTCGTTTTAGCATTTTCTAGGGTGTTTTTGTAGTTGTTTTTAAAAACAATTGGGGGTGATTTCTTGAAGGTAATGTTAAATAACCAAACGGTACTGTGGGGGGAATAGAAAACAAACTGCATTTATTCAGCATAAGCTTCCTTTCTTCCCAAAGATTTCAAATATCTGCTATTTTATCATTTGATATAATGCTCCTTTAAATTTAATACAATTGATTATACAGGACAATGACAAGGAAGAGGAACAGCCACAAAGCTGATTAATTCTGGCTGCCTTTCCAGGTAGCCCTCTGTGATTTTTTTTTTTTTTTAATTTTAGTTTTGTTTGTTACTGTAGTACTATAAAACAAAGTCTAGTATTTGTAGTCCTGCGGTGTAATGGAGTTGCAACACCAGTTATCCCTTAACTTGGTAAGTGATATCATCATCAGTGATTCCAGGCCTGCTTTTTTCAAGTTAATTTCTGTCAGGACTTTATCTGGATTTTTTTTAAGTGAATTTAATTTTCATGTTTTCATGAATAAATGAATGAATATGAATGAATGAACGAATGAATGTGTTCTCGAAATAATAAACTACAGAAAAGATACAGAATTCAGTGCAAACACTGGGTGACAGAAATGAGAAAATGAAATCAACACTCCAAAAATAATCAGAGGGAGAGAGAGAGAGGAGAGAGAGAGAGAGAGAGAGAGAGAGAGAGAGAGAGAGAGAGAGAGAGAGAGAGAGAGAGAGAGAGAGAGAGAGAGAGAGAGAGAGCGCGAGAGACAGACAGACAGACAGACAGAGACAGAGACACAAAGGGACAGACAGACAGTGACACGGAGAGAGAAACAAAACAGAAAAAGTGCAGACAAAGCAAGCATACACCACAGCCAGAACATTGCACACTAGACCACACACACTATGCAGTATTTACTACTTCATGTAAAAATCTTTTAATTTATAAAAAAAGATATGTTCACAAGCTAGTGCCACACACACAAACACACACACACATGCTTGTGAGTGTGCATGCACATTTGTACACACATACTATATGCGTGCACACTCACATGCACACGCACTCACTTCCCAAACTACTCTTCAACTAAATACTAACAAAAGACACCAAAAAAAAAATATAAATAAATTAAAAGAGCCACAAGTAAGCGAAGAATTTACAAAATGTACAGCCAAAAACCAACTGATGTATGAGTGTATGATGTTCTGCCCATTCCTTCCACACCTCCAGCTAATTATCAATAACAGGTGATATTTTAGGACAAATAATTGAAATATAAAAGTTTCAAAATCTTACTTTCAAACAAGACTAAATATCACACCAAGGATTTTTCTTTACATTGACAAATCTTTTTTTTTTTAAATACAGAAAGATAAAATAACCCTATTTATTTCTACTGTCAAAATGTCTTAGTTAATACAATACATAGTCTTGAAAACAAAATCCCATAAAGTTCTGTGATGAAAATTAAATAAAAACTAGTGTCTCTGGGGGAAACAATTCTTTTATAAACTCAAAAATAAATTAGTTTCAGAAGCTACTTCAGTCAGAAATAATAATAATAATAATAATAATAATAATAATAATAATAATTGAATAAAGATGAAACTAAAATGTCTAGTTCAAAAAGCATCAGCGAGGTTTCCTTTTTGTATAATATTGGCCATTTTAAATTTCATAATCCACTGGAAAATATATAACTTTTTCTTCTTTTTTTTTATAAAGGGACTAAACTAACACCTCATAATTCCAAAATAATTCTTTCTCTTTCTTGGAAGGTGGAGGAAATTGTCTAGATAAATTTAAATCCATCTTTTTTTTCTTTTTTTTTGTACCTTGACTAGGACTCTGATAAAACGGCCAGATTTTTGTGCATGCCACTGTTTTCTGCCCACCATACAGATCCACCTTCAGGGATGAAACATTCTCTTTCCATCATTCATTGCCGAACATTTTGTCCCCAAGACAACCAGACTGAAAATACTTTCTTCCCCCTTCTTTAGTAATGTGTTTATAGTTTTTATATATATTCTTATATTCACAAACACAGAGCCCCGCACCCCCCCAAAAAAATAATGACTATATTTTTGCTCTGATTATAATCATTGCTAGCTTTGATTTTAGTTTGCATGTTTATGAAATCTCTACCCAAAAAGATAACATCCACCCTTGAAATTTTACTCACTGTTAACTCGGAAATGTCTTCAAATGAATTTTTTTTGTATATCACTACAGCTGAAGACAATGTACTTTGAGTGTTTAAATAAAAAGGGATGAGGGGATGGTGGGGACAAAAGGAAACTGATGGATTTATGGTCCAACGATGTTTAAACAGAAGACAAGCAAAAAGAAACCAAAGCCAACCAAGGGGCAAAACCCTGTGGTTTTGCTTTCAAGATGATTTGCATGAGGGGGGAAAAGTTACACACACCGTTCATATTTCACTCACTACATCACCACTGACCAACACAAACCACAGCAATAGTCCAGACAACACCACTATATATGTAGACATGTACACGACTCACGAGACTTGGGGTAATTCACACTTTTTTCCTTCTTTTCAGTGATGGACAAACATCAAATGCTTGGAAAAAAATATATGGACAAAAGGCACACTATGTTCTCATGACAACTATTACATCAACTATGTAAATACCTTTCAAGTTCCATCAATAGCAATTTTTTTCTCAATTATGTTCACATTTCTTTTTCTTTTCTCTTTATTGCCAATTTTCACAATTTGCGTACACAAAAATCATAACTATTCCACAATCATTAAAATTTCTGCAGTAAACTGCAAGACTGTACATTTGAAGAATCAAAAGGTAGCATGATTTGATTTTAATTAAACAGGTCTTACAGTTTATTTCCAACACAAATATTTTGAATGAATTTCCAAAATCATATCCACTTATAACAAGCTCACTGAGCTCTACAATTCACAGTTCTAACTGACATTCAATTATAAGTCATTTTACTCCCTCCCCCCCTTTTTTTTTTAATGCAACTCCATTTATTGCATGATGCATGAAACTGAGAAAGCTACATTCTAAGCACAAGACCACTAAAAGCATTTGAAAATAAAATCACATGGCAAATACGTCAAAAGATGTACAAAAGACGAATAGACCTGGTACTATAGTGGTAAACAACCATTCTTCTGTGAGATCACAAAATACAATTGTACAAACTATCAAGTCAAAATTAACTAAGACAATAATATACAATTATATTTCTATCACAGTCAATCGAAGTAAGAAGCATACATTCACCAATATCAAACTGCACCATTAAAAAGGACAGAATAGATTATCATATTATGTACACCAAGTTTGCACAAAAACATAGCAGCAAAAAAAAAGTGACTTTCTGCAACCCCCCCAAACTTCTCACACACGCACGCACGCACGCACACACACACACCTGATTTTGAAAAATTATTAAATTCAGCTCTTCCCATTGTAAATCGACAAAACACACTCTATCATTCTTTACTTTGTTGGGAGGCCAGGGGAAATGTGAGGAAAATCATGCACACATAAAAATGGAATGAATTGGACAGCATGAAACAGGGATGGGTGCGTGGTTGTGACAGAAAGAGCCCACAAAAAAAAAGAAGAAAAAAAGTACGCATTCTGTGATACACTTGTCCAAGTCTAGAGAAGCGCAAACAAAAGGACAAAGCTGCAGCAAATGTACACATACGTTAAAGTGTTAGTGACAGATCATTATAAATACACAGCTCCAAGCTACAGCCTGGAGGCTCCAGTTCAGAGCCAACACAAACAGCAAGGAAGAAGACAGAGACAGGCAGAACAAAATGGGTGAACTACAGAAAAACAGCAAACAATTTTACAAAACTGGGGGGGGGGGAAAAACCCAAAGGTCATCAACACCAGCACAAACATTTTGACCAGCACATGTATTCAAGTAATTTGCATTTTTTCTCTAGTGTGTAATAAGTAACCACTTAAAATTTAAATATCTGAAACAACACTGCTGAGCCATCAACATCCAACTTCACTTCCAAAAGCTGCCATCACTACAATAACATCAGGAAAGAGCAAATAACATTGGGGTTTTTTTTTGTTGTTTTCCAAATAAAGTGAAAAACATTTATTGTTCTGACTTTTTCTCCTGTCTATGGAAATCTTTTACCATTAACATCCATATCTACCATCATCAACTTATTCTTTTCTTAATACGAGATGTATTACACATAGTCTACAGTAAATTAAAAGACAAAGAAAAAAAAAAGAATAAGCACATATCTTCACATCATACACCCCCCTAGTCATTTATAATATCTATAATTACATGATCTTTATGAAAGACCAGCATAAAAAAAAACCTGTATCACAGGTGCTTTCCAACACTTATACTACCCGATAAGAAACTTAAAAAAAAAATATATAGAACACATTCCAAGAGATTCCATTTTGTTGGGTCACCAACTTCAACTGATGTAGATGGCTATTCTTTCCTTACCCCTGCTCTTCATGTACACTGGTGCTATACAATACAGTGTTGTGAGACTCTTACCTTACCTTTTTCCTTTTCAATTTTTTTTTTTTTTTCAAGGAAATGGAATAAGCACTCATGTGCTTTTTTTATATTTTTTTTTTATATAAATTTTATCTAGTCCCCATGTGTAAGCAGTTTTGTAAAGTGTGTGTGTGTGTGTTGTGTGTGTGTGCGCATGTGCGCATGTGCGTGCATATGAATTTAAATTTGTGAAATCTATTTTGCGACTGGTTGGATGTGTATACATACTCGCCAACAAGCGAGCACTTAGCTTCATTTGTTCTCACAAGATATAGCCCTATATAAATTTCATGTATTATTATCATTATCACTACCATTATTATTATCATTCTTCCTATCATTATCAAAGAAAAAAAACTAGCGATCAAAAGCGTGACCTGGTAGCAGTGCATCTTTTCATGATAATTTGTACGCAAGTAGCTACAGTGTTGTTCAACATATGGGGTAAATAAACCAACAATACATCACCAGCAGAAATAATGCACTGCTACAAGCACTAATGATTAGTAACCTATACTGTCGCTAAGATTAATCATCATTTCTCACAGTACTTTTATTTTCAAAAATGCAGTATGAAGTGCTTGTATCAGTCACTATCCTATCTCAAAGAAAATTCTGGTTAAAAAGCTTTCAGTATTGGCACAGAACAAGTATCAGGTTGAAAAATATATATAGAGTATATAAAAAAAAAAGTATGATACCAATACTGCAAGGAGAAAGGTTACTGATAGGCAAGAGCAAAGAATGGAGAAAACTGGCTGATAACTGACTGTATTACAACAGAAAGACAAAATGATTTTTTGTAGTTTTGTTGTTGGTACTCAACTGCATGAAAAAAAACCAAGAAGAAAACCCCACAATCACAGCCACAACTCATTTCTCTTATAAAATTCAGGATCCATTGTTTGTGCATGCGAGTGGGGTACTTTTTGTTGGTTTTTCTGGTTTTTCTTGGGGGCAGTGGATAATTCATGTCCGTGATATAGACATGACCTACACTTACTGCTTTCTGTCATTATAAAGAACTGAAATAAGACTGCTAATTTCAAGCTTGACTGTTCCGGTTTCAAAAACTATGATCAAAAGCTCTTTTGAAGTTCTGCCTTGGGGGAAATCTATACACACTGAAAAAAAGGATCCCTTAGTGTGTATTCTCCGCACTGTTCCAATAAAAGTTTTATGGGATTAAAAACCTCCTGTTCTTTAAAACTCACGATAAAATTTGATACCAGAACTGACGTTAAGATATCAAGTAAAAAAAAAAAAAGAGGAATTAAAATTTTTCACTTGCTAAAGCTTGTTTCATTGCAGACTTAAAAAACGATCCAATCCATCAGAAAGAATGAAATTCTCTGTGGAGTGGTCCGTCATTGACGCAACACCTACACTATTGTTAACCTAAGAGAAATGCGACACCTGTACTACAGCCAGTTTCATCCACTCGGTGCCTGCAAAGACATGCTCAGTCAGTCCTCCTTGTCTAGTAGAAGTAGTGGTAGGAATCGTGGTAAAAAGGAAAAGGCCAGAGCCACTCACCTTTCTGGCCGTGAACAGGCTGGGGCACAGCAGTGAACCTCACAGGCTGGGGGGCACCGTTCACCACCCCCACCGGCAACCCTCCCCCCTCCACTGATGACGGGGCCAGCACCGACGTCCCCAGCATTTTTGCCACCTCCTGCTGCGAGTACGTGGTCATGGGAACGGTGCCGTTGGCAGGAAAGGTGACAAACTGCTGCTGCTGGGGTCGAGGTAGGGCGGGCTGCAGCAGGCGGGGCTGGGGGGCCGGGCGCGACCTTTGCCCCTTAGGGGTCAGCTGAACGCGCACCGCAGACTGGGGCCCCGGGGTGTGAGCCAGGGTGGGGTGGAGGGCACTGACGGTGCCCGAACTGCTGCTGCCCGCTCCCTGCCCTGCTGCTGACATGGGGGGCACCACGAGGGGGGTGGGCACAGCCAGAGAGGGCACGGGTTTATGGATAGGGTGGCGGGAGGAGGGAGAGCGGGTGGGCTCCTGGCCCCCACCCCCACCCCGCAGGATCTTGCAGTGAGGCAGGGAGGGCAGGGGGGCGGGGGTGGGGGTGGGGACGGACTGGATGACCACCTGCTGTGGCCGGGGCTCCTTCTGCACCACCACCTGGGAGGGGGCCACAGAGGACGCTGCCTGTGAGGGTCTGCTGCTGCTGCCGCTAATGATGCTAATGCTGCTGCTGCTAAGAGGCTGTGAGGCCAGAGTGGAACTACTACTGCTGCTGCTGCCTGTGCTAGCTGCTGCCTTGCTGTGGTGACTGCTGCACTGCTGGGAGGACGGGCCGGGTGCTGCCAGAGAGGTGGTGAGGGGCTGTGAAGACACGCTGCCTCCAGACATGTTCCCCAAGTCCACCCTGACTGTCAGGGGCACCGCTGTGGAGGCCAGCAGGTCCAGCCTGTCCCCCCCTGCACACACCGAGGGCAGCAGTGGCTGCTGCTGACCCAGGCTGGGGCCTGAGGACGTGCGAGAGCTGAAGTCCTGAGCCAGTCGACTGATGGCAGCGGCCGAGGACAGGGCTGAGGGCAGGTCAGTGATGCCTTCAGTGCTGCTCTGGCTGCTGGGCCGACTGATGGGGGAGTAGTTGTTCTGCAGGCGATGATGCTCCCCACTGCTCGAGGAGGAGGAGGAGGAGGAGGAGGGGGGGGCATCCCCGGCCCTGCTGACAGCCGCACACAGCTCGGCAGAAGCAGTGACGGCGCGAGGAGTGGGCGTCTCCCTCAGGTGGATCAGCTGGGCAGCCAGACACTGCTCCTCCCACGACCTCTTCACCTCCTGCTGACAGGGAGGGGCCGCCAGCATGGATGACAACACAGCCGTCCCGGACGATACTTTGGATGATGATGATATTGTTGATGATGACGATGATGCTACTACAGTGCTGCCTGGGAGACTGGAATGAGAGCCGACTTCCCGGCCAGGTGTTGTGACAGGGAAGGAGCTGGTGGAGGAGGAGGAGGAGGAGGGGGAGGGGGAGGGGGGGGGGTCTGGGGGTGCTGTGGGGGGGACCAGGCCGTTCATGGTCTTGCGCTTCTTGGAGCCGTTGACCACCTCCCTGACCTCGGCCTTGACCGGGGGCTGCAGGGGGGCGGGGCAGCTGACCGTCACGCTGTTGGAGGACGCTACAGACACGATGGGGGCGGGGCTCTCGTTCTTGATGGCCCCGCTGGGCAGCATGCGCGTCTTCTCCAGCAGGTCCTTGAAGCTGAGGTCGGGCGGCTGGAACTTGACCTCCTGCTTCACGCTGCTGGCCAGAGACACGGGGGTCAGGGCCGAGGAGGCAGCGGTGGTGCCGCTGCTGCTCTCCGCGGGGCATTGGCCGGCAGGGGGCACCATGGCCGCCGTCAGCGAGGTCACGTCGATCCCACTGCTGAGGGCGGAGCTGACCTCGCACTTGAGCTGGTTGACGTGGCGACTGCACGCCTCCAGGTTCTCCTTCATGTCCAGCTTCTCCTTCAGCTTGGCGTTGGGCGTCACCGCTGCTGCTGCTGCTGCTGCAGCCTCTCCTGCCCCCCCACCCTCCTTGCCGCACACCGTCACCGTTATCCCACTCTCCACCACGCTGCCCCCTGACTTGCGCTTCACTCCCTTGCCTGACCGCATCTTGCTGGACGGGCACTGCAGGGTGGGGGCAGGTGTGGGTGTGGGGGTGTTGATGGCGTCGGCGGCGATGAGCTGGTTGTTGATGAGCTCGAGGCGGTGGATGTCCATCTCCAGCTGGCTGACCTGCATCACCAGTCGGTGGTTGTTGGTGAAGGCAGACAGCACCTCGCGCTGCAGGATCCGCTGGGTCTCCACCGGCCGCACCACCCCGTTCTGCACACACACATCATTGCAACTTCACGTCACTCATCACGTCACGTACATCAATCACTTCACGTCACATCACGTCACGTCACGTCACATCACATCAATCATTCACATCACATCACAATCAGGCTACTGCACCGCTTCTTTACGAGTTTACAACCTAGACTTACAGCCCCCCCCCCCCCTCATGCCACACCATGGCCAAAAACCTCCTAACTTGAGACCTAAAGAAAGTGTTAACAACAGAAAGGGAGATATCAGTGTCTTCTAGCTTTCAGAACCACAATGAGGAACGGGGAAAATGCCAGGCAAACATTTGGATTTTCAGTGGCAATGGTGGTAAGGAAACTCGCGTAGAGCATGGCAGCAGAGAGTCCTCAGAGGAGAAACCCCCTTCAGACAAGTGCTTCGGGCCTTTTATCTTCCATACACTCTAGGGGGGGGGGGGGGGGGGGGGGGCCACATCCAGTTCATGACTCTGGATGTCTCTCTGCTGCCCCTTTATGTTTATGTATGTGGCAAGCAGGTATCCAATGAAAAAAAGTTGGGGGAAAAAATGGCCATCAAGAAAAGAAGATTTACCTTTCTATGGTTGTTGAGAAGTCCGTTCTGGTCGGCCAGCATTTTCTGTGCATTGACCTGAACAACACAGGCAAAGAAAATGGTCACTTTATCATCAGCAGACACTGATTTTGATTTAACTACACCTACTTCCCCTAGTTAAAAATGCCTTGTACTTACAGCATACAGTCCATATCACAGATGCTCACTGTCAACATTTTTCCTTTCCTTTCTTTTTTTTTGTTGTTGTTGCCACTTTCCATTTATGGAGTATGACTTGTCTGGAAGCCTCCACAAGGAAAGGAAAGACATGACACAAGCAACACACCCAAGAGCCTTTATGTGCATCCTGGACACAACTCTCAGCCCACAGTGGGGACGAGCATTGATGAAGCCTTACATGCATGATCCCAGGGCACTGTGGATGAAAATCGAGGACAAGGCAGTTCCCGACATCTCTTGCCATTCTGCCCAAATGGCTGCACCATCAACGCACACACCAATATTTGGCATTATCCAAAAAGTGCCGGTTAATCAAAACCATTCCTCTCCATACAGAAATCGGAGCATGGCATGAAATACAGACATCTCACACAACTTTCACAGACAACACACATCCACAGCTGCAGACAGAACAGAACAACAGAATAGACAGACAGCTGGTGGTGCTGGCTGACTGACCAGCTGCAGACAAAACAACACAGAACAACACACAGAAACAACAGACAGAAACACCAGACAGACAGACAGCTGGGGTGGCTGACTGACCAGCTGCAGACAAAACAACACAGAAACAACAACACAGACAGAAACAACAAGACAGACAGATACACACAAAAACCAGAACAGACAGAAACAGACAGCAGGTGGGTGGCTGACTGACCAGCTGCAGACAAAACAACACAGAACAACACACAGAAACAACAGACAGAACACAGACAGACAGACAGACAGCTGGGTGGCTGACTGACCAGCTGCAGTTGCTCAGACTTGAGGCACTGGATCTCCTGCTGCAGCTCTGTTTTCTGCAGCTGCAGGTCGCGGTGCTGCTGTCGCATCACCTGGTGGTGGCCCAGCAGCTCCGAGGGCGTGTTGGCCTCCACCCCCAACTGATGACCCCACAGGCAGAAAACGACCACAGCTTAGCGCCAACACCCTTTAGTCACTGACAGCAAGGAACGTTTCCATACGGTTATGTTATTACACTCTGCACCCCAAGAGAGAGAGAGAGAGCAGGCGCGCTGCAGTCTCTGTGGACCAGCCCTGCAGTGGCTGAGTGTAATGTCCACTGGGACATCGTAATAACAGCATCACATCTGTTTTGTGTAAAGTAGTGTAAAAAAAGCCCGTTTCTTATGAAACTAGGACACTGTGTGGGTGAATGACGGGAAATAGCCTAGTGGTCAAACAATGTGCTCGCAATTTGGCGAAACCCGGGTTCGATTCCTGTATGAGGGGATTTTTCCCTTGGAGTTAACATCAGTGCTGACTCAACTCTCCCTAAAAGTCCTTGGATGAGACTATAAACTGAGCCCCATGGCAAACGCACAGAACATCTTGCAAAAAAACAACAAACCCCAACAACTTCAGCATATCTCTTTTTTAAAAGCGTACACTCACAGCACTTTAAAAAAAATTGTCAAACCTTTTTTTTTTTTGGGTGAATAAATCCCCCTTTACTGTTTTACAGCAACTCCATATATAAAGTATAAAAGGCAAACGTTGCACTCCTTCAAAATGCATAACTTCAACCTCTACTGTTTTACAGCAGCTCTTACATACTAAACTAAAAGGGTGAATCTTGAATTGAATACAACTTTCAGTCCAAGCAGATTTCTCGCATGAAATTCGGGCTGCTCTGCCCGGGTAGAGCACCAAGCTACAAGAACAGCACATTATTTTTTGTTCTTTTCCCTGTTTGCAAATGCCAAGTGTAATATCAGAGTGCTTTAATCTACAGAATTTGACAACCAGGGACAATTCTCCTGTAGCTGTGGGTTCAAGTACTAAATGTATGTTGCCCATAGACCTTGGTTTATGTCTCATCCGAATGACTAGTACCCAGACCACCACTCAAGGACTTGGGAGGAGGTAAGGGTTAGCACAAATGGAGGATCAAACCCGCACTTTTCGCTTTCAAGGCAGAGACCTGTACATTAGCTCTAGACCACAGACCCATGTTTGCACTGCACAGAAAGATGCTGCTTTTCAGAAGAGTAGGTCATAGTGTGCCGGTGGGAACAGATGACAATTTTTTTTTAATTGCATACACACAGGGACTGGATGTAAAAATAAGCACATGAATGCGTATTCTATTCTACTCAAAATAAATATACATTTTAAAAAATATATAACATTATTTAAAAAATGTTTGTAAAAGCTGACCTCGCCGATGCGTGTTTTGATCAGGCCGATGCTGTTTTTCTGCAGTTCACTGATCTCCTTCTCAAACATGGCCTTCTTTCTCTTCAGCTCCTGGTGATGAGCCTGCAACCAACCAACAGCCACAGTTCACCACAACACCCTTCAACTACATGTCCAACATAAAATAACAGACTGCACACTCTCCTTGAGTGAGATATGATGTATCTGAACAGGCTCCTCTGTGTGTAAGTGAATTACAGAGAGAGAGGAGAGAGAGAGAGAGAGAGAGAGAGAGAGAGAGAGAGAGAGAGAGAGAGAGAGAGAGAGAGAGATTTCTTATACATATACTGCAGGCTGGAAAGAGTGATTCACATGCATTTCATACAGAAAAATCACTTTTCTGAGGATGAAATGGGAGCAAGTAATGACATAAGTGCCCTGCGGCTTAAACCCATGAGAAGTTTGGATTATTAAAAAACCCAAACTTTTCTCAACTTTCTATCCCAGAATTGAACTTCCCCCCCTCCCCAAATAACAAACCCACTGCCAACAAAACCCCCAAACCCTGCTAAAAACATACATACATGCATCCCCATAACGTGTGTGCACACATCTTCCCCGCTATTGTCCTAACATGCCTAGTGATCCCGCTGAGGCAGTGCAGTAAGTAACTCACCAGCTCCCAGTCCCGTTCCCGTTTGACACCGTCCAAGTATTCGCCGGTCTGCATGTAGCTGAAGAAACTCAGCATCTGCTTGCGAAGCCTCTCTGAAACAACACACAACCCACACATCAGGAGTGTCTCTGAAACAACACACAACCCACATATCAGGTCATAGAGTGTCTCTCTGAAACAACACACAACCCACACATCAGGGCAAAGGAGTCTTGGTCAGAAACTGCCATTACTACACCAGTCATCCTCTTTATCGGGTTTTTTGTTTTGTTTTTTTGTCTCTTTAACGGGTTCTGATTCCAAATATTTTGGGTTGCAATTCATTTTGGGTTTATACAGCGAGTCCCTCCATCTTTATGCCAAAATCTTATTTTTAACAATATTTCAGGCGCAGTACATCATAATGCCTGTATCACTCAAATCAGCTGGCATTTCGTTCAGGAAAGTCTGTTGTGACAACAGACTATACAATAACACGAATACCAACAAAAAAAGCGATGGACAGAAAAAAAAAAATTAAGTAAAATAAATAAATAAACATTAAATTATTTTTTAAAAAGCGATGAACATCCAGACACTTACCAACCCACTGGTCGACAGCGGGGAGCATCCTGTCCAGTGACCGCACGGTCTTCTTCTGGGTGGACGCTTTGAAGGGGCCAGGGGCCATGCCTGTCATGCGCCGGTCATTGTACTTGGTGCTGTCCTCTGCTCCTGACCACACACATCACAAACCATCATCACCCTCAGTACTGTCACTGCCCTTCAGGGATGATCACAGTGTTTTTGACTTGACTTCACTTACACATGGATATATATACACATGGTCATCTTGGATAGACTGGGAATGGAATGGAGTTACTATTAGCAGGGGAAAGAAGTCACAGTAACTGTTAACTCCAGGGCGAAAATCCCCTCAACACTGATATAAATGGCATCAACATTGGGGCAAAACCCTAGGGCTATGCCAACTGAAGGTAAAAGAAAGGAGATGAAAGCAGTGTTACCGTCACATCTATAGTTGTGCTCTTTACAAAACAAATCCCACATTCGGTCATCACAGAGCACTCCCCCCACCCCACCCCTATTCATCACTGGACATTCCCCATTCATCACTGGGCATTCCCCATTCATCATCAGACATTCCCCATTCATCACTGGACATTCCCCATTCATCACTGGACATTCCCCATTCATCACTGGACATTCCCCATTCATCATCAGACATTCCCCATTCATCACTGGACATTCCCCATTCATCATCAGACATTCCCCATTCATCACTGGACATTCCCCATTCATCACTGGACATTCCCCATTCATCACTGGACATTCCCCATTCATCACTGGACATTCCCCATTCATCATCAGACATTCCCCATTCATCACTGGACATTCCCCATTCATCATCAGACATTCCCCATTCATCACTGGACATTCCCCATTCATCATCAGACATTCCCCATTCATCACTGGACATTCCCCATTCATCATCAGACATTCCCCATTCATCACTGGACATTCCCCATTCATCATCAGACATTCCCCATTCATCACTGGACATTCCCCATTCATCATCAGACATTCCCCATTCATCACTGGACATTCCCCATTCATCATCAGACATTCCCCATTCATCATCAGACATTCCCCATTCATCACTGGACATTCCCCATTCATCACTGGACATTCCCCATTCATCATCAGACATTCCCCATTCATCACTGGACATTCCCCATTCATCATCAGACATTCCCCATTCATCATCAGACATTCCCCATTCATCACTGGACATTCCCATTCATCATCAGACATTCCCCATTCATCATCAGACATTCCCCATTCATCATCAGACATTCCCCATTCATCACTGGACATTCCCCATTCATCATCAGACATTCCCCATACATCACTGAACATTCTCCATACATCAACAGACAAGTCTTCATTTCTTCCCAGATATTCCACATTCATCCCTGTGAGTCATTCCCCACTGATCCACTCCCCTTCATCAGTGAAAAGAACCTGAAGACTATACAAACAGCGAGGAAGACCAGTGCTCCTCCTCCAGCCCTGACTGACCTTTGCCTGTGGTGGACAGCACGGTGTGGGTGTGCAGGAAGTTCAGACTGTCCAGAGACAGGGGCGGAGGCTTGGTCAGCTTGGCCGCCTTCTTGCTGGTCTTGGTCGCTCCGCTTTCGGCCGTGTGGCCGTTCTTCTCCAGGCCGCCCAGCTGTGATGGGGAGCTGGCCGTGGCCGATGTTCGCCTGACTCGCACTGTAAGTCACAGCCACATACACAGCATTGAAGGAGGGGGAGAATGTGTGTGTGTGTGTGTGTGTGTGTGTGGTGTGTGGTGTGTGGTGTGGTGTGGTGTGGTGTGTGTGTGTGTGTGTGTGTGTGGTGTGTGTGTGTGTGTGTGTGTGTGTGTGCGTGCATGTAGTGTGTGTGTATGTAGATTGAAGTTTTACTCTTTGGCAAAACATTGCTACATAAGAACATATCTGCTATGTCCCCTAATGCATGTAACAAATACAGGCTACCATATGAAGTGTAAGAACACTTCCTCACATTTTACAATACTGGTGTTTTTTTGATGAGCACACACACACACACACACACACCACTGTTAAAATACCATTTTGAATCAACAGCTATCTATTTACCTATCTATCCATCCTTTAGTCTGGCGACAGTGGGGGCACCCCTAAAGACTTGACAACCAGTTCCCCTCATTCCTCTCTCTGTTCTGCCTTTCTCAAAGTTTTGTTGAGTTCTAGGCCTGTTCATTCACTGATTTTGTCCTCCCATCTCTTCCTTTGTCTGACTCTTTTTCTCCTTCCTTGGACAGTGCCTTGCAGTATTGTTTTTGCAAGTCCTTTTGATCTTATGACATGCCCATACCATTTAAGCTTACACTTCTTTACAATTGATAGGTTTTTGTAGGGACCAATGGTTTGCTGGATTATGTTATGCACTTCTCTGTTGCTTATGTGGTCTCTGTAGGAGATGCCAAGGAGTCTCCGGAAGCATCTCATCTCTACTGCCTGTACTCTTCTCTTCAAATCAGCAGTCAGGGTCCACGATTCACAGGCATACAGGAATATGAATATGACAAGGGAGCGCATGGAATCAGCAGCTATCGATCCCATTTACTACAACTGCATAATCAATCAGTCCACCATGCCCAAAACAACCCCTGAATACAAGATTAGCACACAGACTAATCACAGTTTGTCACTTACATTTTTCTTGAATTTGCTGTTCTTTTTCTACAGACTCACGGCTTCTCATTTCAGTCTCTTTAGTTCCCCAGTCAAAGTTCATGACCCGCAGCTGGCAGGGCGTTGATATAAATAAACGGGGAAAAAGGAAAGGCTGCACTAGGGGCTTGGGCTATAGCCGTGTTCAGCTGTAGATTACCATGGTTTCTTTCACACATCGTTTTGTACAGTGAATCGTCCAAAAAGAGACAAACAAAGCATTCTTTATAATCAGCTTGAAACAAGCTTTCTTTTGACACCAAACTCCATATACTTTCTTTCACACTGGTTGACGTGAGAGCAGTCAAAACATAGATGAAGATGAACAGGAGAGCGACAGGCAGACACACAATCACAAAAATCAGTCATTTTTAACTCTCTCTCTAAAAAAACACATATTTATAATATACAAACAAAAAATGTAGAGAAGAAATTGAACATGTCTGCATGCAGACTAACTAGGTTTTTTTTTGGATGGTTTTGTTTCTGTGGGCACAGCGAAGCCATAGATGAACACACCGTAGTAGGCTACCACCTGCAGCGCCGCATGAAGCAGCGCGATACAGAGCGTGGGGTGAGAGTCTGGCAGTCATTAGTGTCAGCTAGGTATCTCACTTCACTCTAAACACTAGGCCTACTGCATAGTCATGGCGATTCAGCACGTACACAGTCCACTGTTTCATCAGATTTTAGTGGTTTCCTGCTACAGCTGAAGGTTTATTTACTAACTAAATCCAGTACAGCTTATAACCCCGAGCACACAGTAGAAAACAAATGTCTTTTCAGTGGCATCAGGCAGAAATAGCTCACAAATGACTGGGGTTTTTAAAAAATATATTCATTGATGTTTCTGATACTATACAAAAAAATCTTCTGATCATGTTGAAAAAATGTTGTGATCAAAAGCGTGACTATTTTAGTGTTGTGAAAAAAGAACAAACCACACAGAAACCTACACTTTGACATCAAAGTAAAAACGAGAAAGAGAGAAAACACACACACACACACACACACACACACACACACACACACACACACACACACACACACACAAATACACACACATACATACACAGAGGAACAGTCTCTCTCTCTCCCTCTCTCTATTGCTGCAGAAACACACACACACGCACACACGCACACACACACACACACACACACACACACACACACACTCTCTCTCTCTCTCTCTATTGCTACAGAAACACACACACACGCACACACACACACACACACACACACACACACACAGACACACACACAAACACACACACACAACATACACACACACAGGAACAGTCTCTCTCTCTCTCTCTCTCTCTCTCTCTGTATTGCCGCAGAAATATACATGCGCGTGCGCGCACGCGACACACACACACACACACGCACACACACACACACACACACACACACACACACACACACACACACACACACACTCACTCACTCACTCACTACACACACATGCCCGCGCACAAACATGCGTGCACATGCATGCACACACACACTGATATGCGTATGCACGCAAGGCACGCAAGCACTCACGCATGCATGCGCGCATGCACACACACCAACACACACACACACACACACAACACAACACACACCACACACACACACACACACACACACACACACACACACACACACACACACACACACACACACACACACAGCAACAAGCTGACACTCGGGCTTTGTTTCTTGAGAGAGACAATTGTTTTAAAATATTTTTTTAAAATAGTTAACAAAAACAAACACCAACAAAGTTACCACAAACAGGTAAAGCAGGTATTGAAGTTTTGTTCACTGAAGTATGATCATTGTAAAAAATCATGGGAATCCGGCAGCGTATGGTACAAAATGCCTTTCATACAGAAATTTGCTCAGTGGCTAATAGACAGCAAAGAAGGAAAGTATAGCAGCATCGCCAGATGCTGGACTCTGACCCCTGACCGCGCGGTGCCCTAGATAGCGGTGGGATGGAATTTCGGGTTACGGAGTGCAGTGCCAGCCGCCAACTAAAGAGTCAGATTTTCCCCGTTTTGAGCAGCCGTGGACTAGCCACCATTTGCAAAATACATTTTTTCTTGACTTTGCTGTTCTTTTTCTAAGTAGTAATCACTGTTTGTCAGTTACTTTTTTCTCTCTTGAATTTGCCATTCATTTTCTACAGACTAGTTTATCAGTTACATTTCTTCTTGAATTTTTTTTCCACAGACTAGTCACAGTTTTGCCACTTACATTTTTTCTTGAATTTGTTGTTCTTTTTCTACAGACTAGTCACAGTTTTGCCACTTACATTTTTTCTTGAATTTGTTGTTCTTTTTCTACAGACTAGCCACAGTTTGCCACTTACATTTTTTCTTGAATTTGTTGTTCTTTTTCTTCTGCAGGGTGCCGTTCTTCAGTTGCTTCATGGACTTGATGGCCTTCCTCTTCTTCATCTTCTGCTTCCACAGCACAGACTTCTCCATGTCCGTGTTGTTCGTCTGCACGATGAGGTTGCATTGTGAAATGAGTGAATGAATGAATGGATGAATAAATAAGGGAATGAACGAACTGTAGCTTGTAAAGGGTAAATGAACCCTCCACTCAATACGGTGTAATCACACATCTTGGTGAGAGGAAAACAGCAAAAAGGGGTTCATCCATCCAAAGTGTTACAGATACATTACAATGAAATATAATATATGCAATCCAATACAGGAAATACACCATGGATGAAGGTTAACGGTTCCCATAACTCATGCCGTCATTGGAAAGCAAAGCATCAGTGACCTCAGCTTCTCTAGGGGCCAGCATATTGAGGGCGGGTCCCATCTCCTCTCCAACGCTGCTTTACCTTCCCTGACCCTCAAGAGGGCAGGTACCTTTTTACAGCTGGGTGAACTGACGGAATGTGCTGAAGCGAAGGTGTGCAAATGGTCACCCATCCACTAGGTAACCACAATCAATGCTGCTTAACCTTAGCTTGAGAAAAGTGAGGGCTCATTGATATTTCAGATAAATCATCTGACAGTAAACTGACTTCCCATAACCGTTTCCTTACGTTTGTTAGTAAATATAGCAGTTAGCACAACTTGTCAGAAGGCAGCTTTCTAAGCTTGTCAATCCATACTGATTCTTTTTTTTTACCTTGTCTGCATGTGTTTACCTATGAACATGTACTGCTTTGTACACACATTCCAGCAAAGAAACAAAAATAAGACCTTTGGCATAGGCTGAAAACTTTTTTTTTTTTTTTTTACCTCACTGTGAAAACCAAACAGTCCCAACCCCAAAAACAAAACAAAAAAAAGCTCAACTGGCTAGTGCCATGTATTTAAAAATTCTTTTTATCATAAATCACAGTACATACAAGGTACAGACAAAACCTCAAAAGAAAGAAAAAGAACATTTTTTTCCTTCTATCATTCCATATCATCTACCAAAACTATGACCTCATGATCATCATTCTTTGGGGAATGCAGGAGCCTTGCTAAATGTCTGGACAACCAACACACTGCCCACTGTCTTTCCTCTCCTGCTCTTTTTGGAACTTACTCAGGGCACTAACAGTAACGCAAGACAATAAAAAATAAAATAAAAAAAAGAACCTCAATCATACATTTTCTATTGTAACATTTACTACCCCCAACATTTTCAACCACCTAAATAAAATCAAAGCCATGAAATGAAAGAACGAAAGCACACAGAAACAAAAGCAAAAAAAAAAAAACCACACTTAAAGAAAAAAGAAAAAAAAAGAAGAAAAAAAAAGAATTTTTCAAAAGCAAGAAGCAAGCAGAAAACCAGCCTCGTACCGAGCTCTCATTATCATTCAGAGACTCGCTTCCCGAGGTGGGCGGGCGGTTTACCCATTCAGTCCATTTCCGCCGCGTGGTGGGCCCCACAATGCTGCTGTCGTCCTCGGTGGCTGTGTTGGTGGCAGCCATGCTCTGGGCAGCATTGCTGTCGTCGCTGACGTTGTTGGTGATGGTGCTGGCGTTGCTGGCGCTGTCAAAGTCCAGCGCTTTGGCCGCCTGGTAGGTGTGGTCCCCTCCGCGACGCACCTTGGCGTTCTCCTGTCAAAGATGGATGGGCAACACTCGACTTTGGGTCAACCGACAACTGCCATGGAGTGGTTAGCATGCTGGAGTCTGGGCTGGAAGGTTGTGAGTTTGAATCTCTCTCAAGTCATGTCGAAAAAGTCAAATGTGCAGGGCCTAACTTGTCAGGTACTTCGCATGATGTATTTTCGCTCATGTGACAGACAACATTACTTGCCGTCTGTGCGTTCAATGAAGAATCTCAAGTCTTTTTTTCTTTGTTTTTAACCCTGGCTGGCTCCTATCCACAGTGCAAAGGGTTCAATGGGAAGGCTGGGACCACATACTTGGAGCATCATACACTTGTAGATGCCATTTTGCGGTGCTGCTCAAATGACCTGACCAACAATGCAGGTGTCAGCATCTCCTGGGCCTGGTTGATGCTGAGATTTTATTTATGAGCGAGAGCACCGAGTATAGCCCTGCCAAGTAGTCTGAAAGCTAGCGCATCTCCAAAGCAAGTCCTGCATCATCTTCATCATCACAGAATGAAACAAACAAGAAAAAAAAAGTTAAAAAATTCTCTCTGACTTAAAAGGCTGTTGCGGTGGTCCCATCCCGACCGCAACCTAGTTTACTTACTTACTTACACTTCAGCTCCTGTTGTGTGCTGGCCTCAACAACACCTTTTTGAGTTGAGACTTCGTAGGAGGGAGGGAGGGAGGGAGAGGGGGCAATGTGGCAATCACAGCCCTCAGGTCAGCGTCTCAGTCCCGCTTTGTGACTATGACTTTTCTGCTGTATGTAAGGAGGATCACAGTGGGTGTCTTGTCTGTGCTGCAACAGAGCGGGCACCGCTGAACACCGCTACACAGACACCACCAGCGGTGCAGGCCGTCCTGTCTGTGCTGCAACAGAGCGGGCACCGCTGAACACCGCGACAGACAACACCAGCGATACAGGGCCATCCTGGCTGGTGGCCTCCTGACACAGCCTTTGGTTAATAAGCTACCTATGAAAATCCTACTTTCATGATTCTACGAGGGTACTGGTAGAGTGGGGAGGAAGGCATGAGTGACTGGAGTGGGGGGTCTCTCTGACATCATCCAATGGCCCAGCCAACCAACAGAGCTGTGTGAAGACTGACAAACACCAGGCCAGGCTGCTTCCAGACAAAAATCCATGTCAACGTCAAGTCAAACTAACCTTAAAACTGTGCATGTATCCCTGGTCAAAATCAGACTGTTCCAACACACACAATGACTCGTTAATCATCTGTGCCAGGTTTATACAACGATGAAGGAACAGATGTCTGTTCACTTTCAGCACGTCCAGAAGCCTGGGTTCTTGTCATCACTGAGGCACCCGTTTGAGGGAATTTTTTTCCCTTGCGGTTACTCCACCATTTAGGTGGTTACATTCCGACTTCAGGGAAAAACGTCTTGTCTTGAAAAAAGAGATTGGGGGAGGGGGGGAGATTGCTTTTGAGATGAGAATGATTTCTGAGAATGTACTGACCTTATCTCGGCTGGTGTTGTATTTCTTGCTTTCCATGAGGCGACCACGCCTGTCTCTCCTGGGTTCAGTCAATGCCTGGATAGGACATAAAGAACACTACAATAAACAACAAGCTGTATAGAACTATACAAGACAAACAGCACAAAATTTACACATACACACACAAAACAGAGAAACCAAAAGAGACAGAACAAAAGTAGATTCTTTTTCATATATACTGGTGGGGGGTTTTGTTGTTTGTTTGGGTTTTTTTGGGGGGGAGAATTGTGGGAGTTGTCATAATTTTGCATACATTTCAGATTATCCTGTCAAGATAGACCTTCGTGTAATGTGGACCCTTGAAATGAAAGCTCACAGCATATCCTGGCAAAGATTCTCAACACTACGCTTTACACACATTCCAAGACAAGTGTGAGTTGAGTGCATGAACATGTGCAACATATATGCACATTGTTTGTAGCGCGTACTTGTGATGGCAACTAGCATGGTGGTGAGGGTGTGTGGCCAGGAGTTAGGATTGCTGACTGAGGGAGGGAGCTTGGGGGGTTCAGCGTGGTTGCTGTGCCGTGTCAGTTGACATCTGACTGCCGGATTCTCGTTTTGTGCTTGGTGCTCATTTCAGCCCTTCCTTTGCATCTCTTATTGTGATACCTACCATTTTCATCTTGATGTTCAACTGCTATTTTAATATTGTTTGGATTCTTTCTAGCTGGGTTGAAGCAGTGTGTGTGTGTGGTGGTGGGGGGGGGGGGGGAGAGAGAGAGAAGAGAGAGAGAGAGAGAGAGAGAGAGGAGAGAGAGAGAGAGAGAGAGAGAAGAGAGAGAGAGAGAGAGAGAGAGAGAGAGAGAGAGAGAGAGAGAGGACACACACACACACACACACACACGAGAAATCTTACCTGTGCTCTGGGGTTTTTCAGCCTCTGAAAGTAATTCTCCAACTGGAACAAAAAAGGAACGCAAATCAACAGTGCTGTTTTAACACAACCACCACCACCAACCACAACCAACAACAAGTGTTGTCACCAAACCACAGCTCTTCCTACCTTAGTTGATAGGGATAATACCATACACTAAGACACACGTGACAGGTACAATCATTAAACAAGCTGAACTTGACACCCCTCCCTCCCTCCCATCTTCCCCCCAGAACTTATCTCTTTGTTTAATATTTACCATAAAAACACAAAAGACCAATATTTCTTAAAACAGATATTGTAATAACTTGGTTTGTTGTAAGTGTGTGTGTGTGTGTGTGTGTGTGTGTGTGTGTGTGTGTGTGTGTGTGTGTGTGTGTGTGTGTGTGTGTGTGTGTGTGTATGTTTGTACACTTGTGTGTGAAAATACAGGTGTATGATTGCATGCAGGTGTTCCTACACATTTATTTCTTCTTTTTGCAGCTGATTAAAAGAATTAGCAAGCTAAGAAAAGAGAGAAAAAAAATTCAGCAAAACCAAACCCTCAATTCATCCAACACATAAAAACAATTAGCAAACACAGCGATACAATCGCAGTCATTAGTGTGTATAAGAATAACCCAAGTGGATTACCCTATTAATTACAGCTACACAAACAAATCCAGATCTTCAGTTATTATTTCACTTAGGAAGTCTACTTACATTATTTTATCAGATCTAGGGGAAAAAAAAAAGTTTCAAAGAGTTTGCACAATATGTGCTCTTAAATAAATAATGCACTGATAAAGATCTTCTAAAGGGTAATTACATAATATCTTGCAGTTCTGTTCTAGAACCAGTTGCCATGGCGCAGTGGTTAGCATCTTGGGTTTCGGACTGGAACGTCGCGGGTTTGAATCCCATAAGAATCATAGGAGTTTTTCAGACTCCAGCTGGCTCCTACCCAGAGTGAGTGCGCTGTGGGCTCAGTGGGGAGACGAGGACCACACAGTCGAGCTCCATCCACTTTACGGATGAGAGTTTGAAAGTGTTGCTCAAATTATCTGCATTTCATCAGCAGCATCATTATGTCATCCTCATTCTCACTGATCATCATGCAAGAGAAAAAAAATGCCTCTGATTCAGAGGCCCCAGTTACTCTGGTCTCATGGTGACCTCAGATTCAGTTTCCCCATACACTTCTGTGCCTATGGTGACTTTGTGTCAAGGTCTTTGGGGTTGGAGGTTCATTAGAGGAACCTTGTGGTGGTCGCCACCTCAGGTGGGCAACTCAGTCTGGCTCCGCGACTGAGCTAATAGTATCGTTAGTAGGGGGCTTAGTAGGTGGTGTCCTGCGTATGTTAGCTCAGAACAGGCGCCACTGAACACCAAAGTGACCCAGCAGCAGTGCAGGGCCCCTCCGGCTGGTGACCCTAAGGCAGCCTTATATTGATGGGCTCCCTGTGTACTTCCAACCCTGGGGATGAGACATAACAAATCTAGGTATGGCTGTAGCGGGGAGATTGAAATGAGCAGAGTGGGAACAGCAGGATGGGAACGTCACAGAAGATGAGACAGCAAGACAAAAAAAAAAAAAAAAAAAAAAAGGACTTGTGTTCTTAGCGAAGGTTGAAGCCAAAGCTGTGTCCTATACTGACCAAAGTGCGATCAATGGTATGAATGTAATATGCAAATGCTTTCCCTGTCCATGACACCGCCCCTGTGAGGGGAGACAATTCCCGCACTTGCATGATGGAGCCAATGTCTGCACATACAAAAAATTGGGAAAAGATTATACACTTTCAAAAACAACACTTTAAGTCTGACTAATGTACTAACCTTGTCAGGCACAAGATATCAGTTTGGAATTGGCTCCAACGCCATCTGATTTTTCAACAAAATTATTTCATACATGTTTATTACATGTAACCCAAACAACAGAGGTGACGACTAACAAGGCATGAAAGAACAACTGATGGCAGTTTTAAAACTCATTGAAAAGAGGACTACTAAGATACCCAGCTTTTTTACTTTTTTTTTTTTCTTGAAGCTGACCTGGGAGATTGTAAAAATCCCCACCCTAAATTCCCCAGACTCCACCAAGATTCAAACCCACGACTTCATGGACCAACAGGATTGAAGTCAAACCGTCTTAACCACTTGGCTATAGCTTCTGCAAAGCAGATGTTTGACAGTCAACGCATTCTCTGTCAGGTAACACAAGCTGAGAAGTACCCCCCCCCCCCCCCCCCCGATTTCATCAGGTAAGTGTGGAAAACATGCATGTAAGAAAAGGTGACTGCTAGCTACTCTTTCCTGCTAACACCTTCTGCAGAAATATTTGCCATTCCACAACTATTACATCACATACTTGTCAAAGATTTGTCTTTGAAGGCACACAAAGGCAACCCTTTTCCTCAATTTACCAGTTGGTTAGTTAACTGATGTAGAATCTTGTACACATCAATGTAAAAATAAATGTGTGACAGAGAAGGGATGGAGAGAGCGAGAGAGCGGAGAGAGATAGATAGAGAGAGAGAGAGACAGAGACAGAGACAGAGGGAGAGAGACAGACAGACAGACAGGCAGGACAGAGACAGAGGGAGAGAGAGACAGACAGACAGACAGACAGGACAGAGACAGAGGGAGGGAGGGAGGGGGGGAGAGAGAGAGGAGAGTGAGTGAGACGTGAGTGGTGGAGAGAGGAGAGAGAGGGAGAGGAGAGAGAGAGAGAGAGGAGAGAGGGAGAGAGGAGGAGGGAGGGGAGGGAGGGAGGGAGGGAGGGAGGAGAGAGAGAGAGGAGGGAGAGAGAGGGGAGAGAGAGAGGAGAGAGAGAGAGAGAGAGAGAGAGAGAGAAATCTGTGTGTGTGTGTGTGTGTGTGTGTGTGTGTGTGTGTGTGTGTGTGTGTGTGTGTGTGTGTGTGTGTGTGTGTGTGTGTGGTGCGCGCTGTGCGTGCGCGAGCGTGTGTGTGTAAGAGAAAGAATGAAAGCGCAGTGTGCAAAGCAAGTTTGCAAAACACCACGAGAATAGAACACTAAAGACAGTCAAACTCACCACTAAGGTTGCGATCGGTGATTCTGAAGTTGAGGGGACAGAATGCTTTGGATGACACGATTTTAGCACCTTCCTTCATGTTGGAAAACATATTCTTTAACTGCAACACAACACAAAGTCATGTTGCAAATACAACATAAAGCAATGTGGGAAAACATTCTATGACTACAAATGAAAACCATGTAGAAAAACAACCTTTAACCGTAACTTGCAAAACAGTTTTGGAAAACTGTATATTTTTTCAAATGTGACTGAAGACAATCTCGCAAAACATATTCAAACTGTAGCATAAAGCAATGCATTGCAGCAAAACTTGTGATATTGGCAAAACTTGTTTTCAAAATGCAACACACAAAACAGGGTTTGTGACCCTCCCCCACAAAATTAATCACACTGCATCTGACCCACTTTTCAGCTAGGAGTGATTTTAGGCAGGTCGGAGTCAGGTTGTCGATTCTGATTTGATAACTACAAGTTTTCTTCTGCCTTGTACTGAAGTATTAAGGAATAACTTTGTTCCGTTTTGTTTTAAAACCCCATTAAAAACCATCCCACCCCTCATCCCAACCACTCCTTTTGATACAGATTTTGTCAATTTCTCATTCTGTCACTACTTGAATGGCATTTCAATCTGTAATAACTTTTCATAAAATAACCTGATTTCAATTTCTGTTAACAATTAAAAACTGACCTCTGGTGCAAGGTCTCATTATGTAATGGAAGGTCAGATTTCATACCTCACAGTCCTCTTACAAAGAATTTTCTAGAACTTTCATCCATTAGAACACCAACAGACATTATTTCAAATCCTGAGAGATTTTTTTCTCAACCCCCCCCCCTCTCTCTCTTGATAATGTAAAGTAACACTGACTTCCCAAACACTCCTGGAGGAGTCACTGCAATACTGCACATGCTGGGCAAGTTGAACCTGCGGGAGCCCTTCCCTCTCCAGGGACAACCCACTTTACAGGAACTTGAGGCAATTCTTCATCAACTACCGATGGGTCATTCACAACGATGCAAGATGCCATGCGTGAGCATGTAGCCAGTGATGTTTGCATGATGCCAGAATACAGACACGTGCTTTAGCCACCCATCTGAGTATCATCATTTTTATCAGGTCAGTTTGTTCCACAATGATCTACAATCATCCATTTTTCCTTCTAATTACATGCTTCATCAGAGGTTCCTTAGATAAAGACTCTTCAGAGGAACATCAGAGGAAAAGGTGTCATCATCTGAAGCACATGATATCTCACTGCTGGATTACTTTAACATTCACACTTCTGCCATCTGGTGAACTCATCTATGGATATCAAAAGTAAATATCTGAATTGTGAACTGCTTTCACTGATTCATACCACTCGTTTTTCTCGTTTTTCAAACAGTGACACATGCCTGCACACACACTCACACAAAATTGAGGTGTTCAAATCCAACTGTGTTGTTTATAACACTGCCAACCACAGAGGCCATATCGGGGATGTCACGTCATAAAAGTTTACATCTGGGATTAAAACGGTGCAGCTACATGCAGATTAAAACCAACTCTACTGTTGTTCTTCCTGTCCAAGCCCTGGTCAACTGAGGACAGCCACTGCATTGTGGGAGATATGATATTCAACTTATGAGATAAAACCAAAGCCCGATTCTTAGAAACATTTTGTTTGTAGTAGCTATGACATGCTGACTCATCACAGACAAAAAACACCTGCTTCTCCCTGGAAGTTTAAAATGTTGTCCCGTGGAATGTCACGAAAAAAGATCTTTAGGGAGTCTGCAGTTTTAACAGCTGTGCCTTATATCCTCGACATCGCCACAATCCATAGCAGAAGCTTATTTGCGCATTGCGAGTCACGCACCATGGGGTTCATACACTACCACATACACCCACCAACATACACAGCCTAGAGAAGACTATAAATGCTCCATTTAGGTGCGTCTACCATTTTAAGGTTACAATACAGAAACTCATAACATCTGAATTCCCCCACTTTTTATTTATCAACATACACTTGTTAGCGGTTGAAGGGAGGAGGGGGGGGGGGAGCAAACAGCAAAAACAAACTAGCCAGACTTACATGATGATCAACCTGAGGTCCAAAGGCGAAGTTGTTCACAAATATCACACTGTTGAGAAAAGAAAAAGCATACAGGATGAGCTGTCATCATCTTTTCAGTTGTGTGTGTCTGTAAGAGCGTGTGCACATGTGTGTGTGTATGTGAGTGCATCTACTTGTAAAAGAGCCAGAGTAGAGAAACCCCACACGTATATATACACCAATATGCAAATTTGTCCGTTATAAATATCTGAAAATGTATTTAAGCAAGTCCTTTCAAATTCTCTCTCTCTCTCTCTCTCTCACACACACACACACACACACACACACACACACACACACACACCACTCACTCTCTCTCTCTCTCTCTCTCTCTCTCCACACACACACACACACACACACATACACACACTCTCTCTCTCTCTCTCTCTCTCACGCGCACTCTCTCTCTCTCTCTCTCTCTCACACACACACACACACACACACACACACACACACACACACACACACACACACACACACACACTGACTGACTGACTGACTGACTGACTGACTGACTGACTGACTGACTGACTCTCTCTCTCTCTCTCTCTCCACACACACACACACGTCTAAAATATGTACAAATCTCACTTACGTTGCGCTTTCTATTCTGTCTCGTATATTGTCCACCAAAAAATCCCCTTTCTCCAGCTGAAACAAAAGGAGACCCCACTCAGGTTTCACAGGACATTTTTATATAGGTCTGGAGGTTGGAAACTTTGAAAAAGCTGCTTATTCTTGCAAACTATCAACACAAGTCACAGGAAACTGCCACTCCTTCTGGATCAGTTTAATGACTTGTTCAACTTTAAATTATTTCTTGATAAAACTGAATCAAAGAAAATATACACAGATTTAGGATTAATCTGAACCAGTGCACAATACCTTACACAGCTGACCAAGACTTCAAAAACACTGATGGTGGTTAATCAAGAGAAGTCATTCCCAGTGAAAATCGCTTCAAAATCTTAAACTACACAAAAGAATAGAAGTTCAGTCTACTTCTAGATTTTGGCCACTTGTGTGGGGTTTTTTTTTGTTTTAACACCTCTTTTCTAACTTGAAAACAATCAACGCCTCAGACTTTTATGCCGTAACCTCCCCCACATCTTTTTCTTCCCATTTTGTAAAGTCTTTCTTCACTATTCTTCTTTGGCTCTACAAGTCTATGGTGTATCCTCTGAAAACTGACAATTTTCAGTTACATTGCTTCATCAACAATTTCTCTTCCCAGCCTAGATCCCTCCACTGGCCCCCGTGTTGCTGATAATACTCACCAAGTACTGGCCATGACTTTTGCCGAAGAAAGACATCCATTTCTGGAACTGGACGTCCATTTCCTGAAAACACCCCAAACAAAACGGGTCAACACATCATTCCCTTCATTCAACTTCATACTACTGGACACAGGCAGAAAGAAGTGTGAATTTTATCAAACAAGTAAATTTCCTCCAAGAGTGATATAAGCAGCAACTTCAAAGCATCTCAAAGCACTGCCACAACAAGGTGAAGTAACCAACGTTACTCTATACAGGCTTTTTTTCCCCACAGCCCTATCATGGTGATGTAACAGCCAGTGATCCCATTAAAAATGTGCAGATGAGTGCCACTTTAGCACAACTTTGAAGAGACTGAAAGAGCAGAATACTCTTGATTTAGCTGCCGAGTTAAAGAAGACACCGTGCCAAGAGCACCTTATTTGTAAAACACTACTCATTTCAAACAAGGCAGGGTTGTTTCCCTTGCTTCTAGACAACATCATATTTTTTTGATCTGGCAACTGTGAACGTATTCTTTTTATTAAAAATAAATTCAATTCATATCACATTTCTTGTGGGCAGCACATCATTTCGAAACAAAAAAAATTTACATGCAGTACTGATTTATTCCATTTGATTTTATATCAATAATGTTTTCAGTCAGCAACACAATTTTCAAGATAGAAAAAAAAAGGGGGGGGGGAGGGGGACAAGATATAATCACAAAGAGAGACAGAGAAAAAGACAGAGAGAGACAAGACATAAGAGACAGACACAGCTGTGTATTAAAGACAGCAGTGTGACAGAGGGAGGAGTGAGGCCGGTCAGAGTCTTACTGCAGCGTATTTGGCCGGCCACTCGGCTTTCTCTATCCCGTAGCAGAACTTGCAGCTGGAGGCTGCTGCCACCTGCAGAACCACCTGCCCCACACCTGCACAATGTGAAGTCACAACTCTGAACATCACCGTGCACACGCCATCATTCATTCACATCATCATTACTTAAACAACTGTATAAAAAAAAAAAAAAAAAAAAAAAGGAACCATTATTATCAATTTATTACAATCTATCCCCAAAGTCAGAGTGCGGCTACCTTCATGGTGGGCGAAGACAGTGGCATAGGTAAAATCTCACCATTGGTGAACCTCTCAGCTCAATCCAGGGAATGGACTAAAACAAAAAAAAAGAAAAAAAAACCTACCACAAACTACCATCTGATTTTAAGTTACTGTATTTTGCCGCAAGACCAGTTGACCATATCAAGGTCATTATTCACTACAAATCCAAGACGTAAACAAGACAGAAGGAGAAAAAAAAAGGAACACCTGGTATCTTACACTTGTCAAAAACACAGCAAGATACACTTTACGATAGGAGTTTCAAGCAACATGCTTTTGAGGGGGAAAGATAAAATAATAACCATTTCACAAAGAAATTACATTAAAACGTTTATCAATACAACAGCAATATCAACAATGGTCTGTCACATTCTGACGCTTCAGTTTTAATCAACTGGGGGGGGGGGGGATTTCCTTCTAACCAGCTATTCTCAATTACTTCACATCTAAGAAAGATGGAGATCACCAAAGAGACCAGATGAAACAGATTAAGTAGTAAAAAGGTACATTGTACAGCACCACATCCCCTCTTTCTCTCACTCAAGACACACACAGGTACATTGTACAGCACCACATCACTTCTTTCTCTCTCTCAAGACACACTTAGGTACATTGTACAACACATCACTTCTTTCTCTCACTCAAGACACACTCCAGCAGTGACCCTCTCTGTCCAGCAGGAGGGGGGGGGGGCATGGCATGACAAGCTGTTCCACACAATACTGACCACTTCCTAGATCAATGAAGTAGTCGTCCTCCCCCATCTGGATGGTGCTGATGATCTGTTCCACCAGGTCAAACGACGTTTCTCCATACACCTGCACCAACACATACATGCATGTATACACCTGTAGTACATACATACACCTGCACCAACATCGCACACACACATGTATACATTTGTGGTACAAACATACACCTAAACCAACACCACACACACATGTATTCACTTGTAGTACATACATACACCTTCACCGACACCACACACATTTACACTTGTAGTGAAAAATACACAACCTGGCATTTTCTGGAGAAGAGTCTAAACAAAGTTCCACACCCACAGGTGTAAACAGAGCAAACTGGGGAGAAGAAAGTTTGCGTGAAAAAGGTAGCAGAAGTACACGAGGTGGGTAGACGCACACAGTCACTACCACAGTGACATGCATGCAACTGGGTGTTCAAACCTCATGCAGACACCAGGGAGATTTTTTATATATTTTTCACGTCCCTGTTTAGCTGGGCATACTTACCATATCTGACTTATGCCCCTGGTGGCCGTGAGCCAGTAATTGCATTAGATAAAGTAAATATCATCAGCTAAATGAAAATTTCAAAAGGAGGGGGGGGGGTACATGTTAATTATTGCTATCATTATAATCATCTGAAGGGGGAACTCTTTTTTTTTTTTTAATAAAAAAATGAACATTCAAAAAAGCAAAACAAAAAGAACCATGGGGAAATTTCCCTCCATCTGAATTGAAAGCTGAGAACTCCATCAGAAAGCTGCTGAGAATACACGAAAAAAATCACATTAACTTTTAAAGTTAAACAACCGAGCCTTCATTACAAAATGAAACGTGCTTCTTCTGTTTCCACTTTGACATTCAAATACCCTTGCTCATCTCTAATTTCCAAATCCTTTCTAAATTCTGCTTGGAAGAGTCACTACACACACACACACACACCACAACACACAGACACACACACACACACTATACATTATATGTGTGTGTGACCCACCTCAGGGGAGAAGGGCTCGTAGTGGTTGAGCTGCTCGGGGTCCCTGACAGCGTAGTTGTAGCACTGCTGCACCATGTGACGCACCAGACCCATGTGGGGACGCTCCTTCGGCTTCTGGTGCCACAGGGCGTCCTTCAGCTATTACACACACACACACCATCACACACACAATCACGCATGCACGGCGCACACACACACACACAGCAAGTCTGTCAGCATCATCATCATCATCAACTGTTTGCCTTCACTGCTTGCTCTCATCAGAGCAAGTTTGTCATCATCATCATCTGTCTTCATTACTTGCTCTCATCAGAGCAAAGTCTGTCATCATCATCATAATCATCATCATCGTTGTCGTCGTCATCTTCATCATGTCTTTACTGCTTGCTCTCATCATAGCAAAGTCTGTCATCATCATCATCATCATCTGTTTTGTCTTCACTGCTTGCTCTCATCATAGCAAAGTCTGTCATTGTCATCATCAACATTTTCATCTGTTTGCCTTCATTACTTGCTCTGCTCTCATCATAGCAAAGTCTGTCATCTTCATCATCATCTGTCTTCACTGCTTGCTCTCATCATAGATTATCATCGGTTAAAAACTTTGCAGCCAAGAGTTCATCAAACTGACATCTATAGCCTAACAGGACCCTGGGAGAGAACTCTTCAGGACAAACCAAGCTGGATCATGACTGCAGTTGTCTCTCCTGCTTCTCAATCTGAGACAGTGAGGGAACACATTACACCCAGCAGGCTAATGGACACAGGAGGGAGGAACAGAAAGTCTGAAAGCAGCACAGCATACGGGGGGGGGGGGGGGGGCAGTTTCATGACGAGTTTGTATTTTTCCCTGTGCAGTGGTCTTATGACTCCTAAAAAACTAAAGAGAACCCCCCCCCCCCCCCCCCCAAGCCTAACAAGCTGTATGGGTAAGTGTGGTTCTAAGAAGGACTTCCAAAATATAAAAAAAATTAAACTCTTGTACTGTACCACAACTGACGCATACTGTAACAAAAGACACACAAATACATGTAAATAAATTATTTACTCTACAGAAACCCTGCAAGCTTTAAAAAAAAAACAACAACAAAAAAAACGTTGAGCCAGACACACACACACACACCAAACCACCAACGTGTAAACGAGGGCTGTGAAAGATGCTTTACCTGCAGGAAACTGTCACAGCCTTGTTGTAGCGGTCACACACCTTCTTAATGCTTTCATAGCTGTTGAACAACACAAACAAAATCAGTAAACATCTTCATAAAAAAAATACTAAAAATAAAAAATAATCAAAAAAAAAAGAAAGTGAACATCTTCATTTCCATTCAAATACTTTTTAATTATTCTGTCGGTTGTAAAAATTCTGATCATGTGCAAGAGTACAAAATTGAAATGATCTTCATGTCGTGTGTTGTGTGTGTGTTGTGTGTGGTGTGTGTGTGTGTGTGTGTGTGTGTGTGAGTGTGAGTGTGAGTGTGTGTGTGAGTGTGAGTGTGCATGAGAAAATTTCTGAGAGTCAAGAGAGGGAGAAGAGAGAGAGGGGAGAAAGAGAGAGAGAGAGGGAGAGAGGGAGAGAGAGGAGAAGGAGAGAGAGAGAGAGAGGGAGAAGGGAGAGAGAGAGAAGAGAGAGACGAGAGAGAGGAGAGGAGAGAGAAGAGAGAGAGAGAGAGAGGGAGAGAGAGGAGAGGAGAGGAGAGAGAGAGAGAAGAGAGAGAGGAGGGGAGAGAGAAGAGAGAGAGAGAGAGAGAGAGAGAGAAGAGAAGAAGAAGAGAGAGAGAGAGAGAGAGAGAGAGAGAGAGAGAGACAGAGAGAGACAGACAAAAAGAGAGACGAGACAGAGACAGAACAGAGAGAGTGTGTGTGTGTGTGTGTGGGGGGGGGGGGGGTGTCTGTGTGAATAAGTGTGTCCACAGTGTAAAACTGACTTTAGCAAAACACAAGCTCTAAAGTATTTTTATTCCCTTCAATAAAACCCTAGTCTCAAGCGGGTGGGTCTTTCTAAGGTCACTTTCACAGGTAACAAAACCCGACTCCACAGAGTATTTTTAGCCGGTTTGATTGAGGAAATGAAATAAATAAACAACAACAACAAAAAAAGGGTTTCATCCTTCAGACAAACGTGTAGGGGTTTGCTTCACTAGATCAAAAGACTGTTGATTTCCTTTCCGTGCTCAAAAACAGGATAAAAAGACTTCAAGTGGGAGTAACTAACTACATACAGCGGTCGTAGGAGAGGCTTGTTATCTTTTAACACTTTCTAAAAACAGCAGTCATTACAATTTTTTTTACTATCTTGTTTTTCTTTTTTGTTTTTTGTCTTTGCCTTTTTATCTCTATTTTTGTCAACCACCTAAGGTTGAAATCGGATTTTTTTTTTCTGGTGTAAGTACTGAATATTTTATTACACTAAAAACAAACCTTTCTTTTTAACCAATCTTTCAGCTGAATGGGCAACTCAAGCACATGCCTAGTCAGCTTTTTTTTTTTTAAACTACCTAGGACAATTTTCATCATTTTTTCCCTTTTTGGTCAGATCTGTCTCAGTGTCTGCACTAAAATTTAGACACCTCACTTTTTTTTTTTTTTTTTTTTGGTCATCACTTAGCTCTCGTACATAAGCTTCAAGCCTTGATTTGTTATAAACTCTGCTTTTTGAAAAAAACATTCTCTCAAAGAAATTTTCACTGCTTTTCAGGTATCTTTTTCATTTTCCATAGAATTTAAGGTCTTGAAAAGGGAATCTACAGTACTATACTCATATTTTCAAAAAGAAAAAAAAAGTATGCAAATGATATGTGACTAAACTATTTTGCATACAAAGAAATATTTAGATGACAATTATAACCTCTTCATACCACATTCCTGCAGTGTGTGGGGGAAAAAAAAAAGAAGGAAAAAAAAGCATGATAAAACTTTTTGTATTTTTCCCCATGACTTCAATCCCTGTCAGCATTAATTAAATTAAAGAGGGCGAGGACTGACTGACTGACCTCTTGACATCGTAGTCCTGCAGTATGTGATGTTGCACGATGTCCTTCAGCTCCTGATGCTCCTCGCAGGCCCATCTGCACAGACAGCACAGCAGTCACAGCCAGGGTCAGTCACAGACTCTACCCCAACATAGCCATCATCACTAGTATAACAAGCATAACTCATTCACTCCCACTGGACAATCAGTTCCCTTGTACTGAAGTACTGCCCCTGTCCAGAGAACGCGAAAGGTCACAGGCTAGATATCCAGCATGTCTGAAGCTTGTTTGTTTTCTGTCCACTACAGGCACTAGACCATGAGTGGTGGTCTGGGTGCTAGCCTTTATGATGTCATGATGCCATTTTTGACAAACATTCTACATTTTATCATTGTATTTGACAATGATAACATGGGTACATTAACAAGGACTGCGCTGCTGATAAACACAGACATAAATTGATCAAACTTCAAAAGTGATGTTCTTATTGTTTTCTATACAACGGTGTTTAAAATGATGTTTGGGACAGTGCTTAAGATGTGCATGAACTTATTATTACTGATGTCATTGTTCTTGTGTGTGTGTGTGTGTGTGTGTGTGTGTGTGTGTGTGTGTGTGTGTGTGTGTGTGTTGTGTGTGTGTGTGTGTGTGTGTGTGTGGCGTGCATGTGTGAGACATACACTGAGAGACAGAGACTGACAGAGAGACACACAGACAGACAGAGAGGAAAAGAGACGGAGAGAAAGACCAATGTGCGTGCCAGCTGGATGTCTTCTTTTTTATTACAATTATTTTCATAAAATATAGGCTATGTCAATGAAATAAACACTTAGTTCAAAGTGCAAAATCCATATGTTGGGATAGTTTAAAATCAAACAACTTGTTCAGCAATGAATATTAAATACAAAAGCTACTACATAAAATGAAAACAAAAATGCCAGGGAATAAAACAGCAATCAAAACTTCAATCCCCCCCCCCCCCCCCCCCCAAGATTGCCAAGTAAAGAAAAAAAAAGTCCACATTATAACAATACACTTAATTAATGTGCATGTGGAAAACAAAAAGGATATACATTCCAATATAAAGTTTACGAAAATGCTGAACAAGGAAACCAGATAAAAATAACAAATTGACGCTGCAATACAAAAACCACTGAACAAGGAAATATTGATACATCAATCGACGAACTTCCCACGACACTTCATTCTCAAAAAGAGGAGAACAATACACAAATGCACCCACGGCCTGACTAACACACTCCGCCTGTTTCCTGCTCAATCTGATTATAAATACATGTTCAGTCAGAAACTCATCATACCAGGAAGATGAAGATCACTGAAGAATCAAAATTCCCCTAGTAAAATCCTCTTTCGTAATTTTCTACTAGTTACCACGCGGACGTGTAGGTGTGAGTGTTGTAACAGATATCTAGAATGCAATATGATTATTCAATCCATCAGTGTTTTTCTTCAAGCAGTACAGCATTACAGTATTTACACTCGTATTGAGTCTAACACTCAATATCCCTGAGCTGCCAATTATTGATTCAAACAGATTAAGACATAAATAACTCTGTTAACAAATTTTGTGTGTGTGTGTGTGTGTACGTGCGTGCGTGCGTGTGTGTGCATGCGCACGTGCATGCATGCCTGCATGCATGCTGCGTGTGTGAGCATGCACACATGCCGCACTTGCAGTTGCATACATGTACACGTTTAGGTCATGATGCTTTTTAACTCTTGTACACTTATTCATTCATAGCCAGCAGCACAAAATGTTGCCTAAGTGCAAACCCCCTCCCCTCCCCTGCTCTTTCTCTTACACACACACACACACAGCATACACACCTACACCTAAGCGACTACTAGGTAGAGGAAAAAGAATATTGATCGTCATTCATCATGAGCCCCAACACAAAGACCTGAAGCTATCCACCCACTAGACACGTTACATTATTCCCAGTTGCCAATCATGGCAATTACAATGCCAACCAGGTCGTTTTGCCCTGAAATTGCCCTCCGTGCCAATGATATGTGAGTGAGTGAGTGAGTGAGTAAGTGAGTGAGTGTGAGTGTGTGTGCAACGCATGGTGCATGGTGTGTGCATGTGCAACTTGATGAAATAAGATGTACAGTTAAATAAACACTCTATTATGCACTTTACAATGCAGTGAGTGACACAAGCACAGGATTACATGAATCACAAGAAACAAGCAAAATTAACGCATGTATGCACACGGACGTATAAGTGGCAGTTCTCTAAATTAGGTTGTGTGTGGTGTGTTGCAGTGTGTGTGGTGTCACGTGTGTGTGTGGTGTGTGTTGTGTGTGTGTTGTGTGTGTTGTTGTGTTTCGTGGTCATGTGGGGTGCATGTGCACTGTGCACGTGCATGCGTGCATGTGTGAGTGCATGTACCAGCATACATGTACACTTAGACGCACACTATATTTATATTCAGCTGGTACAAATCACATGCCAGCAAAAGTATATTATAAACACAATGCAGATGTTTCTCCAACTGATATCATATTATAATGATAACCAGCAATGCATACAGAACTATGCATACATGTGTGTACACACACACACACAAAGAGAATTTTAGAATGTGCAGGTGAGTTGATTTTGTGTGCATTTGTAGTTGTCTGTGTGCATGTATGCGTGGCTTGGTTTTGACACAAGAGAAAGGTCATAAGATAGGCCTAGATTAACCATAAAAAAAGAAAAGGTTGGGGGGAAGGAGTAATAGTGGTGGTGGAAGATTGCAGTCTACTCCAAACATGCAACATGCACAGCTGGCCGAAAGAGGGAAAACCTGTTACTCATGTGTTTGGGAAAAACATGTCAACAGAAAGACAAACACGTCATGTCACTGCATTACACTTCTTTGTAACAGTCGTCAGTAGTCTAAATATGATATCCGTGAAACATCAGAAGGATTTATAAATAAAAAAAAAATAAAAATTTTTTTAACCTAAACTATTCCTGTAAAATATAACAATGCACATGCGCAGAGTAAACAGATCTTTGTATTAGAGTATTACACGTTTGTTTCTGGGCATGTGTGCACACGTACGAATGTATACATATTCAATTTCCCCTACGTCATTACATCGAGTCATGTTGGCAGGTTAACTTTGATTTCACTGGAAAAAAAACAACAACAAAAACTTTGCTTTCACTCGATGCAAAATTAGTGTCAATATGCACAAATGTGGGTGTGGATGCGCGCAAGCATGTGTGCATGCATCTTCATACATGTGTGCTGTAGCGTATGCTTGAATTACTATGTATTGAATATTATGTGTAGATCTAAAGAGCAAGGTTGAACAAAGAGGGAGGGGTGTGAGAGAGAGGAAGGCATAAAACCTTATAAGTGCACTCGTGTGTACTACAAGTGTCACTGTCAGTATACCTAACACATTACATGCCCCAATTCATTCCTGTGAGCTGAATAACAGCAAGCGAACACTTTCCTGGTAATCAACCACTTCAATTCGTGTGGTGGTATACATACAAAATCTACTGAAACGTGACGTATTGCGCATTTCTGTCACTGTCAGCTCTCAGAAAAACTGAATGCAGCACGCATTATTTCATACCAAATTATTCATATGGTTTACCCCGCATTCATCACTAGGGGCGACCCACACAGAGATTAAAGCATATCCTGAAACCGGCACTACTGTCAGTGTCGTGCCCACTTCCTTGAAAGAAGATATCTTGTCAAGTACTGATCACGTCATGTCAATATCAAAACTGAAAAGCTAGTAATACACTCACATTAGTATGCAAACTAGCATAGGCACACACACACACAGCACACACACAAAAACGCACACACACACAAACGCATGCATGTGCATGTACACACACAACATGTGTGTATACTGTAAATGTACACATACGTGTGCACAAACACACTCTTTAAAAGTCAATCCCTTGGTTGAATATTACACTGTATTCACTTCTCTTATCCACACTTTTCTTAAATCAGAGAGAGGTCTACAAATAACAAATAAATAAATAAAAATGGATGGATGGTAATATAGGGGGTGAGATAGCCTAGCGGTCAGAATGTTGAGCTTGTGATCTGGTGGCATGAGTTTGAGCCACCACCAAGACACTCCTTCGAAGGGATTTTTCCCTGGAGTCAACATTAGTACTCACTTCACTCCCACACAAGTCCTTCTTTCGGAAGAAACTATAAACCAGGTCCTGTGTGGCAACACAAAGGAAGAGTAAGCCATTGCATGACAAAAGGAATGGCGACATTATATATATTATAATTTAGCTAAATTATAGCCCCTATAAGTGTGTGTGTGTATGTAGTGTGTGTGGGGGGGGGGGGGTGCGTGTAAGTGGCTTAATTGCTAGATTCATGTCATGTTGCTTGTTTGTGGGTTGGTGCAAGCTTGATTTGTTTTCAGATCAGGCTATAATTCCATGTATTTTTTTATATTTTTAAACCATTGTGTCAGTTCTTAGTATGCGTCATCCCTGAAGTTGGAGTGTGGCTACCATAATGGTCGGCACACAGTCACGTACATAAAATCTCATCACTGGTGAACTTCAGAACTCTAATATTCTGATAACCAAGAAATTGGGGGGGGGGGGGGGCCACAAAAGTAACAATCTAGTCAGCAGTAATCAGGTGTTTTACATCACCTGTAATTCTGTGATCATAGAAAAACAGATCTATACACGTACACTTGAAAGGAGTGATATTTAATGAAACTCTTTTGAGGATAAGAAATTATCCCGAAGACAAAGAAAACCTCTGCCATGTTTGCTCCTGAAAACAGAGGCTGAATACCTTGTAGCTTAGCAATAATTGTAATGACAATAAAAACGAGAAAAAAAACAAAAACAGAAAAAAAAACTGAATCATTACAAACTACAAAGACAATACTGTCAATAGTATTGTAAAACTTTTCCTAAAAATGTCATTTGTGTTATGTGTTTACGGTGAAATGAATCTCCACTGAGTACACAACACAGTTAAATTTCCCAAAATGCACTTTGCGATGAAAAATTGTCTTCATTCTAAATAACCATCCTTTTTACAGAGAAAGGGAAATTTCCAATCAAAGTTACTTTCCTCTTCCTGTTCAGAGTACTAACAAGGACCAACAAGACTGACATTTTTCATTTTGTACAATTAACCGCTATGACATATTTTTCATTTTGTACAATTAACCGCTGTCAGAAATGTTCTCAAAAAATGGTGTGCTGCTTCAGTTTCTATTTTCAATATCCTGATCATCCATAAAACCACTTCGCTGTTGTGTGTGTGTGTGTGTGTGTGTGTGTGTGTGTGTGTGTGTGTGTTGTGTGTGTGTGTGTGTGTGTGTGTGTGTGTGTGTGTCTTTGTGTCTGTGTGTGTCTGTGCGTGTCTGTGTGTGGATGCACACACGGTCATGTGTGTTTGAAGATATGCATGCGCGCACAAGAGCATGCACACATGCATGTGTGTAATATGTAGTTCTGCACATGCTTACATACATGCATCAAACATTGACAAGACAATACGAGCATCAACTGTTAGCAAACTGTAAGTGTAAGTAACACTGTATGAAAATGTGTCAGCTCTCTCAGAAAATAAATGCTGCGTCGATAGTTTCATGATCAATTCAAACGGTAATTCCAATTTTCATCACTGAGAGCCACAGATCTCACTAGTGACACTTCAAACTGTTCGCTGAAGAAACATACATGTATCTCAGTTACTCAATTAAAGTAATGGGGAACAGATTTAATCAAGAGGTGGGGTGAGGATTTCTGCCTTAGTCTTCATCTGTGATAAAAGATTCCTAAAATTCTCTTGAGGTTCTTAAATCTTTAGTGACGAGACTCGTTTTCAAAATAAAAGAAGGAAATCAAGCTGTCAATGAGTAAAGATGACATAACATGCATAAATCAACTGACGCAAAAGAAAAAAAGACTGTTCATGTTGTAAATAAAACCATTGTTACAAAAGGGAAAGACATGATGATCATATACAAAATAAAATCATCATCCATGTTTAGTGTTTACTATGAAGTATGAGTCTAGTGGTGACCGTACTTGTCGATTCACAAAAATAAACCTGACCAAAACCAAGCTAAAACAACCCCCCCCTTCCCAAAAAATATCCACTCTAATGATGCATCAATACACAACCAGAAATTTCTTGGAAAACACCTTACTGTAGAGTTTGCATAAATCTGAGAAAAGGGAATTCCATTTGTGCACACGGCACTAGAATTTCCCAAGATGCATTTGCCTTGGGGAAACCCCCTTTATTTTTCCATCAATAATACTTCTTTTCAGTGTTTGGGGAATTCATGATAAAAATCGGTCTTCTGCAGGTTATTTTCGATATCGGTTTTTGTTTCGGTTTCCTTCAAATTTCTCAGCAATGTTTTTTGATACATGATGTTACCTTAGATTCGGTGATTTAATTTTCACTACTTTCCAAAATGATATAGGGGCCTTGAACATATAAAGTGTGTGTGTGTGTGTGTGTGTGTGTGTGTGTGTGTGTGTGTGTGTGTGTGTGTGTGTGTGTGGCAAGAGAAAGAGAACAGAGGGAGAAGGGGAGAGAGAGAGAGAGAGATCTATCTCAGTTTAACTGTAAGTCAAGTGTATACATGGACTTTGCGGTGTATCCTTCAGAGTGTGCATGCGCAGGTGTGCACACATGCATGCATGTGTGAGCATGTATGTGTGTGTATCAGTATGTGTACAGTAGTATGCAGAGGCATACATACAGCCAGACCTGTCAATATCATATGAACTCATGAATACTTCCTGGTTTAATATTAGCCTGTACACCTGTCACAGACAAACAGGTTGTTGTTTGTGTGCTGATGCACTTTCAGGTTCGACCCCCCTTCTATTTCTAATCTAAGTCAAGGGCTCACCGATATTTCTTTTTTCTCATATCTTGTTGCTGTTTTCCTTTTTCTTGGAAACTGCTGGCACAGGCAGTAAGCTGCTGCTACAAGGAGATTATACCACACACACTGCATGTGATGTGCCTTGTTTCTCCAAAATTAACATTTCCATCATACATGATGTGTACACCTTTCCCAGAAAAAAGGCACTTTCACTTGCAGGCACAGCATGTCATAATTGGTTTCTTTTTCACTTTCAGAGTTCTCCCCCCCCCCCCCCCCCCCCCCCCCCCCATACAAACACACACACAACACACCAGTTTTTCCTAGAAATATTATTTTCCTTTTTGTACGCATGTAT
>CM060323.1:59184820-59289325 GCA_030674155.1 Stramonita haemastoma | reverse complement strand
TTTTTGGCATACAAAATATTAAAAAATGGAAAGAGTCTGCATCAAAAGATACAGATTCAACATGGAAATTCTGACCACCAAGGTTTGGCACTCTTTACCTTACTGAATAATAATTTTTAAAAAGCCAGCACTTTAAATTGAATTTTCTGGATGTCAGGGTAAACTTTCAGCTGGTATTTCAAATATTTTGATGTCATATTATATGTACTGGAATGATTGTTTAGCGAATTAATTTATGAGTTAAACAGCGATGGATCTGAAATAAGTCACGAAGCATGGACTCAGGTTAGCCACTTACAACTACTTTGATACTGTACTAAGTAAGTACATGTACTACACTATAGTAGATCACACTCAGATGGTGAGACCAATCAAATTAAGTTTCATTAACTTAAGTTTCAGTGTTCCTTTCGATCATGTTTTGACATTACTATTACATACTTCATGCACGTGATCATGTTTTTACATTACTATTACATACTTCTGCATGCACGTGCACATACCCACATATATGCACGCGCACAGACACACAGGCACATGCACACGCACAGACACACACACACAACACAACACACAACAGACACACACACAGAGGGCAGGGCATGGTAACCCCTCAATTCTCAGAAACTAACCAGGTCAGCAACCCGATTTCTCAACCCACTGACTGGATTTCCAAAATACCTCCCATCTATCCCCCCCTCCACCCATTCCCCCTTCCAACCCAACCTTTTTTTTATATTTTAGTTCATAACTTGTCTAGTTGGGCATCTTGCCAAGTGGCACACACAACAGTATTTTTTTCTGCCGATTGGATCAATATGACTACACCCAGTTCTTGGGTCACCCGCCGCCTCGAAAAAGCGCTTGCTGCCTCTGCACAAATGCCTACCTTGTACTTCTATGCGCAGCAGACGGGTTTAACAAAACAAAACAAAAAAAAGATGCAGCTTCAGGGAGCAGACGCAGTAGTAGGTATGTGCGCGTGTCTGTTGCTGGCGGATGGATGAATCGATCAATACTCCCCAACTGTCTGTGTGTGTGTGTGTGTGTGCTGCTAGACTGACTGATGTGAAGGTGTGGTGGAGGTGGTTGGTGGTGGTGTAGGAAGGATAGGTTGGGGGGGGGGGGGGGGGGGCAACAGACGAGATCGTCTGCTGGTTGTCTGTCTGGTGTCTAGGGCACAATCTCTTGACCACCACCACCACCACCTTCACCTTCACCTTGCAGGCCTGGCTGTAAAGTGGGTCAGTTTCCTGGCCTGCTTCAGCCACTTCTTCCCATCCCAACCCTTCCACTCCGGATATTTATTTCAAAACAGAACAAAACAATGTTAAGGACCTGATAACAGGAGGACGTGTTAACACTATAACAGGAGAGAAAATTATACATTTGAGATGGGAGAGGGTTAGGAAAAGGAGGACAGAAAGAAAGGAAAATTGATAAACAAAACTGCAAAAGGGGGTGGGGAGGGGTGGAGGGAGAGCTGATGACGTTAATTAAAATAATGCCTGACATAAGTAATACCATATCCATTCTCATTCAACACTGTCCTGATCTGATTAATGTTCAGCTAATACTTTTGGTGTGAGAGAGAGAGAGAGAGAGAGAGAGAGAGAGGAGAGAGAGAGAGAGAGAGAGGAGAGAGATGTCACACATATAGATGACAGAATCACAGAGAGAGAGAGAGAGAGAGAGAGAGAGAGAGAGAGAGAGAGAGAGAGAGAGAGAGAGAGAGAGAGAGAGAGAGGAGAGAGAGAGAGAGAGAGAGAGAGCCATTGGAGATTGATCCTAAAGAAATAACACCAACAGCATAAAAACGCAGACAATGTGACATGGCAAAGTATTTTGTACCACATGTTTAAATGAGAGAGAGAAAGATAGACTAGAGAGGCAAGTGTGTGTACGGTAAACACGGAAATATACATGTTATAATGTGTGGTGGTGTGTGTGTGTGTGTGTGTGTGTGTGTGTGTGTGTGTGTGTTTGTGTGGTGTGGTTGTGTGTGTGTACATAGCTTTAGGAATCTGAAAAAAAGGGTACTGTGTTATGATGACATGATAAAACAGAACTGAAACAGAAGCTAAAAAAAAAAAACAATCAGTATTGTCTTAAGTTCACATGTACAGTTCTTGAAAAATTGGGAGAAGTCTGGAATGATCACAGAGCAAAAACAAGGGACAGAGACCAACCTTCAATAACAAAAACAAATAGATAAAAAAGAATTCCTAAAGTTTAGAGACCAAAAAACTGCCCTTGTACCAACCAATCAACCCACCCATACATAACTTTGCATGGGTCTGTAGGCTACTAACCAACCCACCATTCTACAAAACTGCCAACCCACTCACTATAATCTATGCAACATTATAAAGCCCACACCGTCGCAAATATGGCACCACAGGTGAAAAAGCCAGAACACACACACAGTACACGTACACAGTACACTCTGTACACACACACACACACACATATTACATACACACACACACACAGTATACACACAGTATACACACTGTACACAACTGTACACACACACCACCACACACCCACACACCACACAACACACACACACACACACACACACACCACACCACAACACACACACCCGAGGTGGCAGAGACAAATACAGATCTATATAGAAGAACACACACACACAGACACACCAAGGAAATGAATCTTAACGAGCGTAACAACCAGAGACAGAGAGACAGACTAAGAAACAAGAGATATAAGACAAGAGAGAGAGAGACAGAGACAGAGAGACAGACAGACACGAGAGACTCAAGAGAGAGGAAGCGCGCAGAAGAGGGCACACCACCTCCAAAGAACCACGCTTCGCAACACTGGTGTGAGGGAGCACTTGTGATGCCAGAACCGTGTTTATGCGCAATGTGCAATGTCAAAACGTTGCTCAATCTGTTCTGCGTAGGGTGGTTGTGGTGCCGGAGTTTACTGCTAATATCTTATTTTCTGTTCCAGAATGTCAGGAGAGAAAAAGGAAGAAAATAAAAAAGGGGGAGGGGGGGGGGGATATAAATATATGAGCACTTGTTTCTTCTTGAATATTTTGTTTTCTACTACTAGCTCGCCTCCTTTGCTTAGTTTATTGCGACATATTTTTTTCTTGCTGAAATGATGATCTCCTCCTCAGGGTTTTGACAAAGTATTACGTTATCTGCTGCAATGCTGTGTGCGCTGTGATTTTTTAAAGTGTGAATATATGGAGAAAGATACAATGTGGAGAAAGAGAGAGAGAGAGAGAGAGAGAGAGAGAGAGAGAGGAGAGGAGAGAGAGAGAGAGAGAGAGGAGAGAGAGAGAGAGAGAATATTCCAAGCTTAAAATAGATCTGGGTTTGGTTTTTTAAGTCAGCCAAAGAAAACATTACAATGTCTTGATGCTTCCTCTTTCTAAATGAAAGAAGCTCTAGCTCTATGAGATATGTTTTTATCTCTCTCTTAGAAGATATGGTGTGTGTGTGTGTGTGTGTGTGTGTGTGTGTGTGTGTGTGTGTGTGTTGTGAGTGTGTGTGTGTGAGTGTGTGTGTGGTGGTGTGTGTGTGTGTGTGTGTGTGTGTGTGTGTGTGTGTGTGTGTGTGTGTGTGTGTGTGTGTGTGTGTACAAAAATGAGATGTTCCTGTTGCTCTTATCTGGATACTGATAAAGCAAAACAGACTTCAAAAAAAAAAAAAAAAAAGAATACAAAAGAAATCTGTCTATATTTCAGCCACTCAAAATAATGAAATATCCATCCAAAGTAGTTCTTTTGTTGAGTCATGAAACAATCTTTGTTCATGAACTACAACAGTTTCTTTTAGTCACCTTAATTGACACAGTAGTGCAGGACCCCTCTGGACGGTGGTCCTACAGGGGCTGTACACTGATGAACTCCCTTCAGTGGACTTCTGATTCTGAGGACGCAAGAACCTCTAGATTTGTATGAATGGGGCAGAGATCCCAAAAGGATGGGTTACATGGGTAGGAATAGCTGGACAGGACATAGAAGATGAGGCAACACACACACACACACACACACACACACACACACACACACACACACACACACACACACAGTGATACACACACACAGTGATACACACACACACACAACACACACACACACACACACACACACACACACACACACACACACACACACACAGGTCAACTAACAGAAATGCTGGCTCTGAATCTGATATAATACCATGGTCAAAAGGTCAGAACACACACAGGGTGACCTTTGACAGGCAGACACCTAAGCACCCTTTTCCTTGCTGTCCAGCCTTGTTCCTGGTCAAGTGAGACACTGCTTCAACAGTGCTCCGTTATGGCTGAACTGAACAGTATTCAGGACCCGAGTGACTTAGCTAATCCTCCTGCAGCTAGGACCCATGGGAGTAACATGTGTACACACCTATCTTACTAGTGTACTTATCAGCTGAGTAAATTTTGAGGCAAGCTCTCTTGATGGGGACTCCCATTGTGGGGGGGGGGGGGGGGGGGAGGGGGGCTAAACATAGTTTGGAAAACTGACTAGAAGAAGTAACCAGTATACCATGGAAAACTGACAAAAAGAAGTAACCAGTATACCATGGAAAACTGACAAAAAGAAGTAACCAGTATACCATGGAAAACTGACAAAAAGAAGTAACCAGTAATCCAGTATACCATGGAAAACTGACAAGAAGTAACCAGTATACCATGGAAAACTGACTAGAAGAAGTAACCAGTATACCATGGAAAACTGACTAGAAGTAACCAGTATACCATGTACCCAACAAACTGTTACCAATGTAGAACTTAAACGTTTACATAAATTGGATCTTTTTTTTTTTTTAAAACAAAACAAAAAAAAACAACCGAGTCTTTAGAAACAAAGTGGAACTTAAAACTAACGTGGAAAACTAGCTGTTCATTGTGTTTCTCTCATAGTTCCTTGTGACAAATTTATCAATATTCATTAATCACCTCATTCCTCTTTCTTTTCTATACTCCTACTGTCCTTAGCATTTCAATTCAAATGACATCAGCTTACTGACTCAACCATGTCCAAAACAAAGACATGCTATCAGCAGATCAGCGACAGATGAACAAAGCAAGCAGTGACCCCAATGACAGAGATTAGGTTAGACAAAATACCAGCAACAGATCTCTCTATAACAACATGGCACAACACCCAAACAGTCAGGCCAGCACGTGATTGAGTTAAGTTAGAACTGTCAGTGGTAAAGCCAACGGCCTCACGAGAACTGACACACTGACATTTGCCAGGGAAACGCCACATCCCTGTTTCTAAGAGATCCAAGCGAAACAGAGAAACTCAAACCAGGGACTCGAGGCTGGCACTGCAGGGACAGGAAAGCTAAGTTCTGGCTCTGACGATAACGAACAAAAACAGGATTGCGTTTCAGTTCTAACAAAGCTCGACTCGCTCAGAAACAAGCTAAGACTTGGTGGCTGTGGCGTAAAGCAAAGTGACGTTTCTGAAACATCCTAATGTCACTTGACAGTGGGTGTGACACCTTGACATGACGCCACCAGTGGTGGGTGTGTCAAGGGCAGTTCAGATTCAACTTGTACATCACAAACATTGGGTCATAACGACCTTCTTTCTTACACTGTTTCCCTTTGCCTCTTAATCAACTTACTGCTTGAGTTTTAAAAGGAAGGGAATGAGAAGGAAATCACTGCATGTGGTTTGATTACAAAATACATTTTACAAAAAGTGTAGAATTAAAATAGCATCCTTGGAAATTGTACTATCTCTATAAAATATCCATACTGTATATTAATTCTTATTATATTATGCTGCTTTTTTTTTAATCTCACTATACTGGCTTTCAAATCAGCAAGCATAGACAACAATTTTACCACCTTTATTTTTCTTTTTTAGGCGGGGGGGGGGGGGGGGGGGGTATGGTAAGCACTTTCATCCTGCCACACTCCATCTGATCTCTGAAGAAGTTTTGGGGGAAAAGAAACCAGGGGGTGGGAGCAGGAGGGGGGATAAGCCAAGCTAATGGATACTTTGGAGTGTAAAAAAAAAAAAAAAAGAAGAAAGAAAGAACAAGAGGAAAACAGAGCACAACAGGAAAGAGGAAGTACCCCAACCTACCACTTAACAGCTAATTTTGACAAGTGATTTGCTAAAAAAAAAAAAAAAAAAAAGACACACAAACAACAACACAAATAGCAGCAGCTGGTTATGATTGCTCACTTCACAATGTCTATGAGCAGAAGTATGTACACAATTAATGCATGTAGCATGTATCAGAACACACACGTTTAACTCTACTTCACTCAAGTGACTTCTTAACCAGATGAGTGACCGTCAACACAACAAAACAGTTTTCACCCTGAGTGTGACAATAAATATGCACACCATACAGCCCCTCAAAGTCACTGCTTATCTACCTAAGGAATGATTTTTGACAGTATTCGCATTATAACTATATTATAAGTTAATGATATGAATGCTGAAAACTATATAATTTATATAAGACAATGACGATAATCATCTAGGATTGGGTTTCCTATGCCCCACCCTGTCCCATCAACCAGAAAGAGACAAAGAAAAATTACTTAACTCACGGTTGTCTTTCTTGACACTGTCATTAACTGGCAGACAATCAACTGAATCTCTAGCTGCTTGCTCAAACTTGAGCTGTTCAGCATGCCCCTAAGCCTGTCTGAAATATCATCCCCTGTGTGGGATTGCTTTTGCATTGCTAAAGCATAATTAGATGACCTCGTTAACACACATAAAATGGACATTTATACTGTGTATTGTTACGGATATAGATCTATCTGTTTACTTTCACTAGCCAAACCTGTTTAAAAACACACACATACATTATCTTTTTTATTTTGTTCCCCCCCCCCCCCCCCTTAACAAAACATCTTGGCTAGAGCTTTCCGGTGAGATTTTTGCATTATGTTACCATTTATTCCCACCATTAAGGTAGCCATATTCGGACTTCGGGGATATAACTTAGTTTAATATTGCTGAATCCTTCACTACAATATACAATAAAGTGATACTAGCTTCTTTTCTTTTTATACATGTATGTATGACTTTAAATCAATGTTGCTGTGCTTGAGTGAAGAGACTGATGAAAAAGACGAGAAAAAAAACTTTGAAATACGATTTGATGTTGTAGGGAATCGGGGGGGGGGGGGGGGGTCCCCTCCTCCCGCAAACCCCCTTTTATAATCTCCTTTACTTTTAATACTCCAAATACTAAGCAACACACAGGCATAAATTTCTATGTTGTCAGCGCCAGCTGGTTTGTGTGTAAGAGGAAGCAGGTGGTGTATGTGCGAGTGTGGCTACTCATTTACGCAAGTGCACGCACACACACACCAAAATAAATCCCTAGACAGCATTCGTCAGAATAAGTTAACACAGAGCTGACTTTTTTTCAACTCACAGTTTAATCCAAGTTATCACAAGAAACGGTCTGGACAGTCAATCTGTGACGTACAGAAACTTGTGCAGTTCCGACGCAGCCGTTCCACTTCCTACATTCAGGGCGCCTGAGGGGAAATCCTATTTCTGCGCTAAAATTACCTCATCCTCTCATTGGCCTACGTCCAAGATGATGTCTGTGCCCCCGGTGGTTGGGCCCCAAGCACAACATGTAATCCCTCTATGATGCGTCACCAATTGTACCCCTAAAAATAGTTGGGGAAACTGCAGACCGAAACGTGTCTCTCACGTGTTCTGCCCTATAAATAGCACAAAGAATCGAAGACGGAATACAGGACAAAACAGCAGAAAGACTCAAGCACCAGTCTGACAATGCCTATAAATCAGGAACTAAGTGGGTTTTTTGCAAAGCATGGCCTTGATGGGGAACAAGGGCATTTATTCATTACCGCTTTAGAGTACAATAGCAATTCTTTTGTTGTGGCATCTGTTATCGATCCTAGATTTAGCACTGCCTGACCGACAAAGCTACCTGGTCTCTATTGATATAAGTAAAAAATAGGACTGGTTATTTAAGATTGCAAAATTGCACTGAAGAAAAAGAAAAAGCAGAACATGGGAAAGAGGCTACCAGTACCACTGGACTGCAAGTTTTCAATACTGCAAGTCTTGTCTGCCCTCCCCCTTCTTTCATAGTCTGGACAATGCATGCATAATTTTTTTGGTAAAGGAAAAAAAAAAAGAAAGTTCCAAAACCAAACAACTTATGACATAATACATGCAATTTAATTATTGTCAATATTGAGCCAACAATTTCTCAGGCCACTTTGGTGGGGAAGGGGGGGGGGGGGTTCTGCCCAACACTTTTGACAGTAATACTAATACTGTAATAGAGTAAATTTTAGTCTGCTTAAAAAAAAATATAACCTTTTTTTCTTCTTCTATTTTTGAATTGGGGCTGTACATGAACTATCAATTCCCCTTTGTTCTTCCACTTATAATGCAAAAAAACCCAAACAACTTTTTAACATTTTACACACTTGTACGCATATTATGATACCCGCATCCATGCACACCCCCTCAGCCAGCAAGCCAGCCAGCCAGCCGCCTGCCCACACAACACACACACACACACACACACACACACACACACACACACACACACACACACACACACAACCAAACCACTGTCAGCCATCATCACGCCATGGGGTCAGGTCTCATTGTCTGGCATCTTTGTTATTTGCGAGTTGTGCGCCACAAAGCTCAGTGAGTCAGCTCAGACGCGCCAACTTTTCACAACACTGGCAACAGCAGATGCATACATCATAGTAACCCTAATCCCTTCCCCCTTACCTCCCTCTCCCCCCCTCCAAAAAAAAAATCAAAACAAAACAAAGAAACTGCAAATGCCAAATGGGTCAAGGAAAGAAAACTCTGAGCATCATCTTCCCCACTCATCCTTGTTCTAGAAAAAACACAAAAAAACCTAGAAGACTTCATCACAAAGACGCTGTGACAATTATGTCAAGGTATGAAACCCCACCCTAACTGATCTCAAGTCTCCATGACCCGCTGTTATCTGCACTAGGGCAGACATGACAGATGGAGAGAGAGAGAGAGAAGAGGAGAGAGAGAGGAGAGAGAGGAGAGGAAGAGAGAGAGAGAGAGAGAGAGAGAGAGAGAGAGAGAGAGAGAGAGAGAGAGAGAAGAGGAGAGAGAGAGACAGAGGAGAGAGAGAAGAGAGAGAGAGAGAGAGAGAGAGAGAAGAGAGAGAGAGGAGAGAGAGAGACAAGAGAGAGAGAGAGAGAGAGACAGACAGACAGAGAGACAGAGAGAGAGAGAGAGCAAGACAGAGAGAAGAGACAGAGAGAGAGAGAGAAGAGACATGAGAGAGAGGAGGGAGGAGAGTGGGGGATGGGCAGGCAGACAGACACTGAGACAGAAGACTGTAAGACAGAAACGTACAGATGCACACTGACACACATACAGTTACAATGTACAGATGCACACTGACACACATACAGTCGTACAGATGCACACTGACACACATACATAGTATGCAGTTTACACACTACATCAGCAAGCCTTAGTTTATGCACGGCCCTAACTAGGTCACCCAATCACAGTCCCTGTCCCATTTTTGCCAGTATGAGGTCACTGCCACCCAATCACACACACCCAAGCATCCCCCCCAACCCTCTTTCTTTCATTCCATCTTGAACCAGACTGTCAGAATCTAGGTCTGGCTGGCTGCCTGGTCTATTTTTAATTGTCCTCAAACCTCCTTCCTCCTCCTCCCCTTCCCCCTTTTGCATTGATCTCTCATCAAAAAAAGCCGACTGACACACTTGGCACTTTGACAAACAGGTAAACCTCTGCAGGTACAGACACACCACTTTTCTTTTTCGTTTGTTTACAAGTGGTTGGCTGCATTTTTGTGTGCTTTGTTTTGTTTTGTTGTTGTTGTTGGTTGAAGTAGTATTCATAACTGTGGGGAATGACAGGCTTTGGTTGTGCATTATTGTTCAAGAACAAAATAATGTCATAAGTGTGTATACAAACTAGATTATATATAGGGCTGCTATGAGGTGGTTTCTGATTCACTCAAGGTTTTTTTCCTCTTCATAATTTACTTTCCTTTCCTTTAAATGATATGTTACAGGTTGAAATCCTATTTTCTACAGAATAGAATAAAAACTAAAGAAAAAGCCCAACAAAGTAACATCACTGAATACTGACACCCCCACTCCTCCTTGGTCACTCAATACTTGCACTCTTCAGAAAGAGGTCTATCTATGATTCAAATCAGGCAACAGCCCCTCCCCCCCAAAAAAAAAAAAAACCAACAACCTCTTTGGCTTGTGCACAAATCATTTCTTTCATTATTTTTCTTGTTGGTTTCATCAACCTTTTATATATATTCCAAATACAGTATTATTACTTCTCTTTCTGCTAGAAATTATCAATCTTGAACTGCTTTACAGATACTGATTTATCTTTAAGCTGCTTACTATAGTTGTTCTTACTTAGGATAAAAAATAGTTTGAAACTGAAATAATACACAAGATTTCAAGACTTATTTTCATACACTGATACAGGTGAGGTATTCCACTTATTCACTAACTGAAAGGTTCTCATATCACACACACACACACACACACACACACACACACACACACACACACACACACACACACACACACACACACTATCTCAGTACCTGGTACAGGGTAACGAATTATCAATAAAGAAGGGATACCTACACAGGCTACATTACATTTACACTACAGTCAGCACAGTGCTGTTTTCAGGGCAATTAGAATTTCACTTAGCTGTTAAACAATTTGTATCACAGAGACCTGTCTGACAGGAAGTACCCCCCCCCCACCCCCCACCCCTCTCCCTGCAAAATCACCTTGTTGAAAACTGTTACTGTTAGAATTTACAAAGAATATAAAGTTTTCACATTCTTAAAAAAAAAAAAAAACTTGTCTAAATCTGAATTTTCCAGTTAATGATTGATCTCTGTTAAATCTCACTTGGTCACGTCACACTCATAGTGAGATCTACGTAAAGAATTGGAAAGAGAAGGAAAGAGTGAAATGGGAAGGGAAGGAGGGAGGGATGAAAAGAAAGAAAGAAAGAGAGAGAGAGAGAGAGAGAGAGAGAGAGAGAGAGAGAGAGAGAGAGAGAGAGAGAGAGAGAGAGAGAGAGAGAGAGAGAGAGAGAGAGAGAGAGAGATTGGTTTCAAGTTCAACTCTGCACTGGCATGCACAACTGCAACTTTAGATATTTTTTCCAGTTTGCTCTGGAGAAACAATGGCCTGAAATCTTCACAATTCAAATGCACAGACACATAGGAGTGGCTGCATACCTGGGATTTGTTGATAAAAAAATCAATAAACCGCCCTGTCACTGAAACATTTACAGGGAGAAGAGGAGGCAGTGTCGACAAAGGCGTACGATAAACCTGGAGCCTTCTCCTATTTCACAGCCCACGCCTTCTCATCTTTTTCTCCCCTCCCCACAGCCAGACTAATTGATTTATTTTTTCCCTCAAGAAAATAAGGGTGGAAAGTCAAAAGGAGTGCTGATCATCTACCCAACCTCTGTCTAATTATGTGAAGATTACAACGCTTATAACCTAAACACCCATTCATATTATAAAATGACAGGGATGGGATTGGCTAATTGGGTAGACTACCAGACAAGTAAGGATTCTAATTTCATGTCTGCAGGTTCAATCCTTTGCTATCCCCATTTTTAAAAAAAGGGGGAGGCGGGGGGGAGAGACTATTTCCATTTTATTGCCCAATTCACAACCTGAGATAGGCCAACTTCATGAATAGGCCAACTTCATAATAAATTAATGATTCCTGACTACAAAGGTGCTAACAATAAAACTAGTACCTGGTCTGCATGAAAGAATACTCTATTTGAGATTGATCTACAAAAGATGATCTACATCATTTACTACTGGCTTAGCTACACTGATGGCTGTTACAATCTATCAATCCCCTGGATGGAGTGATCTGGGGTATTGATTGTCACACCTATGACGCAATAGTGGCGTATTGATCTGTGTAGTATGACGCAACAGTCTCTTGTCTCTCTACGCTCAGGAATGGGGAGAGAAAGGGGGAGGGGAGGGGGGCATGCTAAAAACTGGAACAGGCCATTAAAACTTGCTGACAGAAGCGAAATGAAATTTCTTCTAACGCACCTCCATCATACTAGGTTTGTTTGTTCCCTCTGTCTACTCCACAACACGGCATATATTTATGGAATATCCTATTCTTACTAAAAATAGACAATTTCTTCATTAGTGAATCAAATGTCGAGACTTCTGGGCGAGTTGGATTCTGATCGATAGGCTGGTAGTTCTAGATTGTGAACCTCAAAAAATGCAGGGACAGGTCACTGTGGCAGTGTGCCAGAGCGCTGAACTATTCCCTTGTTCTTTTTTATCATCCTTTTCTGATTTACACTCATTAGGCTGTCACCTTATCAGATATCTGCAAGAGGCTCAACAGCCAGCTACCAAGCCAAAAATGATACTGAAAATAATGATTAAAGTTTGACACCCCCCTAAATAAATAAAAATCCACAAAACAAAAACCATTCTAATGACCTAAGCTTTGACTGGAGATACCTTTGCTGTAAAACATAGTTAATGGTGAAAAAGATGGCGACATTTAAAAAAAAACATGGGTTGTAAAAACACCAAGTTTTGGGGTGTTTTTTTATATATAAGAATACAGCCCCCACCCCACCTAACCGATTTACACTTTTTGCTTCTGAACTTTCCAGAGTTTCTTAAATAAAAAAAAAATTCATTTTTTTTTTTTTTTTTTTTCTTTTTTTAATACAATTTCATCCATCTCTTGATCAGGTCTTCAGGTTTTTCATTTTTTCTTTTGTTATTATCATTTTGTGCACATTTTTCAAAGTGGGTTTAAAACAAACACTGAACTGATACAACGATAATAATGTTTATTGATAGTATTTCACAAATCATGTCTGTTAACAGTATTAATTACGAATTTATTAGCATCATGATCATCATGTGGGAAGAAAATTTACGAACAAAAACGAAAAAAAAGAAAAGAAGAAGAGAGAGAGAGAAAAAAAACACAGAGGTGGGATAATGTACAAGTACATGTATACATGTATGTATACATGTACAGTATACATGTGAACATTGTGTCATAAACATGCATACATAATGTACAAAACATTCTAAAACTGATCATTTGACACGACATAAAAAGACTAGGAAACCTACACAAAAAAATTCAACCTGGAGTAAAGTGGGAGGCTTTTATTTTGCTTGGGTTGATGATGTCTAACTTAGAACTTGTAAGCTCTTTTTCCCTGTGTGCTGCCCATAAACGGGCGACAAAGCTTTACTCAGCTAGCAGCCTACGTGCCGTGCTGCCCAGCTCTGGCTTCAGTTAGCTGCTCCTGCTAAAGTACACAATAACACTCATTCTTTCTAGTCTTCGCCTGCCAGTGTACGCAAAAGGCCTCTTTTAGCTTCACGGCTAAAAAATAACCTGACGACTTCACTTCATTTAGTTAACTTCTTGAGGAGTCAGGAAGGAGGGGGGGGGGGGGGGGGGGGGGGGGGGGGGGGGGGCACTGCATTGAACTGTTCACAGGCACTGAGGCAGTGTGTCCTGAGAGGTTGAACCTGGCAGAATCCACTTCAATCTTCTCCAGGTCGAACACAAACCTGACTTCTTGTAATACTTAAAATATAATACTGATTTTTTTCCCCAACCACAAAAACATTACTAGGTGGGGATTCTTTTTTTTTTAATGAAGAATTTTTTTGTTAAGTTCTACAACTACAACAGAGGGGCCAACTCTGCCAGTACACATTCAGAAAAAATGTTCCACAAAAAAGCAAAATTTATACTTTACAAAAAAAGAAAAATAAGTTTATTAAATAAAGCCCACCACTGGCACCAGTACAACTATGAGACCAACATAACTTCTGAAAAAACCAGTATCGACCACTATAGCTCTCATCAGAGAGGAAGCCTGGATCGGTGAATGTTCTACATACATCAGTAAGTACTGTACATGTCAGCAGGTAGCTAATTTCCCATCACCCATTTCCTGTATCAATGAGCCCCGAGTCGCAATTTAATCAGGATAAGTAAATCTGCAGTGTAGCAGTGCTCTGGTATCCTGCGTTTTGCGTCACTTCCCTTCAACATCAACAGCATATCAATAATACCTAGCACAAAGACTGATTGATTCTGTCTGAGCCCCTGCATGACTGCAAGAAAACTTACCATCTCAGACAAGCCAAACTCGGGATAAATCAATCACGTGCTGCTCAAACAGGCTGAACTGACAAAGTAGCGATTTTTGTCTGTTCCAAAATATTCTGCTTCCGTTGCAATTTGCAGCACATTGTAATAATAGAATGAGTAAAGGGAATTAATCTGAATAATTCATTGTGAAAAAAATTCAGATAAACTTTTTTTTTTTTAAACATTCCGTTTGAAACTCTCATAATGAAATATTGGGTAAGAAGTATGCAGTTGCACACAAATTACAATGTTTCATTGTTTGTCAATTGTGTGTAATTGAGAAATAACTTCTTTCACTGTTCCAGTTTCATTGTTCCACTTCTCAATAAAATCAAATCAATGTTAAAAATCAAAATATTTCTTTTTTAGAATCAAGTTAACCTTACAAGTATTACACCGTTTTTACATCAAGGCAGCTTTTTATTTATCAGGAGAGAAAAAACTTTAAAAGGGAATACATTTTATATATTATATGTCATAAATAGAACTCTAAAAATTGTTTTCAAATCAAGTTTCTACATCATGAACATGATCTTAATCTGATCTGTCTGTCACATCAGAGAGAGGAGAGAGAGAGAGAGAGAGACGAGGAGAAGAGAGAGAGAGAGAGACGAGAGAGAGAGAGAGAGGAGAGAGAGAGAGAGAGAGAGAGAGAGAGAGAGAGAGAGAGAGAGAGAGAGGAGAGAGAAAGAGAGACAGACAGACAGAGACAGACACCGAGAAAGAGACAGACAGACAGAGACAGACAGACAGAGACAGAGGATGGTATTTTTCCTCATCAATCACTGTTGCACAAGTGGGTGTCTATGACTATGTGTATGACTATGAGGGGCACTTCTGTAACCTGACAGGGAAATTTTTTTTATTAAATTCAAAATGAGGGGGCACAACCTTCAAGTCTAATATGTTAGGGGGATGGTGGGGGGGGGGGGGGGGTGTTTGGGGTTTTTGTTTTGTTTTGGGGGGGTTTTTTTTGGGGGGTGCTAATGTCATAATGACTTTAGCACCACTGTCAGTGTCACTGTGCTACTGATCATAAGTCAACACTAACTTGACTAAGTTAAGGTTGCAATGTTTGGTAGAACTATAACAACACAGGTTGTACAGTCTATTAGTGAGTCTATGCTGGTAGCTTAAAAAAAAAAAAAAGCACTTTAGTTACACACACACATACGTGCGCGCACACACACACACACACATACGTACGTGTTGTATACACACACATGTACCTGTAGATGTGTTGTACATGATAAAATTGAAAGTGGATGCATGAGCACATACACGCACGCAAACACACATGATACACACACGCACACAACACACACACGCGCATGTGCACACACACGTGTTGTACCCACACACACGAGTTACCCCACACATTTACATGTAGGATAGTAGATGCGCACGCACACACACACACACATTACATAATTGTTGTGTCTTCACCAGCTTAACACTCTGGGGGTCACCCAGAATGTGCACCCTGCCTCGCTCATCCCATCTGGGAATCACTGTGACTGTAAGATTGTAAATTTTGCACACTGAATGAGAAGTCAGCATGTACGACTGCTTTCAAATACCTCGCCATATTGGTATCCATTCTCTGACTTCACAGGATCAGTACGTACACACACACACACACACCACACTACATAGTCTCACACACACAGTGACATACACACACACACTACATAGTCTACACACACACAGTCACACACACATGACAAATACACAGGTGCATGCCCACTATTACACTATACATTCACTCACACACACACACACCACACACACTACACACACAGTACAGTCACACACACACGCACGCATGCACACACACACACGCACGCATACACACACACACACACAGTTACTGAGTCAGTGAGTCACACCACACACACACACACACACACACACACACACACACACACACACCACACAGAGTCACACACACACATAGACACACACTGGTGCATGCCCACAATTACAGTTTACACTATACATTCACTCACACTCACTCACTCTCACACACACCACACACACACTACACACACAAACCACAAACCAAACACAAAAACACACACATATACACACTCTCACACACACATACACACACACATTCACTCACTCATTTCACTCACCATTATCTGACAATGAGGTGATTTACACTATTCCCAAGTTTTTTTTATTTCATAAATAATCTCTAGTTCAAGTAGTTGTATAACCTCATCTGAGACCATCAAAAATTTTAAGTTCACTCAGTGCTCTAAGTTTCAATTTATCTCAAGCCTTCTCCCAGGTTCTATCTAAGATCTGACTCAATGCTCCCACAATCCCCTTGAAAGAGTAATGCATTAAAATTTACAATGAGGGCACACACACACACACACACAGACACACACAAAACACACACAGTACACACACACAGACACAGACACACAGAGAAGCAAACAACACAGTCACACACACAGCACACACAACATACACAACACATACATACACCACACACAGAGAGAAACAAAACACATCAACACACACAACACAAGTCACACACACACACAACACACACACACACACACACACAACACACACACACACACCACAGACAGACAGACAGTGACACACACAGTGACACACACAGTGACACACACACACATTGACACACAGTCCTACATTCTGCAAGCTACCATTGCATTTGTCATAACATCTTGTGCACATGTAATATGTTTGTCCCCCTAGTCTTTTCAGCTTTTGTGGAAGAAACACCTAGTTTTGACAAGTGCACCAATACTCTGGTCAGTGCACTGTATGGACAACATAACACATTAACAACACAATGACAATATGAACTGTATACCCAGCATACTGGCTGCATGATGTTTTAGTGTTTAGCACAGGTCTAACAGTACTCACAATCTCAATGAGTACTCAGGCATACCAATACCATCTCCACAACCCACTTAAGCTACTGCCTTGGTTATTTAGGCACAAGCAACTCCAGATGGCTTTGTTAGAAATAGCAGACTATTTATATAAACTGTACACTTAACACCACATTTTCGGTCTTCTTTATAAACTTAAGCTCTGTACAGAGCACAAAGTAGATCAACTTCTCATTTTCCATTTTAAGTCACCTCTACCCCCCCCCCCCCTCTTTACCACAAAACACACACAGTGACACACACAAACACTGAACAGGAAACCTAAAAAAAAAAAAGGCTTTCAAATAAAGTTTCATACTACACTGGCTTCCCCGAGTTACTCAAATGATACTGTACTGTACTAAAATACATTCTGATGAGATTATGAGGATACAGCCACACTAGCAATTTTATAGCAAACTCACATCACAGAAAATCTACAGATAGTGAGATACAGAAAAAGGTCACACATGACACTGACATGTAAACACACATGCACAGTGTGTACACACACACACACACACACACACACACACACACACACGTGCACACACAGTACTCACACTAACCTCTTCATTAACTGCAGTAATAATCATTTTTCAATTGTTCTATACAATGTGAATTGGCAAAAAAAACAAAAAAAAACGCCTACTTCTTCACAGCTCTTCAATCATGTATAACAAATAATTGTTTTGCAGTGGATGGGATGTTCTTGGGTTTCTGTTTGGTTTTTTCTTTGTTTTGGTGGTGGGTTTGTTTTTCTTTTAAATATTTCGTTGGTTTTTTTTTGTGGTGTGTGTGGTAGAGGGAGAGAAAGTCACTGAGTGAGTGAATAAGTGACTGAGTGAGCTAGTCAGTGAGAGCAAATGAGAGTGTGGGAGCAAGCAAAAGAGAGCGAGACAGGGACTGAGAGAAGACAGAGAGAGTGTGTGTGTGAGAGAGAGAGAGAGAGAGAGAGAGAGAAGAGAGGAGAGAGAGAGAGAGAGAGAGAGAGAGAGTGTTCCTGTTCAGTCTAATTCAACAGTTTACATTTGTATGGTCAGTTTTCTGTGAACAGGGCACAAAATAAACTTGCTTTGTGTGTGGGACCTGCTTCACTAACTGGACATATGTGCCAATACACTTATGTTCAATATGATGATGATTATTTCTTTTGACCCAAAATCAGAACCTTAGTCCAATTAGTACTTGAAAGTTATGGTTACATTAACTCTGCATGTACAGACAGGATCAGATTGCGTCACTGGATATCTAAAGAGCGTTGATAGAAAAAGTCGAACACCTCCCTTTTCGGCAGCCTATTTTTAGCTCGCATACCATCATATCCACGCCACTCTCAAGATCTCATTTCACTCCTGCAAATTCGCGGGTTTCCTTTGTGTGTGATCATCTGCCACAAGGATTCCCCTTTATTTCTTTTTTCACCGGGACACGTGGTACTTTTTTTCGCGCCGGGCCTGCACGCATCTTTGTCCAATGCTAAATAAAAATTAGGGCAAGAGCATTATGTGGGATCTGTAATGTTGCTGGATCAGCTACGAAAAGCCTTCCAATCCTGAGCATTCACAGCAACGTTTCATGATGCAAAACAATTTCATGTTCATTTCTGGTTTATTATACATGTAGCTGCCTATTGCACAAATGATGTTTTGTTTGCATAGCGTGGATAAAGCCTAAGCCTGTATGGGTGTATTGACTGTGCAGAGGAACTGTCTATTTCCACATGCGACCCTTTGACCGAACGAACTATGGCGTCGCGAACTCGCGTGGCCATAGTTTTTTCGGGTCAATGGAACACAAAATGTTTAAGAAAATATAAAAATTTTCCTGCACTAACCTGATGGTTTCCACAACTTCGTCTCCTCCTTCCTTCCCCTCCTGCACATAATGAGTACTGGTATTACGATATTTTCAATAAATATTCTTAAAAAGACGAGTCTGGTTATCAATCAAGTAACAACGAGAGGAAAAAGCGATCCAGGGAAACAAAAATTCTTACCGATCCTGATACAGGCCATGTATAGGTGATCGATTCACCACCCACTGGACTATGTAACTTCAACTCCAACTCCATGACTTTCTCTTCCCTTTACCACCATCCATCTGAAACCAAAAACTCACAAACTGCTCCTTCTCAAAACCCGTTCATTCTCGCCTTGTGACCCAATTTCAGCGTCGGAAGTCTCGAGGTCGGCTGGAAGGTCACGTGGTTTTCGCTCTTGCAGATAATTGGATGAAGCTTAGAGTGTGTCAGGGATTCTCCCAGTTGATGGCGGCTACCTTCAAAATTGGGGTTTCCTCTGTCTGTACTTTTCAGCAGCGTCCAGGTTTCTGTTATTTTGACTTGGTCTGTTGAAACACTGTCCACTAATACAAGTTCTGATTAAAAATGGTAAGTTTCAAGTTTTCCAATCAATAACAAGAGTTAAACAACGCAGGTTTGTCGGGCAGTCTGACATCAAAAGTCGCACTAGAGGTATTTTCGTTTTGATGGTGAGCGCCAGTGAACTGACATAATGTTGTGGTCACTGTGTCAGTTTCAAAGGAGATAGTTGACAGTTTTCCTCGAGAAAAGCTGCTGTACTTTAACTCTCGAATATAACACAGTCCTGAACACTGGCAGTTAACACAATGTCGGCGCTTTACGTGTGAAGTCGCACAATCTGAATTGCGTCATTGATCACATGGTCTCGAATGTGCGTAAGCATGCGCCGCCCACTCGTTTGCTTTAGGCCTAGGCCCCCGCAGCTAGGAATATATCGCACAGGCATTACTACATTGCAATAATGTGATTCACGATTATCTAGCTATTCAGTCTCCCAGGACAGTAGAAGACATTATATAATCGGCGATTGTTCTAGAATTGTCAGTACCTGACAACCTAACAACTGATTTCTTGAAATGATAAATAAACATCTCTGACAACACTTCATCCGTCCATCCACTGTCTTCACTCACGAAAAGTTAATCGACACAAAAAGTAGGCTAGTCTAGACCTGTTTCCAAACCTAAGAAAATGAAAACAGAGTTTTCTCAGAAAGAGCTTTCAGTTCTCAGTCAGTGCAGAACTTACCACACATGTTTACACCTTGGGTTATTTCAGCATGTTGTGTTTTTTTTTCCTGGAAAAGGGATCATACAGTTTGTCCCACATTGTCATATTGTGTAACTGAACTTTGTAGTTTTTCAGACCAACTGGGACAAAGTAAACCCTCCCCCCCCCCCCCCCCCCCTCCTCCTCTCTCTCTCTCTCTCTCTCTCACACACCACACCCATCCTGCACGCGCGCTCTCTACACACACACACACACACACACACACACACACACACACATTGAAATATGGCTCTGTCTTTACCATTCGTAAGCTAAGTTTAAATCTTTTCAATGCCTTAAAAATAAGGCAGGATTTTGTTGAAAACTTGGAGAATTAACAAAACAAAATAACATTTAAAAGAGGTCAGTCTAATTTGAAAGGACAGATGTTCACACTTGATACGTTTTGGCAGTAGCCACATATGTCATGAGGTTTTATTTTGTTTTTGCTTTATTTGCTTTGCTTTGCTATGCTTTGTTTACCCCCATTCTTGGGGCTGGTGGCCTGAAGAATAAATCTTGTTCATTTTTCCCTCACCACACACACAACACACACACACACACACACACACACACACCACACACACATTGAAAATGAACCAGTCCTTTAAAAGATGAAAGACCATTGGCAAGCTGTGTATTAAGTATTTTGAATTGAAAGACATGTAGTTCAGATTAGTGTTTGGGGGTTGGGATAGCCAAGTGGCTACAGCATTGTGCTTTTAATTCAATGACCCAGGTTCAAGCCACCACTGAGACACCAGGTCAAGGGAATTTTCCCCCTGAAGTTAACATCAGTACTGACTCCACTCCCCTGAAAGTCCTTCATATGAGACTATAAACTGAGGCCCCATGTGTGAACACATACAGAACACCTTGCACTCACATTAAATTCTGCCTTTCAGATGAGTACTCCATCCATGCTGGTATGAACAGATGTCAAAACTGTGCACACTGGTATTAAGTTGCGACATCATCCCCAAAGTTAGAATGTTTTTTTCTGTCAATGGTCTTAATAACATTGTGTGTGTGTACGTTTGTGTGTGTTGCAGTTTTGTAAATCTTGTCATCTGTTCCCACCCGCAGACAATGGCCTACTCTTGCGGAAAGTGGAAGGTTATAAACTTACAGAACCACAAACATGTCCAGCATGCATCCACCTGGGGAGGTATGGGCTGTTTCAAGTTCAACTTTCCCAAAAGATATAGCCTGCAAAATACAGTGCAGTGCCCCAATGATTCCTCCAGCCTCAAGAAGGTAAAGGAGAGAAAGATGAACTTGGGTGAACATTTCACAGCAAATGGCAGAGCATAGACTAGGGAGGCTGGCAAAAGATGGTAAGAACATCAGTGCTATTTCTATGACCCAAAGCACACATGTAAAAAGCTTACACAAAAGAATTTGAAGCAATCACAGCTTATGTCCCACCACAAAAATGAAAGTGAAATCTCTGAAATGAAATGGAAGGAAAATTTAATTTTCTTTCTGCATTCCCTTATTTGGTTGGGCTTACTCAGTTACTGGGTGGGATGCATAGTGCCTGATCTTGTGTGGTCAGAACATTGCGCTGGCAATTTGAAGACCCGGGTTCGAGTCCGGTCGAGGAAATTTTCTTCCTGGAGTTAACGTCAGTGCTGACTCAACTCTCCCCAAAAGTCCTTCGGATGAGACTTTAAACCGAGGCCCCGTGTGCGAACACACGCAGAACATCTTGCGCACACGTTAAATCCTGTTCCACTTTTTGTAAGAGTAGGCCATCGTGTGCCGGTGGGAACAGATGACAATATTTACAAAACTGCATACACACACGGGACCGGATGAAAAATAGCACATGATTGCTTATTCTGTTATCCTCGATATAAAAGAATAAATAAATAAATAAATAAATCTTCTTATGTGTTTGTAACTCAGCAGAGGTCTGGCCCTGGCCAAGGCATTCTGACTTCAGAGCAGCTCTTTGTGTGTGTGTGTGTGTGTGGTGTGTGTGTGTGCGCGCGCAGGATGAATGCTGGTACATTCGTGTTTCTGTAAGCCACCAACAACTGACATGAACTTTGGGATCTTAAATGTGCATATTTGGTCTTCTGTATATGGCGTATACATGAAGAGAATTAAGGCACTGGAAGTTCTGTGTTTTAGGTTGACTTGGGAGATTGTAAAAATCACCACCCTTAATTCATCAGACACTTATGCTGAGATTCAAATCCATGACTTCAGGGACCTGTGGGATTGAAGTCAAACAGTCTTAAACCACTCAAGCTACAGTGTCCATCAGATGATTAATTAAGATGACACTGGTTTGCCCACAGAGGAGGAGTCACGCCCCAAGTCAGCGACACAGTGGGGGCCTGTGTAGTCAGACAGCCAAGAGAAAGTCTGGCGATGACTGTGACTGGGAGGAAGGCCTCAGCAAGGCACAGGTGATTTGTTGTTATTTTTGTTATCAGTAGTGTCTACCGTTAGTGTCAGCAGGTTACAGTTAGTGTCAGCAGGATACCATAAGTGTCAGCAGGTTATGAATGAAATATTTTTACAAGTGTTTTTTTTTCTATAGATTTTGTAGAAAAGTCTCTGCCAAGTGTATGGAATTCAAAGTAGTTGTATGTCTTTGGTGATTTCAGCATGTTTTCATGATACTTGATTTATATTTTAATCAATTTTGCAGTTTGTTACAGCATCATGCTCTTTTGTGTACAAGTGTATATGTTTGTTTCTTCGCTGTTCAGGTAGTCTTACTGTGTGGCTGAAAAAGAGAAAGTGTACAAGTTTCTCTCTATGCTTGAGGTGTATGTTTGTGTGAGAGATACTTCTTTGTTCGTGTGTGTACATGCATCCTTACAAATATGATTTTTTAAAGTAATGATAAGCGCCATTACCAAACTTGTACATTTTTGTTTGAGCATATCTTCATGTCTAACACTGTTTTTTTGTTTGTTTTTTGCTTTGTTCAGAAAAAGAAGACACAAGCAAGAAGAGGTGTACAGCCCACGGCAGCACATTTCTCCTTACCGTCAACCCTTGACTGCGATGACTAACATCGCATTGTCCAGTGAAGCGACTTCACATGTGGGTTTGATTAGAAATTATATACTTCTGTGTCTGTTTCTATTTGCCTTGAACATGTGCATTTTGAAGCAACAGAGGAGCACATGTAAACCAGAACAGCTGACAGAGACTTCTGTCCTGCACGATCTAAAGTCTGTCCCGAGCCTAAGGCTCATCAGGCCGGTGCTTATCCGGTTTCTGTGGCGTTAAGCGACTGAGAGTCATAGACTCCCCTGGATAGGACGCCAGTCTATCGCAGGGTTAACTCCAACACAAGGTTGGTACCCCTTTTACACCTGGGTGGGGTGAGAAAATAGCCGTAAAGTGCCTTTTCCAAGGGCACAACGCCATAGCGGAGTAACTGGGATCGAACCGCAACCTTTAGATTACAAGTCCAACGCCCTAACCACTAGGCCACAGCGGCGGCTATCCTGCACGATACTCTGCATGAAATGAGGAACCCGAATGTTGTCATGTTTGGACATGAATGGACTTCACACTTGGGTGGAGGATTCTGATGGATAGCTCTCAAGCATGGTATCCCAGTAACTTCCTAGGATTTAAGAGAAGAAGATAAAGAAGCAAGTCTATCATAACATGAACTGTCAATTGATACAATTATGAAGGAATAAGGTAAAAATCAATTATAATATGAATTATTGATTGTTATAATTATGAAGGAATAAGATAAAAGTCAGTCATAATATGCAATAGCGATTGTTATAATTAGGAAGAAATAAGATAAAAGTCTATCATTATACACTATCTATTGACTGTTTTGATTGCATGGTTTCCCAAACAAGAGTTTCAAGCATTGCTTTGAGCCTATATTACTCGTTAAATGAGTCAGCATCAAAGACATGATGCAAAAGCAGAAAAAAAAGTGACATATTGTTTCTTTGTTTTTTGGAAGCATTTATTTGGAGGATTGATACAGGCAAACAGCAGAGTAAATGGTAATATACTGTTTTTGTTGACAGGAAGCATTGATTCGGAAGATTTTGTCCAAGCCATTCAAAATTCCTATCCCCAACTATCAAGGTATGTATCACAGAAAGGATTTGTTTTGCAAACACTTTTTTTTTTTTTTTTGCTTAGAATTTAGAATTCTCTCACATACAGAGAGATTGTATGATATATGTATTCTTGTGCACATTCATACAGACCAGCTTGTGTGCGCAGCATTTATGCGCACATTACAATATGATTCCTAGATGAATCAGTATTCTGTGTATCTGCTGAGATCCATAAGTACACAAAATCAGGTTAAATAACACACACACACGAAAATATAAACTGAAGTCTCGTGAGCGAATATACGCAGGACATCTTGCGCACACATTGAAACTTGTTCTGCTTTTGGAAGAGTAGGCCAATGTGTGCCTGTGGGAAAGATGAAAAAATCAACAAAGTGTATACACATGGGGACTGGATGTAAAAAAAAAAAGCACGCGAGTGCTAATTCCATTATCTTTGAAATAAAAGAAACACACACACACACACACACACACACACACACACTATTTTTTCTTCCTATTTACCCTGATTACGCATTCATCATGACTGACTGTTGAGCAGGCAACAGCCTACAGAGCCGAGCACTGGGGGTGCGGAGACAGGGGGGAAGGCAGCCGCTGCACGACCCTGATGAGCAGGGGGCCCTGGTGTTGTTCACCCCCCCAGAGTTCAGCGCTCACGAGCTGATGAAGATGGATCAGTGAGTCCTTTACTCCACAGAAATAAGGATTCTGGCTTTCTTTTGCAACCAAAATAAGTTTGTCATTTCATTGTAATTCGGTTGTGTGTCAGTGGTGTGCCTTTAGTCTGTGTGGTATTGTACACCCTCCAGAGTTCAGCGCTCACAAGCTGATGAAGAGAGATCAGTGAGTCCTTTACTGTGCTGACAGGAGGATTCGGGCTTTCTTTTTGTAACCAGCATAAATCTGTCATTTTGTTGTGATTTGGTTTTGTGTCAGTAGTGTGCACTTCAGTCTGTGTGGTGAATGTAAACGTGATTTTTATCATACCTGTACAGAGTTTGTATGTCATGTCCCCTTTTTTCTCCTCATAATGAGTTATAAATAGGAATACCTTTGTATTACTGTGAATCTTGTGTTGGTATTGGATGGCACCAGCCACCTCATAGTCACTATTTCTTTTGAAATATGAAAAGACTGTATTCATTTTTTCATCTTTTTCCTGATTTTCCTTTCAATTTAGTGATGTTGCTATTTATCAATGTATTGCTATAACAACCCCCAAGTGCCTTTCAATTGAGAGTTATTCATAGGCGGAAAAAGTCCACATTCATTTGAATCTGGGACTATGTTTCTGTGTTGAACGTTTTTTTTTTCCTTTTTTTTTTTTTTTCAAAGACATATTAAAATTTATGCTGTAACAAATATTTAAGGTGTGGATTGTCAGTGCAGGACCAAGCTGCCTGTCCATGTGGTGGTTGATCCCATGCTGTCCAAAGTGCTCCGTCCCCATCAGAGAGAGGTCAGGGAGAAATGGACATCAGCAGAATGAAAACACTACAGTACATAACACACAACACACACACACACACACACACACACACACACACACACACACACACCACACACACACAACACACACAACACACACACACACAACACACACACACACACACACACACACACACACACACACACACACACACACACACACACACACACCACACCACACCACACACACACACACACACACACACACACACACACACACACACACACACACACATACACACACACACAACACACAACGAAGAGAGCAGCTGATGTTGAGCTCTCTGAAGATACCTATGATTATTGGAAAACAATATTTTGATAATTAACTTTTTTGATAACAGGAGAAAAAAATTAGTCAAGCATTTTAATGTTATGCCTAAAATGTTCCGACATATAGAAGTTAGGAGTCAAAGCACTGGCTAGAATGTGAAAAAGAGGTGCTCTTGAAGACTGTCATAAATGTCCTTATCGAAACTTCAAATAACTTTTTTTTTTAACAGAGAAAAAGTTAGAGAGTTGCCAGCTTTATTGGCCTGAAATAAAAAGAGAAGATTCAAGAGATAGTGTTGATCTTCTCTTTTCTTTTCTTTGTAAAGGGTGTGAGTTAGTCGTGTGTGGGCACAGATGAGAACAACTTGGCTGCATCATGGATGAAATGTATGTTATGCTTCTTTTTTTTTTAAATCAGTGGGGTGTATGTAACTGTTTACCAATGAATGCACTCAGCTTTTGCCTGAATGACCAAAAACATTGATATGATCAGAATAAAAATTCTTCACCCTTCCATTTTTACAGCCGCATCTTTCTTGGATCGTATCTAAAGGTCGGTTCGATCCAGCTGTCGGTATGGCTGTTGGTGGGCCGGAAGGCACTTTACGGACATTTCGCCCATCCAGGTGATAAAAGGTGTAACTCTTGTGTTGGGTTAAACCTGGATGATGGCGTCCTATCCAGATGGGGAGATGACTCTCATCGCTTGCCCAGAAACCGGGATAAGACCACTATGATCTTAGTCGGAACAGACTTTAACTTCCATTTTTACAGCTAAGATCTTCACATCTTCATCTTCACACACACTCTTACATTCGTTCCAAAACCAACTACTTTCTCAAGTGACTTTCTCACGATTGGGGGGGGGAGGGGGGGGGACTGGAAGACCAATGCAGTAATCTGCTGGGTAGTCTGGCACTGCATTCCACTCACAGCTACTACTAAAAGACGTGGATGTGGCTGACAGGTCAAGATGCTGACAGGTTCAATTGATTGGGGGGGGGGGGGGAGGGAAGCGCCCTGGCACTGAATTCTATTCATAAACAAAGACCCGTTAGTGGCTGACAGGTCAAGACTGATAAGCAACTAACAGGCAGTTCAGAGCACTTGCTGCCGAAACCGGAATTTCCAGGCTGTGGGAATGGAAGGGTGTTTGTTAGTGGAGACCGGTATTCCGGGCACTGGGATGGTAAGGAAGAAGTCTGCAGAACAGAAAACGTCCATGGGATTGAAAGAATTAATTCACCAGACACCGCCAAGATTCAAACCCACAACTTCACGGACGCATGGGATTGAAATCAAATGGTCATAACTACTCAACTGTAACATCTGTCAATCATCCTTTTTTTTAAAAACTTTTTTTTATGTAGCGTAATGTGTGTATGGTTTCTAAACCATGTTTTTCTGTTGATTGATCAAAATGTATGACAGGTTTTCTAAAGAATGCTGTGTGTTGAACAGGGGCTGGGAAAGACACTGCAGTGTGTGACTCTGCTCTGGACTTTGCTGGTAAGAAGAAATAGTGATAGGAAATAAGTATTGTGTGTGTCTGTTTGCTAATCAACTTGAGTTAAAATCTCAAAAGGTACAAATATTAACGAGAAACAACTGCCTTCCAAATTGGTGGGTAAAATCTTGGGCATTTTTTATACACTTCTTGATATCAGCTCACTTCTCAGTATGCCTATCCTGTCCTAAATTGCCAGAACAAAAGTATGAAGTGACTTATTAATAAACCATCTTTTGGAAGGGAGGGGGGGGGATGTATATTTGTCTGAAGGACACTCTCACTGTCTCACTCTCATCTCTCTGTCTCTCTCTCTCTCTCTCTCTCTCTCTCTCTCTCTCTCTCTCTCTCTCTCTCTCTCTCTCTCTCTCTCTCTCTCTCTCTCTCTCTCTCTGCACAAGCATTTTTAAAAAAAGCTTTGCCTGGCTTTTCACTTTTTATTACTATCTCATACACTTAAAGCCACTTGTCTTCAAAGTAATGCACACTTTATTACAAAATCTAAGTTTAAAAATCGTGTGTAATTGAAACAGTGTGAGATGCTATATATTATCTGCTATGGGTTTTCCACACCCTCAAGGATACATCATGTATTAAAAAAACTCAGCATTACAATTTTTGTATTGGTCAGTTGGCTGTGAACTGGTTTGCTGTTTTTTGTTTCCCTGTAGAGGCAGAGTCCAGATTGCTGCCCCATGATTTCCAAAGCCATCATCGTGGCCCCCAGCAGCTTGGTCAAGGTAAACCATCATTTACTGACTTTTCTCTCTTGTCATGTGTTGGTGGGGATAGGATAGATCAGTGGTCAAAGCACTCTCTTCCCTTAGCCAGGGTTAGGCAGTGTGTTTCAGATGCATGACTGTTCAAACACCTTTGCTTCAGTACAGTCCCCTACCCAGCTGTAAATGGATACCTTCCCTGTTTAGGGACAGAGATGGTAAAGCAGTGAGGGAGAGGAGGTGGGTGCCGGCCTCAAGATGCTGGCCCCTAGAGAAGGTGGGTGACACCTTGCTCCCTAACCAACCTGAAAGATTATGGGAACACCTTGATGTATTGGCATCTTCGCTTATAATCATTTCTGTTCTTTGTAATTACTTTTGAATTTATATATCAAATACAATAATCTTTTTCATCATTAATTATGACTGCACTCCCATATTTTATGATAAATTTTCCAGTATTTTATGATGAGCTTGAACAATTCATGTTTGGCACTAGGAAAAAGCAGACAAGGCAGGGGAGATAATGAAACCTGGGTTAGGTGTGAGTTTGTGCTTGACTGACAGACAGGGTTGTATTTTAATTAATATCCATGGTCATAACTCAACACTCATCTGGGACTAAAGGAAGAGAAACAAAACTTAACTCCAAAAATGGTGGTAGGAGGATTCAGCGCAAGGGAATACTAATTCTGATGGATCATTGTGTTATGTTCAGCAGAACATAACTATCTTGTGGCTGTTTCAAAGATGTTGCAGGGCTAAAGAACAGGTAGGGGCACAAGAGAACACAATGTTAGAATTAAAAGTATAGTATGTACATGATAACACTTTTATGAGTATGAATGCTTGCTTCAGTCCTGATGTACATTTAAATTTTTTTTTTTTTAGTAACTTACTCAAACTAAAAAGCATTTAGATAGTGTGTGGTATATTTGATGTGATCTGAATCACCCCTCATTTCTGTCCCTGACCAGAACTGGTACAATGAAATCGCCAAGTGGTTAGGAAGCAGAATCAACGCCCTAGCCATCGATTCCGGCACCAAGAGTGAAATCGACAGGAATCTGGGTAAGTTGTTGTTGGGTGTTTTGTTGACCTATTTAAAGCTTTCTTCATTATTTCAGTGAGACTTGCTCAGCCATAAATGTTTTTGATGCTGAGATACTCACTGATATATATATATATATATATATATATATATATATATATATATATATATATATATATGGGTCATTCTCAGAAACATGTGAGGCATGATAGTGACCTACTTTACACATCTGTCATTTGGCTGAATTAAGTTTAAAATTGTAGTGAATGCTGTTTACTGGTTGTGTTTGATTTAAAAAAATAAAATTTAAATGTTTTTATGACCATTTGTGTTTTTGCTTTTAAATATTGTGAATTTATTTCACCAAATTGCTCATTCCAACATGACGGATTTGTGACATTTTGGTGCATACTTTATTCAGATTGTTCTTCTGACTTGAAAGACTGCTAATTTGAAACACAACTTGCATTAAAGTAATGCCCAGATGTTGTTTCAAGTTCCCTAGAGGAAAAATTGTACTTTCTTTGTCATGGACATTAAATAGAGGGCAGATTAAAAGCTTGTTGCGGTTGTGACGTTGGTTTCCCAAAGTAGGCCTAATTTTAACAATTTACTCACAAAGAACTATATGTTATCATCAACACATTATAGCCACAAGGGATGAATTAAACTGTTAACAGTATAAAGAAAACATTGTTTTTGATCAGCTGGAGCTCCTATCCTCGTAAATTGCTTGAAACCCCAGATGACCAACCTAGTTTCCCTTTTTTCATGTCACAACCAAACGATGTAATTCTGTTGCAAAATCCGGCACATTCTTTCACTGACCGAGATTTTCAGGTAGGTACTTCATCTTGACCTTAAATATCTCTGACACATACTTTTTCCCGCCAAAGGAGTATCGCGATGCTATAATTAGAGTTCCAGTCTTTGGTTTCTCCCAGCTTTTTCATGTCACAACCAAACGCAGCATTTGATCAATAATAATATTGATTGATATATCACTTTAATTACATAAATCAATGTAGATAATGTTAACAGAATGCATTGTTTCTAATTTAAGATGGTGTTTTTTTTTCCATTTGTGTTTAAATTGCTACACTTGGGTGATTTGTGGTTTTGAAGGGTGTGGTTTCCATGTCACAACCAAACGGTTTCCATGTTACATCCGTAACAAAAAACATCTAACTCTAAAATGACAAATTAGTATAAATAATGTTAATAGAATGCATTGTTTCTAATTTAAGATGGTGGGTTTTTTTTCAATTTGTGTTTAAATTGCTTCACTTCAGTGATTTGTGGGTTTTGAGGGGTGTGGTTTCCATGTCACAACCAAACGGTTTCCATGTCACAACCAAACGGTTTCCATGTCACAACCATAACAGATCACTCTAAAATGACAAATCAATGTAAATAATCATAATAAGGTTAATAGAATGCATTGTTCCCAAATCAAGTAGGTTGTTTTTTTAATTTAATTTGTGTTTTCATTGCTACAATTTCAGGTTTTGTGCTTTTGAAGGGTGTGGTTTCCATGTCACAACCAAACGGTTTCCATGTCACAACCGAAACATATTACTTCTATAAGGCATTAATATTAAACAGCTTCCATTCTTATGTAAAGAAAACTGTTTAGTTAAATGGATATCATTCTGTGGTTTAAGTTCAGGATAATCTGGGGGATGCTTGCTGTGGTCATTTGTACAAAAACCAAACTTTAAATCTGGGTATACAAAATGTCTTAGAGTGTCATTACAAAAAAGCAAAAACATATGCTTTGTCGATGATTGTCATACTTCCAATTGATAGTGTTGTTTTATAGATAAAAACAAAAGCATTTGTGAGTGTTTTTTGTTTGATATTTTGTGTAAAAAGATGTTTTAATGCTACTTTTGGTTTCCATGTCACAACCGCAACACAGCTAAAAATAGAACCTTTATGCCTCAATTACAAAAAAAAAAATTAATGATTCATAATTTTTTCAACAGATTGCACTTTGTAACAGAGTACTCTAATATATGACAAGAAGGCAAAAACTTCCAAGGACATTTATTTTTCAAGGTCTATGTCACAAAAACCTCACATGTTTCTGAGAATAACCTATATATATATATATATATATATATATATATATATATATATATATATATATATATATATATATATATATATATGCCAGTAAACATGAACCTATAGTCAGACTTGGAGAGGAGTGGAGATGCATGTCTTATTAACTAGATCAACATATTTGAAAAATATTCTTGAACACTCCTGGCGGGGGGGGGGGGGGGGGGGGGCTTGCTTGCTTCTAAAATGAGTACCTTTATTCTTCTCATATTTGGCACTTTTCTTCTAAGATGAGTATCTTTTTCCTTATATCTGGCATTTTGCTTCTGAAATGAAAATCATTTTCCTTCTCATATTCAGCACTTGATAATTAATGTATGAAATGAAAAGACTAAGCCACAGGAGGTAGATATTTGGTTTTCTACAGTTCAGTGACATTCCTTCATGTGTGTGCAGACTTTTTCATGATGCAGCAGGGGCGGAGGATCTGTAACCCTGTGCTGATCATTTCCTACGAGACCTTCCGTCTGCATGCCTCTGTGCTTCACAAGGGAGCTGTGGGGCTGGTGATTTGTGATGAGGTAACAGTGTGTGTTTGCACTGGAATCAGGGCAAGGAGGGGGAAGGGGCTCAAACAAAAAAATTGCAGATGAGTGGACTGTGTTGTTAGACAGATTTTAGTCATCAGAAATACTGTAAAGGATGGAATTATTAAATGTGTACACTAATCTGGTATGCCTTTTTTTTTTTAAGTTAGTTTGATTGTTGTTGTTTTTTTATATATACTTATCATGAATTCTCAAGTAAGAAAATGTTAGTGTATATTTTGAAAAACAAAAATCACCAATCAAGAAAATCTCAAGTCTAGCAACATCCTGGAAAAAAGACAGAAACATCTCAAGATTAGTTTCAGTAATTGAAAGCAAGGTCCTGAGTGTGAATTCATACATAGTTACTCTTGTATGCCCATAAAATCACATGTCGTTGTTTGACGAAGGTAAGGCCGTCATGCTTAAAAAGGAGAAAGGGATGGAAAAATAAAAATACATGCAAAATAGTAATAGTATTGTGTCTAAACATCATCCATGAAGTAGTAATGAGGGGACCTTCATTGCGAGCAAGTGGTTGTTATTTGCCAAAAATATCCAAGTAAACCTCAGACTTTTCACTAAGGAGTCAAAAAAGGAAGAAAGAAAGCCGTGGTAAATAAAGTACATGTCACAGAAGTGCTGAAGTCCGGTCAAGTCAAAAACACTTTAATCATCCCATGAAGGGCAATAACAATACTGACAGGCATCTTGATATGAATCATAATATCAAAAAACACAAGAAAGTTACATTTCATATTGGTTTAAACATTCCAAGGTAACTTCAAATAAAAAATATCACAAACACACGCGCATGCACGCATGCAGACTGATGTTCTAAGGGCATAGACTGTCATGTATGTATAAACCAACATGTACTAGGAACCTCTGTTTGCTGACACTGCTGTGCTGTTTCTTTTTTTTTTTCTTTTTTCTTTGATATCAAGGATAATGGAATAAGCACTCTTGTGCTTTTTTACATCCAGTTCCTGTGTGTATGCAGTTTTGTAAATGTCATCTGTTCCCACCGGCACACAATGGCCTACTCTTATGAAAAGTGGAACAGGATTTAACGTGTGCGCAAGATTTCTGCATGCGTTCGCACACGGGGCCTTGGTTTCAAGTCGTGTGGTGTGTGTGTGTGTGTCAGGGTCACCGGCTGAAGAACTCGGAGAACCAGACATACCAGGCCCTGGTGAAGCTGAAGGCCGAGCGTCGTGTCCTGCTGTCAGGCACCCCCATCCAGAATGACCTCCTGGAGTATTTCAGCCTCCTCCACTTTGTCAACAGAGGCATCCTGGGTAAGCAGACCGCCGAGGTTTCATGTCTGCCGAGGGATGCTTCCCAGATTTTTTTGATTTTTTTTGTGCCTTTTATCATGTTGTATGTTATATTGTGTTGTATTGTATCACTGACACTTATGACAGATTCCTGTGTGTGGAATTTGGACTGCTTTGTTTAGGGAGAGCAGATTGCCACATGTGCAGAGCCACCCATTGTTTGGTAGATTTTAACACATCTTTTTTCTGTCTGTTGGTAGATTTTTTGTCCTCGTGTAAGGGTGGCTTTTTTTTGTAGAAATTTGCAGGAGGACAAGTTTTCTTCTTGTTGTTGGTTATTTATGCATATTTTTATTCACTTACTTGACCCAACATTTTTTTATATTTTTTTTTTATAACAGTGGAACTGATTCATATCCAACCCTAACTGTAGAGAAATATGTACACAACATACTCCGGTTTGAGTCTCAAGAAAAATGTTGTGTATATTACACAAACTTTATTCATCATATTGTGAAAGCTGTCTGACAGCAGTAAGCCCAGGTCCCACATATAAACACACGCAGAACATGTTGCGCACGCATTAAAACCTGTTCCACATTCCACAATAGTAAGCCAGTTGTGCTGGTGGGAATCAGATGACAAAATTTACAAAACCTCATATGTGACGTTCCAGCACAAAAGGAGTCTGATGTCATAATCCGGCTTTTTGCATATTTTATATGATTCTAGATGTAATTTGAATGCTCTTTCTACTGGTGAAAACCCCATCAAAATCAGATGATTAGTTTTTGAGATAACGGGTTTAGAAGAGGGTATACCTGAAAGCGGCCATTTTGAGAAAATTAAGAAAAACTGAATCACAATTTCAATGTTAAATTTTCCTTAGCAACCAATGTTTAATCTTTATGAAACTCTACATGCTGATTGAGTACACAAATAAATACATACCTACAAAGTTTTGTGGTCATATATTAATTTTCTCAATTATTAGACCTTTTTTAATGGGCGACTACCCCTGGCCTCGGTGCTCATTTTGGCTGATTATTGTATCTCAGGTTCTACAAAATATTTTGCAGTAATATTTTACACAGAAAGAGAAATCATTATTTAAAGCTAGAATATTAAGTTTCAACAGTGAATATCATGGGAAAATATTTTTGATTTAAAAAAAATTATATTTTGTGAAAAACAGGTAATCTCCTCATGGACAATTAGCTAATGTATGGAATGTTGAAACTAATATCATTAGAAAGGCAAAACATGTGAATAGAAAGGTACCATGGACAGAAATTAGGATATGTAAATTCACTTAGGTGTAGACAACACCAATCTGGATTTTACTTAAAATCAACAAAATTACATTACCAAATTTAACTATGCTTAAAATTAAAACTTTGATGGACCAAAATTTTTTGAATAATAGCATTTATCTCAGAAGTCATTTTTGCATCTACATGCAAGGTTTCAGGGGAATACTTACTAGAGAATTTGCACTGTAAATGAGGCAATACTGTAGACATTGAAAATTAATCCAAAGTTTTATGATAATGTGAACATACACAAAACCCCAGTCTCTTCCCCTAGCCAAAATTAGACTCTGAAAACTCATTATTCTTATACTGTAATTTCTTTAGCCACAGCTTTGAACAACACTTACCTACACATAAAACTTATAAAGCCATAATGTGCACATACTATAGTGAGACACACACACACACACACACACACACACACACACACACACACACACACACACACACACACACACACACACACACACACACATAGAGTGAAGCAAGTGTAAACTAGTTTTCATTCTTCTAGAATTAAACATTTATCAGCTGTTATATCATGTGTTACTAAATATTTTCATCATCTCTCATCCACTACCCCTGATTCATGTGTCTCTTTCCCTAATGAGTATGCATGTATATGTATGTATAATGTATATGTTCTCCATTAATTTCATGTTTAGTTTGTTTTGGTTGGATTTTTTTTTGTTATTTCCAGGTAAGTTGTCCATATTTCTGGTCTCACAGTTAACTGATGCACTTGTAGTTCTTGTTTTCATATTTTATTGTCTTATTTTGAAATGATTTATAATAGTCAAACTTTATGAAGCAGTTTTGTGTACAATTTTTTTTTCTTGTGAGAGTGAGATGAACAAGAATGATAAAATTTGATATTTGGGCAGTGAATAGTATTTTGATTTGACTTCACACACACACACACACACACATACACACACACACACACACACACACACACACTAACACACACACACACACACACACACACACACACACACACACACACACACACACACACACACACACAGAGTATACACAAACTGCATCCTGTACTCTTGACTCTGATCCCCTTCCTCACTACTATCTTTTCTTGATTTTTTCCCCAGAATCAAATTTTTAAAAATCAAGATTTTTTTAATTGAAAAACTGAAGCCAGAGTTCTGCTTAAGATTAAAATAAAATCATCAAACAGCAACATAGTTTCAACACAAGACATTTTTCATACCCACCCACTCACACACACACACACACACACACAAACACACACACACACACTACCCCCAACATACATGAAACTCAGCATTTGCACACACACACATGAAATTACACACACACACACACACCACACACACACACACACACACACACACACACATGAAATTACACACACACACACACATGAAATTACACACACACACACACACACACACACACACACACACACACACACACACACACACACACACACACACACACACACACTTTTTAAACATGATTTCTCATCTGTAGCCTAGTGCATTTTTCTATACACAATAGGCCTACTAAGTACTAGCCTATCTGACACAAGTTTTTGTTTTTCAGCCTATTTTTAGCATGGCACTTGTCAAAAGGCTGAACCTTTTCGCTCTCTGAGAGATTGGTGTTCAGTTTAACTAACTCGATGATGATGAGATAAAGCATACTGACAAAATATAGTTCACTGTAATTATCTTCATCGTGCATCGCTTGAATCAGAAGCACTTTTGTTTTTCTGTTCTTGATGAACGAGCGAGCGATTCATTGCCGAGTTCGATTCAGTCACCTCAGCGATATCGGCGACATCTTTTCCACTAACGTTTTCATAATAGCACTTCATTAGGTTGTAATAAAGTCCTCACTTCGTTACTAAAGCTTTTCTGAGTTCTATCCCTCAATAATATTGTCAGAACGAGCAGAATTTAGAGGTATCGCTTTCGACTGGACTTTCGAAGCGAGCGACGCCATTTTGTTTTGCAGAGTGGCTGAGCGAGGTCACATGCTCTCTCGGGCCAATGAGAAGAAGGAAATCCTTCCTTAGCGATGTTTTGTTTACGATTCCTTCCCTATTTTGAACGTTTTCATTGGATAAAGTTTTCACTCACGCTAGAAATAGTTGACACAGATTGAAGGCGGAGACCCAGAGCTTTCAAATGGTGTATCACTCGGCGGGTCTACTGTAAATCTCGAGGGGATACAGGTTGCGGAAAAGTCGTATCTTCAGGATTTTTTTCATCAAAACTGTCGGTCTTCTGCAGTGGTAGGTGTTTTAAAATGCGATTTTGATAAGAAAGGAAACTAAATATCATTATTTTATTGATGTTTTCCGGTGCAGAAATGTTTATATTATAAGTTTTATGCAAAATCTCCAAATCGGTACCTGACACCCCTACTGCATATTTTGGGCTCTAGCGGAAAAAGGCTGGAGATGACATCCGACTCATTTCGTAATGGAACGCCACATATATACAGGGCCTAGATGTAAAAAATAGTTTTCTTAAAAAAGCAGATCATAACTAAAGTCTTGGAATCTGGTCTGGTTGTAAGTACAATCCATGTTGATAATATTGTGTGTGTTGTCATCATTATGTTTTCTGACTCATCCAGGCACAGCGCAGGAATTCAAGCGCCGGTTTGAAACCCCGATCCTGCGAGGTCGTGATGCAGACGCCACAGATGAGGATCATAAGAAAGGGGAGGAAAAGCTGCAGGAGGTTTGTCATGGCATGATTTGTCTGATCTTAGGAACAGTCTTTATCAAAAAGAGGAACGATAGATGTTAGTATTGTGTCTGTGCATTGCTGACAAAATATCCATGGCTTAGTTTACAAACCAGATCTTGCAAGCTCGCCCCTGTCATTAGAAAAAAGGGATATAAAACAAACACATTAACAAGTAAATGAGAACAACAGCAAAATTAAATAAAAAACAGAAGAAAAAAAAAACATACAAAACTGAATATGGATTTGAAGATGTAGGGAATCCTTGTAAAAGGGGATCTGTGTGTCAAAGTAAGAAAAACTACAGTTGTTTTTGTATGATATTTGATACATTTGTGACTAGATGATTTTTTTTTTTTTTAACATTAGAATTTTTCATTGTTGTTACATTTACATTGTAACTCGTGTGTGTGTGTGTGTGTGTGTGTGTGTGTGTGTGTGTGTGTGTGTGTGTGTGTGTGTGTGTGTGTGTATGTGTGTGTATGTATGTGTGTGTGTGTATGTGTGTGTATGTATGTGTGTGTGTGTGTGTGTGTACAGCTGCTGGGGGTGGTGAACAGGTGCATCATTCGTCGCACCCAGGCCTTGCTGGTGAAATACCTGCCTGTCAAAGGTAATCCTCAAGAGTGGGGGCACTCTCAGATCCAATCAAATGAAAAGCATCTTTAGTGATTTAGAAGGAAATTGAGAACCATTCACATAATTCAAATTTCATGTCACACTTTTATCATACATATCAGTTATGGATGTCTGTACAAATAGCACGTACGTAAAAATTCAATCAGTTGTGCACACACACACACAGAGGCACCACACACACACACACACACATGCACTACACACATACACCACACACAAACACACGCACGCACGCACACATCACATCAATAAAATAAAATTTTGACATACACATGCACACACACGCACACATCACATCAATAAAAATAAAATTTTGACATGCACATACACACACGCATGTGCAGCAGCGCTCAATGTCCATACTGTGCCATGCAAAAATGAGATTTCCACAACAGTAACAATTCAGATTGATGAATGAATGAACGACAAGTATGGCTAGCAAAAACAAAATTAAACTTGTCTACACCTCCAATTAAGAATTAAGGTAGTTGAAAAAGAAGATTAGTGACTGAATCAAGAGCAGGAAGCAGCAGGCGGAGAACGTATAGTTGAATTGATAAGAATAATGATGTGATGATGACTGATACCCAACCCAATCCTATTATGTTGCTTATAGCCCCGCCGACCACATAGGCCGTATCGGGGCTGTCACCTCGTCATATTTTACACTGGTAGATAGAGGTGTAGTTAGTTGTAAGTAGTTGATTAATAGTGATGATGATAAAGTTGATGTTGATAATGATAATAATTAAAAAAGAAATTAGTTAAAATAATTCTTCATTTGTGGTGTAGACAAAACGCCAACTTCCTCCACAAGTGACCAGGTACAATCAGTTTTCGAAGCCTGTGTGACAGTGATTGCATGTTGTGTATAATCTCATAATCTATCCAGCTACCCCCATCTCCATCACCCTGTCTAAGCATCCTATGCATGTGTGTGTTTTTTGTGTGTGTGTGTTGTGTGTGTGTGTGTGTGTGCATGCATGCGCGCATGGGTGGGTAGGTGTAAATTTGATATTGGCTCATCTTGTTCATGGCAATAGCATGCTCATGAATGATTTGAACTTGAGCACTTTGATTCATTGCTTTACAAGATTCAGCGCTATACAGATTCCATACATTATCATTATCATTATTATTATTATCATTTCTCACTGTGTGCAGTGGAGCGGGTGGTGTGTTGTTGTCTGACGCCCTTGCAGCTGGCTCTGTACAAAGCTATACAGATTCCACACATTATCATTATTATCATTATCATTATTGTTGTGTGCAGTGGAGCAGGTGGTGTGTTGTCGTCTGACGCCCCTGCAGCTGGCGCTGTACAAAGCCTACGTGGCCTCTCAGGGGGCGCAACTGGGGAGTGAGGGGAAGGTCACCAGCAGTGCCCTGTCCTCCATCACCCTCCTCAAAAAACTCTGCAACCGTCAGTGAAGGAACTTTTCATCTTTGGCATGGTTTGGTTGTGGAATCCCGGGGTGGGGATGGGAGGGGGGTGTGAGGCTTTAAACACTGTGCAATCGTCAGTCAATGAAACTTTTAACTTTGGCTTGGTTTGGTTGTGGGAATCAGGGGTAGGGATGGGAGGGGGATGAAAGGCTTTAAAAACTGCAGTTATGTGTGTGGGGGAGGGGGGGGGGGAGATTTAAGAACCCTGCATTTTTCAGGGACTTTTTGGAGTTTAATTTTATATTTGCATTTTTTCCCTTTTTTAGGGTAGGGGGGGAGGGAGGGGGGATGCTCCATTGTTTTTTGTTTTTGTAGTGGATGATGTGTGTGTGTATGTGTAGTAGTAGAGGAGGAGTAGTAGTAGAAGAAGTAGTCTTCAGTTTTAATGTCTTTCCACTGTAAGTGATACCAGGCAATCAAAAGGAATAGTTGTGTGTGTGTGCATTTAACATTCTTGCTGAATTTTGTAACAAATGCATTTAGTCTTATTCTGAAGAGTAATGCCTGGAGTTGTCTATCTCTAAAAACATCTGTATGAGTTTTTCGATGGATAATGTGTGTGTCCCATTCATATTTCCCATTTTATTTTTGCGATGTTTTGAGAATTAAAAAAAAAAACACTTAACTTTATAGATGTTAAAAAAACGTTTATATGTTTTTTTATTTTCTATAACAACAAAAAATTACTTTAAAAAATTTGAAAAAGAGATGTTAAAAAATAAAATGTATGGAGCAAGGTAGAGAATATTATAGTGCATTTGTGGTTAAGTATCCCATCATGAAATCACTTTATGGCTGTAACTTCACGCAGGATGAGACGTTTGCATGTATAACAGTTTTGAATGCCACGCTACTATATAGGCAGCAATACTCTTGTCTTCAGACTGAAGGCTCATTGACAGCATTGTCAAGTGTTGGTGAATCATCATTATCGTGAAGGACCTCAAAAGAAACACTGCCAGATATTTTCTATCCGAATATGATAGAAAGGGTCTGTTGTTGTTTTTCATTGCTGTTCCTCAGCTAGAGCTCCAAGGCTTACTATCAATGGTGAGATTTTTCGTATTATGCAACTCTTTTTGCCCACCATGAAGGTAGCCACATTTTGACTTCAGGGATAAAAGAAAGATATAATTGAGGGTAGACTATATTCATTTCTGCTGTAACTTGCGCCAGTTTTCCTGCCTCGTACATCGTTCTAACATTCCAGAATCCAATTCTGGTTTTGGTTTTGGTGCTCAAGACTTCCATCTTCCTGCCAGTGGCTTCCTCTCGGCTTTCACCACTGCCATTCATACGAGTATCTTTCGATGACTCTGGAAGCCCGTCGCACCCAGTAGTGTAGAATTTCTTTGTTGCTGTTTCTGTAACAATCTTTTTTTTACAGAACGGGTTGTTAGCCCTGTGTCCAACCCCCTACCTGGGGGAGTGGTGCCACCTTAGTCGCCTCTTACGACATGCCTGGCTGGCGGGCAGGGACCCTATTCTTGTTATGCTCGCTTTGCAAGCATTCCCCGGGAGTCGACAGTGCAGAAGAAGACGAATTCTATGGAAGATATCCCAAGACTATATTGTTCTGTTAAAATATTGTTTTTTTTATGTGGCAGACCCTGACCTGATCTATGAGAAGTGTCTGGAGAGGAGCGAGGGCTTTGAGAATGGACTGGACCTCTTCCCCAGCGACTACAGCCCCAAACTTGTGCGTCCTGAACTCTCCGGTAAGGGGCTGCCACACTGTGTGCACTTGTCTTTTCCAGCGTGTAAGGTGCACTGTACTGTTGTGTAAGCTGGTGGTCTACAGGTAACGTGCCTGCCTAGAAAGCAAAAAGTCCGGGTAGGAGTGTGTGGTGGTTTGAATCCCGTTTGGGCCCAAAACTTTTCGCCCCCATCCATGAGTGGTGGTCTGGATGCTAATCTTTTAGATGAGACGATAAACCAAGGCCCTGTGTGTTACACATCATTATTTAGTGCATGCTAAAAAACCTACGACAACAAAAGGGTTGTCCCTGGCAAAATTCTGTAGAAGAAAAGCCACTCTGATAGGGAAACGAATACAATTGCAGACACAGGAGAAAAAAAAATAAAATAATGGGTGGCACTGCACTTGTGGTGACGTGCTCTGCCCAGGGAGAGCAGCCGAATTTCACACAGAGAACTCTGCTGTGACATAAAGGGGTATGATTGAATAAGCCACACCACCTAGATAGTAGAAAAAGATAGTAGAAAAAAGTTTAAAGTTACTCTTTTTTTTCTAGTTCTTCTTCAAACACTCAGACAGTACTTACTGTTGTCTGTTATAGGAGCGAAAATGCATTGCACATTAAGTGTGTGACAAGTCAGGCCCAGAGCATCTGACTCCAGCATGGGAGAGAATTTTTTTATGTTTTAAAAGTCGTTCTTGAAAAAAGTGCAGGAGAATAGACCAAGAGTACAGAAAACAGAAAAGAAGGAGGTGACAGGAAGAAAAGGAACAAAACAGAAACAAAGAGAGGAGTAGAAAAGAGGGAATTCCTAGCACATAATTTCCAGAAGGTGGGGATGCTATATCTACCGACAGGGTTCTGACATTCCCATAGGGGAGAAATTAATCTGGAAGCTACATTTAGACTGTAAGTCATGTCATGACAAAACCAGTATAAATGACAGGTGTGGTTGTTGGGTTAGAGAAGTGACAGGTGTTGCTGTTGGGTTAGAGCAGAAGTGACAGGTGTGGTTGTTGGATGAAAGGAAAAGTGACAGGATGGGTAGAGGAGAAGTGACAGGTGTGGTTGTTGGGTGAAAGGAGAAGTGACAGGTGGTGTGGTTGCACTTTTCAAAAGAGTAGACCATTTTGTGCTGGTGGGAACAGATGACAAAATTTTACAAATTATATATGCAAATTTTTTTTCACTGCATACACATGGGGACCGGATGAAAAAAAGCGCTTAAGTACTTATTCCATTATCCTCAATATAAAAGAATAAATGAATAAACAAAAGAAGTGACAGGTGTGGTTGATGGGCTAAAGGAGAAGTGACAGGTGTGGTTGTGGGTTGGCTTCAGGTAAAGTGATGGTGCTGGACACGTTGCTGGCTGTGATCAAAGCCACCAGCAACGACAAGGTGGTCCTGGTCTCCAACTACACCCAGACCCTGGACCTCTTTGAGAAACTCTGCAGACAGCGCAGGTCAGAGATGGGGCATTGCTGTGTTGTGTGTGTGTGTGTGTGTGTGGTGTGTGTGTGTGTGTGTGTGTGTTCATGCATGTGTGTGTGTGTGTGTGTGTGTGTGTGTGTGCATTTGTGTTATACCAAACCTCTAGTTCACTCATAGTATGTGTGTTACAAAAATTTCATGGTTACCATATCACCCCAATTTTGTACTATGAATCTTTTTTTTATTAGTTCTATTTATTTATGAAAAGGCCTAGAATTTTGTTTTTTAAAAATCTAAAAAGGTTAAAGAAATAAATGTTAAAAAATTATGAGGTGTCTGCAAAATTGTGAGAACCTAGAAATGTATTTTTGCTATAGTGGAAGTGACAGTCCTTTCTTAAGGTAGGAACTTGGACAAATCTTTTGTGAGTGTATCTTTTTATCAGTGTATCTTTTTATCAGTGTACCTTTTTATCAGTGTATCTTTTTATCAGTGTATCTTTTTATTTGTTTACATTCTTTTATCAGTGTAGGGAACAAGGAAACTGATTGATAGATAGCAAGGCTGTAAAACAATTCATTGTTTGTTGAATATGTGAGTTGAAGTAAAAACTAAAATGAAGTTTATATGTCTGATGTCCTCCAAATACTGGAGCAGACATGTGGTAGATGTTAATTTGTTTTTCTGTGTCATCTTTTGTCCTTTTTTTGTATCTTTTCTCTTTTTCGTGTCATTTTTCTGTCTTTTTTTTGTTGTTTTTTTGTGATGTGCTTTCTTCTTTTAATAGGTGGACAGATGATTATTTGTACAGAAAGGAATTGTGGGTTTTTTTTCATGTGAAAGGAATCCTGTGTGAAATTTGTTTGTTATCCTTCTGTATACAAAGTGACTTGGCTTTATGTGGAACACGATGTTTTTATAAAAAATGAAGTGCACTATGGATGATCAGATGATGACTGAGAGTGTACCGTGGGTGTTGCAGCTATCAGTTTGTGCGTCTGGATGGATCCATGTCTATCAAAAAACGAGCCAAGATTGTGGAACGTTTCAATGATCCGAATGTGAGTAACAAACAGCTGTATAGTTCAGAAATCAGTGACAGGATTTTTGGTGTAAAGGTTTTTAAATCCTTGTTATTGCTACTGGATAGAAAAGCTATGTGTCATGTCAAGGTTTAAATCAAATGAATGGAGAATATAAGCACCAATGAGCCAGTTGCTGTGTTGAAAATGTGTTGAAGGTTGGTTGGTTTGGGGGGGGTGGTCGCAGTTCTGTTTTGCAAGCACAAAGTCTGTGAATTTGTGCATGTTGTTAATGCAGATTTACTCTCATATTAGCATTTTTGCTGTAGAGTTTTATTTTGAGTCATGTTTATGAATTGAAATTTTTTTTTTTGGGGGGGGGGGGTGTTATGGTAGACTCCAGGATCTATCTTGAAGCAGATTTTGAGCCCTGTTTATTTGGTTGGTTGTCATGGATTTTTTTTCTTAACTGTAGCAGACTCAAATTTTTTATGGGTTGTTTTTTATTGCAAGTAATTGTTGTGTGTTGTGTGGCAGACTCCGAGTTCATCTTCATGCTGAGCAGCAAGGCGGGGGGCTGTGGCCTGAACCTGATCGGGGCCAACCGCCTGGTGATGTTCGACCCGGACTGGAACCCCGCCAACGACGACCAGGCCATGGCGCGCTGCTGGAGAGACGGCCAGAAAAAACAGTGCTTCATCTACAGGCTGATTGCTGTGAGCTCTTTTTATACCTTTTCACCCACAATTTGGGCAACCAACCAGCCACGTATCACCTACTACTGGGTTACAGAGGCATAATATGGGTGTCATAAATGGTGCACATGTTTAGGGAAAGAGGGGTTCTCTCCCTTGACGTAGAGATCGTTTTAAGTGACATGAATAAACAAAGACAAATTCATTGACTTGACTGACTCACACACTAAGTATTGTGGTAAATGTTCCACAGAAGTGCATTTCCCTGCCTGCAGTAACCCTAGGCAATTCCTGCCGGTAACCATAGGCAATTCCCTGCAGTCAATACCATAGGCAATTGCCTGCAGTATAACCATAGGCAATACCCTGCAGTAACCCTAGGCAATTTGCCTGCATGAAGTAAACGGGCAGCCTTGCGTTGTTGCAGACGGGGACGATAGAGGAGAAGATCTTCCAGCGTCAGGCGCACAAGAAGGCGCTGAGCAGCTGTGTGGTGGACAGGGAGGAGGATGTGCAACGCCACTTCTCTCTGGGCGACCTCCGCGACCTCTTCACCCTCAACGAGGACACGCTCAGCGACACCCACGACAAGTAAGATGCCCTGTTTTCGGTTGCTGAAATTGGTTTATTGTTATTATGTTTCACTTTATATTTAGTTGTAGTGTTCCTGGGAAAAGGAGGTTTCATGACACTGGTATTTTCTTTCCATGTCATAGTGCTGACCGTATAAAGTGTCAGATATTACAGAGGACGCTGTCACTGAACTAATGATTGTTGAAATAATTTTATCTTGGTACCGCTTCAAGGTAAAGTTTGTCTGATATGATTGAGATACATCATGCTTTCTTCAGATGACATGGAAGTCCATTTCTGTGTCAGTTTGTGATATACCAGGATGTGATGGTGGATGATATTCCAGTACACTGTACAGAGCACCCTTGACTAATTACATAGCAATGTTGTCAGGTTGTTTTGTTTGGGTTTTGTTCTTTTTGTAGGAGGAGGGGGTTGTAATGCTTTGTCTAAATGTCGTCTACTGTGTTGGAGGCTTGTTGTTGTTGTTATTTTTATTGTTGGGGGGGGGGGGGGGGGGTGAAGATGGGGCTATATTTTATGTTTATTTTTTATTTCCTTGGCATTCAATTGTGAGATTTAGTTTGTACTTGTATGTTATCAAATAAAAATTCCTAAAAATTTCTGAGAAACATAGACCAGCAGTCGGGATTTTATTCAGGACAGTTGTCTGTATGTAGCAGAATAATCCAGTTAGCAAAACTTCAAGAACCGAAAAGGAGAGTATAAATAAAATCTCATTGACTTGGCCTCACATGTTTAACTCATACTGTATAAATCATTCATTCAGAACGGATTTTTAATCTCTTTTTCTTAGTTTCACACAGTGTATCTGTCACATGTAAGAATAGTTTATGGGAGTAATTCATGGCATTACTCTACCACCTTGACTGCTTCAGTCTGTGTTGTCCATGAAAAAAATGCTGCTGTGTGGTGCAGGTTCAAGTGTCGGCGGTGTGTGAACAACATCCAGGTCAAAGGTCCCCCGAGGGCAGTGACTGCAACGCAGACCTGTCCCAGTGGAACCACTGTGGGGACAAGAAAGGCCTGAGTGAGTCCTCCTCAAAGGCGTCTGGAGCTCCGCCATCTCCTTCGTCTTCCACCACTGGTCACACGAAGAACAGCGAAAAACAGTCTGACCCTGCCAGTTGTGTCTGTCTGTGTGTGCGCAAGTGTTCCAGTGCCTGGAATGGACTCTTCAAAGAAATGTGGGAAATAGACTTGGGTGCTGTGAAAAGGTTTCGCAGAATCATGCAAGATTCTTTTGGTCTCGTAAGCGTGCAGACCTGACTTGCCTAAAAGAGGATTTGTGCAACAGAGTTTTTGTGGAAGTTGAATTTAAAAAAATCTTTGTGATCAATGTGATGGAATGTTGAAAGGAAAATTTCCCAAAGTGGAATGGGCTACCTTAATGGAGGCAAAAGGTCGCATACGCAAAATCTCACAATGGTGAACCTCGGAGTTCTAACCAAGGAGTGAAAAAAAGTGCATTTTTGTAACTGAAATTTTGTCAAAGTTTTTTTTTATTATGTGGTTTTTTTAAATCATTTATCAGTCTTCAATAGAATGTGGATGTATGATTCTGAAAGTGGATTTGTGAAACGTTATTTTGGAACTTGAAAATTTTTTTTTTTTATTACAAAGTCATTTAAATGTCTGCACTGTGGAAAGTGAAAGTTTTTGCACTGGGGGAAGAGGATGTTTGAAGAGAAGATTATTGATGAGGAAGACTGAAGTGAAGCTGCACTGGGGAAGAGGATGTTTGAAGAGAAGATTATGATGAGGAAGACTGAGTGAGCTGATTTTTGAAGGTGAAAGGTGTTTCCATGGAGAAATTTGAGGCGTTCATTTTGTGAAAGGTCATCGTCCATCTCGGAGAGTATGTTGGGGGTCAGTGTTTCTCTGTGATGTTTCAAGAATTATGTAACCCCTCCACTCCCATCCCCTCAAAAAGCACCACAGAGTGGTAATGTTTCTTTGATGTTTAATTATGCATACAACAAACAAACAAAAAAACATGGAAATGTCATCTTAGTTTTGACATACTGGTATGTGATAAGTCACTGTGTTCGTGGGTATGTGTTGAACTACAGTATGGGACATGCTCACCTAACAGTAGATAAGAGAGAGGAATGGAAGTGTTTTGTAAGAAAGGGTGGCAGGGGCTAAATGAAAAACACATCAATCTTTTTTTTTTTCTCACTGTATATTCCCACCCCCATTCTCTGACTGCATTTTTAGGCTTTTTTTTTTCCGTTTGTCTTTGAAGCCTCTGGAGACATCCAGTTTCCTGACTTCAGCAGGGCAGTCAATGAAAAAAGTTCAATTTGTTACATCTTTGAAAAATGACAGAGTTTGATCCTAGTTTGTAAGGTTGGTTGTTGTTTTTTTAAATGTGTGTATGAATGTAGACACCGAATGCCTTATATCTCTAAACAATAAATGGAGTTTTTGATCCAAGTTTGTAAGGTACATGATCATGCACTTGTTTTCCTCCACTACTTTTCCCTCAAATAACAAGTTTGTAAGGTAGTTTAAAAAAACGATGTGTTTGAATGCAGACACTGCTTTATTCCAGGCCATCACTCAGACTAGCCTGGAGCTTTTCTTTGTGTGTGTTATGGCTGGTTTATTTAGCCTGGTTAGCTGCTGGCTGAGTGTTGAAAGGACTAGTGTCAGACATGTCTGTTTTTGAGCTATGTGCTTGTCTAGCAGAAGTGCTCTTCACAATCACTTGTCATACTTATGCTTCACTTGTTTGGTGAAATGGTGTTCACCCAATTTTGTATTTTTTCAAACTGTAGAGTGATCATGTATAATTGTGTGACAATTATGAACATACATCCTTTTGTGTTCAAATCTGTGCTCTGTACGCAGCTGTAAAATTAAATGATATAAATATATATTGATACAGCGATGTTTAAAAGACACTCATGTGTGGTATTTAGGACAGAGTTGAACAAATCTTCTCTAATTTTTTTAGATATTTTTTGCTCCTTTCACTGTTTCTGTCTTCTTTCTGCTGTCTCTTTCATGTAAACTTTTATTTTCTCATACATCGCATTTATTTCATGAACTATTCTGATTGTCAATGTATCTGATTATGTTTTGGGTCATGGAGAAGTTATATCCTTAAATATGATCTCTGTATTACAGTTACAAGTTTGTTGTGTGATTTATAGTATCTGGGTGGTAGGGGAAAGGATGACATGGAACATCATGGTACCCCCAATTATTTTTTATATTGTTTAATGTCAGATGATGTACACAAGAATATAAACAATGCAAAAAAAATTGTACTGTGATAAGACTGTGAATGTTCTCTAGCCACTCTTGATCACTTACATATTTACAGCTCAGGATATATATTGTGTTAACGATTTTACAAAGTTATCCTGTTGTTCGGTAAGGCCAGAAAAAGAAATCGGTTCTTATGTTAATAGGAAATTCATTCCATTCGTATGGTGCCCAGACTAAATATGTGATTTTAACAGTTTCTTTTTGAATCTAGCAGCATTGAATGAAACACAGACAGCGAATGAAAAAGAGCAGAAAAACAGTGAAAGAAAGGAAGGCCAAAGCCCAATTACATGGATACTGTGCGGGAGGCTGACTCAAAAGTCAAACCTACACCACGCGACTGTCACCAGCTGTGTGGAAAGGGAGGGCTCTGCCAGCAGCTTTGCTTGTCCAGTGACACACTGCACTGAAACATTTGACTGTGGATGCCAAACAAACGGCATCCAGGAGTTATAAGAAGTCGCACATCTGTGTATCACGATTTAATTATCTTTGCTAGTTTTTGCACTGACAGTGACTTGTGCTGAGAAGTAGGGGTATGAATGTGTGCATGTGAAGTGAAAGGAAGTCTTATGGGTGTGTGCTATTTGAATAAACTGAATACAGTGAAGAATTATTAAAAATGAAATTCTAAATTGTTGCCTACCTCTTCTATGTTGCATGCAGACTTGCGAAATGGTGGGTATTGTTTGGATTCTCCTCAAGAAAGTTTAATTAGTACATTACATTACAATTTACTGTTGCTGTTAGTGTCATAATGAATCTAGGTAGGCCTATTTCAGTATTTGGTCATCATATCCTAACCTCCTTGCACTTTGTACAAATTTCTCTGAGGGGGGTCATTTTTAGAATTAATACATAAATTTGCTTTTATTAGAGGCAAAATCTTTGCCCATTTATTTCTTGTGATCTTGTAGCACTCAAATGATTTCTGAATGTGCTACTTGTTTTGCTCTCTCTCTCACTGTGACAATAAGGAGATGCACTAGTCTTTCAACATTGATGGTTGTATATTTTTCTCTTTTTATGTAGTGAAATTAAATAAACACTTTACGTGATCAGTAGTTGGTTATGTCGTAACAAGTCATTCTAGTACTTAATACCATAAATTTGTTCTATAATGATGGTGTTTTCTGCTCTTTACCATGGGCTTTACACTTTAGTTTGGGATTGCCACCACTTTTAAACAGCCTACCCTTCTGAAAGAGAGACAGGTGAGATCACTTTAAAAAAAAAAAAGTTTCAATAACCAAAAAATGCAAAGACATATCACTGAATATTGAAATAATTAAAGAAGGAGAAAAGCTAAATGGGGAAAAAACAAAAGTACCGGACTATCTAGCCACTCTGCAGATGGGAAAGAGACAGGTCAGAACAAACAGAACAGGGATCCGTCATAGAGCTGTGGAAAGAAAAACAAGCAAATATCACTGTGTGTGAATAAATCTCTTCTTTTTTTTTTCTTTTTTTTTTTTTTTTTTTTGGGGGGGGGGCACACACACTTTGGCTGAGATCAAGGAGGGGGGAAGTGAAATTAATTCAACAGAGACTTAATAATATAGTACTACTTTATGTGAATATAAACTAACTGGAGATATGCCTTGCAATTGCTTGAGACACACAACATGTCAGAGATACAAAAACAAGCCGTTTTTTATCTGCCTCTACCCCCCCCCCCCCCCCTTCTCTTCCCTTCCCCTGAGAAAAAAACAACCCTAACCAAAACATAGTCTTCCCCCCCCCCCTCCTCCCCCAAAGAAAAACAAACAAAAAAACAGACAATAAATCCCCACACAAAGCCCAAATGATGACAACATCTTCCTGGGTCCTCCTCACCCAAACACAGGTAAAAAAATTTACCCCTCCCAAAAAAACAGCCAAAACTTCTAACTGTTACAAGGAGCCTACTTTATAAAAGGTAAACCCCATTTTTTTTCCGTATCTTAAAAAAAGGCAACATAAAAGTACTCCTTTATCCATGTCATTACTGAGACCAAAAAAGACACAACCAAATGAAAAAAAAAAGTTTCAGGACCTAGGAAAAGAGTTTTTGAGGTGAGTGGAATCGACTAAGAAAGTAAAAGAATGATATACTACAGGAAAAATAATACTTTTTTAAAAAATTTTAAGTCTGACAGTAAACCCATCATTACAACAAAAAATAAGAAAAAATACCAAACTTTCCAAAGATGACAACTCCATAGGGGAGGCTAGTTCACTACTAGTAGTAGGCCTACTGACTTGTAACAGTGCAACCTGTATCATAAATCATGTTGCTTAAAAAATTATTATATATCCTGTGTTGTGATATTTATTTTTATTTTTATTTATTTATTCTTTTATATCGAGGATAATGGAATAGTGCTCATGTGCTTTTTTACATCCAGTCCCTGTGTGTATGCAGTTTTGTAAATCTTGTCATCTGTTCCCACGGCACACGATGGTCCTACTCTTAAGAAAAGTGGAACAGGATTTAACATGTACACAAGAATCAAGATGTTCTGCGTGCGTTCGACACAGGGCCTTGGTTTATAAACTCATCCAAAAGACTTTTGGGGAAAGTGGAGTCAGCACTGATGTTAACTCCAGGGGAAAAATCCCCTCGAACGGGAATCGAACCCAGGTCATCAAATTGCGAGCACAATGTTCTGACCACTAGGCTATCCCGTCACTAAATTGGAAAAACATGTCTGGTCTCTTTATGTTCAGGAAAAGGGATGGGCGAATTGCCCTCAGGAAATTTGCATGCAAGCCTAACAATGACAAGTTCCCTGACACTAGTGACAGGGACAGAGTGCACAAACCTCCCCCCTTCACCCTTACTCTTTGGAGGACACATCTGTGTCAGCTCTAACTGGTGACGCTGTCACCTGGGGTTTTTATACCTCACGTTTCCGTCGACGTTACACCTTCCATTTTGTCCCTTGTCTGTTCAAGAATAAAATATGGCCGTCCCTGACAGGCAGAAGGCTGGGTCTGTTCATAATGAGGACAAATTGTGGGCTCTTGTCTCTTTTGCGCTGTGGCCTGCGGTTTGGGGGGGGGGGGGGGGGGGGGGGAATAATTAATAACCAAGGATGTGGGGGGGGGAATAAAAGTCACACAATTCTTATTTTCTGATAACAGACGTTTCCTGAAGTCTTTCAGCCATTTTTCTTTTTCTTTGTTACTTGTGACATAATACAGCTAGAAACTAAGACTAGGGCATACTATGACAACGAAAATAAAGTAATAATAATGATGATCAGTAGTAGTAAAAGTAGTGGTAATAACTACTGAAGGTTAAATGATGCACATTAGAGATCACATAAACTCAAACTGTAAAGAAATTGGTTCAAACCAGTGGTGGGCTGCAAATGTAAACTTGTATGAGCCCATTGATCAGGCATTTGCTCTGTTGACTTTTGTAGTATCACTATCAGTGACTTTAGTCAAGGATACCTTGTGTAAATTCAACAGTTACTTCAATCATGAATACTTTTATTTTTACAATTTTATAAATTTATGAACATCATTTCAGGGTTCTGAGTCATACATAAACCCAATCAATCTAATGTCTCTCAAAACTGTTTACACACATACACAAACACACATACTCATGTGACATAATACATTACATACATATGTTGTATGCACAGTCACACACATACAGTGACACATGCACACACACTGACATTGTCTCACACACACACACACACACACTCTCTCTCTCTCTCTCACTCACAGGGGAAAGCAAGCATTGATAATGATGTACACTCATCCACACCCTTTCAGGCAGACATCATCCATTAAGAGTAAAACACAAACAGAAAACTGTTAATTTTCAAAACCTTTATTGAAAATAGGCACTAAAATATTGCGAATGACAATGGTAACCATCATAGCATACAGAACCTTGCCCGCAAACCTACATGTAATATATATTTAAACAAAAGGAAGGATAACAGATCACCATCATACCTTGAAATAATGTTATTGTTTTTTGTACACATTTCAGGTGGCAAACAGCGAAACACTTTACATTTCAAAAGCTGTCTGCTTTTCTCTCTCTCTCTCTCTCTCTCTCTCTCTCTTCTCTCTCTCTCTTCTATACACGTGCGCGCGCACACAAACACACACACACATCTGGAGGTATGAAATTGAAAGACAGGCTGAAGAGAAACATACAGCTGCTTAGGCTTACTTGGCACAGTGCTCTCATCATTCGATTCACACAATTATATACATCAATATACTTCCAACTCCTCAACAAACTGTACAACTAGTAAATCACAACACAGTTTACTTAACATCATACTTTAAACTCTGAGCATAATATTTTACTTGTGTCCACACATTCAAAATCACTCAAGACTTGCTTTCCATGTACAGTTTACACTCTGAGTCTGAGTCTCAATCATGAATGCACAACTTCCAAATTTCACTCACTTCATTCTGTCTTGATTCCTTCCTTGCACTTCCTCTTCCAAATACAACTTTCAGACATAAAAAAACTTTTTAAAAAACAAAAAAAACCCTTTCAGACATTAAGTATTATAACAGTTAACACATTCTTGCACACAAAGCTTGCAATCACATTCTGAAGATTTTCACCCCTGCATTCTATTTTCTTATGTTTTGGGGTTGGTTTTTTTTAGAAACTCACAATACCACTTTGTGGTTGAAATTGAAAAAACTAAAGCTAGACCTAAACAATCACAAAAAAATCTATTGACAATAGAGATTTATTGCCAAATGTCAGCTTGAGAAGCCTGATCCTTTGTGAATTAGTTTTCGTTGTAAATGTAAGTTTATCAAATGTTGCAAAGCAGCCAAGCTAACCTTACGACACTTCTTTCAGAACCACAAAACATTCAATCTATAATATGTGCACATTCAATGACTCGTACATTTTTTTTTCAGCACCAAAAAAGCAGTTAATAAATCTACCCAGCAAACAGTTTAATTCAAGCAAAAATAAAGTCAATCTCTTTGAATTGTGTTTAATATTCAGCAGTCTTTAAAAAATAGGGATACCACTGTATAACAAAAACAAAACAAAAACAGTGCACACTAACATTGGGTTAATGCATTCTGAATGTTTCAAAATAAAAATGTGTGGGCAGATTTTGCGTATGTGTTTAACATGAATATTGAATTCCCTTCTTTTCCTTTTCATACATTTATTCTTTAGCCCTTGGCTACAGGCTTTGGCAGAAGTACAGGCATATAAAATACAAAATCTTCCACCAGCTGGCCCAGTAATGCCAAGCAGGCTGGTTACTTAGCGGCAGACTTGGCACTTTGCCTCATGAATCAGGCAGAGCAGAAGAGATTACCTGTTTCCCTTTTTGTCTGCACCACTCCAGCCAGTGAGTCAGCCAAGCAGTTTAGCTTGTGAATCCTCTTGTGACTAACTCAACTTCTAGGATGGGGAGGATGCAGGGAAGAAGAAAAAATAATGATGTTTGGGTACTTGCTTTGTGACTTGATCTGTGAAACTTTTCAGTAAGATTTCAGTTTTTTTGTCTGCTTTATCTGCATTTTAATTTTTAATTTGTGAAATTCACTTTTTGACATCTCAAATAGTTGCACTCATGCTTACAGAAGATTTTCATGCTTTGCAGAATTTTTTTTTTTTAAATCAAAGGCACATTGTTCACATCTTTCTCGATTATCACCATAGGCATACCAAAGCAAAGCCAGTACACTACATATTTTTTTCTGTAATTCAATCGATTAAAAAGAAAAAAAAAGAACATATACCACAAACCCCCATAATCCAATAAATAACCTTTGTTATTTGACGCAGATCTCAAGAGGATCTCTTCTAAACATCTCTGTTGTGGTCTATTCCAACCTCTTTGGCACCATTTAGTATTACTGGCTATACCCTGCTAACTAACCCCCCACCTCCCCCCCAAAAAAAAATCCAACAAAATACAAGAACAAAACACACACATGTACACACAGAAACACACGTGACATTTCACTTGGCACTGTCAACACTTGTTACTGGCATCTAATGTAGGCTACTCAATAGAACATGTAGGCTGATTCAGAGCCATTGCTCTCGTTACCTGAAGAAAATATTACAATATTAGTATAAATTTCAGCTCCCTGATTATACCTGGTGCTGAAACACTGGAACTGAACAACTTTTCAAAATAAAATACTCACAAATGACATGAATAAAATATGCCACTTACATGATCTTAAAGTAATGCCTTTGCAGGGGGGAAATAAACTGAAATGATGCAGAGAGCAGTCTGGACACTGTTTCTCTGGCTGAACACTAGGCTACTTTTTGAAAAATGTCCCCATCACACTGATTCACAGGTCCATCTCTTGTCTAAGATGGTGGTATACAATCTTTCAAAATGTCTTTGGCACCAGCTGGGATCCTATCTGGAAAGCTGACATCGAAGTCAATGATGAGATCTCCTTTTCTTGTGGGCTGTTTGGCATAGGGTAGACCCTCTCCTTGGATACGACGCTGAGAGCCAGGTTTGACGACTTCAGTCAAATTTAGAGGGATTTTGCGTCCTCCCAGGGTGGGTATGTAGACAGTAGTTCCACACAAAGAATCACGCAGAGAGATCTTGGCCTTGTAATGAATGTCCTGCCCATCTCGGGTAAAGGTGGGATGGGGTTTGTCTTTGATCACAAACACTATGTCCGCAGGGATGTTTGTTGGGGTCTGATCCCCTTCCTTGGGAAAAGTGATTCTGGTTCCAGATTTCCAGCCTGGCTTGACGTCTATCTGCAAGATTTTGTCCTCCACTCGTGTTGAGCGGCCGTCTGGATTCAGCACCTTGCGGGTGATTTTCAGCTTCTTAGTCGTACCATTCAGCACCTCCTCTAAGGACACCTGCAAGTCTTTCACCACTGCCGAGTCTTGATGTTTTCGGCGACCCATGGGTTGACGGCCGAAACTTGTCGATGGACCACGGTTAAATGTGCAAAGGGATCATCATCTATGTCCATACGATCGTCACCCGCTGAACCACCGAAAAACATATTTCCACGCTGTGATCCTCCCATTCCGAAGAGGCCGCCAAAGGGATTGTCGTCGCCGAAAAAACATACGGAAAGTTTCGTGCGGGTCGCCAGTGAAGGTATAGTGGTACGTACCTCCCTGACCACCGGGGAAACCTCCGCCACCACCACCGCCACCACCACCACCAGGTACACCTCCCTTCAGTCCTTCTTCGCCATACTTATCGAAAATCCCTCGCTTTTTCGGGTCACTCAACACATCGTAGGCTTCAGCTATTTCCTTGAACTTCTCTTCAGCGCCTGGTGATTTGTTCTTGTCGGGGTGGTACTTCAAGGCCATTTTGCGGTAAGCCTTCTTCAAATCATCTTCGGATGCATCTTTGGGCACACCCAAGATTTTATAATAGTCTTTTCCCATCATAAAGGCAGCACGTTTAGAACAATCAAACAGTTGCAAACACTTTCAGCTCTGAGACGTTTTGGCTACTGTTCACTCTACAACGGTATCGTTGCTCTGACTGCGGAGAAGACGTCACACGCCAAGATATAACCCACCGGAAATGACTCAAGAACTTTCCCGAACAAACCCGAACCTTCCAGAAATCGGATATTTCCGTCAAAACTAACCAATCGGGTTCGCTTATATTTTTATTCGGGAGGGCTTTGACCAATGAACACAAACATACGAAAGTAAACAGAGTGTACGATGCAGCAGGCGACTTTTCGGGAACTCACGAGTCCACTGCGGAATGTTCCCATATTTTCTGCAGACCGATAACTGATTAGCCTACAATCAACCCTTTCTCTCATTTCCCATTCTTATTCTACTAGATGGCTTTTATGATGGAAGAATAACATGGTAAAAAAAAAAAAGAAGAAGAAAAAGGAAAAAAGACAAGACGTGTTCGGAAATTTCGGCAGCATACAAAAATCTGCTGAGTTTTTGGTTTTTACGCAATTGAGAATTTCAGAATCCCGTGACCACACTTGTTTGTTGTTAATCTGTAATCGCAAGAGTCGTGTCAAGATTTCGAGTCATGTCTGCATCGTTTCTCAAAGTTACAGAATGGTGTTAGGGAGATTTTTTTCGGCTGTAGAAGTGAAAGGAATGAAAGGAACACTGTAGCTGTTTCTACTTTCACTTTCTTCAATGGCCTTATCGAAGACAAGTGTGTCCACACGTTTGATGTTGGCAGACTCCTACCACTAGGCTTTCTCTACGTGGTACCGACTGGGTAACGCTAACAGGAGAAAGCTGTTATTCGATGGCATTGGCAAACCTGTGATGTGCATTTATTTCCACATGACAAAACTTTGAACAGCAGGAAATTTTAACTTAGGTGCATCATGACTGATCCATTGATGACTGTAAACAAAGTAAACAATCGGTGCTGAATATTTATAAAGGTTATGTTGTAAATCATTCCATGATGTGGTAACAACAATACTACTACTAGCCTACTACTACTACTACTACTACTACTACTACTTCTACTACTACTACTACTCTACTACTACTACTACTACTACTACTACTACTACTACTACTACTACTACTAACTACCACTACTACTACTACTACAACTACTACAACTACTACTACTACTACTACTACTACTACTACTACTACTACTAATAATAATAATAATAATAATAATAATACGTGGAATTTGTATACCTGTATACATGTATTGTAAAAACAAATCAAAGCCCTTGCATTCAACTTATTCTTACACATGTAACTAATAGCAATTAAATGATTTAACAAATTCGAATGTACACTCACACACACATAAACGCGCGCACAGGCATACACACACACACGCAGGTATGCACGCACGCGCGCAGCAGCACGTGCACACACACACACACACACAACACAGATACAAATACTATATGAATATCAAGGTTATACTTTAGCAAGGTGATTGTGATTTCAGCTGTTGAATGAAGGGAAATAGCGAGCCTAGATGAAACAGGAGGGAAAATCTTGGGTTTGAAATAAATGCATCTTGAAGCTGGATTTAAAAGTGTTATAAGTAGACTTATGGCGAAGGGAAAGAGGGAGGTCATTCCAGATCACTGGACCAGAAATAAAGAAAAGAACGACATCCAACAGTGAATTGGTTGAATCTAGGTATTCATAAGTAGGACTCATGACTCAAGGATACTTTTATGTCTCAACTAGAGAAATTATGAGTGCCATTTTAAAATCACAATTACACAGAATGCATTATCAAACAATACAGAGGTACGGGGTTTCTGCAGCAGAGTGGAGGAAACGAGAAGGAGTTGACCTACAGGTGAAAATATTCACGTATGTAGGAAGGTGCTGTTTTGTGCAGACATTTTTAACAGGATGCTGATCTCTTAGTTTACTCTCTGTGGTACAGGCAGCCAATGGAGAGGTTGCAAGAGGGAGAGAAGTAATGTGCTCAGATTGTTTCCTTTCTGAGGCTAGTTGAACTACAGAGTTTTGTACGCTTTGAAGGGAGTGGATGGATAATGCTGGCAGACCAGCCAAAAGAGAATTGCGATAGTCCAGACGTGAAAGAATGAGTGACGTGTCATGTCTGGGTTTTTATCAATGGACAGGTTTTTTGCTTGGAGAGTGTGTTGTGGATAACGAGACTTTGTACTTGGTCCCTACAAGCATGGTTTAGTTTTTCATCTGCATTTAGCTGTAACTTGATTTGTATCATCCAGTCTTGAAAATCTTCAAGGCCGTAAAGCCATGTTTGTCCAGAGGGAAAGAGGAGTTTCAGGAGTATCACTGCTTTGAATCTGAGAATCACCTGCATGAAAATGATGGTTGATCTGATGACGGTTTATTCATCATAAGGTGACAGTGGAGCAGTGTAGAGAGGGAAAAGAACAGGGCCCAGAAGTAATACCTGTGGGACTCCACACAGGTATTGGCTGAATCTTGTTTTCTGCAAGTATGAAATGGGTCTGTAAGGCATGAACTAAACCAAGTGAAGGCTGAGCCTTTAATATCTTCTTTTTTCTGGGAGGCATGGGGGTGATAATTTATGTATGTTGTTTTACTACTTCACACTTCACTCCTCACCCCTCATTATGTTGTTGTTGTTGGTTTGTTGGTTTGAGGGCTGTCTCATCTTCTGCAATATACGTGTCCTGCTGTTCCCACAGCCCTCAGTCTGATCTCACCGCTCAAGCCCTAGGCTGCTCACCATGTTGTAGGCTACTTTCAGGCCTGAAGGTGACAAGGAAAAAACTTACTGTGTCAGGCCCCTAGCCAGAGAGGCATGCCCACCTGTGGGGGTTGCTGCAGTGATGTTTACTGGCACCTGTTCTCTCTTTTCTTCTTTTTCCTTCATTTTGTTTCTAGGCTAGAGCTCTGAGGTTCACCTATGGCGAGATTTTTGCTATGGGACCATTTTCTTTTGTTTTGGGGTTGTTGGGTTTTTTTTTCCGAGCGGCATTCTTACCTGGGGATGGTGTCTAAACACGACACCTGTACTGTGTGCATGCGAGTTTGTGTTTGTTTGATTTTTTTTTTCGGCCATCCGCTCATTTCGGCATACAATGGCCTTCTCTTCCAAAAGACGGAATCAGTTTTTCACGTTTGTGCAAGATTTCTGCATTACACAGGGCCCCAGTTTATAGACTCATCGGAAGGACTTTAAGTTAGTTTAACATTCAGTTTAATTGTTCCGCCAAACTGGAAAGAAAGGGCAAGGCTGGGATTCAAACCCGGAACCTCATGGCTTACTTGCTGGCAGGTGAACGTCTTAACCATCCTGCCACCCCCTTCTTTTTTTTCTCCTCTCTGTGTTCTCTTTCTGGGTGGAATATATATATATATAATATATATATATATATATATATATATATATTATATATATATATATATATATATATATATATATATATATCAGGTGTGATCGCCAGGTATATAAGACAATGGACTTCTGATTCTATTGGCCCAGAAGTTGTTGATTGCATATTTAGAACGTAGCAACCCCTGGTGGATTAGGGGTGTGAATGTTTGACACCCCCCCCCCCCCACGCACACACACACACACGCACACACACCTAATTCAGTGCAAATACAAACCAGCAAATTGTCTCCCTCCCATCTATGTCCAAGGTATTCAGAAGATCCAAGATCCCAGAGTTAATTTAAGTGATATGTGGGTTAGGGGACACAAGCATACCCACATGCACCTAAAACCTTATCAGGGCTTTATCAGTTATGCAGTAGGGTAAGCACCTTGATGAACTTGTGGCAGTTGTGGTGTAGAAAGTATGGAGTGTTTCCCACAGTCACGGTGATGCTGTTCAGAAGAAAATCAGAAGCTTGGTCTGTCATGTCCCAAGTTTTGTTGACACCAAATCAAATCTTGGATGAAATATGTCGGGCAAAAGTAGAGATTTGTGACCTACGCTTCTTTATGATTAAAAAGAAAAGGTGTGTGTGTGTGTGTGTGTGTGTGTGTGTGTGTGTGTGTGTGTGTGTGTGTGTGTGTGTGTGTGTGTGTGCGTGCGTGCGTGCGCGCGCACGCGTGTGTGTTTGTTACTTTTGTTGTTGGGTGGGTTTTGGAATTTTTTGTTTTTGTTTTTAGGGGGGGTGGGAGCGGGGGTCCTTTATCTGACGGTATATTACACATCCACAAAATACGTGCTTGTTTTATAATATTGTACTTATGTATCTATAGGCTATATTACTTATCCAAGAAACGTATACTTGTATCATTATCATGCCTGATTCTCTCTTCTTCCTTCTCCTCCTTTTTCCTTTCCACCCCGTATGATCTGTACTGTCCCTCACCCACTCCTCCTCTTTCCTATTGCAATGCATTTATTTCCTCTCCCTCTCCTTTGTCAAACGCTGAGACATCGACCGTTGTTGTTTGTCATTTGGGTGAAAGTGCACTGCTCTGTGTCAAGCATCTGACGAGTTAGGCCCAGTGCAGCCAACTTCAGGGTGGGAGAGAAATACCAAGAAAGCAGAAAATATACCACAAGGAGGAGATAGGAAGAAAAGAAGCAAGGAAACAACACAGAGAAGGATAGAAAAGAGGGAATTCTTTGCACAGAATTTCCAGAAGGTGGCGATGCAGCCCCCCTCCCCCCCCCCCTCACAGGGAATTTAGTTTCTGAAGGATTGTTTGACTTTATGAACTGAGCAATGATTGTGATCTCAATTGCTCTTTGAACTAGAAGGTTTTGTATATTTTCCCATATGTCCAAAATAAGGGGGATTTCTGCTTTGCTTTGTCATATTGGTTGGGGTTTTTTGTTGTTGTTTTTTAGAATAAAAATCCCCTGTATGACTTCATTGATTTTTAAAAAGCTTGGACAAATTATTTTTCTCATATCAAGACTATATTTATTTAAAAAAATTATTTTTGTTACAGCTCAGTTAACTACAGAAACTCAAGTCAAGGCTATCTATCACCCATTGGAAAGAAACTTTTATATTATCCTGAAATTAATTAACTGTACACATATCAAAAAATTCTTCTTTCAGTGACCTTCACTTACCATCCACTCCCTGTCACAGTCAAGTTAATATTTCGTTTGTGTTATTTGTTTCAGGTGGTCTACATTGTTGTGTGTGTATTGTAAACCATTTTGTGTCATAGCAGATCGATCTGTGTAAAATTCAAGCTGCTCTTCCCAGGGAGAGCGCGTTGCCACAAGACCAGCACCACCCATTTTTCCCCCCTGAATTTCCCGTCTGCTTATGTATTTGTTTTCCTTCCTATCAGAGTGGCTTTTTCCTACAGAAGTTTGCCTGGTTGCTGTGGCTTTTTTTTTTACCTGCACTACATGAGTATTGTACACAGTACCTCGGTTTATTGTCTCATCTGAAAGACTAGCACCCAGATCACCACTCACGGTCTACTGGATGGGGTAAAAAGTTTTGGGCACAACCAGCCTTTTGGCTTTCTAGGCAGGTGCATGTTTATATATATATATATATATATATATATATATATATATATATATATATATATATATATATATATATATATATATATATATATATACACATTTTTTTCCCCCCTCAGGGATGGTGTCTAAACACGACACCTGTGTGCATGCTGGGTTTTTAAAAATAATTTTGTCATCCGCTCTTACCAGCACACGATGGCCTGCTCTTCCGAAAGGCAGAACGGGATTTTAACGTGTGCGCAAGATGTTCTGCGTGCGTTCGCACACGGGACCTCGGTTTATAGTCTCGTCCGAATGACTTTGACATTCAGTTCGATTTTTTTGTCAAACTGGGACAGAAACTCGTGGTTTACATATTGGCAGGCGAACGTCTGTGTGTGTGTGTGTGTGTGTGTGTGTGTGTGTGTGTGTGTGTGTGTGTGTGTGTGTTTGTGTGAGCACATATGTGTATTTGTGTGTGTGTGTGTGCACATGTATGCATGAACTGCATGCACGCGCACACACACACACTCTTTAAAGAAAAGTAGGCTAATTACAGCTGCTGGTAAATAAATGTATACCCAGCCTAACACAAACACAGCCAACATTCACTCTGCACCCTGTCATGGTCTGAATGACTGCACTGGGGCAGGCAATGTCCCTCATTCATGGTGTACACTGAGACCAACTACAGCCATTGGTTCAGCTATTCATCTTGTCAAGACCCATCACAATGGCTGCTATTTTCTCATAGAACAGATCTGAAATCCACCGAGAAAAATAATCCATTATATGAAGAGACCCAAACAGTAATCTCACAGAGTTGTACAAGCAGAAGTTAAAAAAAAAAGTCCTGTTCATTTCAGTGCAGTCACCTCATTGACTTAGGGGAGCGAGCAGCTGAGATAAGGTCCGGTGCATATTCTCCTTTTCACGTTTTTACAATCTGGGTTCTGCAAGTACATGTTTGTGTGATGAAATACGGAGTACAAATAGAATCACATTCTCTACCTCTCTTTTGCATGCACATGCGTGCGACATACACACACACACACACACACAACACACACACACAAATACACACATTCTCTCTCTCTCTCTCTCTCTCACACACACACACACACACACACACACACACACACACACAACACACAGACAACAACACCAACATGTCATACTCGCACATGAATGGTTTATTATTTTTTGTCCACTGGACAAAGCTGCCCTCTTCTTAAGGATGGACTGTCCAGGATAATCAATACACTTGACATGAACATCACATGCACTGACTCTGCTCCCTCACACACAGGGAACAGGCGACACAGAACTTGGGTAAAGACGACAGTCCCCAAAGTCAATCACCACAAGCAAAGACACAGGCCAATTCGTTTCTACACAACCGTGGAATGGATTTTTAATTCTTTGGTCAGTACATTGATGTAACATCAGTTATTAAAAAAGTTTGTCACACACTGTGATAAAATAAAAGCGATAAAATGGTCAGTCATTCGGTTCATTCCATCTCTCAACCAGCTATGCAAACACACGCAGAACATCTTGTGCACATGTTAAAAAAAAACTTGTTCTGCCTTTTGGAAGAGTAGGCCATTTCTGCCAGTGGGAACGAGTGACAAAATTGTTACAAATATCGCATGCACATGGGGGCTCGATGTAAAAAAAAAGCACTTGAGTGCTTATTTCATCATCCTCACAATAAAAGAATATAATACCAAAAAAAGCATCAATTGGAAACAAGTTAATAAATGCAAGCCCCCCCCCCCCCCCCCCCCCCAAATCAGTCAACCAACTACCCAGCCAATCAATCAATCAACCAACCAATCAATCAGCCAGTCAGTCAACTGACCAATCAACTTAACATAAAAAGTGATGTTGATAAACTTATCAAAAGTAAGCAAGTATATGGTTTACTGTAATGAAACAGTAAACGACTATGATAAACAAACTAAACATGATGACTGCAAACCAGATTATAATTTCTTATTTAATGAAAAAGAAAAGAAAAAGAGGACAAACAAGAAAGAAAAAAGTCCTACAGAAGTAAACACACACACACACACACACACACACACACACACACACACACACAGAGTCACACACACACACACACACACACACACACACACACACACACACACACACACACAAGGATAAGAGAAATGAAAGAAAAAAATATGAAAAAAAAGATCAAAATGAACAATGACCAATAGAAATGAAGCTTACAGGAGGAATAAAAAATCTTCAAAGTTTTTAAAATTATTTTTTTTGAAAAGTAGCCTACACCATTAGCTGAGGAGCTGCCTGTGTGTGTGTGTGTGTGTGTGTGTGTGTGTGTGTGCGTGCGTGCGTGCGTGCGTGCGTGCGTGCGTGGTGTGTGTGTGTCATGCATGCATGATGCATACGTGTGAAAACACATACTGTCACACAAGCCTGACATATATCATAGATATGGATGTGTGTGTTCATGTGAGCATGCAAATGTCTGTGCATACCTATACACAACTGCAGAAGGTTGAAGAGACAAGACAGATTACGACAAACAAATCAAATACACAGCACACGCACACAGCCATGCACTGAGTAAGAGAGATGGGTAGAGACTCAATCTGTATTGGGGAAAGAGAGACAGAAATTCGCAATCAAAACCATACATTTCCATACAGAAACTAAAATCTCATCAGCCATTTTTTCAAGTCACAATCAGGATTCATGATTGAATTTACACAGGGTCAATCGGAATAAAAAGAGGGTACGGCAATCTGACATAAACATCGATAATTATAAATACATCACCAAACTTAATGCTGCCAGAAAAAAGGTAAGTACATGATATGTATCCTCAGTATTCCATAGGCAAAATGCACACACCTGCTCAATATACATGACTCATGTTTCTTTTGGAGCATACATCCACAACACTGTTGCTTTCATTCACTAATACATATTTTCCAACACAAATTCAGAAGTATAAAATATAACCAAAACAAAACAACACACTACAGGTAGCAAACAATACAACAGATGACAATATCAGGTATGGAAATTGTCTACAGTGCTTAGGGAACATAGAGGGAGGTGGACAAAAGGTCAAGGTTCAGGGGTCACCTAGACCCTGGTGGGATCCAGAGGCAATGCTCTGCTGAGGAAGGTGGGGGGGGGGGGGGGGGGTCAGGGGGAGCACAGCTCTTTGGCCAAAATTGATCTTGAGCATTTTTGAGGAGCTTCTGTGGACTGTCCAGAAACGGTCTCTTGTTGATCACTACTCCATGTTCGTCCAGGACTATTCCCACTGACAACATAATGATGACATTTTCATCACATGTATCATTGCCGTCAACTACCAGAGGGTACACCATCTTGAAATCAGAACCACAATGGGCATTTTCTTTTTTGTTCCAAAAATGCTACAAATAATAAGCAAGAGTTAAAAAAAAAAGACTTTCTTTAGTTATTTCTTATTTTCTTCTTCTTAATTGTTTTGATAAGCGAGAGTTAAAGAGGACACAAAGCTACTCATGATGAATCATTTGTGGGGCACAGTGTCTTCCCTGGGGTGCCATTCTGACAAAGCTGAAAAGGAATTAAATATGCTCATAGGCGTGAAAATTCCCAGTCCTGACTGTATGATATATTAACTATATTAAATTGTATATATTTCTGCACCTCAGCTAGAGCTCCAAGGTTCAGCAATGGTAAGACTTTTTGTATGGAACCATTTTTGCCCACCATGAAGGTAGTCGCATGTCAACTTCAGGGAGTTGGGTATGTTTGTGTTTCTGTTACCCACCAAACGCTGATGTGAATTACAGGATCTAATGTGCTTCTTTTATCTTTTGCATGTGTATACACATTAAGGGAATAAAGGCACTGGCAGGTCTGCACTTGAAGTTGACCTGGGAGATTGTAAACATCACTGGGATTGGATTTGAACCCACAACTTCATGGACCCACGGGATTGAAGTCAAATGATCTTAACCACTGGGCTATAGCGCCTGTCAATCCTGAATATAAATCAAGGGAAAGAAATCAACAATAAAACAACACAGTTAAGTATGGATGGACAGAAATTGCATGTCTGCATGTGTGTACACAATATAACATACATGCACACATAAAAATAGGTACACACATATTTTATGCATAAAAACTACACACATAAGCCCAGCAAAACGCGCACACAGTTAAACATATACACACAAGCACTCATGAACACACACACACACACACACACACACAAGATTCCTACGCCAAGATGGCGGATGATAACCTACAGGAATTCGTGTCTTAAAAAAGAAATGTTCAAAAGTTGATTTAAGACAAAATATGACTCGGTCCAAACGACAGGTTAGTCTTCTTAAAAAATCTGATCCATCAAAAGAGAAAAGTGATAGAGGTGAAACATGTGAAAGCCCATCGTCTTCAAAATACAAAAAACCGAGCAATGGTCGTTTAACTAGATCCAGATCTACTGCTCTGACGGGTCCCAGCTCTGAATCAGCTGCTTCACTGTCTCTCCCACTGGAGCAACAACACGATGCGATCCGCGACTTGAAGAAGACCATCGAGCGTCTGTGTGATCGCATCTATGCTCTGGAAGAGACAGTGGAGAGGTTGTCAAAGGACAACGCCCAGCGAGAAACTGTAAGTGTGGCCACGCAAACAGTCAAAGAAATAACACCATCAAGAACAACACTGTGCACCAAAAAATCATATGCAGAAGTGACAAAATCAACTCCTTCAAATAACATAAGAGGCTTACTTACAAGAGAGGCATGCAACAAGCCTAAAAATACCATATCAAAATCGACAGGCTTCTCAGCAAAGAATGACGCACATTGCTCTAAAACGCAAACTCGTGACGTCAAAGATTCAAATTCCAACTCTCTTCCCAAAGTTCTATTTCTACATGACTCAACTATGTCAAAGATCAATGCAAAACGCCTGGGTTATTCCTATGGTCTCAAAATCACATCAAAGAGGGCCTTTAAGATTGCTGACTGCAGACGGGAAATCGAAAATATTTGTCCTGAAGACACAGTGGACTGCATTGTTCTGCATGCAGGAGTCCATGATGTAAAAGGGTCTGACCCATCCACTGCATCCAAAGACATGGTCTCGGTAGTCAACCAGATCAAAAGCAGACTCCCCAAAACAAAAGTAGTTATCAGCAGAATTGCTCCTGTGAAGAACAAAGATCTTGAGGGAAGGAGACAGCTCTTTAACGCTCTTTTATTTTCTGAGCTTTCTAACCAACAAGTGTCTATTCTCTCTCATGAAAATATGAGTGTATATAATAACAAAATCATGAAAGATGACATTCATCCATCAGATATAGGCACCAGCATCCTAGCGGGGAACCTGGGTCGACACGTTCATCGTCTCTTCTGGGAGCGACCAAGGAGAAGGCTCGTCAGGAATCTTCATCGAGGAATGCCCAACAGCTTGGAGAAAGGGCCCAACCAGTGGTATGGAGATCCTGCAGGGTTTGCCAGATTTCCTCAACCATGGTCATTTCATCATCGCCAGTGGAATTCTTTCTCCCATCCATATTCCTGGTGACTTTGTTCATTTATACCACAGCAAAATGTGTTGAATTTCACTATGTGTCATGAAGACTGTGTTTGACAATATTGTAATTTTTCAATGGAATTGTAGATCACTCCTTAAAAATTTACTTCACCTTGAAGCTCATCTCTCACATCATAATTATTCAGTTCTTGCTTTGCAGTCTCTTAACGTAGATGCTAACAAGCTTCCCAAATTTAACAATTTTTATTATCCACCATTGTTCACTTGTAGCAGTACAACCAAAAGAGTTCAAACAGCAGTGTACATTAGAGCAGATTTAAGTTACTCTCCTCTGTCTTTACCCCCTGTTCCAACATCTACAGATGAGTTTTTTGCAACAGCAGTCACTGTCAAAGTAAACAAACAAACAGATTTAAATGTAGTATCTGTTTATTATCCTAAGGGTCCAAAAGCAGAAAATACAGACTGGATTAAACATATTGATCTGACAAGTAAAAAATGGATAGTGCTTGGAGATTTCAACGCACATGCTCCATTTTGGGAACCTAATTGTTGCAATGTGACCTGTAACAGATTAATAGAAAACATCGTTGACTCAAAATTGATTCTCCTAAATGATGGTAGTATAACAAGATTACCTGATATTGCAAGCCATAAACCATCATCAATTGATTTATCATTAATATCGCCTGAATTAGGAGTTAATGCAGTCTGGCTCACCAATGATGATACATTAGGAAGCGACCATTTTCCTATAATACTACAGTTAAAAGAAATTATGTTTGAAAAAGAAGCCAAAGTTGACGATGTAATCCCTAAATTTGTTTATAAATGTGCTAATTGGGACCTATTTCAGTCCATATTATCTAACATAAACTGTAAACATCTTTTAGATGAAACTATTGATTCGTCATATGACAAATTTTGCAAAGCTGTTTTACAGGCAGCAGAAAAATCTATTCCCAAATGCAAAAAGATGCAAGATTGGAAGTACTTTGGGAATGTGTGGTGGAATAATGAATGTGAGGAAGCGGTATACTTAAAAAAATTAGCTTTTAAAAAATGGCTACAAGACAGATCGGAAGTAAACTTCATTAATATGAAGCAAGCTAAGAATCATAGTAACAGAGTTGTAGCTCTAGCCAAGAAAACTTATTTTTCAAATTTTTGTAGGGATGAAATATCTGAATCGAAAGATTTACACAAAGTGTGGAAAAAAGTAAAAAAAATGAAAAATGGAAACATTTTGCCTGTCTTTCCAATAAAACTCCATAATAATGAAATGCCTTCCTCCTTGGACAAGGCTGAAGCATTTGTAAAGTCTTTTTCAGATAACAACTCTTTGTCAAGTCTGAATCAGTCTGACAAAGGCTTTAGAGAGACAGAAGAAAGAAAAGATGAATATAAAGATCCGGTTTCCAAACAAGAGTACTTTTTAAATTCTTCTATCACTTTTAAAGAATTTAACGAAGCGTTAGAATCATTCTCTTCAAATTACAGTGCTGTGGGCATTGATGGCATTTCATACCAATTATTACTACACTTGCCTTTAAAATGGAAGGAATTACTTCATTCGTTTTACCAAAAATGTTGGTTAAATGGAACTCTCCCTACCCCCTGGAAGAGGTCAATTGTAATACCGGTTCCAAAAAAGGGCAAATCAAGATCTTGTATTAATAATTACAGACCAATAGCACTAACTTCACAAGTGGGAAAAGTTTTAGAAAAAATCGTCCAAAGACGCCTTTTGTATTTCTGTGAAAAGGAAAATATAATTCCAGTGAATCAGGCTGGATTCAGAAAAGGTCGTTGTACAACAGATCATCTAGTGAAACTTACAAGTCATATTAAGTACCAGTTTGCACACAGAAAAAGCACACTTGCCACTTTCTTTGACATTAGTAAAGCGTATGATAGCGTATGGCATGCTAGATTATTATACAAACTGAAACTTATTGGAGTTAATGGTGAAATGTTTCAATACTTTAAGAGTTTTCTATCAGAAAGATCGATGTGTGCAAGAGTTGGATCAGTGTATTCATCTTTCAAAAATATTGATATTGGTATTCCTCAGGGTCAATAATAGCTCCTATATTGTTTTCTATTCTTATTCATGACCTTCCAAAAGTTCTGTCAAACAATATAAACCTAGCTCAATATGCTGATGACATTGCAATTTGGATGAATACAAGCATTAGGAAACATACGTCTAAAAGAATTATAAACCATATCAACAAAATTTATCAATTAGAAATAGATAAATTAGATACTTATATGAAAGAAAATGGTCTTTCTCTTTCAGGAGAAAAAACTAAATTAATGCTATTTCTGAATGGTGAAAATCCCAATTGTTTACCAGCATTACACATAAATGGGGAAACCTTAAAATATTCTCAAAATGTTAAATTTCTGGGTGTTCATTTAAACCCCAAATTAAATTGGAGATTCCATATTGAGAGTCTAGTAAACAAAGCAAGGAAACGTTTTAATCTTCTCAAAATTATTACTGTTCAGCCATGGGGTCAGGACACAAAGACTCTCCTTCACTTAGCAACTAGTCTAGTCAGATCAACGTTGGTTTATGGGCAGGAGGTTTATCATTCAGCTCCTCCTTCTTTATTGAAAAAGCTGCAAAGCATTGATAGTAAATCGATTAAACTAGCTCTTGGAGTCCCTGTACACACAAATACACTGAATACATACAGAGAAGTCAATTTACTTTCTTTATCAGATCATCGTCATTTAGCTGTAGCTAAGTTTGTTACAAGAAGTCTTTCAGTATCAAATTCATTAAAAACAGAAGTACTCATTGACTCAGTCAAGGATTATCCTAAGAGGGCTCAACATATTTCATCACTTTGCCCAATTCATAATTACATAGACGATTTACTGTCAGAGTGTAATATTGACATTTCATCAATACCCATTGCCCCAATAGTTCCTAAGATACCACAGTGGGAGCATAAAGAGGCTAAATTTGATATTGATTATACCATGCTAAAAAAAGATGACAATATTAATATGTTGACTTCTGATGTAAAACAACATCTTGAAACAAATTATCAAAATCATATAAAAGTGTTTACAGATGGTTCTGTTTATGACTTAAATGCAGGATCAGGTTTTGTTATTCCTGCTCTGAAGATACAAAAATCTTTCTGTTTAGGGAAGGGTTTCTCCATATTCAGCGCCGAACTCTATGCCATACTTATGGCTCTGATTACTATAAATAATAGTAATTTTGCATTTTCTCACTTCGCTTTTTGTGTTGACTCAAAGTCTGTACTGTATAGCTTACAAGATTGGAGCTCAAAAGTAAGGACAGATTTATTATTTGAAATAAAATATTTGATACATTGTATCATGACAAAAGGTATAGGAATAAATTTTTGCTGGATTCCTTCACACTGCGGAATATACTGGAATGAAATAGCAGATAATCTTGCAAAAAAAGGTTCAAAACGAGATTGCCCAGTTCATAACTTAAAAAATGATTGTCGTGAAATTAATTCATTATTGGAAAATCATGTACATAAGTTTAACTTCCATGGGAAATTTGAAATACTAGGCTATCCAAGACATATTTCTAACATCATTTATAAGTTGCGATTAAACTCCTGGAAGACCAAATATTCTCGAAATGTAACTTGCTCCTGTTCTGAACCATTATCTTGTGAACATCTTATTTTTCAATGTTCAGTTCTAAATTCAGTATATAAAGAAAATGGCATTGAAATTGCAAGGGAACCATTGAATGTAGTTTCGCGAAAACCGTTGATTTTTGATGTTGCTAGGATTATTTCCAAGTCTTCTGTAAATATTTTATGGTAGGGTTTTATTTGTTTGTTTATTTGTTTTGTTCTTTGTTTAGTCTAATATCACCAAGTGTGAATAGACTTTAAATTGAACGACAACAACAACAACACACACACACACACACACACACACACACACACACACACCATTCATGAAAAATTTAAAAGACAAATACACAGATTTGTATTCATACACACAGACTTATTCAAGGACCCCCCCCCCCCCCCCTCCCCCCCAAAAACTTTGAATGTTAACCGAGCACTGCTTTTCATTAAAAAAAAAAGCCAAACAACTGACTAAATAGATGGCTGTGACACCGCTGTTAGTATTGTTGATTAGTTACTGGTTATAGCAAAATTGGAATAATTTCAACAACACCTCACAGCAGTGATCCCATTTTCAGAGGGTTTCTGTCTTTGTTTGTTTCTGCCCTCCACCCTCCCAAATGTAACATAGCTCTTCATGAAAATGCATCTGTGTGTAAAGTGGTCAGTTGATGTCTGAGTCAGTTTTCAAAATTTGTCCACAAAATTCACACTGACATCATAGGTCAGAGTCTGCTGGCAGATTTATGTCTTCTGTTTATGAGGACATCACAATCCAAATTTTGTTGGAGTCTGCACATTTTTCATATATTTCCCCAAATACAGATGAAATGCTGTATGCCCTCTTTTCGTTGTATTGTTGACCGAATTCTTTACTCTTTATATAAAACATCTGGCTTTTTGTTGTTCTGATTTTCTGGTGAGCAGCTGTTGACTTGTTCATTTGTTGACCAGGCTCTTAGTTCCTTAATCAACTTGACTCTTCATTGATTCAGCTCTTTGTTTGCTTTGGAGCTTTGATAGTCAGCATCTTTCTGACTGGACTGAGCTCTTTGATGACCTGGCTCCCTGTTGACATCTGCTCTGAATGACCTGGCTCCCTGTTGACATCTGCACTGGGTGACCCGGCTCTCTGCTGACCTTGGCTGTCCACTGACTTGGCTTTGCTGATTTGGTTCTCTGTTCAGTTTAAGCTTGGCTCTCTGCTGACACTCTCAGATTCTGACATGCACTCCACAAGGGAAAGCTGGATCCCACATGATGAAGCTTCCACAATGACACAAACGCATGTTAGACATATTAACCAAACACAATGATCAACATCACAGTGGGTTAGCACTCAGAGCAGCTATGACTCAATTTCTGATGTTGAACATACACAGATACAAATTCCACCACTGACTCTCAGATGTATTGAAAGGAATTTTTTTAATAATAATTTTTTATAATGTTGACCACCTTACGGCTGGTTTCGATAGTAAAACTAAACACTCCATCTGAAGTTTCACAAACAGTTTGAGTTGAAGAACCACCCATACACTTTATTTCAGGTTTCACTTGTCTTCATTTGAATGGTCAAAATCCAAACACATTCTGTTTTTAGTTTAATGCACCCAGGCTTGAATAAAAAAAAAAATCCTAGCTGCTCAACTGGAAGTTTTGCTTCACATATTCAACCAAAAATCTGCATAATTCAAAAACATGGTGACTTCAGAAATGAAGCCAGTATAAGGAAAACTCACGGACGAGAACTCAATACTGTAAATGCACAGGCGTTGTCATTCCCATTCACAAGGCAATGATACAACAGTGTGGAACGTTTGCATAAGTAAAGCAGCGTCAATCAACACATAATGGAATCTGAACGATGGCAGTCTCTTTCCACATATGCACTGATATCACTTGCAGTCTAAAATACACATGATTGTTTGTTTGAAACCAAAACACTTTCTCTTCCCAATATGGCATTGAATGCTTCTGCATCAGACACATGTGTCAATCTGGTTGGGAAAAAAAGGTATCCCCCCAAAAACCATAGTCCAGGCAGTTAAACAGTCAAATCTGGTCTGGCGTGAACCAAACAAGGCGTGGACGGAGGAAGGTCAGACCATGTTGATTTTCTGCACTCTCTCTATCAGCAGTTCCACAGTGGAGGAGGTTTTCAACACGCTGACCGCTGAGGCGTGGTCAATGGAGCGAAAGTCCACCTGGTTCACCTGAAACACACACACACCTTCATCACAGTCTGTCTGTAGGGGCTGCATACACCATGGCCAGACACAGTGCAGTAAAGAGGCCACTTCAACAATGTTGCTGTCTGAGCATACCATGAAGAAGAAGTAGAGGTTAGCATACACAGCAAAGAAAAGAGGGATGAGATGACAAAAAGCAAAAACAAGACAAAATTAAAAAAAAGAAGAAGAAAAGAAATGGGAATAAGTACTGAGATGAAGAACAAGACATGGTTTGGCATTGGATTTGAACAGACACACACACACACACTCTCTCTCTCTCTCTCTCTCTCTCTCTCTCTCTCTCTCTCTCTCTCTCTCTCTCTCTCTCTCTCTCTCTCTCATAAATAAGCCTTGCAAAGTATCTGTGTTACACCTAGCAGATATATCATTTAAGAATAAAAGAGGAAGAATCAAACTGGCATGGCTTATTCTTGATGGAAATGGGCAAAACACCTTCCTGAAATACATAGCATGTTGAACAGGGGACAAGGAGCAAAGGCTCCATCCACTCAGACATGTTCTGCTATGTCTGTATTTTCAGTCTTCTTATTTACCTGCAGGATTTTGTTGTATTTTTTTACCTGCAGGATTTTGTTTTGTTTTTCTACCTGCAGGATTTCGTTGGTTTTTTACCTGCAGGATTTTGTTGGTTTTTTACTTGTAGGATTTTGTTGGTTTTCTACCTGTAGGATTTTGTTGGTTTTTTACCTGCAGGATCTTTTTTGTTACCTGCAGGATTTTGTTGGGGTTTTTACCTGCAGGATTTTTTTTTGTGTTACCTGTAGGATTTTGCTTTTGTTTTTTTACCTGCAGGATTTTGTTTGGGTTTTTTTACCTGCAGGATTTTGTTTTGTTTTTGTTTTTTTACCTGCAGGATTTTGTCTCCGGGCTGGATGATGATGGCGGCAGGGCCCTCTGGCTGAACCTTGGTCACGAAAATGCCCTGTGACAGAAAAACATGGTCAGTGTGGCACTCCTCACAAGTGACAACTTTGCATTTGAGCACATACATGCACAAATAAGCATGCATGCGTGCGCGCGTGCACACACACACACACAGACACACAGAATGGATGACAAAATTGACAAAACTGCATACACACAAGGACTGGATGTAAAAAAAGCACATGAGTGCTTATTCCATTATCCTCGAAAGAAAAGAATAAATACAATAAAGAAAAAAATAACACACACACAGAGCCAGCATACACAAGCAAACAGGTATGCGAACATACACCCAAACACCCACCCACCCAGTATAAGCACCGCCACCACCACCAATTCTTAAAGAAAACCCCCCAGCAATCTACTTATACCAACATTCCATTTCAAAACAATTCATGACTTTGACCTCCCTAAACACCTTCAGATGTCCCTGGGGAACTGTGCTGAATGTTTCAGGCTGAATGTCTTGGGCAAATTAAACCTAGCGGAGTCCATCCCTCTCCAGGTAGAAGGGTGCATGCTGGGTATGTATGTGTCATCCCTCTTACTGGCCCACTCTTCTACAATAGGGGGGTGGCGTTTACATGTGGCAGGATGTTGTGTAGGCATTCACATCCTGCCCTCTGTTTACAGTCTCACCCACAGGACTTTGAGTCAGTGCCAATATTAACTTCAGGGGCAAAATATATATACAGCAGGTACCTCACTGATGACTAGAACTTATTGCAGTTTCAAATATCATGAGGCCCTATCAGGGATGTCATATACCACACATCAGGTTACCATGAGGCCTTATCAGGGATATCATATACCTAGCATCAGGTTATGGTGAGGCCCTATCAGGGATGTCTACCTCAATCAGGTCATCTGGAGGCCCTATCAGGGATATCATATACCTAGCATCAGGTTACCATGAGGCCCTATCAGGGATGTCATACCTCTATACTGATACAAAATGAACACAATACTCACTGAGTCACCGGCTCTGAAGGGATTGATTCCCCGGGATCCCTGCCCTCCTGCGATGCTGAATCCCAGCCCAGGATTCTTGCGGATCACTGTGCGAAACTGACATGGAAAGGATAACCATTTTTAACAATGTGAAAACTATTAATAGTGGAGTTGAAATCAAAATGAGCAATATTCTGAGAGAGAGAGAGAGAGAGAGAGAGAGAGAGAGAAGAGAGAGAGAGAGAGAGAGAGAGAGAGAGAGAGAGAGAGAGAGAGAGAGAGAGAGAGAGACAAGCAGGCAGGCAGGCAGACACAGATGGACAGACAGACAAACAAAATTGCATGGAAAGGAAAAATTCACACCCTCTGGAAAAGATTATTTGAGTTGCTCTATTTTAGAGGCAATAAGGCAAAGTGATCTCTCTTGCATGTTACCTATACAGTGTGTACTGTTACCTCCTATGTTACCCAAGCACAGTTTGCCATGGTATTGCATTCTTACCTGTGATGTTATTGTGTAAGTGTGTGTGTGTGTGTGTGTGTGTGTGTGTGTGTGAGTGTGAGTGTGAGTGTGTGTGTGTGTGTGTGTGTGTGTGTGTGTTTGTGTGCTCATGAGCGTGTGTGTGTGTGTGTGTGTGTGTGTGTGTGTGTGTGTGTGTGTGTGTGTGTGTGTGTGTGTGTGTGTGTGTGTGTGTGTGTGTGTGTGTACATAATCATGTTCATGCATGCATGTACAACCATAACTTCATAACACATTGGTATATGATTAAAAAAAACCCCAGACAACAAAAACCACACACACACACACACACACACACACACACACACACACACACACACACACACACACTTCTCTCTGAAAGGCAGGCAGTCACACACTCACCACATCTCTCGACTCCTGAGACGACGTTTCTGACAAAAGGTTGCTGTGCACGGAATAGAAGCCTTCCTCTTTGACAGGAGTGGTCTCCCTGGAGGGCGTACCTTGTGACGAGGTGTTGTGACGTAAGGAGGTGTCTCGCTGAGAGGGAGGCGTAGAGGAATGCGGGGAGCCTGAGGGAAAAGAGCAAAGTAAATCAACAGTTATACTAATAGCACAGAGCGCTCGCTTTCCCCCAGCCAATGTTATGCAGCGCCGAGGATGGTTATCAATTGGATGGGTGACTGTTTGCGCACCCTTGCTACAGTACAGTTCCCCAGTTCACCCAGCTGTCAGTGGGTACCTGCCCTCTTTAGCAGCGAGGGAGAGGAGATGGGCGCCGTCCTCAATATGCTGGCCCCTAGAGAAGCTGAGGTCTCTGATGCCTCGCTACCCAAGACCACAAAGGTTATGGGACACCTTTACCTTACTAATAGCATAAAGTATGATCAGGTATTATGAAAAAAAAGAAGATCAGGTATTATGAAAGAGCATAGAGAGATTGCCTCTGTCAGGTTCAGTTAACTCATGACACACTTGCTGAAAACGTCAGTGCAGTGCCTCCATGACTCCCCGAGGAGTTCAGGAAGAAGTTGTCAAATCATCAGTCAGGTTCCCCACCTCCAAAAATCTAACCAGACAACATAAAGTTGGTACACAACTGTGCCAATGTACAAATGGTTTAAAAAACTTTTTTTTTGCCAATGTACAAATGTACCAACAGCAACAAAATAAGTCTAGCTTATCTCAAGGGTCAGACAGAATGTGGCTACCTTAGCAGTAGACAATTAATCAAATATGAAAAATCTTGCCATCTGTAAACCTTACAGAACAACCCCCAAGGAACAACCCCCACCCACACAGGAAAAAAAACAACAACAAAAACCCCCCAACCCACCTCCATCCTTCACTAACAGCGCTGTCCACACCAACAACCAAAACACCACCCCAGTCCACGTACCTGACCGCCTGGCGCTGAAGTCCCCGACTCGCTCATACACCCCGTGCCCGTGATCGTAGCCGCTGTCAGTGGAGCTGGAGACCTGGGAGGAGGGGTCCTGGGCACTCTTGAACATGGCCACGTCCTCGTAGCTGCTCATGAAGGGCTTGCCTGCCTCCACTGGCTCCCCGTAAGCACCAGGATAACTGTCAACGTGCGTCTTCTGCGGGGAGAGGGAGCCCCGCGAGGACCCCTCTTCCTCCAGGTTGGTCCTCGACCCTGACCGAGGTCGAGATGGAGAAGCGTCCCGTTGGGTGTGTGGTGACCCTCTTGCACTACTGTCTGCATGCAAGGACTGTGCACTGCTGCGATTTGAGCGTGAATGCTCTGCATAGGACGGTACAGGAGTCTGTGTCCTGTGGGGGTGGTGGGGATGGTGGGGATGGTGGGAGGAGTACAGCTGTGTCTGGGAGCCCCCTCTGGATGGAGGGTGGGAGGACACAGAAAAGTCCTGACCCGAAAGCCGTTTGCTGCCCTGACTGTCGTGCGACCCCTCGCTGCCTGTTTGTGACCCCTCCCCATGACCCTGCACGTTCCCCCCCCTCTCCCCCTCCCCGTGATGTGGCCGACACGTCCTTGACCCCTCCCTCCCCCCCTCCTGCAGACCCCCCTGCGTGATGACCCTGCACCCCCACACAATGCTGCCTCGCTCCCTGCCTGCAGCCCTGCCAGAGTTTCATAGTTTCTCTCACAGTCCGCGCTGCGTCGCTCGCTTCTCTCCCTTCTCTCCGGAGGACGACTGAAGTGGACGGCGGTGTAGTGGGGGTTGGAATAAGACTTGCCTCCCTTGCCGCTGTCCCGCGGGGAGTTGTGGCTGCTGTGGGTGTGGGAGCGATCACTGCAGGAGTCTGAGGGGGCAGTGGAGGGGTAGGGGGGAGGAGGATGGGCCCTCTGACCTCTGCCCTGTTGCTCTTTGTGGGGGGATGTGGACGATGGTACTGAAGACACCTGCAACAGGGGGACAGAGCTTTACTTCTTGATTGGTGTAAGAGAGGGAGGGGGAGAGAGAGGGAGAGAGAGGGGGAGGGAGGGAGGGAGGGGGAGGGAGAGAGAAGGGGAGAGGGAGAGGGGGAGGGGGGGAGGGAGAGAGAGGGGGAGGGAGGGAGGGAGAGGGAGAGAGAGAGAGAGAGAGAGTACGTGTACATGTGTGTGTGTGTGTGTGTGTGTGTGTGTGTGTGTGTGTGTGTGTGTGTGTGTGTGTGTGTGTGTGTGCGTGCATGTGTGCGTGCATGTGTGGATGAAAGCATAGAAACTGACATAACCTCAAAACAAACCAAAGAAAATGCAACAATGTTTGTTTACTTAATTACAATACATGAATCAAATCAACCTGCCACAGAATACAGCACACACCTTTTCCTCCTGGTCAGCCAGCCACTTGTCCTATTCATCCCCTCTCTCTCTTACAAAGAAAAGAAAAAAAAAGTGGTGCTGCTCTTGTGGCGACACGCTCCTCCCACAGGGAGGAGAGCAGCATGAATTTCATGCAGAGAAATCTGCTGTGACTGAAAGTGGTATACAATACAATACAATTCAATATAATACAGTTCAATATAATACAATACAACTTCCATCTACAACATCTATGGATCGGTGGTCTAGAGGTTATGCGCCTGCCTAAAAAGCAAAAAGTCCGGGTCGGAGTGTGTGGTGGTTCAAATCCCTCTTGGGCCCAAAACTTTTTCCCCCATCCATAAGACCATGAGTGGTGGTCTGGGAGCTAGTCTTTCAGATGAGATAATAAACCAAGGTCCCATGAGTTACAGCCGCCGCCATAGTCTAGTGGTTAGGGCGTTGCACTCGTAATCTAAAGGTTGCGGGTTCGATCCCAGCTTTCGGCTATGGCGTTGTGCCCTTGGACAAGGCACTTTATGGCTATTTTCTCACCCCACCCAGGTGTAAAAGGGGTACCAGCCTTGTGCTGGGGGTTAACCCTGCAATAGACTGGCGTCCTATCCAGGGGGGAGTCTATGACTCTCAGTTGCTTAACGCCACAGAAACCGGGATAAGCACCGGCCTGATGAGCCTTAGGCTCGGGACAGACTTTAACTTTAACTTTAACCATGAGTTACACATCATTATTTAGCACACGTAAAAGAACCATGACAACAAGAGGGTTATCACTGGCAAAACTCTGTAGAAAAAAGTCACTATAATACAAAGACAAATACAGCTGCAGACAGGCAAAAGAAAAAGAAATAATGGGTGGCGCCGCACTTGTGGCGGCACACTCTCCCCAGGGAAAGCAGCACGAATTTCATGCAGAGAAATCTGCTGTGACATAAAGTGGAATAAATATAAAATAGAAATATAAACTAAATTTTTTTTTAAATGTCTCACCCTCTTCTCCTGCCCCCCAGATTTCCTCTTCCTCTCCTCCAGCACAGTGAACAGCTCTCGCTGCAGCTCTCTGTCTTTCTTCCCACTGCCCCGACTCTGCGACGATGCTCCTGACACTGACGGGGCCGGAGAGGGGAAGCCCGCAGCTGCATGCTGGGTCACTGCCCGCCCTGCTCCAGGAGAGAACTGTGGCTGAACTGGGAGGGGGAGGGAGGGGGGGCTAAGCGACTGTGGCTGCCTGACGAGGGGCGACTGCCTGGCAGGTAAGTCTGCTGGTCCAGGAAGGTGACACGAGGGTTTTCTGAAGACGCCCGGGTGTCGAGGTCCTGGGGCAGGCTGTGTGTGGGATGGAGACGGTACGTGCCTGGCTTCACCGCCACCTGGGGAGGGGGCGGCATGCTGTTGGTGCTGTTCCCCCACCGCCCTCCTCGACCGGCGTAGGCTTCAAGGTCACTGGCGTAGCCACCTTCGCGTCGGCTGCCGTGCCTCCTTGACCTTGACATTGCCGGCTGTGACCTGACGGAGGAGTCATCCCGGCCACTGTTGGCGGAGTACTGGCGGTGCAAGGCGTACGCGTCGTGGTCACTCTTGTAGCCCGTGTCCGAGTCGTACTCCCTCATGCGTCTGGACCGTCGGCCATGGTGGTGGTGGTGCTTGTGGAGAATCTGTTTGTGGTACAGGTCCTCATAGGTGAAGGACGGCCCTCTCTGCACTCTCTGCCCTGCCTCCTGGCTGTCCCCACTGCACAGGTTGGGCGTGGATTTGCGACGCCCCGACACGCGCCCTTCTTCCGTGTCTGAACCTGTGAGAATAACAACAACAAAAAAAACATGTTTAGATGAGAATACGCTCATGCTGGCCACTTATGCATTGTTGAATATACCACACAACAAACAGAGTTTATGACAGTAAGATGGGGTTTCTTTATCAGTTTGTAGGTCTTTGTTGATCAAATTTGACCATGATCTTTATCTAACAGTGAAATAAATGATACATGCTACAAGAAAGTACTGAAAGATAACATGATAAAGATCACCTGGAGGTAGATTAAACAGCAGAAAAATAGTCACACACTGAGCCTATGCCTTTCTGGATATTTATAAAGTAAAAGAAAAAAAAGATATGATGACAAGTAGAGCAAAGTTACAGTATTCATTTAAAGATCTATCAAAGATAGTACACCCAACAACTTTTGAGAAAAGATAAGAAAAAAAACACACCCCACCAAAAAACAAACAAACCAGAAACAAACAAAACAAACCCAACCAACCTACAAAAATAAAACACAAAAAATATCAGTTCCTACTGATTGTCTTTTTTCATAAAATCATAGTCTCAAAATGGAAATATGACCACTGATAATGTTGTGTGTGTGTGTGTGTTGTGTGTGTGTGTGTGTGTGTGTGTGTGTGTGTGTGTGTGTGTGTGTGTGTGTGTGTGAGTGTGTGTGTGTGTATCTGCGTGCAAAATTAAACATTTTTATGAAAAAAATGTGTTAATAGGCAGCCGTTCTTATAGAAAATTTATAAACAGCCATATCTCTAATTTAAAAACATCTCTAGGCACTCTGTATACCAAATTAGCTCCCTTGAGACAATACTCAAACAATAAGTATACATTATATCTGATCTTTTTATGTTGAAAAAAAGTCTTTTCAATCAGCAAACATGCATGCATGCACACACATACACTGCCTAACATATTCAGTGCATAGCAATGCCTGGCTAATGGCTCCTCAGGAGTGAGGTGAGAAGTGAAGAAGTCAGGTTATAGTTAAGTGTTTGTGTTTGAGGAGCTGGAGGAGTGTGCAACACTGGGCTATGGCCATCATGCAGCAACAAATACAACCAGCCAGTGAATACTGGAAGAAATCCGTGTTAGTACAAACACACGTTGTTAAAATTACACCCCCCTTAAAAAAAGGTAGTAAGTAGGTAAGGTGATACGATTCTTTTTATAGTTTTAAAAAAAATTCTTGCCATGCAGGGGGAGAAAAAACGTGAAATTCAATAGAGACTGCATCTAAAGATCTGTCTTTTGTCAGGTGTTAAACTGCTGCACAAAGCTTTTTTGTTCATATGGCAGACACTAGCTAGTGTCTGAGCATTTGACAAAGAAGAAGATCTGTCTAAAAAAAAAGTTAACCTTGAAAAAAAAAGGGGGAAAAAAAGTCACAAAAAGGGAAAAAGGTAAAACTAAATGACTGCTGCCTGAACTCTACATTGCTTCTTCTTCATGATTTGTTGTATGGGCCAACCTTAGACCTCTATTACTTTTTTTCACAAAGAAGAGATTTAACCCTTGTCACAGACATATATACCCTTACAAATGTGACCTCGCTTTTTGCAAGAGTACGGGCTTTAATGACAAGATCCAGCATTAAAATCAGAGATTCAGCTTTTACCACTGAGTTAGCCTTTTCACTGGACTAGGCTTAGCCCCCCCCCCCCCTTTTCTTTTCTTTTATTCAACATGTGAGATTTAGCAGTTATGTCCTAAGTTTTAGCATTTTTATAATAAAAATTATTCTTTCCATTCTGGAAATCACTTTTTTCAAGACGGGATTTACCCCTTATATAAAGTTCATGGAAATTATCTTTCCAAAATGAGATTTTTCCTTTCCATGGTGTCAGTTAGTGAACTTCTTATCTCTTCTGACACACATGATAAAGAACTTACACAGAAGACAAAATTATTTTCAAGGTACACAAGTTACTGTGCAAAACTTCAGGCAACTTTGTCACAGAACTCTACAGTCATGCAAAATACACAATGCTGTATGCTGGGTAAACAAAAATGGTCTTTTACCATACAGAAGACTTATTTTAACTGTACAAAAATTACTATACACAAAAATTTCAGGCAACTTCACACTATGCTGAAAAACTCTAAGGTCATGCAAAGTACACACTGCTGCATGCTGGGTAAACACAGCTGGTCTCTTTACCATACAAAAGACTATCTTTCACGGTACAAAAATTACAGTGCAGAAACTTCAGGCAACTTCGTATTCTGCTGAAAAACTGTACAGTCATGCAAAATACACACTGCTGCATGCTGGGAAAGGGGACAGAAACCACAATAAATACCGCGGCCATCTTTAACCCCCTCTTGTGCAGAGGGACCAGTCTGCCTCCCTGTCTGCTTTTTATCCCCGCCATCCTCGCTGCCTTCTGTCCGTTTTGCATTGACGTTGGTGACTTTATCCTGTGACGTGACGTCATCTGTGTTTCGCCTGTATGTGCAAGCCTTTGCCTGCGATGAGTTGTCAGAAGACTTGCCTTGTTTGTTGACGTCATCTGCATTTTGCATGTGTGCACAAGTCTTCACTTGCAAATTACTGCCAGAGGACCTGGCTTGTTTGTCGACATCCGCATTTTGCTTATGCATGCAAGCCTTTGCCTGTGAGGAGGTGTCAGAGGACTTGCCTTGTTTCTCCACACCTTCTGCATTTTGCATGTGTGCACAGGCCTTCACTTGCAAGGTATTGCCAGAGGACCTGGCTTGTTTGTTGACATCTGCATTTTGCTTATGAGCGCACGCCTTTGCCTCCAAGGTATTGTCAGAAGACTTGCCTCGTTTGCTGACGTCATCTGCATTTTGCTTATCTGTGCACGCCTTTGCCTGTGAGGAAGTGTCAGAGGACTTGCCTCGTTTGCTGGGGCGAGGCATCAGAGCGTAGGCCATGTCATCGGTGAATTCAGGGTTGGAGTGGCGGTGATGCTGCTGCTGCTGCTGCTGCATGCGCGCTTTGTCCTTCATCAGCTTCTCCTGCAACATGCGTGTGTGTGTGCATGCATTAATTCATCCTGCTGGTCGTCATGTTACCATTGGTTTACTAAATAATTCCTGTATGCTTATATCTTATAAAAACATTATCACATGCTGACATTAGATGCAATGGGCCTGACATGTTAGGTGTCTTAATAGCAGACTGACAACAAAAGAGGTTATTTTTTCTAATGAGATTTTGGTTTACAAATTTTTTTTTATATCTTCAAGTTTTGCAAACTGATGTCACTGAACATATATCAAACACACAATATGACACTGTTCACAACACTGAAAAGGCAATCAGCCAGACATCACTTTCAGCAGGCCACTTACCTAAAAAAAAAGAAAAAGAAAAAAAGGGAATCAGAACAGATTTGACTAGACAATATAATTTGTTGTAGCAATACAATCAATGCACTTTACATGTCAAAGAGTCAGAAAAGATTCCCGCTAACATATCCAGCAGCAACATACTTTGTCGTAACGATACAAGCGATGCGTTTCCTGTCGGGATGGTGACTGGGTTTTGGTGGCGCCCCCTTCACGCGTGTGAACATCGATGTGTGCGTCCCTTCCCCCACCCCCTCCACTGCTGGTCTTCTGTAGCACAGCAACACAGACAAGGAAAGAGATGAACTTCTTCATAGCACTGATATGCGGTGTCTTACAATGTTATCCCTTTGTGGAATATTCCATATACTTGATCATTTGTATTGTCACTGGTAAAGCAATATCTCTCATCTGGGCATGCAAGAATATGTCTATTTTACCCTCCTGAAAAGTGAATACATAAGCTACACAGCAAGGAGAAGCAGCATCGGTTGTACAACACTTCAAGACTTCTGTCATTTTGCTAGGTCACTAAACACAGCCATTGTAACACATTCTGTCAAATGTAGACAAAATACACATTTAAGCCTGTTATCAGCTTGCACACACACACACACACACACACACACACACACACACACACACACACACACACACACACGCATGCACACACAAATCTATGACTTGTTCAGTCACGTAGAAAGTCATCACTGGAGACAACTGTGTCACTCCAATAGAATAGAGAGTTCTTCAAAGGTTGCTTCCCCTGAAAAACTTTGAGTGCTTTTTTCTGGAGACCTGATGTATGCCCTTTTTTTGCCCTTCGAAAAAAAAAAAGTTCTCGCTGTATGTAAGTCATATGTTCTAGGCAGTCAACAGGTATAAAGAAAAAAAGTTATCAAAAGATAAACAAAACAAAACAGAGCGCAGTCAGTGTGTACATATATACATCCCTTACATACACATAGGAACTAAAAGCACACAAGTGCTTATTTGAATATCCTTGAAATAAAAATTGATACATGAATAAATGAATAAATAAATAAACAAACAAATCAACTAACTACCTCCTGTGGACTGCGGGCCTGTTGTGGTGACCAGCTGGAGGGGTCGGCCCCCTCCCCCATGGACTGCCGCATGGCCAGGTTGCGCATGTGTCGCGCCTTCTCCCGCATCTCCTTGGGGTAGGGGGTCGGGCATCGAACCAGGTGACCCTGTCACCACAGCCACAGCACAGCAGTCAGTGTGAGTTATACTGGACATGGGGGTATGTTTGGGTTTGTGAATTATGATACATATACATTTCTTTTCACGCAGAAGTGATATTATGTGTAAATATGCCTGAATGTGTAATATACACATACATATATACATACACACAAATGTATGCACATATACATATCTGCATACGCACTAAAGTGTGTGGTGTACACGCAAGCGCACACACACGCACGTGCACACACACGTATGCATGCATGCGCACGCACGCACACACACACACACACACCACACACACACAACCCCACACACACACACCACACACAAAGAGTCTGTTTTATTTTTTATTGGTTGCCATAATAATATTGTAGTTGAATAGTATTGCTGAAGTTGTTTTCGTTCCTAGATAGATGGCTTGGTGAAAAAAAGTAAATGATTGAATGTACCATCTGGAAATTAAAAATTTGACTTTCACACACACACACACACACACAAATTCAAGATTTAATCTTTCACCCCTTTTGGGGCATGGAGGATAACAAACAAGTTCAACAGGAGAAAAGAAACCTTACAGCAAACACACACACACACACACACACAAACACACACACACACACACACACACACACACACACACACACTGCACACATAACAACAACAACAACAACAACAACAACTGCCAATACCTCATCATCATCATCATCAGCAAAGTTGAAGTGGATCTGCTGACGACGAAGCCTTTCCTCATCCCAGATGGAGGCATGGAAACTGTCGTTGTCACCGTCGCCATTTTCATCTGTCAGTCATATTGATCAATGTTATCGAATGTTAATGTTAACTGAAGCTGTCATTGACATCTTTAATGTCATCATTTGTTAGTGATGCTATTATCATCATAGAATATTATTGTGATTTTTAAAGCTGTTGTTGTCAACACCGATGTTATTGAGATCTGTCAGTGATGGTTTTGTTTTGTTTTGTTTTTTTGTGCTTTTTTTTGTCTGTAATGTTAATATTCCAAGATATTATTACGATGAAAACTGTCATTGTCACCGTCAGCTTAATCATCTGTCTGAGATATGATCATAAGTATTTCACAATGATTAAGATGTTGTTGTAATTAAAAAAATGTCATTGTTATCATTATTATTAGCTGTTATTGTCACCATGTCTATTATTGTCTGAAGGACAATTCAAACTGAGTATCAAAGTCCTTTGGATGAGACAATAGACTGAGGCCCTGCATGCGAATGCACATAGAATATCTTGCACTCACATAAAAAACCTGTTCTGCCTTTCGGGAGAGGCCATTGCGTACTGGTAAGAACGGATGACAAAATTACATTAAAAAAAGTGCATACACAAAAGTCAGAATGCAGCTACCTAAATGGGAGGGGAAGGGAGGGGGGGGGGGGGGGGGGGGAAGAAAATGGTCACATTCACTAAAATTTCAACCCAGAGCTCTAGTTGAGGAATGGAAGAAAAAACCCAGTTATTATGACAGCTCCCACTGTCAGCCTCACCATTATCATCTGTCAATGGCTGATCAAGAAATTTGACAATCAATAAACGTGTACAGGAATATATATCTATTTTTGAGAAACCTACACTTTTTTCCTTCAGAAAGCTATGTCACACATGAACACAGCAACAACAAATCAAAGGCTTCTCCAGTGCTAAAAAGAAAAAAAGAATAATTCGTACATTTGGCACATGGTAGAAATTGAATCAGTTCTATAGCAGAAATGTTCCCTCTTAGAGACCCGTTTCCACACATTTTTCGTTCTCCAAAGCCCATTGAATAATGCAATAATTCAAGAACATGAATGCAGAAAAACATTGCTCTTTTTCTATCTTTTTCTGTGCTAAGTAGGCTACTTAAAAGTAACCCCCCCCCAAAAAAAAAAAAAGTACAAAGGGAAAGAACTGTGATATAACCAGCATACCGTTATCAGAGTTGTGTCCCTGTGGCAGGAGGTAGCAGGTGAGAATTTTGCGTCCAGTGTCGGGCTCATAGTCAGACTGCAGGTGGATCAGGGGTCGAGTCTGCAGACAAAACTCACTGAGTCAATCTCTCCCTCACACAAGCTTCAATGAGGAATAACGGTACTATATATAATTTTTTTTGAAAAGGTGTGCAGGTGGATATATCTGTCTGTATATAAGTTATGTATATCTGTCTCTGTATATCTATCTCTGTATATCTATCTCTGTCTCTGTATATCTATCTCTGTATATCTATCTCTCTGTATATCTATCTCTCTGTATATCTATCTATATATTTATATACATCTATTACTCTATTACTCTATTACTCTATCTATCTATCTATATTAGATAGGTGTGCAGGTGGATATATCTGTCTGTATATAAGCTCTGTATATCTGTCTCTCTGTATATCTCTCTCTGTATATCTATCTCTCTGTATATGTCTCTCTGTATATCTATCTCTCTGTATATCTATATATTTATATATATCTATTACTCTATATATCTATCTATATATCTATCTATCTATATCTATCTATACATATATATCTACACACACACACACACACACACACACACACAATTATATATACACACACTCACACACAGAGAAATATATAAAGCCTCCCCTTCACATGCACGCATGCACACACAGACACACACACAGACACACACACACACACACACACACACACACACACACACACAAACTCTCACTCACACACTCATCCCAAGAACTCTGTTTACTCACACACACACACACACACACACACACACACACACACACACACACACACACACACACACACACACACACACACACAGAGAAATCCCCCACCTGGTTTTCAGTCAGCCAAAGGGCCTGCAACTCCTTCAGCTTGATGATGGTGAAGGGGAGGTAACTGAGGCGGTTGTCGCTGAGGTTGAGGACCCTCAGGCGAGGGATGCGGCCGATCTCGTCCGGGATGTAGGTCAACTTGTTGCTGCGCAGGGACAGCACCGTGATGCCACTGCAGCTTCCCAGCTGACAGAGAGAGAGAGAGAGGGACGCAGTTTGTAGGGTGAAGGGACACAGTTTGTAAGGTAACACATCATCTGAAGCAATTCCAGGTGAAATTAGAATGTACACCTTTAACCTGAATACATACAATGTATGGGACGGGATAGCTCAGTGGTCAGAACGCTCTTCCCCCAGCCAATGTTAAGCAGCGTCGAGCGTGGTTACCAGTCGGATGGTTGAACGTTTGCGCGCCTTGGCTACAGTACAGTTCACCCAGCTGTAAATGGGTTCCTGCTCTCTTTAGGGTCAGGGAAGGTAAAGCAGCAAGGGAGAGGAGATGGGTGCTGGCCTCAATATGCTGAGCCCTAGAGAAGCTGAGGTCTCTGATGCCTATAATGTTTGATGTTTGAGATTGTCTTTGAGTCCCAGGGGAATTATCCGATTCAGGGACTGTGGCAGCAGGTCATCCCACTTCAACGTAACTTTTCCCAAAATGAAGAAAGAAATGAAAAGTAACTATAGACATTATGATGTAAACCATGACACAAGACAGTCACATACTTTACAGCCAGGGCATAACTTGTCTCTGCCTTTTTCTTTCACACACACACACACACACACACACACACACACACACACACACACACACACACACACACACACACACACACACACACACATATATATATATATATATATATATATATATATATATATATATATATATATATATATATATATATATACACACATCAAAATCTACAATTCCAACCCTTTAGTTTTAACCTGCACCTTACAACAGCTTGTCTCTGACAAAACAACCTGACAAAGCTTTAGCGTGCTCACCTCCGCAGGCACGAAGGACAGGAGGTTTTCATCGGCGTAGAAGGTGCGGAGGTTACGCAGCAGTCCTATGCTGGGGGGCAGGTCCTGCAGGTCATTGACGCTGACGTTCAGCTCTGACAGGGACGCCAGCCTGGGGACCACAGTCACAACAGCCTCCGTGAGGGACACACTCCAGTGTTTGTTTATTTATTCTTTTATATAGAGAGATGGAAGGACAACAGCAGAGAATGGACAGGCCTAGAACTCAACAGAACTTTGAGAAAGGCAGAACAGAGAGAGGAATGGAGGGAAGTGGTTGTCAAGTCTTCAGGGGTGCCCCCACGGTTGCCAGACTAAGGGATAGATAAATAGATAGATAGATAGATAGATAGATAGATAGATAGATAGATAGATAGATAGATAGATAGATAGATAGATATCAAGGATAATGGAATAAGCACTCATGTACTTTTTTACATCCAGAGCCCATGTGTATGCAGTTTTGTAAATGTCATCTGTTCCCACTGGCACACAATGGCCTACTCTTAAGAAAAATGGAACAGGATTTAACCTGTGTGCAAAATGTTCTGCGTGTGTTTGCACACGGGGCCTCGGTTTATAGTCTCAGCCAAAGGACTTTTGGGGAGAGTGGAGTCAGCACTGATGTTAACTCCACGAGAAAAATCCCCTCAAACGGGAATTGAACCCGGGTTGTGAGATTGTAAACAAAATTTTCTAAACACTAGGCTATCCCATCCCCCTGGTATCTGAATATACATGTTGTTGCTGGGCGTTCCCCAGCTTAACAGCTTTGGGGTTATCCAGATTATGCACTCTGTCTCATTCTAGTCTTCACACCTGGGAATCAAAATGCTCGCATACGCAAAATCTCACCATTCATAATCCTCAAAGCTGTAGCAGAGAAATGACTCCCCCCCCCCAAAAAAAAAAAAGATAATGATAATAACATATGGACATTTTACAGTGCTGAATCTCGTCAAGCAAACAACTCAAATCCTAAAGAGAGCTGACGATTCAGCAGCAGACAGAGAAATGCACTACAATCTGTCCACTGACCCTCCCAACGTCCGGGGCAGAGAGGTCAGCTGATTGTCGTCCACCTTCAGTGTCGTCAGGTTGCTCAGGTTCCCTGAAACACAACACAAACATATCATGATCATAGCAGTAGTAGAAGTAGTAGAAGTAGTAGTAGTAGTAGTAGTAGTAGTAGTAGTAGTAGTAGTAGTAGTAGTAGTAGTAGTAGTAGTAGTAGTGGTTAGTAGAAGAAATAGTAGTAGTAGAAGTGGTGGTGGTGGTGTGGTGGTGGTGGTGGTGGTGGTGGTGGTGGTGGTGGTGTAGTAGTAGTAGTAGTAGTAGTAGTAGTAGTAGTAGCAGCAGCAGCAGCAGCAGCAGCAGCAGCAGCAGCAGTAGTAGTGGTGGTAGTAGTGGTAGTAGTAGTGGTAGTAGCAGTAGCAGTAGCAGTGGTAGTAGTAGTAGTAGTAGTAGTAGTAGCAGTAGCAGTAGTAGTAGTAGTAGCAGCAGTAGTAGTAGTAGTGGTGCTGCTGCTGCTGCTGCTGCTGCTGCTGCTGCTACTGCTACTAGTTGTTCTTGTTGTTGTTGTGGTTGTTGTTGTTGTTGCACAGTCTCCAGGTGAACACCCTAGGGGTCACCCATAATACACACCCTGTGTTTTTCATCACACCTGCCCCTGTGGGGATGCCAGGGCCCTGTACTGTCAGTATATATATACACAGCATCTCCACCTTCTGGAAATTCTGCAGGAGAAATTCCCTTTTTTCTTTCTTTCTCTTTGTTTCTGCCTGTTCCTTTTCTTTCTGTCACCTCCTTCTTATCTATTTTCTGCCTTCTTGGTCCATTCTCCTGCTTAAAATTTTTTTTTTTTACCAGATAGACTCTGGTTAAAACTTAATAATTCTATCCCATGTCGAAGTTGGATGCAGTGGGCCTGACTTGTCAGGCGCATAACGGCAGTATAACGCATTTTGCTCATATGATACCCCACACCCAACCTTTTCCTCACACCAAAATAACAACAACAACAAAAAACCGACACCTCCCAAACCAACCCCCCCAAAAAAACCCCACAACAAACAAACACAACACCCCCATGCCCTCACCTATAGAGTCGGGCAAGGTGTGCAGGTGATTAGAACTGAGGTGGAGGTCGGCCAGGCACACACAGCCCTCCAGTTCCCGGGGCAAGCGTCTCCAGCTCGTTCTTGGAGGCGTCAAGGAACATCAGCTGCTTCAGGTTCCCGATCGTCTGCACACACACCACCACGCCACGCCATGACCATACCTTCTCTAGTTGAGACATTAAAGTATTCTTGAGTCTTGATACTTAGGCCCTTTTTGTGTGTTTTTTTCCTCTGTTAGAACTCCGAGGGTCACCTGTAGTGAGATAGTTGTATGTGACCGTTTGTCTTTTTTCAAATCAAGGCTGCCGTATTCTGACTTTATCTAGGGATGATGTCCATCCAAACGTGACTGACACAAGTGTGGATGTGCTTTATGTCTACCCTTCCGATTGGGAATGGATGATAAAATTTATACAACTGCATACACATCAGGGACTTGATGTAAAAAAGCACATGAGAGCCATTATCCTCAAAATAAAAGAATATAACAAAATGAATAAATAAATAAAGCTGAAAGGGGGAACAGGTTTTAGCATGCACAAAAGATAGTCTGCGGGCGTTCATCCACGGGACCTCATCCGATAAACTTCAGGGGGAGGTGGAGTCACTACTGATCTTAACTCCAGGGGATAAAATCTCCTCAAGCAGGCATTGTTGATGGCTCGAACCTGCACCGTCAGATTGTGACCTCCAGGCTCTAACCACAAGGCTATCCCAGCCTCCCCAGGGCCATATAAACAAGAACAGTGCCATCTGAGGATTACCCCCCCCCCCCTCCCTGCCCAGGGCCATATAAACAAGAACCATGCCATCTGAGGATTAACCCCCCCCCCTCCCCAGGGCCATATAAACAAGAACAGTGCCATCTGAGGATTAACCCCCCCCCCCCCTCCCCAGGGCCATATAAACAAGAACAGAGCCATCTGAGGATTAACCCCCCCCCCCTCCACTGTCCCAAAGTCATAAACACTCGTACTAACCCATGCACATAATTATCATAGACAGCAGTTCAAAAACAGCGGGTACGATCATACGTGTGTGCTGTTAATCCAATGTACAATACTCGCAGAGCCTCCTTTTATATTTATAAACTGCAATACAGATGGTTATCGGGTGCCGGTTTTGAATGCCATCGCATGGATTGTCACCTTTTGGGCATGTGTCTTAGGCCCTGGTAGGTAATAATTCACCATGTACATCTTGGTAACTTTCGTTGAGAGCTTTAGCTGAAAAACAAAAAAAGAAAAAGAAAAGAAAAGAAAAAGAGTGAAAGAGACGTTATTTCTGAAAAATAAAAGTTGAGGATCCTGTTGTGAAACTTCTTCCTCTTTATGTTTTTTTTTTTACCCTTTTCTCTTGTGCTCTTTTTTTTTCATCGTAGCATATCCTATGGCGTTTGTTCTAATTTCATCAACATTAAATCTAATTCATCTAAGACACCGCTGCACTCCAGACTTGAGAATCTTGTTTATAACGGATTTGTCGCCTACTTATAATTCTTAACAATGTGCTCTTTAGTTTAATCATAATATATAATGATATATGTACTGATGTTTCAATAATGTACTGAGTTCACAACATACATGCATTCACCATGAATTTTTAAACAGACAAGATCAAGGTTGTGGCGATACCATAAAAGTCCTTTGCATAGGAATGTGGGAACAGCCCTTCCTCTCGTTTTGTTTTTACTCAACAGCCCTAAAAAAAAAAAAAAAAAAAGAAGAAGAAAAAGGAAGGAACGTTAACCCTGTGTGAGGCACTTAGCCGTTACAATGGCTGTCAGCACAGGAAACGAAGCCTGGATATCTTCTTTCTCTGGTGTGGTAGTACTTCTATCCACTTTAACGGCCCCTTAAAATGGCACTTCACGTGTACTCCCTCTTGTCTGCCTGCCTGTCTCTCTGTCTGCTGTATGTATGTCTACCTGTCTGCCTGCCTGCTGCCTGTCTGTCTGTCTGTCTGTCTCTCTGTCTGCTGCATGTCTGTGTGTTTGTCTGCCTACCTGCCAGTCTATCTGCCAGTCTCTGCCTGCCTGCTGCCTGTCTGTCTGTCTGTCTTCGTAAAATTGGTCTATCAGTAAACGTGTAGCCATTCCTCTCTCTCTCTCTCTCTCTCTCTCTCTCTCTCCTCCTCTCTCTCTCTCTCTCTCTCCTCTCTCTCCTCTCTCTCTCTCCCTCCCTCCCTCCCTCCCTCCCCATGTAAATGCAATTCACCTGTCAGTACATGTTTTAGCCATTCTTTGTTGTTTGTTTTTTCCTGTCTCCTTCTCTCCCTACCCCCTCTCCAAAACCAAATCTATCTCTGTTCATAACCCCACTACTCCCTGTTCATTGCCCCTCCTCTCATGTTTGTTTTAACAAGAAATGACACCCGAACACTTGCACTTCCTTTAGTGACCTGGGTGACTATATTTTTCTTTGCACCAAGTAAAAGGTTTGATAAATGTGTATGCGTATTTTCTTTCCGTTTCTTGTCCTCTTTGTGATCAGCACTGCTAGGCTGGTGACACTGGAGGCGGTAGTTGTGGCAGGGAGGGAGCGGGAGGGAGGGAGAGGGGAGAGGGAGGGAGAGGGAGAGGAGAGGGAGAAAGAAGAGAGAGAGGAGGGAGAGAGAAGAGAGAGAGAGAGAGAGAGAGAGAGAGAGAGAGAGAGAGAGAGAGAGAGAGAGAGAGAGAGAGAGAGAGAGAGAGAGAGAGAGAGAGAAGAGAGAAAGAGAGAGAGAGAGAGAGAGAGGAAGACGAGCTTAACAAAGATGAATCAGAGAGAAAAAAAACCACACACACAGAGAAACAAAACGCAATTCTCAATTACACCAAAAACCACCAACCAACCAACCAACCAACCACTCCCACGCAACCAGCCCAGCAACCAACCACTCAGTAGGCACCCATCAGTCTCGGAAGACTATGGAGTTGAGCTCTAGTCTTTAGAGCGCAAAGCCTGGGTAAGTAAGTATGGAGGGCAAGCTTTTATTTTAACCAACCACTCACACATCCATTTAATATAAATTAAGCAACCCAGCTAACCAACCCAACTCAACCCACAATCAACCAAGCCGTGGCCAGATCAGCCTCACTCACGTGTGCTATGGAGGCAATCTGGTTGCTGTCACACCACAGCTCCAGCAGTTTGCTCAGGCCTCCAACCACATCGGGCTGCACACACAACACAACACAACACAAACATAAATTAAGTGACGCTCCCACTACATAATGAGTCGCACTGCACCAGAGGAAAACATATATATATATATATATATATATATATATATATATATATATATATATATATATATATATATATATATATATATATATATATATATTAGTCCCGAGAGGGAATGAATTCATTATCGTATTATATATATAGTATATGATTGGACCTGGCTTCTCACTTCGTGTGTGGTGTGTGTGTGGTGTGTGTGTGTGTGTGTGTGTGTGTGTGTGTGTGTGTGGTGTGTGTTGTGTGTGTGTGTGTGTTTATTTTGGGGTGGAGAAGAAAAAACCACCACCACCACCACCACCATCCACCAACAACAACAACTATCACCACAACTATGGAGGATCGGTGGTCTGGAAGTATCCCGCCTGCCTAGAAAGCGAAAAGTCCTGGTCGGAGTGTGCGGTGGTTCGTATCCCGTTTGGACCCCAAACTTTCCCCCCACCCATTAGACCATGAGTGGTGGTCTGGGCACTAGTCTTTCAGATGAGACGATAAACCGAGGTCCCGTGTGTTACACATCTTTATTTGGCGCACGTAAAAGAACCAACGGCAACAAGGGGATTGTCCCTGGCAAAATTCTGTAGAGAAAAAGCCACTCTGATAGGGAAAACAAATACAGTTGCAGACAGGAAAAAAAAATATGGTTAGGCGCTGCACTTGTGGCGACGCGCTCTCCCCGAGGACAGCAGCCCGAATTTCACGTAGAGAAATCTGCTGTGACATAAAAGTGGTGGGTTGTTTGTTCTCTGGAAAGGTGCACAAAAGTGTGACATGGAGGCTAAAAAATGAATTTTCACCCAGCAGTTAAAAAAATGAATTTTAAACTGGTCAAAGGGAGAAGAGGAGAGAGAGAGAGGGGAGAGAGAGAGGGGGGGGGGGGGGGGGAAAGGGAGGGAGAGAGAGAATTTTTATAAATTTTTTGGTTTTGCAATGACCTCCCCCCCCTTTCCCCGTCAGGATTAAACAAAGAAAAAAAATCTCCCTACAAGGAGATACATGGCGCACACGAGCCATTGACTGCGGGGGCGGGTTAACTCATTCTCTTCACACCGCATAACAGAAACATCGCAAAAAACGGCACAAACTGGAATGCGAAGATTACACTCCATTCTTTTTTGCCCCCCTCCTCTCCCCCATTTATTTATTTAGTTAAAAAAAAGCTTATATATGTGCTAGCTCTCAGTGTCTCTGTGCGTGCGGCGCGCGCGCGCGCGCGCGCGCGTGTGTATCTGCTTGCTCAGACTGTTACATTATTATGATAATTAGTACTGTTTCCGAGTTATGTAATAACAGAACCTAACTCCCATTCCTCCCTCCCCTCTCTATTCACACCTCTCTCTCCCCACTTTTCTCTCCATATTGCGTTTATCAATCATTAATTCAAGAAAACCCCAACCTATGCTTGCTTTGTTGTTGCAGCTAACTTCTCTCCTAACGCGCTTAGTGAGGAGTTGCTGACATTTTGCAAGCAATGTTTCTTCCTTGGGCAAAAGGCCAAAGCTGACCCTTATTCTTCCTCATTCTCCAGTCCAGCCAGTCTGCAGAGTGCACACAGACTGGACAATGATGTTCGTGCCACCAATAACACCCGCCCTGAACTGGCCCACCTTTTAATGTGTGTGCACAGCTTTCTACGTGTGATACCTCACGAGATCTCTCTGTTAACAGTCTCATCTAAAGACTTTGCTGAAGAATAAAATTGGAATTAATGTCAATGTCAACTTCAAAGAGGGGGGTGGGGGTGGGGGAAGGTAGGGAGATGATGTGAATTTCTTCAAACGTATAGCTCAAGGGAGACTCGAACCCGTGCTCTCAGCTACTTCAGATCACAAGTTAGACGTTCTTTCGACTAAGTTACCCCCCAATCCTTCCCACTACACTGTACATAAGTGCCTGGTTAAAAGACTAAACAGATAAGCAGTCAGGGGGTGTGAGTTTTGTCAAGAGCCGAGGTCTACATTGAAATGTAAACCTGTGTATACAACATTGTGTTGAGATGATCTTCAACCATGATACACTCTTAGCATACAGCTGAGCTCTCTTTTACAGCACAGAAAATAATCCCCAAAGTCGGGAGTATGGCTAAGTGGGGAGGTAGGTAGGCCTACATAAAAACAGTCATCCACACAAACTTCTTATCCAGAATGGACTTTCAACCTCACAGTGACTCTCAGCGGGGATGAGCGAGTCAAAAGCGGCAGTGTGTATTGTGGGTCACCCACGGGGTGTTTTAATGAAGCTAGCCGGGGAATACTGCCAACAACACCCCCCCCCCCCCCCCTGATGAAGGTAGCCGCATTTCGATTTCAGGGTGTATGCTGGATATGCTCGTGTTTCCGTAACCCACCCAACGCGACAGGACTTACAGGATATTTAACACGCTAATTTCATCTTCTGCATACGTTATTATAGGCATTGGCAGGTTTGGACTTGAAGTTGACCTGAAAGATCGTAAAAATTCCCACCCTTAATTCACCCCACACCGCTAAGATTCAAACCCGCGACTTTATGGGCCCATGGGAATAAAGTTGAACGGTCTTAACCACAAGGCTAAAGTGTCCGTCAGTACTAAAAGTAAATCCCCTAAAAACAAGACCCAACACCCAAGGGACCCGAAACTCAAACCCACACGCCTTCAGAGACCCTCAGCTCTCAGCTCCAAACCACTTCGCTCTTCTGCCCCCCTTAATAAGCATACTGTGTAATATATCATGTCAGCCTATTCAATCTATGGCAAAATCCTCTGTGTGTGTGTGTGTGGCCGCTTTTCAACTAATATCACAGCATTCCTGACAGGTTGCTCACAGGATTTTATGACTCTTAGTGCCGGGAGTCAATAGGCCTGGAAGCCGTTTTGCCCGCGCGATTGAACAATTAGGGCCGTGACACGGTGACTACGCGTGACACGGTGACTACACTACACCAGGCTTACAGGAGACCGGTTATCATCAACACACCTATACTGCTCTGTGGTCTCCCTATCAGCCAATGAATCTACCCCTTTTCAAAAACGACACCTACCTACTAAGAGGCTGATTTACTGATGCCCGGGTTATGATGACACTTTTAGGAGTTTAATCGGAGTTAGGGACTGTGGCAGAAACAGGAGTAAGGGGACACCATGGCTGGGTGTGTATTCATATACAGGACTTAAGCCAGTGTGAGTGTCAGTGGGAGTGTCAAGTCAAACATTCCTTTTTTCTTCTTTGCTGAATGCTCAGACAGCAACTGCTGTTGTCTATCCTATGAGCGAAAAAAAAACGCGTTGCGCTGCCGCTAAGCGCCTGGCAAGTCAGACCCAGCGCATCCGTCTGCAGCCTAGGAGAGAATTGTTATCTTTCAAGTCTTTCTGGAAAAAAAGGCAGGAGAATGGACCGACAATATGGTAGTGACAGGAAGAAAAGAAATAAGGCAGAAACAAAGGACTGGAAAAGGAGGAATTTCTGGCACGGAATTTCCAGAAAGTGGGGATGCTATTTACTCTGACAGACCCCTGGCATCACCACGGGGAAAGCTTTTATTTCAAGATAATATATTGAATAAACTGCAAAGAACAGGCGGGGAGTGGATGGTGAACAGATACTGTACACCAATGCACACTGTTTTCCTTCATCATGACCCCCCACCCCCCCTCTCTCTCTTCTCCCTAAACTCCCCAGAAGTGATTGGGGCACTGCACTGATTTTTTCAGGTCGTGTCTCTTGGGCAAGTTGAATCCGGCAGAGCTTATACCTCTCCAGCTAACAAGGTGCATGCTGGGTATACTCGTGTTTCCGTAACCCACCGAACGCGGACATGATCTAGGGGATCTTTGACTTACATAATTTGATCTTCTGCCTGCGGAATTAAGATACTGGCAGGTCAGCGCTATAAGCTTACCCTGGAGATCGTAAAAAATCCCTTCCCTTAAGTCTATCCACAAAATGCCGCTACCTGTATTCGAACTCACAACCTTACGGACTTCGGGGTGGGAGTCAAATGCTTTTAACCACTCAGCTACAGGGTCTATTTGATACCAACCCAACAACATAGGCTTCTCCACACCCCGATCAAACTTTCTGTACAACTAGCCAGTGACTCTGCCGGTCTCCACACCTGATAATATCACTGATAGATTTAAACCCATGATCCAAATCCCTGTTTTTTCCCCCTAATCCCAACCCTGATCTCAATCTCTGATCTCAATCCTCTATCTGACCTGAATCTCACTGAAAATCATGGACCGTGGTCTCTGCTTCAATGTCTTGATCAAGGTAAGTGTCAGTGCTACGCGACGAGAGGAATGAATGCTCCACTGATAGCCTTCCTGATTCAGGGGTCTAGAGGTCATATACGCCAGTCTGGAAAGCGAGAAGTCCCTGGTTTAAATCCCAGCAGGCTCCGGACTCTCCCCTTTCCCCGTTCTCAATTTGCTTGATTAGTATTAGTGGTGGTCTGGATGCTAGTCGTTCGGTTGAGACAAAAATTTAGGTTATATATGTGGGCAGTTTTCATTCTTTATTTCTGAGATACTCCCTAGAGAAACGATTTACGTTCAGTGAAAACTACAAAAACAGGAACAAAACAACCTATTAGTATTGGGGCGCTTTTTGTTTAAGGGCTATGTCACCGTCTGAAGTGTCTTTGTTGCATGTAGAATCTCAATTCAACAGTTTTGAGTGTCCCATTTTCATCGTCACTTCGTGGAACTTTGTACCGAACCGATGTTTCACGCTTTTTTGTACATGTTCAATCCCTTTGCATTAAATATATCCCCCAAACAGCCCTGAAGCTCCATAAGTGATTCGAGACTGAACGAATTAAAGACTGAATATTAAGATAGCGTAAAGAAACCTCCATACATAAGGTACGATTGCAGGGCTGGGGGAGAAGGACATTTCCATTAATTTTTGAAAATCGAATTCTGAAATTGCTGGACTTACTGAGCTTCACAGTTTTGAGTCAATGAATCACATTCTGTCTGAAATCGGTATCTGTTTTGGCTTTGATTTTTCCTATAAGCAAGGTTTAATGACCCTTGTTGGAAATCGATATATCATTCCATGTAAAGTAGGCCATATATCTACAAGGTATTTACACAAAGTCATTTACAATTCTTTCCGTTAGAGAAAAGAGGGAGGGAGGGAGGGAGGGGGAGAGAGAGGGAGGGAGGAGAGAGAGAGAGAGAGGAGAGAGAGAGAGAGAGAGAGAGAGAGAGAGAGAGAGAGAGGAGAGAGAGAGAGAGGAGAGAGAGAGAGAGAGAGAGAGGAGACAGGAGGGAAAGCCCTCTACACATCAAACAGTGGACCCACGTCACACCCCCATTAACACGTCACGGCCGCGGCCATAACCACGCCAGACCATCATTTAGAACGTCCACCCCCACCACACTACACACACCATCATAGCAGACCCCCCACAACAGTCAAACGGCCTGGCTGTCCCCTGGCGAGACTGTAATCCCCCGTTAAAGTCCCTTATCTAAATCCCTCATCGGAATGACTACAGTCAGCCCACGCCAGCCAAACAAGCCAGGGAACAGTGTAAGGCTGGTCTGGTGTTGGTCTGGGTAACGCTCCCCTCTTGAAAACGAAGGGTCGCTGGTTCGATTCCTGTTCGAAACTGGACTCCCAACTCCCTCACTTCTGCTAGACTATCTGAGGTGATCCGGGTGCTTGTCTTTCAGAAACAAGGTCAAGTGTGTAAGGTAGATTTAGTGCACGTGAAAGAATCTATGGAATGAGGAAGTTGTCAAGAGCAAAGGTTTTTTTTGTGTGTATTAAACACCATTTTCATGGGGGAACATCACTTCTGTGGAGATGTCGTGGGCCTGTCAGCATAAATAGCACCCCCACCGTCTGGAAAATCTGTGCTGACAGTTCCCTCTTTTCTATCCCTCTCTTTGTTTCAGTCCCATTCACTGTTGCATGCATCAACAAACCAGACACAGTTTATGTTCTCAGTTACAGTGAAGTGAACTAGATAGGCCTATATTATATTTTTTCGTTCCTCGACAAGAGTTCTGCGGTACACTAATGGTGAGATTTTGCGTATGTAACCATTAATTTTTTGCCCACTATGCATGAAGGTAGCCGCATTCCGACTTCGGGGATGTACGCTGGGTATGTTCGTGTTTCCGTAACCCACCGAACGCTGGCATGAATCACAGAAATCTTTAGCGTGCATATTTGATCTTCTGTATACACATCATAAACATGAAGAAAATGAGGCACTGGCAGGTCTGCACTTGAAGTTGATCTGGGAGATGGGTAAAAATCCCCACCCTTAATTCACCAGACGCCATCAAGGTTCAAACCCACGACTTCATGGGACCTATAGGATTGTAGTCAAACGGTCTTAACCACTCGGCTATCGCGCGTCTAACTGGACATCAAGAATGTGTAAACGACAGACATCTTTGACTCGTGTTAGTCTGGTGAGAAGTCAACTCTTTCAGTCCAGTGGAGAGGTTTAGAGAGCAAACATTTGACACAACTGTCTACAATACATATCTTGTACTGACCTCGAGTGATAACTTGTAATAGTAGGCGTTTTTACTTCGTTACCTCGATTAAGGAGGATCATGGATGAGTCATATTCATATATATATATATATATATATATATATATATATATATATATATATATATATATATATATATATGTCTCTATATTATATCTATCTATCTATCTATCTATCTATCTATCTATCTATCTATCTATCTATCTATCTATCTATCTATCTATTATCTATCTATATGAATATTATAAACTTTCATCTACAGAATCGGCAGATGCTATGGCTGAATAGTTAAGACTTCCATGGACTTCATAGACCCATGGGATTGAGGTCGAAAGGTTTTTAACCCCTAGACAATAACGTTCTACTGCACTAAGGATATGACCACCGTTGTCAACACAGGGGCCAGTGTTTGCTCATGTTATATATCAGACTGGCTATTAGTTCACACACACAGCCCACACCACTCCACAGCTCACGACACCACACCACACCGCTGTTTCCTGGCATACAGCTACCGTGTCTGTCTAAAAAGTGAGAGGCCCTGAGTTTCAAGTCTCGTCCAGTTTTCTCCATCAATAAATCAGTGAGCTTTCAGCCTGTATGCTTGTAATTTGTGACGTGCCAGTAAATCAAGGTTTCTTGTGAACCAGGCTAACTGAATACAGCACAAAAAGACCCACGCCATTAAAAAGTGTCCATGCATAAAAGTGTGTAGAACTTGGCATCTTATCGTGCCGCACTCCTGTGCTCCTAAACATGAGATTGATTTCTTTCCTTTTTAGTTTTAGTGAGGGGACTCAAATCACACTGATTTTAAGGGTAGAGGGTGTGTGGTATTCTTCAGGGCGGCAGTCAGGTTGACATGAATCGGCGAATTTTCACATCAAAGGTTGTGACTGCAAAGTGTAAACTATATAAATCAAACTGCCAAAGTGTTCGTACACTTGTCCATAGATGGCTAAGCATGTTTGGAAATAAAAAAGTGCCACCTTAGTTTCTTACGGGTCACCTGTCCACAGTTAGCTGTAAAGTCGCTTGATGTGTTTGTGTTGTTTGTTTGTTTGTTTGTTTGTTTGTTTGTGTGTGTGTGTGTGTGTGTGTGTGTGTGTGTGTTGTGTGTGTGTGTGTGTGTGTGTGTGTGTGTGTGTGTGTGTGTGTGTGTGTGTGTGTGCTTGCGTGCACGTTTGGTGCTCTTTTGAGTCTCCAGTTATTTACATGGGTGTTGCAAGATGTAAAAGTGATATTATTCATATCATTGGTATCACTAGCACATCATCATCATATATCATGATGATGATCGTCGTCGACGTCGTCTCATCACCATCACCATCATCATCATCATCACCACCATTGAAAAGTATCATTCATCATATCATTTTATCATCATCATTATTTTTATCTCATCATCATCGTTATCATCATCATTATCACCATCACCACTGATGATACCTTCAGGGTTAAAACTAATATTACGACACTCACCTGCCGAAGCTGCCAGGCAGGTAGTCCAGGAAGGTGTCGTTGAGGTACAGGTGGGTCAGGTTCTGCAGCTGTGTGAAGCCCTCAGGCAGCCTGTCAAACACACACAGCAGGTGCAAGATGTAAACTTGTTTAGCTTGTACACCCCATTGGGGCATGGAGGATTCCATCCAACAGTATTGACCGTAATGTTATAGTATCTATTCATTTGGGGGTTTTATATTTCGAGGATTATGGAAGTTCAAGGACTCATGGGATATTCTTTTTTTACACCTAGTTCCAATTTGCATGCATTTTATCAATTGTGTCGTTCGTTTCACCGCACAAATGGTCTATCTTCCAAAGCAAGTTTTAATGTGTGTGCGCAAAATGTTATGTGTGCGTTCGGATATGGGAATCTGTTCTGTCTGTCCATCTACCCCCCCTCTCCCTGTGTTTTTATTGTTTTCTCTCCAAAGCCAATACTTCTATTGTTAGAAAAATCAGTAAGGAATCATATTTTATTATCGAAATCTAAACTACTCTCTCTCTCTCTCTCTCTCTCCTCTCATCTCTCTCTCTCTCTCCTCTCTCTCTCTCTCTCTCTCTCTCTCTCTCTCTCTCTCTCTCTCTTTCTCTGTGAACTACACCAATACTATTCAAAAAGGTCTCTTCCATTGATACACTCCGGACTTTTAAGACCTCACTTCAGTCTGCCCACGAGGTCGAAAGTCTCATAAAAAATCCTCTACAAAATCCGCTCCCCCACCCCCCACCCCAACCTTCTCTCTCTCCTCCTCCCCACCCGATTAATGCCCGTTTTGCCTCGATCATGGGGACAGGCTGTAGTGGCCATTCAGAGAGACCTCAGTCCATAATGCGGGGAGTTTTGTGACACAAAGGCCACATGTTTTAATGACACACACTCTCTTCACGCGCTGGACAAAGCGTCTTCGTGGTGTTTTAAGTTATAATGCTGTGTAGGGTAGAATATAATATATATATTATATATGAATATATATATATATATATATTATAATTATATATATATATATAGAAGAGAGAGAGGAGAGAGAGAGAGAGAGAGAGAGAGAGAGAGAGAGTGTGTTGTGTTGTTTTGTGTTGTGTGTGTGTGTGTGTGTGTGTGTGTGGTGTGTGTGTGTGTGTGTGGTGCGTGCGTGTGGTGGTGTGCGGCGTGCGTGCGTGTGCGCGCGGGAAGTTGGACAACAGGCAAGAGAACCAAAGCTGGGTGGTTATATATAATGTTGAAGTCAGTAACACCAGCCTGAATGATTCTGGTTTGAATCTGATGCATAAGGAAAAAAACAAGAATATGAGGCCTGAAGTGGAATGTGTGCTGAGAGCAGAAAACAGCGGGCACTACACAACAGGAGCATGAACATGCATACATGCTCACGCCCGTGCGCACCCACACATGTGTACATGAGCATTTGTCGCATGTGCGAGAGAATACGAACGCACGCACGCACGCACGCACGCACGACACACACTCACACACATACACACACAAACACTCTCTCTCTCTCTCTCTCTGCCATCAAAGCAGGGCACAGGTAGACTATTCATTCAGTCAGACGATCAAAGTCCGCAGTGCCCTGTGAAAACACCTCCTGACCCATTCCGCACCTGCTGTCATCCCACTTCAGCCCTCACCCCTCCTCTCCCTTCATTTTCCTACCCTTAACAACCACCACCATTCCAACCCTAACCAGGACTTAGGCCCTCATTCATTGCCCCCCCCCCCCCCCCTTCCCTGAGAAGTTGGGGCACAGCACTCAAGTTGTTTCTAACAGTCTCTGGGCATGGCAGCAGAGACAAAGGCAGCTGGAATGACGTGGGCCCAGCTGAAGAGGATCTCCCAGAACCGAGTCTGTTGGAGGAGTGTTGTTGCGGCCCTGTTGTTCCCCAGGGAATTCATAGGCATAAGTCACAACAAGTCAAGTCTTGGGCAAGTTGAATCTGGTGGAGCCCATCCCTCTCCAGGCACAGGGCGCATGCTGGGCATGTATTTCCTGAATCCATCATCCCAAACACAGGAATCACAGAATCCTTAATCCTTCTGAATGGATTTAAGGACGGGAATCAAGGCATTGGCAGGTCTGCACTTAAAGTTGATCCAGAAGATCGTAAAAAAAATAAAGTCCCCACCCTTGAAACCACTGCCAAGATTCGAACCCACGGCTTCAAGGACCCAGGGGATGTGAAATCAAACGCTCTATACACCCAGCTTCCCTCATCCCTTACTGAAGTGTGTACTTCAAAGAAAACGCCTTAGCGCCCTGCATTCCCCCTCCCTGTGATCCACAAGCCTCACAAACAGAGAAAAGCCGCCGAGTGCACAGAGGATTTCCCTCCTGATGTGTCATCCACTGCCTACCATGCCAGCTATACATACAGCATCACTGTCTGTTTCTGAAAAGCGTTAAAAGCAAAACAGACACTATAGCTAAGTTCCTACAGCTGAAATCTCTGCTGGGACGTTAATTTAATCACAACCAAAATAAATTGCTAAGAGAATACGAGGGTCTGACTTTCATCCTGTGGGTCTATGAAGTCGTGGGTTCAAACCTCGTTATCGGGCGGCTGGTAAATAAAACGTGAGGATTTTTATGGTCTCTCGGGTCAACTTGAAAGTGCAGACCTGCCAGTGCTTTGATTCCCTTCATGCGTGCACTAGGAGTTTTTCCATTGATATACTAAAGATTTTTTTTTTAGATCTGTCTTTACATTCTCTGTCTCTCCTCTTCTTGTCTCTTCCCTCCCTGTCCTCTCCTCTGTGTCTGTCTGTCTCTCCTCCCCCCTCTCCCCCCCTGCCCCCCTACAGACCTAGGAGGTCATAAATGCCATAAACCCCTCCACAACCCCCCCTCTCGCCCCCCCCCCTCTGGATTAAAACCTGTTTGCTTCAATCATGGGAACACACTGTATTCAGCGGTCCTCAGTCCATAATGCTGGGAGTTCTGTGGCACAAAGACCACGCGTTTAATGACAGACGTTCTTTACACACACAGAACAAAAAGTCTTCATGGTGTTGTACTGTGTGTGTCTACTACCGTTCAAAGGAGGTTGAAAAAAGGCAGAACTAGCTAAACCTCGGTGGTCACAGTCTTGATATTAAAGCGAGAAGATTTAGAGTCTGATTGTAGGTAAATCAAAATACCTGGTGTGTCTAGATAGAAGAAATGATAAACTGAGGTATGATGTGCAATAGCGTCTTGTGCATGAAACAGCGAAACCAGAAAACTACACGCACGCACGCACACATACACGTAGTCACGCACACGCGCGCGCGAACACACAACACACAAACATGTGTGCGCATGCACGCATACCATTGATAACACACACAACACAAATAACCTAACTA
>CM060323.1:59159820-59174820 GCA_030674155.1 Stramonita haemastoma | reverse complement strand
TGCAACCAGCTTCCTCCACTCCCCATGTGCTTTAGTAGTGTAAAATGTAAAGAATGTAAAAATGTAAAATCCCCTCACCCCAATCGCAGGGCTTATCTCTTCTTCCCAGCTCCCCCTCACCATTAACCTCTCATTACCACATAACTCAAATATGCACACGGGCCGGCCCAGCCCTAAATAACCCCAGACATTTTTTTGTACACCCCTGCTTAAAATACCCCTGCCCAGAGAGAGAGAGAGAGGGGAGAGAGAGAGAGAGAGAGAGAGAGAGAGAGAGAGAGAGAGAGAGAGAGGAGAGAGAGGAGAGAGACGACGACACAGCAACACACACCACACACACACAGACACAGATTCAACAGTTATGACACAACTTAACTATGCAACAAAGCGCTCAGCGTTGGTGGCAAACAACCTGAGGAAGTGTATATCATATCAAGTGCTGTAGTGTAGAGTAGAGCAGTCAAGAGATTCTTCTCGGTAGCTATGCTCTGGTATAGAGACCGTGTCAGTGACATCCACAGCGTCTGTAGTATATATCATAAGGAGTGTCCTGAAGCCCCCCCCCCCCCTATATGGTGACAGAACAGGACTGTCTCCTTCACTCCTTGAGGAGGCATAAGAGCACTGATCCCTCTCTTTGTTTCTGCCTTGTTCCTTTTCTTTCTGTCACCTCCTTCTTGTCCAATGTTCTGTATCCTGGGTCCATTCTCCTGCCTTTTTTTCCCCCCAGAAAGACTTAAAAGATAATTCTCTTCCACGCCGAAGTCAGATGCGCTGGGCCTCACTTGTCAATGGCGGCACAACGCATTCATTTTTCGCTTATATATATTACAGACAACAGAAGTTGCTGTCTGACCGTTCAACGACGATGACGACGAAGAAGGGGTGTATCTTGCGCCAGATGATCCCGGCGGAGCCCATTCCTCTTTTGATCGCATGCTGGGTATGCCGTGCTGTTCCTTCTACCAGCCGTAAGTGGTGCAGGCTTCCACAAAAGATGGATGTGTTTATAATGTGGGGACAAGCTGTTCTACGTGCCTTCACACACACCACACACACACACACACACACACACACACACACACACACACACACACACACACACACACACACACACACACATACACGGGACCTCAGGTTACAGTATCACATGGAGACAAACGGTAAAACCCCCCAAAAACCCACTGTCATCACGACTTGTAATGACAGACACTACCTGTGTATCTCATCTGTCGATACCTTGTCAAAAGCCTCTCGCCCCCTCTTCTTTCTTTTTGACAACCCCCCCCCCCGTCCCTCCACAATTTACCCCTTCCCCCACCCTCTCTCCGCAAATCCTTCTGGAAAAAAAAAACTATCGCCAATATTTTTACCCCCGCTAATGTACAGCAGGAAGAGAAAAAAAAGCATTCTTGTTGGATTTTGAGAGAGGTTTGGAGGTGGGGATGGAGAGAGGGAGTAAGGGCAGTGATTGGAAGGGAAAAGTCCACACGACATGAGTGCGTTGCCTGTGATAGTGTGTGTGTGTGTGTGTGTGTGTGTGTGTGTGTGTGTGTGTGTGTGTGTGTGTGTGTGTGTGTGTGTGTGTGGTGTGTGTGTGGTGTGTATGTGTGTTATATGTGTGTGTATATGTGGTGTGTGTGTTTGAGTGTGTGCGTGCGTGCGTACGTACGTGCGTGCGTGCGTGTGTGTATGTGTGTGTGCGTGCGTGCGTGTGTGTGTGTGCGCACGCTATTGATGAAACAAATAAGCTGTACAAACATAATTTACAAAAAAAAAGCCGCGAGTTTCGCACACACGACACGACACGACACAGTGACACACACACACACACACACACACACACACACACACACACCCTAACCCCCCCCCCCCCAACCAACCACACCAACACACACACAACATTCCTCTAAAAACAAGTAGGACTTTCAAATAACTATGGATCTGCCTGGTCAGTCTTCAGCCAAAGGCGGCAAGTGGCTGTATCTCCCAGGCCTGGCTGGCTGGCTGAGGGACAGACAGACACAGAGATCAGATCCTGATCTCACTTAAGACCTGTCATGCACTGCCCCCCTCCTGGTCCACTTAGCTCTGGGGATTTGAGGGAGTTAGGAGCGGCTAGATCCTTAAAGTATGCGGGCAGTGTCATTCTAGAGAACGCATTTATCAAACTGGTCACTCGCTATCCCTGGCTATCATTCTATGTGTTGGGAGCAATTATTTTGTGTTCGTTATGAAATTGATTATGTATTCGTTATGGGATTCTTTACTCTCGGCCTGACTTCGTTCCATTTACCTATCTTTAGTCTCAACTGTGGTGTGTGTGTGTGTGTGTGTGTGTGTGTGTGTGTGTGTGTGTGTGTGTGTGTGTGTGTGTGTGTGTGTGTGTGTGTGTGTGTACACATTAGTATCTGACAGCTTAAAGTTCACAGCTTTTGAGAAAGGCAGCTTCTTTTGGCAAAAAAAAAGACTGCTTCAGATAGGCTACCACCGACATGTCTGCCCCTTATGCTGTACATTTACATGTGATGAAGGCACACTCAAGTGTTGAAGGCACACTCAAGTGTTGAAGGCACACTCAAGTGTTGAAGGCACACTCAAGTGTTGAAGGCACAAATAAGTGTTGAAGGCACACTAAAGTGTTGAAGGCACAAATAAGTGTTGAAGGCACAAATAAGTGTTGAAGGCACACTAAAGTGTTGAAGGCACAAATAAGTGTTGAAGGCACACTAAAGTGTGAAGGCACACTCAAGTGATGAACGCACACTAAAGTGTTGAAGGCACAAATAAGTGTTGAAGGCACATATAAGTGTTGAAGGCACATCAAGTGTTGAAGGCACACTAAGTGTTGAAGGCACACTAAGTGTTGAAGGCACACTCAAGTGTTGAAGCCACAAATAAGTGTTGAAGGCACACTAAAGTGTTGAAGCCACAAATAAGTGTTGAAGGCACACTAAAGTGTTGAAGGCACACTAAAGTGATGAACGCACACTAAAGTGATGAAGGCACAAATGTGACGCTCCACCACATGAGACGGAGCGCACATGAGGTCAATTTTTAGTTACTGACATGTTATTAATGTGCAATAAAGTGGCTATCAAATACAAAAAACAGATTGAAAATCGGACAATTCTGTGCAAAGTTATTACAAATTGAAATGATAGACTGCAGGATGAGACAAAATGAGAAACGGGCAAGTTTATTTTAGTAACAGGTTGTCAGAATGAATGCTTTGGTATTTTCAAAACACATTTACAAGCAAAAGGAATAAAAATTACACCTTGATATTTCATTATAAGATAAATAAACAAATCTAGTTTAATAATCAATCAAAATCACAAAATTGACAATTTGACCCCCACCTGCCTTTTAAAGGCTCCTAGCGCAAAATTGGGTAATGTGCTAAGCGACTCATTTCGTGGTGGAGCGCCACAAATAATTTTGTAGTGGAAGCAGCACAAATAAGTGTTGAGCACAATAAGTGTTGAAGGCATACAGCCGAAATCCCCATTACCTTGCCTAAGAGTATAACCTGTGTGTGTGTGTGTGTGTGTGTGTGTGTGTGTGTGTGTGTGGTGTGTGTGTGTGTGTGTGTGTGTGTGTGTGTGTGTGTGTGTGTGTGTGCATTTGAATTTGTCAAGAATATGTTAAATGCAAGCACTTTGATTTGTTTTTACAAGAGATACTGCTACATTTATTATGACTATTATCATTACTATAGTTAAAGTTGAAGTCTGTCCCGAGCCTTAGGCTCACCAGGCCGGTGCTTATCCCGGTTTCTGTGGCGTTAAGCGACTGAGAGTCATAGACTCCCCCCTGGATAGGACGCCAGTCTATCGCAGGGTTAACCCCAACACAAGGTTGGTACCCCTTTCACACCTGGGTGGGGTGAGAAAATAGCTGTAAAGTGCCTTTTCCAAGGGCACAACGCCATAGCCGAAAGCTGGGATCGAACCCGCAACCTTTAGATTACGAGTCCAACGCCCTAACCACTAGACCACAGCGGCGGCTTATCATTACTATCATCATCACCATTATCATTATTATCATTATTATTATTATTATTATTACAATTATCATTATCATCAAGCACTGAAGGCACGTTCCCAGTTAAAGGACCAGCACCCCAGGTGTGTGTGTGGTGTGTCCAGGCCTGGCGGACAGTGGCTAAGGTCAGGATCACACCTAATCCCTGACACGCTCTCTCTCCTGCTAATCCTGGCTTCACCGCCCACTTTACCTCCCAAACTCCCTCACTGTCACACTCTACTCATGGCATAAGCCACCACCACTGCCTGACTTACCACGATGGAAGAGTTTATTTGCTGGTTATATTAGAGTCGCAGCGGAGTTATTCGAGTTGGGGGCAGTATCTTACTATCAAGCAGCCTCCATTGTTTAAAGAAGTGTTTATTCAGAAAAAAACAAACATGGTTATTATACAGATAAGCACTGTGAGAAACAACAAGCCAAAGGCAAATAGCGAGCTCCAAAGGCAAAGCATTACGCATTTTCGTTTGGCAGTTGGTATACATATAAGTTGGAAAATAACAACTTTCTGAGATAAATCGTAAAAGCCTACTATGACAATTTAAATCAGCCAAGACACATTGTTTCAAGCTAAACTTTCCTATCTGTTATCTTGCCTGTCTAACAGCGAACTTCCCCCCTGCAAAGGTTTAACCTCTGTGTGTGGTGTTGGTGTGTGTGTGTGTGTGTGTTGTGAGGGTGTGTTGTTAGTTGTGTGTGTATTGACTATGTTAAAATCTAAATGTTGTGCATCATGGCAATAAGTGAATGCAAGCGCTTTGATTTTTTGCAGTATAGCGCTTATAATCCATTTATTAATTAATAATAAATTATACAAATTGAACGAGAACATCGTCATTAATCATCTTATTGTATGTCTCCCTCCCTTGCAATACATATAATATATATATAATAATACTATAATAATATATATATAATATATATATATAATAATATTATATAATATTTGTTTCATTGTGTTTGAATCATAGTGATAATCTCTAAGCTGGAACGATCTGCTGGGACTTGAACTTAACCTCAACAACACAAAACAACCATTCATAACACAGTGTGGACACATAGGACTGACGTGTATTGCCTTATCATCCTGAGAAAATGTGCATGAAAGAACACGGCTGGAAAGGCGATTTTAATTCAGCTCTTCACAATAGTGACGAAGCGTCTTTTCTGGGTTGGGGAAGGGGGGGGGGGGGGCACTTTATCCCCCCTCCCCCCAATCCCTTCCCAAACAACAACGGGATTCGAATGTATTATATGAGAGAGCAGGCAGAGCATAGGGTGGGGCGGAGAGACAGGGATAAAGAAAAAAAACAGTGAGAGAGATTACAGACAGACGGACAGAAAGACAGACACGAAAGTCAAGAAGGCAGCACAGAAAGACAGACAAGACAGTCAAGAAGGCAGGCACAGAAGACAGACAAGACAGTCAAGAAGGCAGGCACAGAAAGACAGTCAAGAAGGCAGGCACAGAAAGACAGACAAGACAGTCAAGAAGCAGGCACAGAAAGACAGACAAGACGCAAGAAGGCAGCCAACAAATAAAAGACGTGACATAACCACTGCAACTGGGCCACTGTTTAGATTGAAAGCCAGTTCACTATCAAAGGGACATAGAGGGAGAGCTGGAGATGCATTACAGATATCTCACGCATGAAAAACTTCCAAAGAGAAACCGGAGAGAGAGAGAGAAGAGAGAGAGAGAGAGGAGAGAGAGAGAGAAGAGAGAGAGAAGAGAGAAGAGAGAGAGAGACAGAGAGAGACGAGGAGAAGAGAGACGAGAGAGAGAGGAGAGAGAGGCAGAGAGAAGAGAGAGACAGAGAGAGAGAAGAGAGAGAGAGAGAGAGAGAGGAGAGAGAGAGGAGAGGGGAGAGAGAGAGAGAGAGAGAGATGAGAGAGAGAGGATAGTACAGATAGCAGGGCGGGGTGGGGGTGGGGGATATGATTTTATCTGCTAGCGAACTGACAACATACAAAAGTCTTTGAGGTCCGCGTTCGGATTTCTATACATAGACTTCGAGTGTGAAGAGACGAGAAGCTCTTTTGTGTGTGTGTGCGTGTGTGTGCGTGGGGGTGTGTGTGTGTGTGTGTGTGTGTGTGTGTGTGTGTGTGTGTGTGTGTGTGTGTGTTGTGTGTGTGTGTGTGTGTGTGTGGGAGGACACATGCATTACTGCACACTTCTCTGGCTAGTCAGTGTAGTTCTTTAGCTGAGGGATCTAGGTGGTGGGGGCAGTACACGTCACTGAGGAGAGAGAACACAACGCCTTACTCCCTTAGGTTTTGATTCATAAACTGAAATTTCTCTCGTGGGGATGTCGGGGGCCTGTCACTGTTGGATTAAATAGCATCCCCAGCTTCTGCAAATTCTGTGCTATGAATTCCCTCATTTCTATCCCTCTCTTTGTTTCCGCATGGTTCATTTTATCCTGTCACCTTCTTATGTTCTCGGTTCATTCTTCAGCCCCCCCCCCCCCCCCCCCCCCCCCCGAAAGACTGAAGAGAAAAAAAAGACTTAAAAAATAATAATTCTCTCCCACTCTGAAGTTGGTTGTGCTGTGCCTGACTTGTCAGGCGCTTAACGGCAGCTCTACGCATTTTCGCTTAATTATGAATGTACAGTCAACAATAGCTGCTGTCTGAGTATTTGAAGAAGACGCAAAATTGAATATCCCATTGTCGTACCCACGACAGAAAAAAATTAAATCCCAAAATGAGATTTATTTATTTGTTTATCTATTCTTTTATATTGAGGGAAGAGAGAGAGAGAGAGAGAGAGAGAGAGAGAGAGAGAGAGAGAGAGAGAGGAGAGAGAGAGAGAGAGAGAGAGAGAGAGAGAGAGAGAGATTAAGCATATGTGTGTGCATGCGCTCATTCGTGCGTGCATACATGCATGTATCTGTGTGTATGCTTGCATGAACGCTTCATGTCATTGCAGGCGCATTCACAAGCGTCACGTATGCCCACGAGCAAGCACTCCTGCATATATGACGAGTGGCTGCATGTGCATGCTCGCGTGCACGCGCGTGAACGGATTGGCAAACGTAGGTGTGTTTAACCTGGGAAATCAAGCGGTCTGTTTACTTCTGTTCCACACACAACCATCCATCTCCTGACAAGCTCACCAGCAAGAACTAGAAGACACACTCACAGAGTGAAGTTTCGTCTTACTACCCCTAAGCTGTGTCTTGTGTGTGAAACTAATTGACCGCACAGGCCTGCGAAATCCACCCGGCTTTACCCCCAAAACATCCTTCACGGGTGGTTTGGCTGTCAACTGCCTGCTCCTGCTACAGGAGAAGAGAAAAAAAAGAGAAGAACTGATGTAAAAGAAACGAGGAGATTTGGATGCCAAGTGCACAACAACAAAGCCACGTAATCGCTGCTTGATGGAGAGCAAAAACAAAACAAGCCCCCGCCACTCCCCAACCCCCCCCCCCCAACAACAAAGAAAACAAAAAAAAACCCCAACCCAACCTACACACACACACACACACCACACACACACAACACACACCACACGCCGCGCGCGCGCGCGCAAAACAAAACAAACAAAAAAACAACAAAACTGACTAAGCTTACAGCTTACAGTACAGGTAAACAGATCTTCAGAAGGGGCAAAGAGGACGCGAAAGGGGGGGGGGGGATGGGGTGGAGGATAGGTAAGTAGGCACAGTGACTGTAAACGAATAAAAAACAAAGAATATGTTTAAACAGAAACAGTAAGAAATATAACTTATGGGGCAGGCATTCCTACAGAGAAGGCAAATAGGCAAGCAGAGAGAGAGAGAGAAGAGAGAGAGAGAGAGAGAGAGAGCGAGAGAGAGAGAGAGAGAGAGAGAGAGAGAGAGAGGAGGAGAGAGAGAGAGAGAGAGAGAGAGGAGAGAGAGAGAGAGAGAGGGCAAAATAGAAAATAATAAACATTAGAAAAAAAAACCCCGCATTAGAGAGGGTAAGTGTAATTCATTTTCGTGTGTAAACTTTCTCCTTCACGTCACACTACAGTCAGCTTCTAACTTTCCTTTTTGTCCAAAGATGTATGTGTGGTGGTGAGGTCAGAATGAGTTCAGTGGGAACAGCAGGGTGGGTCCGTCACTGAAAACTAATCATTTCATAAGAAACTCAGAATGCCACTACCTACCTTCATAGTGGGCAAACTTAAAAAAAAAAACACACCAAAAAACCCTGTCACAATATGCAAAATCTCACAATTGGTGAATCTGGGAGCACTAGCCAAAGAACAAAAAAAAAAGAAAAGAAAAAGAGAAGAAACCAACAAATTAAGTATGCAATGATTATGACAGTCTGCCCAACTGAAAAGAAGAGAAAATATTTTGACAGAAAAAACACCATACATAAAATTGATCCTGACCCTAATAGTATTCCATAATGTAAAGACAGTAGGACAGTGATCCCTAGGCGGCCCGTTTTGAGCTTTGGCTGAGGAGTTGTTTGCTGTCTGTCCACACCACTGACCACCCTTCCTCTCTTCACGCCTCCTAATCCCCGGACTGACCACACGCTGCAGTTCCACTGGTCAATCTCGGCAGCTAACTGGCCACTCGCCAACCAAACAACCCGGTAAGACCCAAGTCCCGTTCAGCTGCAAGAAATGTTTGTTGTACAACCCAAAGAAACAACCCAATGGTATACCCCCCAAAACAGTAAAACAACAACAAACGACCCCCCCCCCCCCCAACAGAAACCAAACAAAATAAAAAACAAACACCCAAAATCCAAACCAAAAAACAAAGAGGGTAGAAGTCTTAGTTTGACCGATGGTGAGATTTCGGCGTATTCGACCATTTGCCCACCGTTAAGGTTTGCAGCATCCTGACTTTAGGGAAGGCATTTTATTAATCATCATTCATATAAATATACACATTCTGTGGCGCGCGTGCGCGTATGTGCGCGTGCGTTGTGTGTGTGTGCGCGCGCGCTCTACTGCACTCAATTCTTTCCAGCTTTTCTCCCTGTTCCAACCGTAACATGACCTTCAGCGGTTGGCTGGACTGTAAACCAAAAAAAGAAGACTAAGAACAAACTTTTCCCTTTAAATACTTATTCATTTTTAGCTGACAGCTGTCATGTCAAAACGTGTTGGCGTTGTTCACCAATAGGAACGGAAAGGAACAGACAGTCTGGCATGGTTTCAGGAATCGCTGAACCGCTCAAACATTAAAGGCAAAAGCGAACTGAGAAATTACCCTCGCTTCATTTCAACCCCCCCCCCCCCACTCCCGTTCTTGTGAGTACTCCCTGCTAAAAGGTAGGTATACTTTTGTGTTGCGTTCGTCAGATGGACAGCTCAGTCTCTGCAAAGAAGGCAGCAGTATGCTGCAGGTTCTTCAAGTCTCTATAGAGCTTCTTGGCCTTCCTCTGGGGTGGGGTCAGGCCAGATCTTTATTTCTGAGTGTCTTGAGTAGTGGGTAGGACTGAAGCCTAATGATTTATAATCGTGCAAACTGACATTGGTTTCGTCTCTGTCTTCAAACAAGTAATTGAGTGATGAACTTTTGGGTATTAAGGTGTAGTTTGTCATTTTATGAACAGCATTGTTGAATTGTGGTCATCATCGTGATCACTGTCATCGTGCCGTTATAACATTCGTCGTCGTCGTTGTCGTCAACACAATTGCCCTTACACTAAATGTCACTGACAGAATTATAGAAAAATCACATTTCGGCAAGTGGCCAGTTGTCGGAATTTTCTGTGTTTCTGATCTGTTGTGTTGGGCGTTTCCCAGATCAGTTAACATCTTGCTGGAGGTCACCCAGAATTCCTGCACAGTCTCACTATTCACATCTGGGAATCACAGTAAAGCTGTTTGAAACAAACTGGATGAGAAGTCTGCATGAATGGGCGTTTTTCAAGTACCTCGCCAAGCAGGCAGCCATATTCTGACTTCAGAGGATTTTACCCTCTTTTGATGGAGAGTATAGGTTATTACATTAAAAATCTCGTCACCGATGAAGTCAAATCTCAAAACATTTCACAGCCTGATATTTATAATGCAGACCATGGCACTTTGCCTAAACCAGTAACTGACACAGCTTTTGACCTGGGCTAGTTCAGCAGGATCGAGACACTGAAAACATTTTGTGCAAGGAGAAGACTGGAAGGAAGAGGGTGGAGGGGGGGGGGGCAGGAGGAGGGTCGGAAGAGAGGAGATGGGGTGGGGGGGGAAGACAGGAGAGGGCGGAGGGGGGGTAGTTAGGACTACCTGACTGTGACACTTGCAGGACTGAGCACACGCCATGACCGGGGCCTAACCGTCAAATCGCATTAGTTCCACCTGGGAATGGAGCCCAGGCTAACAGCCAGAGTCAACGCCTCTCCAACCCCCCCCCCCCCTCCTCCCCCATTTCAAAGTGGCAGACGACAGGAAAGCGATTGGAAGAAATCAAGGGGAAAAGCTTGTTAGCCGTGGTTCGGAAGTGTAGGGCTGAGTGAGGGAAAAGCTGTTAGCTGTATGTTATTATTATTATTATTATTATTATTATTATTATTATTATTATTATATTATCATTATTGTTTTGTATTGTGTACAATAACAGACTGTGGAACTTGGGTGGGTTGGTCATTTCTTTGGGTGTGTGACTGTTAGAGGTTCAACGTCTCTCTCTGATGGTTATTGAAGGAAAGAGAATGACCGAGCATGTGACAGAAAACGCAAACGTATCACGATTCTTTTTTTCAGAGCATACACAAAGCGAGATGCCTCTTGTCTCTCTGTCTCTCTCTCTCTCTTCTCTCTCTCTCTCTGTCTCTCTCTCTGTCTCTCTCTCTCTCTCTGTCCTCTCTCTCTCTGTCCTCTCTCTCTCTCTCTCTCTCTGTCTCTCTCTGTCTCTCTCTCTGTCTCTGTCTCTCTCTCTCTGTCTCTGTCTCTCTCTCTCTCTCCGGTTGTTTATTTTGGTTTGGGTTTTGTTCCGTTTTTGTTTTTGTTTTTGTTGTTGTTGCTTTTTTTTGCTAGATAGATGGCTTGATGAAAAAAAGTAAATTTATTGCTTACTCAATGTACCATCTGAATAAAATTTTGATTTGATCTCTCTCCCTCTCCCTCTCTCACTCTGTCTGTCTCTCTATGTGCACAACGTTTTTCACACAGGGAGCAACAACTGTCACCAATTTCACTGTACGCAGTGGCGTTAAACTTCGATGCCAGGTGTGAAGTGGCCCACAGAACACACGCAGAGTCACAGCGGAATGAAGGACAAATAAAGTCTGGTGTTGTGTGTGTGTTTGTGTGTGTGTGTGTGTGTGTGTGTGTGTGTGTGTTGTGTGTGTGTGTGTGTGTGTGGGTGTGTGTTGTGTGGTGTGTAAAGAGAGAGAAAGAGAGAGAAGAGAGAGAGAGAGAGAGAGAGAGAGAGAGAGAGAGAGACAGAGAGAGAGAGAGAGAGAGAGAGAGGACAGAGAGAGACAGAGAGAGATAGAGAGAGACAGAGAGCGAGAGGCGTGTGAACAAGATGTTCTGCACTTGTGAACACGCAGAAACTCGATTTTATTGCATACTTTTTGTTACGTTCCTCGGCTGCTAGAGTTCTGAGATTTACTGATGGTGTGATTTAGCGAATACGACCGTTTCTAACCCCTATGGAAGTAGCCGCATTCCTACTTCGGGGGTATTTTGTCGCATGCGAGGGAATTTTAGGGGAGTGGAGTCAGTAGCAACCCCATTAATGATAGGGGGAAAATCTTGAAAGACGAGTTTGTTTGACATCTTTAAGTGTTCAGGACAAATGCCATTAACTTCAGACAGATATCTCCCCCACAGGTGGAATGGCACTGGCTTCAAAGCCTCGTTTAGCTGGTCAGCCAGTAGCAATGCCATCGGCATCTTCAGTCATTACACGGCAGCTTACCAATACGAATACTTTACTTTTACCTCAAAACAGACAAATTCATGTAAATGTGCACCTGCCCTCTTTAGGGTCAGGGAAGGTAAAGTAGCGAGGGAGAGATGGGCACTGCCCCAACATGCTGGTCCCTAGAGAAGCTAAGGTCTCTGATGCCTCGCTCCCTTACGACCACATAGTTATGGGACACCTTTACCTTTTAGAAACCATATCCTTTCTCCTTCTTCCTCCCATGCAAGGAAGCAGCCATCATCACCAACGTAACTAAATGCAGGAGAAAAATCCCCACGAAAGGGAGAATAGACCTGTCCCAAATCCCTATTTAATTAGTAAGACACTCACAAGTGAGATAACTCGTCTCGAACGCGATCCACCTCTCAGCAGACACTGGAGCCCTCAGTTATTGTCAGATCAAGAGAGTTCGACACTCTAACCACTTGGCTATCCCCATCCCCCTCCCATCTCACCTCCCCCCCTCACCCCCCAAAAAACCCGTACCAAATGGAAAAAGACAAAGAATGAAAGTTATGACATTCATTTGGATATATATGCAAGCCGCGGTGTTTCAATTAGCTACACGTCATCAGCATACTGAATCAGGAATAAAGACAAAGAGAGAGGGAAAAGAAGAAAAAGAAAAAAAACCCACCTAGCGATGATAAGAATGTCAGTATGTGTGGGCTTGGTATGTAATGTAAATCACAGGTAAATGCGCCAGTACTCACAAAACCGTGCGCGCGCGCACACACACACACACACAAACACACCATAATTATACACAATGTACCATCTGGAAATAACAATTGACTTTGACAGAGAGAGAGAGACAGGGATATAGAGAGAATGAAGAGAAGAGCAAAAAATGACATCCACTAGACGCGCGACCACACAGCAGGCACAACAGAGCAGCACAACGACCAACAGACAAACCGCGCCTCTCTCTCTCTCTCTTCTCTCTCTCTCTTTAAACGAGGACTCTGAGTTTTATAGCACACAAACTGACACAGCATGAACTCTGTGAATCAAACTGAAGCATGCTGAAGACAGACAATGCTGTATGTAGCCGATTGTTGCGTGTCTGGAGCTGTTGTCACATGACCTGACCTGACCTGACCTGACCACCCCCGCAAGTGTCTCTATCTCCCTCAACTAGTTGTCACCCACCTTACCACCAGAAAAATGGCGCATGACACGCAACGCAATCTAGTCTATCCAACCGTCCATCTTCAAGTCATCATTAACAGCCAGAATCTCTCTCTCTCTCCCTCATCTCTCTCCTCTCCTCTCTCTCTCCCCTCCCCCTCTCTCTCTCTCCCCTCTCCTCTTGATATTGAAAACCATTTAAAAACTATTAATGACAAATGTTTGCAACATAGATGAAAGAAATTGTTATTTTCGGATAATGTCTTTTGTACATCGATATTATTACCCCCCTAAATGGATTTTTTATTTTTATATGTTCTAATGATATTTATATGTCTTATGATATTATTACCCCCCTAAATGGTATTTTTTTAAATTCTATCATATTGATATTATTACCCCCCTAAATGGATATTTTTTTTATGTCTTATCATAATTGATATTATTACCCCCACCCCCTCCCCAGCATATCTGCATGGCTCCAATCTAAATAATGTCAATGTCATGCTCTCTCTCTCTCTCTCTCTCTCTCTCTCCTCTCCTCTCTCTCTCTCTCTCTCCTCCGCTTTCGTAGATAGCCATCGTGCTGGGACATACTAACAAACTGCATAAACATGTAAAACACATGTGCTTTCTGTATCCTCGAATATCTCTCTCTCTCTCATCTCTCTCTCTCTCTCTCTCTCTCTCTCTCTCTCTCTCTCTCTCTCTCTCTCTCTCCTTTTTTTGTTATTTCTCTCTCTATAATGATATACTTTGTTGTAGTTTAAAGATGCAATATGGTTTATGACGTCTGGCTATTGTTCATTTTGTTTGTTTTGTTTTGTTCATGGAGTGTCGGAGGGGGTGAATAATGTAGTGGGAGGGGGGAGATGTTCTTGACAATAATGAATTGACAGAAGAGAGAGAGAGAGAGAGAGAGAGAGAGTAGAGAGAGAGAGAGAAGAGAGAGAGAGAGAGAGAGAGAGAGAGAGAAGAGAGAGAGAGAGAGAGAGAGATATAAGAGGAAACAGATAAGCATCATGTGTTTACATGGAGAGAGAGAGAAGAAGACAGACAGAGACAGACAGACAGACAGACAGAGAGAGGGAGCCAGAGCTCTGGGTTTATGATGAAGGATGTAACTGCAGGCAGGCCAGGGCCCAGGGAAAATAATGTGCATTAAAGAAGGCGGACAAATCTTCCCCGGCACGTTAACATGTGTCATAAAGCAATGCAACTCCATTAATGCCTGCAACCTGCACCCCCCTGCATCAGTCTGTGTGTTTGTCTGCTGCTCTGTCTCTCTTCTTCTCTCTCTTCTCCTCCCCCCCCCGTTCACTCTCTCTCTGTGCGTGCGTGTATACGTGCGTGCGCGCGTGTATGTTTGCTTTTTACGCATGCATGTCTCTGTCTTTGTGTGAGTACGTGTGTGTGTGTGTGTGTGTGTGTGTGTGTGTGTGTGTGTGTGTGTGTGTGTGTGTGTGTGTGTGTGTGGTTAGTTGGTCTGTCTAGAGAGAGAGAGAGAGAGAGAGAGAGAAGAGAGAGAGAGAGAGAGAGAGAGAGAGAGGAGAGAGAGAGAGAGAGAGAGAGAGAGAGAGAGAGAGAGAGAGAGAGAGAGAGAAGAGAGCGTGCGTTTTCGTGCGCATGTGTGTAGGAGTGTACACATGCGGTCCAACCTCTTGCTATTCATGTCTTAACGATATACATCGTGCACTGCACACAAACCAGCTGTCCCACCCACGCTATAAACTTCCCCCTAATTCAACTGACAAAGGCAGCCACAAAGACACAGCGCTTTCTTTTCAGACCCTTTTGTTTCTGACGAAAGTTCCTAGTTCGTATTCACTGGCTGTTGCAGAGGACAGGGCAGATCTACACCATAAAAATGGGATCACGGCAATACGCATAATTACATGTCAGCAACGGTAAGGCGCGATTGCAAATACATGATACAGACAGACATACAGACAGTAAC
>CM060323.1:59149820-59157320 GCA_030674155.1 Stramonita haemastoma | reverse complement strand
TCACTTGTGCAACATTGGATTGACATGCATGCAAGCAAGCACGCAAACCGACATACAAAGAGGAATACACTCATTCAGGCACGTACGCACCAAGCAAGCAAGCAAGCAAGGCATGGACACACCACACAGAGTGTCACACAGAGTGTCATACACACACAGTGTCCCCCCCCCCACACACACACAAACACACACGCATTATGATTATGTACGTCTTTGACTAGGTCAATCGTAAAAGTCAGGTAGTGGGAAAATCATGAAACGTTTTAACTGCGATGATGTCTGTCACACAGTCTATCTATCCTCCTTCTCTACCCACCCCCCCCCCCTTTCCCAACCTCCCCCCCCCTACCGCCTCTTCTCTCTCTCTCTCTCTCCTCTCTCTCTCTCTCTCTCTCTCTCTCTCTCTCTCTCTCTCTCTCTCTCTCTCTCTCCCGTCTCTCTCTCCGTCTCTTTCTCTCCCCCCCTCCCTCTCTTTTATCACTCTCATCTCTCTCCCTTGCATCTCTTACTTTCTCTCATTCTGCCTTCTCTCCTCCCTCATCTCCCATTCAGACTCTCCATCCCTCACTCCTCTCTCTTCTTTCTTTCTCCTTTCTCTCAAACAACCCCATCCCTCTCTCTCTCTCACACTATCCCCCCCCCCTTTCTTTTTGTACCCTTCTTATACTCTCTATGCGCGTCTCTTTCCCACCTTCTCTGTTTTCCTCCCCCCCCTCCAATTAATTTTGTGCCTCTATTTTTGTCTGTTGCCTGTCTGTCGTTTTCTGTCTGTCTCTCTGTCCAGGTCTGTCCTTGTCTCTGTTTTCTGTCTGTCTCTGTCCAGTTGGTCTTGTCTGTGTCTCTTCCACTTGCTCTTGCTCTGTGCCGATGCAAACCTGAGCAGTAAGGGTTTTTAAACTTTAAACTAAAGTATCTAGTTTACTGTGACAGGTTAAGATTGTGTGTGTGTGTGTGTGTGTGTGTGTGTGTGTGTGTGTGTGTGTGTGTGTGTGTGTGTTGTGTGTGTGTGTGTGATGTGTGTGTGTATGTGTGTGTGTGCGTGTGTGTATGTGTGTGTGTATGTGTACGTGTGCGCGGTGTGTGTGGACATGTGCGTTACATGTGTGTTTGCTCCCCTGATGATAACATATTAGATCTCGCACCCCCTGCCACCCCCCCCACGCACATCCCCCCCCTGATCCACAGACAGACAACACACAAACACAACAACACAGCACAAGAACAATGAATCTATGCACCACACACACACACCACACACTGACACACACACACACACACATCACACACAACACAACACACACACACACAACACACACACACAACACACAACACACAACACACACACACACACACACACACACACACACACACACACACACACACACACAAACACAACAACACACACACACACCACACACAACACAACACGGCACACAGACCACTGGTACAGCATGTACTCACTTGCCCATAGGGTTAACACTGGCGTCAATGATACGCAGATACTTGCAACTCTTGATGTTATCCGGCACATCTATAATCCCTGCACACACACAAAACATAAATACAAAAATAAATAAATACATACTAAATAAATAATCAGCTGACTAAAAGATAAATAAATTGCGATACGCAGAGTAATTTAGTTAATTTTCGCTTTTCAAGTGGCATGTGTGTATCGTTACACTCATAACTGCTAAAAAGAACGAGTGATTTCCTGAATAAAACAAAAATAAGTCTTATTTATATTTGTTTCCGTTTTATCTCCTCGGCTAGAGCTCCTAGGTTTACCAATGGGAATCTTCGCGTATGCAACGTTTCCTCCCCCCAATCCATGTAGCCGCATTCGACTTCGGGTATAGTTACATAGATATACCCCCCCAAATAACACAACAAAAACACACCAAACATGACAAACACACCCCCCCAAAACTAGTATTTCATTCATCGCTTTTTTACTTTATCATTTTATACATTATCATAAAAGAGTAACAAACTTCAATAGCAAAAAAAAAAACCATTTCAAACAATAACGCGTGTCGGCTTTTGACACAAGTGAATTTAAACAATTGAAACTACTCTTGCGGTTCAATACACCCCAGAGCTACTGAGGGAGTTGTAAATAAAAAGAAGAAGATGATGATAATGAAGAAGAAGAAAAAGAAGAAGAGAAAATAAAAGAAGAGGAGGGGAGGAAGAGAGAAGAAGGAGGAGGAGGTGGTAAAAGTGGAAGAAGAAGGAGCGAAAACAAAAGAATAAGAGAAAGACTGGTTTGGGTGATTTCTTCAGTAAAAGCCATAATAGCCCCTTATGCAGAAGACGAAGAAGATGGAAAGAAGAAAAAGAGGAGAAAAGGAGGAGAAGGTGGTAGAGAAGGATGAGTAGAGATAGAAGATGAACACAAACTCCCCTAAAATAAAAAAAAATTGAGATAAAGAGAAAGCCCCTTATGAAAAAGACGAAGAAAAGAGAAAAGCAAAAGCAAAAAAAAAAAAAATCAGTGTACATGATTTAGTAAACACAATGTGCGACAGAAAAAAGACTTGCAAACGGGAAAGGGGAAAAAAGGGGGGGGGGGGGGGGTAAAGGAGGGAGGGAGGGAGGAGAGGGATAGAGCGGGGGGGGGGGGGGGTTGTTAAAGAAACAGAAAGATGGGGAGAACAGGAAGAGAAAGGTCATGGAAAGGAGGCAAGAGAGAGGAAGGAGGGAAAGAGGGGAGGGAGGGAGGAGACAGAGAGAAGAGACAGAGACAGAGACTAAAAAAGAGAGGAGGAGGGAGAAAAGAGGAGTATAGTTTTACGTTAGAAAATAAAGCAAGCCAACAACAACAAAACCACAAACACAAACAAAAGAAACCCCAACAAAAAACCGAAAACAACAAAAAAAAAACCCTATTCGACTCAGACCTGTTCTCATACAGTGAATACTATTGTTGCAATTTTTTGTTTGTTTTGTTTCAGCCATTTGCCAACAGCCCAAAAGAATCGTTTACCTGAAGCTTTTGACTTTTTTTTCTCCTCTCTCTTTTTTCCTATCTTCTTCTAAAGTGCTTATTTTCAAATCGTCAATCATCATTCTACCATAACCGTCCTTGTTACCATCCGCACTCAATCGACCACAACAATCTCTTTGCACTCTCTCTCCTTCTTTTCCTCGTTCTCTCTCCCCTCTCTGTCTTTCTGTCTGTCTCTCGAGTTTTAAGATATGCGCAGGTAATGCACAGTTATTTCAAATCCTTTTCCATCTTTTAAATTTTTTTTAATTTTACGAAATCGTTAATTTACTTAGTAACAGATCAGTGTGTGTGTGTGTGTGTGTGTGTGTGTGTGGTGTGTGTGTGTGTGTGTGTGTGTGTTGTGTGTGTGTTGTGCTATTGTTACGTCTGTTCTTTGTGACATTGACGGAGGTGTTAAAAGGTGTTAAAAGGGTGTGTGTGGTGTGTGTGTGGTGTGTGTGTGTGTGTGTGTGTGTGTGTGTGTGTGTGTGTGTGTTGTGTTGTGTGTTGTGACTGTGTGAGAGCGTTTGTGCGTGCTTTGCGTGCTTGCATCTTTTGTGTGTGTGCATGTGTGTGTGCATGAGTACGTGCTCGCACTTGTGTGTTTTGTTCGTGAGTGCACGCGCATCTGTGTGTGATGTCTGTCTGCCTGTGTGCTTGCACACACCCGGTGTGCATTGTTTTGCTCTTCCCTTCCTCCCTTCTTTCTTCTCTTTATTCATAACAAAAAAACTATCTCTCTCTCTTATATATTTATATACATACATCATCAGACAACTCAACACTGACCATTTTGCTGAAGTCCAGCTCCTCCAAGTGGTCAAGACTGGCGATGGCGGGAGGGATGTTGGTGATTTCGTTGTCGCTGATGCTCAGCTTGCGTAATCCGTGACAGTAAAACAGCTCCTGAAACAGCCATGAAGACAGTATAATTTAAACCCAAAGGACAACAACAAGAACAGAGAATAGTACGTCAGAAGGCACACACAAGATAAACCAAAGCTTTACAAAATAGCCCTCGACAGCTTCAAGTTTTTTTTTTTTTACGGGGGAGAGAGAAGGGGAGGTTGCGGGCTGTTGTTTTTGGTTTATTAATTTCCTCTCAGAGTTAACATGCAGAGCTAATGGAACACTCTACAGGCAAGAAAGAAAAAAAAACGCTTCTGACACAGGCACAAAATTATACGCGCGACAAAAGACAGACAGACAGACAGATGCGCACACACAACACAGTGACACACATACACACACACACACACACACAAGTGCAACACAAACATACACGCACACACATACACAAACATGCACGACGCACACACGCATGCACGTGACACACACAACACACCCATCCACCCACCCACAACAACAACAGCAAAAACAACAAACACATAGAAACAAACAAAACACGCACACACATGTATACACAACACCTCCCCCCTCCCCCCTCCCACACACACAACCGTGCGCATGCTGATTTGAAGAGGAGAAGAGGGGAGGAGAGAAGGAACACGAAAATGTCATTTGCTGAACATTCTTCGTATGCACAGTGCGATTTCTTGGGAAATGAAAGAGTCCAGAAAAGTGCATGCTAATTTCCCATACTGAGACGCACGCACACAGCATGATGACAGACACAGACAGACAGACGAGGGGACGAGAGAGGGGGGGGGGGGGGGAGAAGAGGGAAGAGGGAGGGAGAGAGAGACGAAGAGAGATGGAGAGAGACATAGGCAGACAGGACAAGAGACACAGAAGACAGACAGACAAGTCAGCGAGAGACAGAGAGACATGACGAGAGACACTGACAAACACACACACACACCACGACACACACACACACACACACACACACAGCAGCACGCACGCACGCACGCACTCACGTTCACTCATTCCCCCCCCCCCCCCCAAGACACAAACATACGCGCATACACACGTGCGTACACAGACACGCACAGCCACACTCTCCACATCCTCCGCCCCCCCCCCCCCCCAACATACACACATAACCGCACAGAGACAAAACCGCGCTACCTCAGTCTCCTAACCCCCCCCCCCCCCCCCCCTCCCCCTGAAAGTGTGAGCTGGGACGAGGCGACTTGGTACCTACCCATTCTTTTTCACCCCCACCCTATAAAACCACCGACTTTTATCGCGTCTCGGAACCTATCTGACCTCTTCATACCCGTTTAACATGTCTTCTCGGGTGGACAACCCCCCTCCTACCCCTGCAGACGAACAGGTGAGAAAATTTCAGAGATTTCAACAAGGTAGAGAGGTGTGTGTGTGTGTGTGTGTGTGTGTGTGTGTGTGTGTTGTGTGTGTGTGTGTGTGTGTGTGTGTGTGTGTGTGTGAGACATGTGTGTGTGTGTGTGTGTATGTGTTGTGTGTGTGTGTGTGTGTGTGTGTGTGTGTGTGTGTGTGTGTGTGTGTGATGTGTGGATGTGTGTGTGCTGTGTGTATGTCACTGTGTGTGTGTGTGTGTGTGTGTGTGTGTGTGTGTGTGTGTGTGTGTGTGTGTGTGTGTGTGTGTGTGTGTGTGTGTGTGATATCCCTGCCCATCTGTGCCAGTTCATAAACTAACCACCGACAAAGAAATGGCTGACGGTTTAACTGCCGGCAAAGGCTTAGCTTTTTGGACTGTCCAATTTGTCCTGTTTTTTGTGGGGGGGGGGAAACTTGGAAATGTCGAACAAAAAAAATGATAGATAGGTGGTGTAAAAGAAATAAAGTATTTTGGTATGAGAAGAGAATCTTTTATCTTCCTGAAAGAATTCCAGAAATGTCCATGTCTGCATGAATAAGTAGAAGAGATGGAAGCTTTTGCAGCAAAAAGCAATAATTGTAATGGAAGCAAGGGAGGGAGAAAGAGAAAGAGAAAGAGATAGATAGATAGAATAGATAGATAGAGTAGAAGAGATAGTAGATGAGAGAGAGAGGGGGGAGGAGGGGAGGAGAGAGAGAGAGAGAGAGAGAGAGAGAGAGAAGAGAGAGAGAGAGAGAGAGAGGGAGGGAGAGGAGGGAGGGAGGGAGGGAGAGAGAGAGAACAACACAGAGACAGAGAGAGAGAGAGAGAGACAAAAGACAGACAGAACAGAGAGAGAGAGAGAGGAAGAGAGAGAGAGACAGAGAGAGAGAGACAGAGAGAGAGAGACAGAGGAGAGAGAGAGAGAGAGAACCCTCTATATGCCTGTTTTTAATTTGCCTCTCTCCTTTCTGTCTCCTCCCTCTCTCCCTGCATCTCCTTTCCTCTCACAAATTCACATAAACGGATACATGCGTTCATACATACAGCCAGACGGACAGCTAACACACAGACAGACAAGCAGGCAGACAGACAGACAGACACACACACACAACACACACGCGCCTCTAATAATTATCACAATTGTGAAAAGACGTTAAATGAATTCGAAAACACACCCACACACACCTACCACGACCACCAAACCACACATACACACACACCACACCACACCACCACCCAGACCCCCCACCCTCACCACCACCACCCTCCCAACCCAACTCACCCTGGGTAGGTCACGGATTTGGTTGGAGTCGGTGTAGAGTTCTTCCAGGGTTCTCTCGAAGTTGAAGACATCCCCGGGCACATCGGTCAGGCTGCTGTGTTGATAGTCCAACACCGCACCTCCTCCTCGATCTTGGGCCGCAGGCACGGGCACTTGCGCAGAACTAACTTGGCCGCCATCACTTTCTGCACACAGATTGGGTTTATATGTCATTTATTATTGTTGTTGGTGTGGTTTGTTATTGTTATTGCAATGATCGTGGCTGTTTTGTTATTTTATCATATTCTTATTATCCTCCTCCTCCTCTCCTTATCATCTTCCTCCTCATCACCATCATCACGAGTATATTATTATATCATCTTTTATTATTATTATTATTATCATTATTATTATTATATTATAATTATACCACTTATTACCATTAGTATCATATATCATATATTATTTGTTTTGTTGTTTTAAACAAATCCTTTTGGGGTTTCTTTTCTTTGGTTTTTTTTCTTCCTTGGCTACGGCTCCGAGGTTCACAAATGGTGAGATGTTTTGCGTGTGCGTCCCCCCCCCCCCCCCTTTACCGTCCAACCATTAAATAGCTACATTCCGACTTCAGGGATACAGGTGGGAATTGAACTTGCCAATTTTGTCAGGACAGTGAGGCCTCTTTCCGATTTTCAACTGTGGTGGGTTCCTTTGACGTGCACAAGTCCCTAGTAAGCACACGGATCCAACTAGTTTAGAGTATTCTCAGAGAGACTTGTCATTCACTTCGATTTTCTCATCAAACCCGGGAAGAAAGGGCAAGGTTGGGAATCGAACCCGGAACCTCACAGTATCCGCGGGTGTGGGACGGGGTTGGGTGTTTATTTACAAGCGGTAGGATCTTGACCTGACAGCGAGGGTTCCAGAATCACCACTGAAGATGGGTGTGAGTGCGTGCGTTCTTGCATGTGTGCATGTGTGCATGCGCGCGCGCACATGTGT
>CM060323.1:59132320-59147320 GCA_030674155.1 Stramonita haemastoma | reverse complement strand
CACAATCTCTGTCTCTCTCTCCTTTACATAAATTTATCTGTCTCTTCCTTCTTTTGCCAGTGTGTGTGTGTGTGTGTGTGTGTGTGTGTGTGTGTGTGTGTGTGTGTGTGTGTGTGTGTGTGTGTGTGTGTGTGTGGTGTGTGTGTGTGTTGTGTGTGTGTGTGTGTAAAAAAAAGTAATTATCACAGGGAAACAACTACACTATATGTACGCATAAAGGAAAATGATAATAATAATGATGATAACTATGATCACAATAATTATGATAAGAATAACCATGAAAATGATACTAATATGGGTGGCGCTGCTCTTGTGGCTACACGCTCTCCCAAGGGAAAACATCCCGAATTCCACACAGAGGAATCGGACTTGACTGAAAGCGACATACACTTGGAATAGCAAGCATACCCGTATTTCGCAACAGAGGAAAGACGCTTTTGTATAGATCTATAGACAGCAGCAGCTGCAGCGACAGAGGTTAGGGCCCATTACGCTCAGAGAGAAAGCACAGAACATCACTCTCTTTAACATCAACAGTGAAAAACAGCGTGCACTGCTTCTGTCAATCTTTCCGCACACCTCTCCAGACAATGCATACCATGCATGAAATAACCCAACAGCAGAGTACAACTTTACACAGAGAGATTCAGGCTTTTGGGAGCGAGAAAGAATATATGTGTTTTGTCTTATGCGCAGAGTGTGTGTGTGTGTGTGTTGTGTGTGTGTGTGTGTGTGTGTGTGTGTGTGTGTGTGTGTGTGTGTGTGTGTGTGTGTGTGCTGCTGCGTGCGTGGGTGTGTGTGTATTTGAGTGTGTGTGTATGCGGACGCGCGTGCGCCTGCGCGAGTGTGCGCAAACTTCCAGGCGTCTTTGACATACCTATTTGATGTTATTATTTTATGTGCACCGAGGTGTCTGATATGTACACAGTTGATCCTGTGTCCATACAATATCATCCTTAATGTCCATATCTTTTATAGAGTCAGTACATAAGTGAACGCCAAAAGAAAAAAAATCCCCCAGAAAGATCAACTAAGCGAAGACTTTGTGAAGTTTGCTGTTGTTGTTGTGACTATAGTATAATTGTCTACGTCCTGCAATTTCCGGTCCCTGAGACTGTTGGCAGGGATTTGAACTAGATCCCGGCCCAAAGTTACACCAGATCACGGACTCTATAACATTTCCTCCATTTATCAAAACCAGCCTTGTAAGTTCACTGTTTCTGCGAGCGGTTGTCTGTCTCAAAACCCCGATTAATTGTGATTGGGTGTGTGTGTGTGTGTGTTGTGTATGTGTGGTGTTTGCGTGCGTGCGTGCGTGCGTGCGTGCGTGTGAGTGCGGTGTGTGTGTGTGGGGTTGTGTGTTGTGTGCGTGCGCGCGCGCGTGCACTGTACTCTGTAGTGTACGCCAAGTATCCTGTACGTTTCAGCGGTGGCTATAACATAACTGTAGAGAGCTAGCAGCACTAGGCCTAACTAAGCTAATGGCAATCCATCAAGTCCCCAGTGATCCAATCTGCCCCAGACTGTGTGTGCAAACGGCAGGTGCTGATTAAACAAGGCCCCTGGCGCCGGCAGTGGGAGAGAGAAGGACTGGGAGGAGGAGGAGGAGGGTGGGGGAGTCTCCGGAGCTGGAAACTCTCAAGATTACACAGAATAATGATCGTGTACTGCAGGCCGCAGGGAGATTTGTGCATTTCGCTGGCTTAACTGTGTCTTTGTAGGCACTGTGGTTCAAAGATTTCAAATGATGAAAGCTTGGTTTTATTAAAGAGTGATCCAATCTATCTTATCGTCATTACCATCATCACCAGCACCACCCACCATCCTCACCATCATTATCAGCATCGTCGTCATCACCATTGTTATCATCGTCGACATCATCTTCAACATTGTCATCATCGTCGACTCATCTTCACATTGTCATCATCGTCCATCTGATCATTATTACTGTCATCATCGTCACCTTCACCAACATGCTCATTACCATCTTCATCAGTGTCCTATCATCATCATAACTGTCCTTTCTTGTTTGTCACCGTCAAAGTCATATTTGTCTTTATATATTATTTCTTTCTTTTCTTTTTAATTGATAACTTCTGGTGTCGTTACCGTTGTTATCATGGCTATCATTCCACTCGTTGACTTATTCTATCACTACCCATAAAATTCATCTTTCAAAATTCATTTACCACTGAATCCAAATTCTGAATACAAGACAGTCGTCATAAATAAAATTCGAACCATTTCTTGGAACTCAAGGGCTTGAATAATATACTTTAACATAAACAAGCAGGCAAACAAACATACAGCGCGCGCACATGTGTGCGTGAGAGAGAGGGAGATGGAGAGGGAGAGAGAGAGAGAGAGAGAGAGAGGGGGGGGGGGGGGGGGAGAGAGAGAGAGAGGGAGGGAGGGAGAGAGAGAAAGAAAGAGGGACACTACAAATGAGAGAGATGTATTATGATATGTATACAGTATAAATAAACGTATGATATATGTATGTAGATAGACAGAAAGCTAGAAAGCTATACAGAGAGAGAGAGAGAGAGAGAGAGAGAGAGAGAGAGAGAGAGAGAGGAGAGAGAGAGAGAGAGAGAGAGGAGAGAGGAGAGAGAGAGAGAGACAGACAGAAGACAGACAGACAGACAGACAGACAGACAGATAGACACACAGACAGACAGACCGACAGACAGACAAACACTGGAAGAGCTCAGGGAAAAGGGAGAGGGGTATGTAATATGCATTGAATGTACTCACCTAGAGCAGAGGGTGAAAAAACAGGCAAGGGAGATGAATTCCTCAACCGTTTTCCCACTCCATTACACAGCCGTCACTGGTGTATTCTGTCGTCTGCTGAAATCAGATACAATACATCCGACGTGCACTTCACTGTCTTTCATAGTTAACCGACCGCAACGACAGAAAGAAAGAAGGAAAGAAAGACGGGAAGAAAGAGAGAAAGAGAAAGAAAGAAAGAAAGAAAGAAAGAAAGAGAGAGAGAGAGAGAAAAGAGAGAGAGAGAGAGAGAGAGAGAGAGAGAGAGAGAGAGAGAGAGAGAGAGAGAGAGAGAGAGAGAGAGAGAGAGACAGACAGACAGACAGACAGAAAGAAAGAACAGAGAGGGTCAGACAGACAGAAAGAGATATATACAGAGATACTGAAGATACAGAGAGAGAGATACGAGAAACAGAGTTTGGGGGCGGGGGGATTAGGGGGTTAAGGGTGTTAAGATTGAAGACAACCACCACCACTTAGATTGCAATTACCCAGACTTGAGACAGCTGACCAGTGTCCAGGGCTACGATGTAGCTAAGACAAAGAACGAGGACATAGACCGATTGACCCGATCTAGACTCTATACTACAGATGTGTGCTAGCCTATCTCAGTATCTGTCTAGCATATCTAAAATATATCTTATACTACACTGGAGGCCAGCGTCATGACCAGCACAGTGGTGTTCTCATGAACTGAACCTACTGAGGACAAAGGTTCGAATCTCCGCTGACATACGTGTCTGTTCACAAGGGATTTTTCGTCCTAAATCGGAAATCTCCGCTTGGACGTAAATTCAATCCCAACATTACCAGAGGGATTTTTACTCCAGGCACCGACCCACCCCCTCCGCTGAAAGTCCTTCGGATGAGAGTATATACACCTAGGTCCGGAATGTATGCGTGACATATTGCGTACACGTTAAAATTTTATTAAGAAAGACATAGTGTTTTGTTGTAGTTTCTGTTCCATTGTTCTGGACTTTGTATTGTATGGTAGAAGTTTACAGATTCCTGTTGTCCCCAAAGAGTGTGAACACAAAACTTGAACAGTTACTGACTTCTGTCCCTGTTCAAACTGACTGGAACTAGAAGGAAGCAAACTGTTTTCCTGTATGATCAAAGAACTATTCCTACTGAAGCCTGACTGGACAAATCTTGATTGATTCGTAAACTTACTACTACTACTACTACTACTATACTACTACTACTACTATACTACATCACTACTATTACTACTACTACTTCTCATCTTCTCTTCTTCTTCTTCTTCTTCTTCATTCTTTTCTTCTTCTTCTTCTTCTTCTTCTCTCTCTCTCCTCCTCCTCTCTCTCTCTCTCTCTCTCTCTCCTCTCTCTCTCTCTCTCTCTCTCTCTCTCTCTCTCTCCTCTCTCTCTCTCTCTCTCTCTCCTCCCCTCTCTCTCTCCACATGTACACAACTTTCCATCCCTACTTACACCCTTCCTCTCCCCCTCCCCATACACCCCGACACACCAGCGTAACAGAAGAGAAGACTTTAACCAAACAGGTCAAACTCCCCACAGGTTAACCAGTACAGTACAGTCAGACAGTCAGTCATATCTCACTCAGCCTGATAGTGATAATTCAGATAGTGGACCCACAACAAAGCCTCAGCTGTCATGTTGACCACCCTGTCACCACTCCACAGCAGGAAGCCAAGGACAGGAGGAGAGACAGAAAGTGGAGTCAGGAACAAGAGCACTACAGACTGTGAACAGCCCATCAAAACTCTGCTATCAGCTCCTAGGGGAGACCAAGTAGATGTCACCTCTGGTCCACACTAAGTTACAGTATCTGCTGACCTTGGCGCAGTGGTTACCGCACGATGGACTGTCCACTGGGAGGTATATGGTTCCATTATTAATGGTGCTATTTGTAAGTGGTTTTGGGCGTTGTATTCGTTGTTTTTGTTACTTTTGTTTTGTTGTTGTTCGTTTTGTTTCCTGAAATTGTTTTTTGTTTTAGCTCTGGCTAGTCACTCGCAACAAGTCGGGTTGGGATGAATATAACTGACATAATTATAACAGACAGACGCAGAGTGGTTTTAAGACCGTACGACTTCAATCCCTTTGGTCTGTGAAATCATGAGTTCGAATATGGGCGGCGTCTGGTGGTGAATTAAGGGTGTTTTTTTTTTAAAAGATCTCCCAGTTCAACTTTTAGGGCAGACCTGCCAAAGCATTAATTTTCCTAATGTATACACATGCAGAAGATCAAATATGCACTTTAAAGATCCCGTATTTTCGTGTTAGCGTTCGGTGGATTACGGAAGCACAAACATACCCAGCAAACATCAGCAAAATCGGAATGTAGCTACTTTCATGGAGGGGCAAAAACCAAAACATAACACAACCAAACAAACAAAACGGTCGGTCACATACGCAATATCTCACTATTGGTAAACCTCGGAACAAAAAAAATATCAAAACGCGCCAAAGCAGTGTCGTGAAAGTGAGTGTGTGTGTGTGTGTGTGTGAGTGTGTGTGTGTGTGTGTGTGTGTGTGTGTGTGGTGTGTGTGTGTGTGCGCGCTGCGCGTGCGCGTGTGTGTAGCGTAGACGTGTTCTACTGTTCAGCCGTTGAGTGTTGTTGCCAGTTGCAGAAGATAAAGTGCTGTCGTTGGCCAGACAACAGGGCTTTGCTGTCTTTGCTGTGTGTGGACACAGGGCTTTCATCTGTCCATATCACACAGATTTATACCGCAGACACCAAGGCAATTCATTCTCCTCCTCCCCCCCCCCCCCCCCAGTAGACTAGACCTGAAGCAAGAGGCGGAAGCCTACAAAGAGGATAGGGTCCCAAAGTCAGAGAACTGACGAACGAAATCTTGATTTCCATGGGGAAATGCAATTACTAAATCAGTACAAAGACTTTTTCTTGAATTTAATATCTAGCACCCGTAAAGCAAACAGCTAAAGAGGGAAGAGAGAGAGAGAGAGAGAGAGAGAGAGAGAGAGAGAGAGAGAAGAGAGAGAGAGAGAGAGAGAGAGAGAGAGAGGAGAGACAGAGACGAGAGAGTAAGAGAGAGAGAGAGAGAGAGAGAGAGAGAGAGAGAGAGAGAGAGAGAGAGAGAGAGAGAGAGAGAGGAGAGAGAGAGCTTGGGACAACAGACAGAGACATACTGAGGCAGAAGCACACATACACAGAGAAAACCACCCACAGCAATTGTTTTCATTGCTCAGCTTCACTGCTGCCGGTGCTCAGTAACTGCCGCAGCTGTTCAAATAAAAACCCTCTCCGCTTGTTTCAAACCTTGGGATTAAAGCGGACTTTACATACAAGCTCCCTTTAATCTAAAGCATTGAGAGAGAGAGAGAGAGAGAGAGAGAGAGAGAGAGAGAGAGAGAGAGAGAGAGAGAGAGAGAGAGAGAGAGAGAGAGACAGACAGACAGACAGACAGACACTGAGACAGGCATACAGAGACAGAGAAGAACAAACACAATGACACAAGCAGGCAGACACTGATAATTATAGACAGAGAAAGAGACAGACAGAGAGGCAGGCAGAAAAAACCAGTCTGTGATGTTACTCAATACTTTTAAAAACACAAGAAAAATCAACACGCCAATAAGATGCAAAAAAAAAAAACAGCACGCCAAAAAATGCACCAGAAAATCATCACGTCAAAGACGCACAAAAAATCAACACGCCAAAGATACGCCAAAAATCAACACGCCAAACACGCCAAGAAAATCAACACGCCAAAGAATGAAAGATGCACCAATAAAATCAGCACGCCGAAAAAAATCACCAAAGATTGTGTGTAACCCGCGTGCAAAATGTGGCACAAAGAATCAGGATGAGCGTATCGACAAAGGCCTGATCAATGATCAATCACCCCCCCCCTCCCCCACAGTGAGTGGTGACCATTGATTATTCCCATGAACTGAAGTGAATGGACCCACACCAGGCCTCCTGCATAGTGTCTGGGCTGATCCATCACCAAGGATTGACTTGAGTCAGGAACAAAAGGCTACAGTAGGAATGTAACAAAAAGATAATGATCCTGTGCGTGTTGTCAACTGTTTCACTGAAGTTGGACTTACTACACTGCACTGTATTACACTGAACTGCACTATGCTGTATTAAAGTGTACTGTACTGCACTGCGCCGTATTGCACTACATTGCACTGCACTACACTATAGTAGGCCTATATAATATACTACATTACACAACACGGTACTGTACCGTGTACGGCACAGAACTGCACTTCATTCTACACAGCAGCACATTTCACCGCAACTTTACTGCACTAGATTACTTTACATTACACTATACTGCACTGCACTACACTGCATTACATTGTGCTGCATATCACTACACTAGACTAGACTACACTACACTACGCTACATTACACTAGACTAGACTACACTACACTACGCTACATTACACTAGACTAGACTAGACTAACTTACTACACTGTACTGCACTACATTACAGTACACCACAGTACACTACACTACACGACAGTACACTACACTGCACTGCACTGCACTACAGTGTGCCAAACAAAGTCTGGATTTCGGCAAACACTTTTGAGTCCATTCAACGAATGATGTTGACTTGTCGTTCAAACATCCATTGCTTTCTTTGTCTGCCTCGTCTCCTGCCTCCCCTGATGGGAGACAGTTTTTGAAATGCTGTCTTCTGTCGCATCTTGTAACTCGGCCTCACCACTCAGATATTATAGTAGCTCATCCAAATTCTCTGCGAAATTTGGACAAGTATCATATTCAACCACTTTATCAAATTCAGTTTTCACCGCCACTCTCACCAACCTCCTTCACTGCCTTCACAGCATGAGTGGGAGTGTCTTAATCATCTTGTAGTGGATGGATATCAAACTAAAGAGAAAAGGAAAATTTATGAAGATTTGTTTTCGTGTTGGGTTTATAAATAACTAGCACAACAGCAGCCCTTGTGGATGGCTGTTGTGTACAGCTCATTTTCCTTGTTCCGCTTAAATTCCTTTCATGCCCTGTTCTATGCTCTATTGCAAAAACATAATCAGCATATTTTGTAATTAAGATCTGTGATGATAAAATTACAGTCGTAATGATAAAAATGTACGCGAATCTGGAGTAATTTAGTGTGTCTTGTTCTGCTTGTTAGTCTCATTCATCGTAATATGTCTTCCCTTCCTCTTCTTCATTTTTTGCCTTTCCTCCTCCTCATCACCGTTACCACCATCACTACATCTTTTCAACAGTATCTACTAACAGCATGACTGTATCAATTATAACTTATCATAACTTGAAGCCTTGCGTAGAACTCGGGCTGCTCTCCCCGAGGAGAGTGCATCGCCACAAGTACAGAGCCATGTTAAAAAGCAAACTTTTCTCATCTGTGGGTGTATATATCTCTATGATAGTCTTTTCTTTTTTCACAGAATGTTCTCATGGACACAACTCTTCGCTGCTGCATGTTCTTTAACGTCCATTAAATGCATGTCGCATACAGGTGGACATCAGTTAATTGTTTCATCTGAAAGACTCTCGCTTTCAAAGACAATAAACCTATAACTGTCCACTCCTGTCCTGTAAAAAGTCCGAACTCGCACGGGACCGGAACCCGTGAAATCTTGCCTTCTTATCTAGGTGCGTTACCATTCGACCACCACCACCACCAACCACAACTACCATCTTGCGCTATGTTACCATCATCATCATCATTACTCCCGTCACTACCGTTTTCTATTAAGGCGTGATTTCCACCTGTGTCCCCCAGTACTCCTCACTACGGTGTAGGGGCCCCGCAGGTCTGTGTGTCACTGGGACCTGGCGATTACCGTCAGGAGCGTGATAAATGAAAGGAGGAAGCACTCAGACCTGCCGGGCCGCACTGTCTTGCACACGTAACGGACCCCAGGGCACCACTGTCACCCCCTCGTCAATCACGGAGGTAAGAGGAGAACTAAATGACTCCTCTTCCCTAGCTGCTCTTCCTACTCTCTGTACACAGGTTTCCCGCTCTTTACCCAGCCAATATACTCATCACTGTACTTCTATACAGACACACAGACACATACGCGACGCACACACGCACACACACACACACATACTTGTGCACCTGCACGCACGCTCGCACTCACACACAGAGCAAAGAGATTGAGAGAGAGAGTGGAGGGTGGGGGGCACAATGAGAGAGGAGAGAGAGAGAGAGAGAGAGAGAGAGAGAGAGAGAGAGAGAGAGGAGAGAGAGAGAGAGAGAGAGAGAGAGAGAGAGAGAGAGAGAGAGAGAGAGAGAGAGACAGACAGACAGACAGACAGACAGACAGAGACAGACAGAGACAGAGACAGAGACTCAGAGACAGAGACAGAGAATGAGAGATGGATACAGAGTGACAGGCAGAGAGAGATATAGACAGACAGAAAGACTAAAGTAAAGAAACAAAAGAAAGGGGTAATGGGACTAAAAGTACGAAATTGGCCTCTCTGCCCAAAAAGGCCTGGGCTACAATATATTGCACAGTGCTTTGAGTGTCGGGAACAGCTCTAGGCCACTACACTACAAAAACACTCTACATAGTACAGCACAGTACAGTACAGTACACTATACCACACCACACCACACCGCACCGCACCGCACCGCACTACACCACACCACACCACACCACACTACACTACACTACACTACACTACACTACACTACACTACACTACACTACAGCCCTGAGCTGAGCTAGGTGTGATCCCATATTCCAGGCACTTGACCCAAGGCTGCTATAGATATCTCACACTGACAGCGACACAGGCTCCAACTTGTCCTCAGGTTCACAAGTTCTCACCTCGCACAGTACTTGTCACTGAGGCAGTAGGTTAACACCATAACAGAGGCCACGATAACTATGTTAAACTGACTATCCCTATTCAGTATACCCGAGAGTACGCATGTGATTCTATCCCATCGCAGTTGCTGATAGGGAAAAAACTGAAAATCTGATCTTACCCCCCCAAAAGAAACCCGACCCAACAACCCAGCATAATCCCTATGTTATAGTATATCATCTTCCCTGAAGTTTGTATGCGGCTGTTTTACTGGTGAGCAAAAACGGTTGCATTCGCAAAACTACTGGTGAGCTTCGGAGCTCTAGCCGAGGAAGGAAGAAAACTAACTAACAAGCATATATTGTGTGAAAAAGACTTATTTAAATCACCGCACACATAGACTACAAACACATTAAACACGAAGAGTTTTCTTGCTATCCTCTTACATTGTACCTATTCGTTGAATTCAATATAAAATTCTTACACGTTAATGTTGTAGATGACTACCACAATTATGAAATAATCTACACGTGATACTCTCATTTTATTGCATGGCGATCAATGATAGCGAGGATGACGTATTGCTGCTACTGTGGAAGTGCATATGATATATTATGCTTTGAGACTACCTGACAGGGTTGTACTCGACGCTTACTATCATAATATATCCCGGCATCAATGGAAAGGTTAGTAGAAATGCACCCCCAGCATAAAGCAGACCCGAACAGTCAGCAGCTTGTCCAGAACGTTCAAGGAGAGAACCTAAACTACAGATTAGGGTAAAAAATCAAACCATTTCACTAGCACTAGCAGACGCTTTAAGGGACCAGAGAAATATGGTGTGGTGGTATATAGGTTAATGCTGATCAGTCATGCAAGCGGTATACAGTGCACGTATGGGTTTTTTTCTCATCCAAAGCAACATTTACAAGTGTAAGTTACTAAGTCACAGGAGATCAAAATTTAATTCACGTCTGGGGAAATAGTGTTTGGTCGTTGGAGCGGCACAGAATTTTAAGGTCTTCGAGAATTTGGGACACACAGAGCAGAGCAGCAGAGCAGAGAGAGAGAGAGAGAGAGAGAGAGAGAGAGAGAGAGAGAGAGAGAGAGAGAGAGAGAGAGAGAGAGGAGAGAGAGAGAGAGAGAAGAGAGAGGAGAGAGAGAGACGAGAGACAGGACAGACAGAGAGACAGACAGAGACAGAAGAGGCAGAGAGAGAGAAGAGGAGAGAGAGAGAGAGAGAGAGAGAGAGAGAGAGAGAGAGAGAGAGAGAGAGAGAGAGAGAGAGAGAGAGAGAGAGAGAGAGAGAAGAGAGAGAGAAGAGAGAGAGAAACAGACAGACTGACCGACAGACAGTCAGACAGACAGACAGACAGTCAGACAGACAGACAGACAGACAGACAGACAGACAGACAGACGGACAGACAGACAGGCAGAGACAGACGGACAGACAGGCAGACAAACAGACGGACAGAGCGTAAGTTCTCAATCAGTCTATGCTATACATTCTTTAGAAAGTCTCAACCCCCACCCCACTCCATTCCACCTCTCTCACTTCACCTTCACTACAATTCACACTCAACTACATGCGATTTCATTTTATAGTTCAAAGCAACAAGCTGCTCGAAAAGTCAGGACTTGTGTGCCGGATTTGTGACATGCTCAAAGAGAAAGCTAGCAGCCAAAGAATGCGAGGTAAAACAGGGAGCTGTGTTTTGTCGATCCCTGAGTGAATGTTTTCCTCCTTAAACATGTTCTGTTGGATTGTTGCACTTCCATTCTGCCTGCCTGCCGTTATTAAAGCGCTTTGATAAGATTCAACACTATAAAAAAAATCATTCAGTAAATTACCATTGATATTATCATGATTATTATGACTATTATTATCATCATCTTTATTATATAATTATATTATTGTTATCATCATCGTCGTCATCATCATCATTATTATCATTATCAATATTATTTTCTTTTATTAGTATTACTATTATCATTTCGTTTATTTTGTTGTCAAGGATCGTTAAAGGAAATGACAAAAGAACACCTTTATTCCAAAACCTGTTTTTGACAGGTCAAACTCAAATCTGACATAAGATGGGAGCATGGGTGAGTGTTTATAAGTTCTACTATATGAGTATGTGTTTACAATGGCCAGGTGTCGAACAGTTCCATGATAAGAAAAGCCCAATGGATCTAGCCCCTCCTTGAGAGTACGTGATGTTTGCTCAATCAACTCAAGCTACTTCGTCAAAACCAAAGACATGGTGCTAGGAAAAAAAATCTTGGAATATGAACATGACTTTGCTTATTTCTTTATCTATCTGGTTAATATAATTGTTGTTTGCTTTTTTGCGTAATAAATCTTACAGAACTGTTTATTCCCATACATAGAATCTACCTGTTGAAGTTTACAGTTTGAATTTTCGCACATTAAACCTGACAAAGTTCGCACTGTAACACGGATTCGAGCAAATACAGCATTTAAGTGTACTAAATTGGTTTTGAACAGTGAATCGCTCAACTTCACACTAGCGAAACAGTTTTTAAAGTTTTTTTTAAATCCACACTTTCCCTCAAGATTCCTTTTTAAGGGGTTCCTTTCATGCTTCCCTGTCATTTTCAACATGTTCTTCATGACCACATTATCACATCATACTGCCTTACACTTCTTTTGGTCTTAATTGTTCATTTATCGAGTTTCGTTCACTTCGTAGTTAACTTTGAGTTTGCGGACAGCTTTAAATTAATATGTTGTGTTTTAAGGTGTGAAGCCAGTCCAGTTTAATATTAATGAGCAATTAGTAATAAGTATAATGCAACGATAACAGATTCACATTATTACTGATATTTCTCAGTTATCAGTCTAAGACTAAACATCGCATCAGCATTACCAAACAGTACTGCCAGACATAGCCAACTGAAATTATGGCTAATATACTGGGCATAGGTCTTCACTTACACACACACACACACACACACACACACACACACACACACACACACACACACACACACACAACAGACTCACACACTATTCAAAACCCCACAAACAGCAATTACAAACAAAATTTCGAGTGAAAGCGTCAATCTACAGAGAAAAGAAGAAGAAAAAAAACCGTGACCGAAAAGTGCTCTTTTGAATGGCAGGCAGGCAGGCAGTCATAGCAGAGCAAAGCAAGGAAAAGCTATTGATCGTTCAACACGATCAACACAGCCTGAGTGGCTGATCAATTCGTGGCCATGTTTAGATCCACTCTTCCGCTTCGGTGGCACAGCCAGAGAGAGAGGCTATTGAACTTCGATTACGAGAACTGAATTCTGATCTCCTGCCTGCCTGCCTGAATACCCGCCGTTTAAGGCCCGAGACTGTTTTATTCAGGCAATAACTCCTTTCCAACGGAGTCACGCGGGTTAACACCGTCTTTAAAGTGTCGGCCGATCTTATTAGTTAAAGGAGTCAATCGGTCTGTGACATCGACATGTACGCGCAAACGTACACGCACGATGTACGTACGTGCACACACAAACATGGATGCGCGAAAGGCAAGCATATACGCGCTCATGCACGTGTACACACACGCACGCAGAGAGAGAGAGAGAGAGAGAGAGAGAGAGAGAGAGAGAGAGAGAGAGAGAGAGAGAGAGAGAGAGAGAGAGAGAGAGAGAGAGACTGAGACTCAGAGAGAGAGAGAGGGAGTGAGTAAGCAAAACTAATTTCAAAAAGAACTGGCTTGCAGGGGGTCGGGGGTGGTGGGTGGGACAGGGGTTTGGAAGTGGCGTAGCCAAACACACTCACATACCAACCCCCTCCCCACCCCCCCACTCCCATACACACATCATATTTCCTCAGAATACCTGTCATCCTTAAAAGGAGAAAATCTCTAAGATATAAATTACGGAAAGAGCCCATAAATATTGAGCAGCCCATTAGTATTTGTCACTACGATGCACGGAGGCGGGGGTGAAAAATGGCTCAGGAAATTCCCTTGTCACACTGTAGTCCCCTGACCATTCGCCACCCTGCCTGCCACACGCACCTGCTCAATAACGGCGTTCCTATCGTGTGTGTCTTGTGGAAGCGGGGAGGTGGGCGGGTGGAGAGGAGGGAGTTGCATGTGCGGGCGCGTATGCGTGTGTGTATACATGTGTATAACTGTAGTAACTGTAAGAGTGCGTGTGTGGAAAGAGAGAGAGAGAGAGAGAGAGAGGAGGAGAGAGAGAGAGAGAGAGAGAGAGAGAGAGGAGAGAGAGAGAGAGAGAGAGAGAGAGACTTCAGAAGAGAGAGAGAGAGAGAGCTAGAGAGAGAGAGAGAGAGAGAGAGAGAGAGAGAGAGAGAGAGAGAGAGAGAGAGAGAAGACAGATGACAGACGAAGACAGACAGACAGACAGACAGAGACGGAGACACAGACAAACAGACAGACAGAGGAAGAGGAATACCCCCACCACACACACACACACACACACACGCGCACACGCGCGCGCGCGCGAACGCATACACACACACCTTTTGCTTATCCCCACGAGAGCTGTAAAGTGTAATAAATATCTCCAAGCCGTATGTATCGCATGACCAACACGAAGAGAAGTGTCACCTACATCCGTTACTGAATTCCGGGTAGACAATAAGAAACCACTACTGGCAGGCAGGCAGGCAGGCAGGCAGACAGACAGGCAGACAGACAGACCGACCGAAAAACAAATGGCCACAGAGCCAAAGACAATGTTATTCGAGGATCTCGGTCTGAACACCTGCTTCACTGTTGAAAAGCGATTTGCTTTAGAACTAAGTTAAATTGCAGACACTATAACAGACCCGTCAAGGTCCGTACACAAGCAAGCAGGTGAAAAAGACTTCACAGGTTATGCATAGTTTCTATAGATCTGTGCACACACGTACTTTCCTTGATAGACATGTACATACACCACAATGGCACATGTGCCCACACGCGAGCGCACACACACGTTGCACGAACGCGGACAGAATCGGACACAGACACAAGACAAACACACACACACACACACACACACGCACACACGCACACACACAGATAGACACACACACACACAGTACCAAATATTTTACTCTTAAGATGCACACCTACATGTATGCGTGTGCCCCCACCCCTTCCCTACAACACCAGACCACGCATGTCCACAGTCAGGTTTTTTTTATGTGTCTCTGTTTCAAATCACACGCACGCACACACACACACACCGCGCGCGCGCAGGTGGCGCGTTACAAAACAGCATACACACGGGGACTGGATGTAAAAAAAAGTACACGATTACTTACTCCATTATCCTCGATATCAAAGAATAAATAAAGAAATGAATAAATAAAACACACAGCACGCATATATTACAGTGACACACACACACACACACACACAAACACACACACACACAACACACACACACCACACACACACACACGCACACAC
>CM060323.1:59124820-59127320 GCA_030674155.1 Stramonita haemastoma | reverse complement strand
TTATTTATTTATTTTTTATTTCATTCATATATATATATATATATTATATATATTTTATTCATTTTTTGTGGATGAAACTGGGGGAAGGGGGGAAGAAGAAGAGGGCGGAGTTTCTATTTCTTGTTCAGGTTTACTTTTTCAGACTTCATGTTGAAAAGAAAAGAAAAAACCCACTAAAACTTCGATTATATATATATGTTCTTGCTTTTCGTCTCGGAGAGCGCTCAGACAGCAACTACTGTCTTTCAATGAGTCATATGAGCGAAAATGCGTTGCACTGCCGTTGATAAGCGCACGACAAGTCAGGCCCAGCGCATCTCACTTCGGCTGGGTAAAGAATTGTCTTTTCAAGTCTTTCTAGATAGAAATAAAAGGCAGGACAATGGACCAAGGAAGGCAGACATTTAGGCAAGAGAGAGGAGACAGGTGAAAAGGGAACAAAGCATAAAGAGAGGGATAGAAAAGAGGGAATTCCCAGCACAGAGTTTCCAGGGGTGGGGGTGGTAGTTATACTGACAGGCTCCCAGCATCCCCACGGGGAAATGTTTGTGGATGAAAATGGGGAATAGGTGAAGATGAGGTGGGTAGAGCTTATAAGTTATACTCTTGTTCAGGTTTGCTTCGTCCTCTACCCGATGTCTGTTTCTTTTTTTTCCTTGAAAAGCTGTGACCATTTCACTGTGCACCATTTTGTCTTCAGATGAGCCGGAATGGTTGTTAATTTAGTCTTCGCCATCAACGATAGGAGGGAGTCAGTAGGACTAGGAGATGGGCAGGCAAAAGACAATACAAACAGAAAGAGACACACGAAAATAAGGACACAAAGGAAAACATGCAAACTCATTGAGGAATCCCTCCCTTTTCTCTCTCCTCACACACACACACACACACACACACACACACACACACACACACATGCACACATGCACACACACACACAACACACACCCGAGACACAACACACACACACACCATAACACCACTAACACACACCATCACACACACCACCATAACACACACACATACGTCATCCCTCCCCCCCCCCAACCCACACATCTAATTGCCAAACTATGCGTTCAGAACTCTCAGCTTGGAACGAAGACTGAAGCGTTGTGCCAAGGCTAGCTAGGCCTTACCACTCTCCGATGTTACCAGGTGCAGAGACCTGTACTGTCCTACAAGCACAGCCAATCCAAATGTCCGGGAAAAGCCCCCAAAGCCCCGAAGCATCCCTGTCAAGTGCTGCCCAAGGCATCTCTCTTTGTCCCGCTGCCTGCACTGAAGACCGGGAGGACTGTGTCTGCACTGAGGACAGACAGACAGGTCGACAGGGAGACACAATACAATGGCTACTGTACGCTTAGCTCGTCCAGGGCCATGCTTCCATTGTTACCATCCCATTCTTGCAATCCCCTGGCCACAAAAAACCGAGATACCTAAGTGCCTCGTCTCACTCAACGACTTTTTTTTTGGGGGGTGGGGGTTGTTGTTGTTGTTGAAGTCTCAGTCCTTCATTCTTGTTTTTACGTAGTAGTTGGTGAATGTGGTGGTGGTTTGTGGTGTAGAGGTCATGCACTTGTCTGAAATGTTATGTAAACGCTTTTTATTTTTAACATGATGATGATGATGATGAAGATGATGATGATTAGAGAGGGGGAGGGAGGGAGGGGGAGAGAGAGAGAAGGAGAGAGAGGGGGGGGGGGGGGGGGGAGGGGAGGGAAGGGGGAGAAGAGGGGGGAGGAAAAGAAAGGGGGGAAAAGGGGGAAAAAAAAGGGGAAAAACAGAAGGGAAAGGGAAAAGAAGAGAGAGAGAGAGAGAAGAAGGGAAAAGAGGGGAGGGGGAAACCGAGCACTTTGGGGGACTTCCTTTAATTCAAACGGGGGGAAAGCCAATTTAAAAAAAACATTGTCATTTCAGCCGTTTTTGATGACTGGGCCCAAAAAAGTCAATTACAGCAAAAATGGGTGATACCCTTCAAAATAACACCAAACAGTGCTATTTTTCCCTTTTTTTTTGTCGGGCATTCCCACCGAAACAAACCCCCTTTTTGTGCGTCCTTTCTTCAAAAACAACAAATATCTTTCCCCCTCTCTCTTCCCCCTCTCTGTCTCCCTCTCTGTTTTTCTGGCTCTTTCCCCCCCTCTCTTTTTCCCCCTCTCTATCTTTTTTTTGTTGAGGTTTTGGCCCGGGGAACGAAAACCCGGGGAAAGGGAATGTAATAATAATAAAAAAAAAAAAAAGGAATTGCTACCAAAAACTCCCTTTTTTCCCGAGGTTTTTGACCCCTATGACCCCCCCTTCCCCCCCCCCTACTCCCCCCAATTTAAAAGTCTCCCCTTTTTGTTCCCGTTCAAAAAAGGGAGTAAAATCGGGCCCCCCCCCCCCCCCCCCCAAAAAACACCCACCATACCCCAAACCCCCAACGACCCCCCACGCGGTTCAACCTTTTGAAGTTCTTACTGACTCGTGACTTGAAGGACGGTTCGATCACCCCCAAAAC
>CM060323.1:59113673-59124720 GCA_030674155.1 Stramonita haemastoma | reverse complement strand
GGATGACACGAACATACCCAGCATGCACCTTACTACATGGAGTGGAGTGGGCTCCGCCAGGTTCTACTTGCCCATGAAAGAGTCTAAAAAAATTCAGGGCTGTGCTTTCGGGTTTTACGTTGAACGATTCCCGAAGGAGTTAAGGGTGGGTACTATGAACTGAGTCAAGAGGTGTGTCCAACACTAATATTGTTACAAGGTATTCTGGTGACTGACGACACACTCGGCAACCAGCTGTTTCAAAAGACTATTCAGTATTCAAAGAACCTGCAACGATTTATTCTCTCTCTCTCTCTCCCTCTCTCATCTCTTCTTCTCTCTCTCTCTCTCTCTCTCTCTCTCTCCCCCCCCTCTCTCTCTCTCTCTCTCCCCCTCTCTCTCCTTCTCTCCTCTCTCTCTCCCCCTCTCTCTCTCCTCTCTCCCCTTTCTCTCTCTCCTCTCTCTCCCTCTCTCTCTCCCTCTCTCTCTCTCCACACCCACCGTCCTTCCCTTGGTAATCAGAGCAATATTTCATTCTCTTACACACACACACACACACACACACACACACACACACACACACACACACACACACACACACACACACAACAGCCTGTGTGTGTGTGTGCGCTCACGCACGCCTTAGTATGAGCCTAGCGGTGAGAGTGCATGCGTGCGCCCACACACGCATACAGTGTGTACGCGTGTGTTTATATCATAATTATTATTCATGCCTGCATATATATATGTCATTATATGTAAACTTCCTCCCGTTTGGGGGGGGGGGGGGGGGGAGGGGGGGGGTGTCATACTCAGCCCCGTCTGCACGAGCGTGCGTGTGTTTGCACGCGCGTGTAACACCCACCCGCCGGCCCGACATGAAAACCAGGTGACTTGACTAACACACGTTTTCAATCAGCAGGCATAATCAGCCTACCCACTTACACATTGTCAACATACATACCCCGACACGTAAACCCCAAACCACCCCCCACTGTCACGCTAACAAACAACAACCCTCTCTCCCAACACCCCACCCCCATCCCACCCCCACCAACTGAAATCTACCCTGTCAACAACCGCTATGGAGCCCCCTCTCTCACACACTCAGGAGGTAGCTTTTACAGCCAGGTAGGGACACGCGGGCCTACGCACTTCAACGGTGAATAACAGTACCCGAGTGGTGCAATTCAGGGTGGAAGTACTACCCTTCGGCTTTTGCTGTCCTAGAAAAGAGGTTTTTACAAGGGGTGCTTTACTGCCGTCTTGAAACAAATCTACAAAGACGCGTTAGCCTTTTGGGAGAAATAAAATCCAGCATTCTTTAGCCGGTGCCTTTGTTGTAGGGTAGTGTGTGTTGTGTGTGTGTGTGTGTGTGTGTGTGTGTGTGTGTGTGTGTGTGTGTGTGTGTGTGTGTGTGTGTGTGTGGTGTGTGCGCGCGGCGTGCGTGCGTGAGTGTGTGTGTGTGTGTGTGTGTGTGTGTGTGTGTGTGTGTGTGTGTGTGTGTGTGTGTGTGTGTGAAGTACCTACCTACCTATCCCCTGTCGTGTACAAACTTGTTTGGAAACAGGCTTGACTCCTGTCTCAACTTCTCACGGTGTCAGTATGGCACTAACCGAGTTTTCCAGGCAGTGGATGGAGGGATAGATGAACGTGGCGGAGCCCATCCCTCTCCATACACCAATGTGCATGCTGGGTATGTTCGTGCCATTCAAGCCACTAGCCTAAGCTTGCCCACCCTTCGGGGTTAAGAGGGGTGGATGTTTTTACGTGTGCGCAAGATGGGTGTGCGTTCCGCAAAGACTTTAAAAGTTTCGTCCAAGGAACTTTTGGAGCAATGGCACCAATCATCATCGTTCATCCAAAGAACTCTCGGAGGAATGGAATCAGTACCAATGTTTACTCCAGGGCAATCTTCTCAAAGAATGCACCCTGCTTACGAAAGAAGGGTGGGCTCCGATAAGTTCAGCTTTAACCACGACACACTGCCTGAAAAAGTCATTTCCATGCATTGCCTTAACTAACAACTCCCTCACGGAGATTATAAAGGACAAGTCAAAAAAAAAAAAAGGCACACAAGTAACACTGATGGTCTTGGATCTGAAGTTTTGTCTTGGTGCCTTTCTGCATGATCTTGAAAAAACCTTCCCCCCATGGGGATCCCGGTCTTCTGGAAATTCTGTACGAGGAATTCCTCTTTTCTATCCCTCCTTTGTTTCCACCTTGTTCAACGTTGCTTTCTTCTGTCACCTCTTGTCTTGTCTATTTTTTGCCGTTTTGGTCTATTTCCTGGGTTTTTTTTCCAGAAAGACTTAAAAGATAACAATTCTCTCCTAGCCGAATGTATGCACTGGCCTGACCTGTCTGGTGCTAAACAGCAGTACAACGCATTTTCGCTCACAATAGACAGAAAACAATAGTAGCTGTCTTAAAGTACTGTTCGACGACGACGACGACGACGACGACGACGACGACGACACGAAGAAGAAGAAGAAGAAGAAGAAAGAAGAGAAGGGAGGAGGGAGGAGGAGGAGGAGGAGGAAAGAAGAAGAAGAAGAAGAAAAGAAGAAGAAGAAGAAGAAGAGGAGGAGGAGGAGGAAGGAGAAAAAGAAGAAAAAGAAGAAGAAGAAAAAGAAAAAGAAGAAAAAAAGAAAGAAACATACGTTTTGCTGCAAGCTCAGCTTGTTTCAAGTGAAAAGGATAGAAAAAATAGACCCCGACCCCCTTAAAAAAAAGACCGAAAAAAACGAACGAAAAGAAAAGAAGAAAAAATTGTATGTACAATCTACTTCCACTCCCTCCCCCCTTCTCCTCCTAGCCCTTCCCCTACTCTTTCCGTCCATACCTTTCTTTGTAGATAACAACTAGCTTACCCCATCATGCAACTTGGAGGAGACTTTCGGGTCTTGTAACGCAGACTTTGCGACCTTTTTTCCGTAACGTGTATCATGACAAAGCAATACGAGGCAATTAGGCTTCCCGTAAAACGAGCAGAAGTGCAGTTTACATGGTGGGAGTTACAGAAAGTGAAGGCTTAGAAAAAGTAGTAGTGGTATAGTAGGGTAGTAGTAGTAGTAGTAGTAGTATAGTAGTATAGTATTAGTATATATAGTAGCAGCAGCAGCAGCAGAGTTGTAGTTGAAGAAGTAGAAGCAGCGGCAGTGGGGCAGCAGCATAAGTAACACAGAAGAAGCAATAACAACAATACAGACAAGTATGGATACATTAAGTGATTAACCCTGCATAATTCTGTGTGGAAAAAGCTCCTCTCTCCCCTCTCTAGCTCTCCCTCTCTCTACCCCCCCCCCCCCCCCCCACACACACACCCCCCCCCCCCCCCACACACTCACACACTAACTCTCTCTCTCTCTCTCTCCTCTCTCTCCACACACACACACACACGTCTGATCTGATATCACTATTTAGTGGAACGGACGTTAAACTGAAGAGCTAACACACACACACACACACACACACACACACACACACACACACACACAACACACCGTGTGCGTGCATACAAACACGCGTGCGCACAAAAAAAGGGGGAGGAAACATATAAAACATAAAATATACAAGAATGAAGACAGACAACAGAGGAACAAAAGCGGGGCAAACTGGAAAGGCGTAGGGCGGAGCGGAGGGAAGAGGGACACAGGACTGAACAAACAGCCCTCGTCAGTCCTCGGACACAAGTTATGGAGAAATCTGCAAACACTCACTCCCCCTACTTAGCACACAGGGTCCACACGACAGGCATGAATAATAATCATAATCACGTCTCCATGGAAAGTCACCCCCCCCCCCCCTTTTCTGTCGTTAGAGCCACATGTGTTTCATTATGTCATCGGTTAGGACTCCATCCCCCCCCAGCCTCCCCCCTGCCTCCCCCCCCCCCACGGGCCCGAAGCAGAACGAACGTACAGACTTGCCAGATGTCCCTTTGTGAGGGTTATGATTGCTAGCATGACATATCGAAACATCTAGATTCTATCCTGGGAAAGCGGGTTGACTTCATAGTGTAGATCTATAGGCGAAAACGTACATTACATGCTATCTGCGGTTATCTAAGACGTTGAGGACCGAAACATTCGCTAGGGGAGCAGGGCAGGGGCGTGTATTCTCCACCCACCTTCCCGAGTCTTTTTTTCCTCCCCCTTTTCTTTTATTATTTCGAGGATAATGGAAAAAGCACAATATATATATTTTTTTTTTTTAATATAATACCACTGATCCAGTCCCATGTGTATGCACTTCCGTTAATTTTGTCATCGTTCCCACTGGACACAATGACCTACTCTTCCAAATGCGGAACAGGTTTTTAACGTATGCGCAAGATGTTCTGGGTGCGTTCGGCAACGGGACCTTCGGTTATATTAAATATGACTCATCCGAAGGACTTTGGGGGGGGGGGGAGGGGTAGAGGTGGCACTGATGTTAACTCCAGGGGAAAATACCCTCTTGAACAGGATTAATGTAACATTTGTCTTTTTTTTTTTTTTTTCAGTGGGAATGGGGAAAATGTCGTTTTACTGTCAAATTAGATGTGGATGTTGCCATTGACGTCACGCATGATCCGACGTCATGAGGAATAAACGTAACGTCTAGAGGAAGGCTTTCTTCTCTGAAAAAATATTGTGCCACTCTTCGCTGAGGTCTTTTCTTCTGTCATCCTGTTCTCAGAACCACGAGCGCCGAGAAAGAATGAACACCCCTGCTCAGACAGAGAAACAGACAACAATAGTTGCTGTCTACTCTGAGCGTTCCACGACGAAGAAGGAGACAGAGAAGAAAATAACCATGTATTCAGAACTTTCCAGATTTTAAAGCGTTACAGCCACACCACATATTGTACTGACGTTACACTTGCCCAAATGCAACTAATGCATAATTTAACTATTCAAATTTATGTACGTAAACCGATTGTGGGGCAGAATGTCAGCTTAGTGATTAGAGTGCCACACCCCGACCTGAGGCCACTGAGGGCGGGTCTGGTTCGAGTCTATGCTGATGTGTCCGTTTAGAGAGGTTTATTTAATTTATTACCTGCTGGAGTTAACGTTGATCAACATTAACTCCGCTTCCCCGAAAGTCTGGATGAGGTTATAACCGAGGTCCTGTGAGCAAATGCATGCAGAAACATCTTCCGCACATGTTGATTGATAAAACACCGTCCACCCTTCGTTATCTCGGAGTGGGCTAACCATGCCTGGTGACATGGATAACAAGAATAATTATGATGTATGTACCCCAAATCCAATCATTCTTTTTCTTTCTTCCTTTATACTTTTATATCGAGGACAATGACTTAAGCACTAAAGCTTTTTTTTTTTCTAACATCCAGTCCTCGTGTGTATGCACTTTCGTAAATTTTGTCATCTGTTCCCACCAGCACACAATGGCCTACTCTTTTGAAAAGCGGAACAAGATTTAAAGTGTGCGCAAGGTGTTCTGCATGCGTTTGCACACAGGGTCTCAGTTTATAGTCTCATCCAAAGGACTTTTTTGGGGGAATAGAGTCTGCACTGATGTCAGCACCAGGGAAAATAAAATCCCTTCGAACGGAATCGAACCCGGGTCGTCAGACTGCGAGCGCAATGTTCTAACCACAAGCCCCCCCCCCCCCCCCCCCCCCCCCCCCCCTTATATTCACGTCCTGAGAGTGATGGGCTCTGCCAGGTTGGTCTTGCCAACGGCACACTGGCAGAAAAATGCTGTGCATGCAGTGCCCCACTGACTCCTCAAGGAGCCAAGGGAGAAGTCAAGTGAAGTGAAGTGAATAGTTCAACGAAGTCTGTGACACAGAGCAGGTGTCGTGTTACTGCAACAAGCTTTTGTTCAAACTGAAAAATGCAATGCAAAACCACTCAAAAATTTAACAGAGCAACAATACACTGACAGCTTTATGTTGTCTCAAACACAGAAGCTTAGCATTAATTATTTTTTTCCAGATAGCTGGCGAATGCTGTGAAGTATTCTTGAAATGAAAAATAATGAAACAGATTTTTTCAATATATTTCCAATTGTAACTGAGTCAACAAGTGCGCACAAGATGTGCGTTTTCAATTCAGTTAAAATCAAATAAGTTGATGCAGTTATAAAGTATAATAAATCTCAGCGGAGACTTTCGATGTAGGGACTTCAACTAAAAAGCAGGGAAACGTTCCATCTCATTCGGCTATTGGTCACAAACTAGTAACATTGAGGAACGTGTGTGTTCTTACACAGGATTTTAGTTTATATTAATTAACCACATCGAACTTCTCATTCAAAGGATTTTCAGGGAAACAGACACTAGAGTCTTACAATATTAATCTTTGGAAAAAAATTCCCCAAATAGACCCATCATGACTAACCACGAGCCCCCCTCCTCCCCCCCCCCCCAATGAGGAAAAAGAAACTAGCATATATATGTTGATTAATATGCTCAGCATTTCTCAGGCTGACTGACAGGTTGGCACCACGTTTCGCTATGCACTAAAACCAGAAATCTTTGACTGGACACTCTCCTGAGACCGGTCATAAATCTGCCTCTTCATTCACAGCGCTTGATTAACGTTTATTTATAGCCCAACTGACTGCAAGGACCGCATCAGAGTGCTCAAACGATACAAGGCAATGGAAAGAGAGAGAAAGAAAATGCTGGTGATGTTGATCTGAATAATCAGCTGTTGAAAATATTGACCAAGTTACAGTTGAGTGGATAGAATGTTTCACTTTCCACCTGTGAGGTCTTACATATAAGTCAAGGGTTCCAATCTCGGCAGTTTGTTTTGTAAAATAAGGGGGGGGTGGGGGGGGGGGGGGGGGGAGGGGGGGTATGGCACAGGGAATCTATTCAGCTGGGCTACTAGTACACTGATAACACTTCAACACTCTACAACGAATAACACTTCAATCACCTACACACCACTTCACACTTCACACACAACACTTCACACTTCAACACATTACACAACACTTCAACACACTACACAACATTCAACAACACAACACTATACATTCACACACTACACAAAGTGATTCAACACACTACAACAACACTTCAGTATACAACTACTACGCCAGACGTGCAAGTGACTACACTTACTGCTACACTACACTACACTCACTACAACCCTACACGCAACACAACACTACACTACACTACTCTACACTACACTCTACACTACACAACACTGCACAACACAACACACACACAATAACCAAGACTAACTTCTTGGTGTCGAGGTTCTTTTCCCTACAACAAATCAACAATGTCTTACTCACAACCCCAGTACATGTAACATTTCAAGGTCAGGTAATACTAAAAGAAAGGAAGTAAAAAAAAAAAGTGGGGGAGGGGGGGGAGAGGGGGGGAAGACTGGGGGGGGGGGGAGGTGAGGAGAGACGATTCAATCAGTGTACTTTTCGTTCTGTGGATGGCTGCGTACCATCTCAGCTGCCAAATCAAAATTATGGGTTTGTCTACACGGAAAGAAAGGGAACGTGTGGGTGAAAGGGGGTGGAGGAGAAAGGGGGTGGTGGTGAAGGGGGTGGAGATTCATGTGCAAGACCTGTGCTGTGGTCTAGCGAATAATAACAATAGTAATAAGGTTGACAAGGTAAACGAGGGAGGGGGTGGGGTCAGGCTTGGACAATACACAATTATACTGGGTATTGTGGTGTGCACTCTCTTGTGTGTGTGTGTGTGTGTTTGTGTGTGTGGTGTGTGTGTGTGTGTGTGTGTGTGTGTGTGTGTGTGTGGAGAGAGAGAGAGAGAGAGAGAGAGAGAGAGAGAGAGAGAGAGAGAGAGAGAGAGAGAGAGAGAGAGAGAGAGAGAGAGAGAGAGAGAGAGAGAGACAGACAGACAGACAGACAGACAGACAGACAGACAGACAGACAGACAGAACAGACAGACAGACACGTATGCACACATGCATATCATGAACTGACTTTACTGTATAGCCCATGTAAGTTGCTGACCTAACATCTCGAAAATAAAATTCACTACACGCCTGTCTATGAATAAATAATGCTGATAACATGAACATTACTTGGCAAGTCTGTTGACATGCACCTCTCGGTGATAAGAATTTTCCAGCATACATGTACTATACATACAACGCAGTTACTGTGATTGTTCTCCATGGGTTGGGCAGGTCACGGGTTTGACTGCCATTCAAACCCGAACCTTTCCCCTACCCGCTAAAACATGAGAGTGAGTGATAGTCTGGATACTAGTATTTTAAGATGAGACAAACCAAGGTTCCGTACACACCGTAACTTAGTGCACGCAAAAGAACCCCTGACAAAAAGAATGTTGTTTTCGGTGAAAATTAGGTAGACAAATGCCTCTCACAGGGGCACACAGTCTACATGTGCTGACAGGAAAGGTGACCAGGTGGGGGGGGGGGGGGGGGGGGGGGGGCTGAGTGATGCTGCTGCTCTTGTAAAGACACGCTCCTAAAAAAATCAAAGGGAAAAGAAAAGAAGCCCCTTAAGTTCAAGCAGAAAAAATCTGCCGAGATTCCAACTGAGTGGTATACTATAAGGCTTATTTATTATAACACGAGACAACACAACGCAAAACAAAGCGTATCTTTCGTTTCAACCTACTGCACGCACATCTGATTATCACTATAATCAGTATCAAACATATTGGACATCATCAAATTCTGTAAACTCAGTTATCATCCACAGAGAAAAATGAGAACAGGGAAAATGAGGTCGTGGTGGCTTAAACTTAAAGTCAGTAAAAATCAGTAATACTGCTTCAACGGTTAACTGTACAGTTTACATGGAGTAACATTTACAGATTTACTGGTGGTAGTTTGACGTGGAATACTCTGTTTTCTCATTTAAAACTTCTACTGCTTTCTTTGTGTTATTGAACATTGTGATTGTTTTGTTTGTTTGTGTGTAGTCCTTACAATATTTCCCTACCGACATTGGCTATACTCGCTCCTCAGCGGGTACCAGGAAACAAAACCAGTGCCATTGACAGCCACTTCAGCCAACAGAAACGAGACGCCAGTACTGGCAGTAGGCTACCTTAAAATACACTCGGTGTAAAGTCTTTGTGACAAAGTTAAATATATATAAACCATAACACCGCCAACAGAAGGTTGAGAGGATGTTCGATGTTTCCGATTCATTATTTCAAAGAAAACTGGTAATATTTCTCATAAAACTTACTGCTTTTTTATCCCCCCCCCCCCCCACTTTTGATAAGGACCTGGTGCAGAGAAGGCACTGGCTTATCCAAATTACCATCAACAAAACATTGGGAACTTCTCTCTCCCCTCTCTCTCTCTCTCTCTCTCTCTCTCTCTCTCTCTCCTCTCTCTCTCTCTCTCTCCTTCTCTGACACACACACACACACAACACACACACACACACACACACACACACACACACAGAGTAAAAGAATTTGATTTGATTTGATTCAATTTGACTCTCTCTCTCTCTCTCTCTCTCTCTCTCTCTCTCTCTCTCTCTCTCTCTCTCTTCTCTCTCTAATCACGCACTAAACAGTGGGGGAGGGAGGTAGGAACTCAAGTGAAAGAACGGGGGTAATGATACTGAACACCATTTTGGTATAATTTGCACTGCTAGACAGACCTACACGCTAAAATAGTGAAAACCACCGTGTGTCAACTGTATGTACACTCCACTCCATGTGTCTGGAGTTCATTTGGCAATGTCGGCCTGAAGTTTTGGCCCCCGTTTTCAGGCTTTCAAACAACACCACTGTTGACAGACTTGGCGTCGACCGCTTTCCTCGGGTCCTTTGTAACCCACGGAAGGCGATGGACTGTTTGCTTTAAATCACTGCCTGAGTTAGAGCACAAACTTCGGCCTTTCCTCTGGTCTGCAAGAGGTGTTGAAAAGACACCCCCTCCCTCCCCCTGCTCTCCCCTCTCTCTGAGTCAGTCTCTCTCTCTCTCTCTCTCTCTCTCTCTCTCTCTCTCTCTCTCTCTCTCTCTCTCTCTCTGGTTTATTACTGTTGTTAGTTAGAGGTGTTTGTTTTTTTTAAATTGATGTAATCCCTGATAAGCTTAGGCGGGGACTGAATGTAAAAGAAAAGCAGACGAGTGCTTATTCATTGTCCTCGAAATAAAAGAATTTGCCTCGCCTTCTCTCTCTCTCTCTCTCTCTTCTCTCTCTCTCTCTCTCTCTCTCTCTCTCTCTCTCTATCTCTGTTCTCTCTCTGTCTCTCTCTCTAAATAATAATAAATAAATAATAAATCAAATCAAATCAAATCTCTCTGTCTCTGTCCCACACACACACACACACACACACACACACACACACACACACACACACACACACACACACACACGCACGCACGCACGCACGCACGCACACACCCAATTATTTTTTCTGGAAACTTTGCTCTCTGTGTAACACAGTGTAGTATAAATCCCCTCACTCCCACCCCACCCCCCGTAATCCACACACACCTTCACACACAAAAAAACGACACCACTGAAATAAAATCAAAGGCACTAAGCTGCGCTACCAAAAAACTTTGGAAACCAAAACAAAAAACCCCAAAACAACGAAACAACAACCAATTCTTGATCAAACACCTAAAAAAAAAGAAAAAAAACAAAAACCGATAAAGGAACACACTTTAGACTCACCCACTCGCCTAGTGTACAGTCCCTCAGATCACTTTCGATCAAGGCAAGAAGCAGACGATAACTTTTGACTCAAGCGATTCCGTGAGAGGAAGAACACCGATTATCAATCGAACGATCACTGGCGAAATCACACCCACATTTTTCCAGCCAAGATGATCACTTAACTAATCGTCATCGCCATTTCTCACACAATCCTTTCCACAACAAGAAGGCGACGTAGTAATACTCCACATGCACAGGTAAAAAAAAGAAACACCACACACCCAAAACTCCAGCGCACTGAATTCATTCAAACGCACTGACTCTCACCGCCATTGTCGCCTAGGAGTCACGTGATCAGGGCCGAACGCAGATGAGAGCGGCGCGTGCGCGAGACGAGAGGGAAAGAGAGTGGGGGAGGGGGGGGGGGGGGAGTGGTGGAATGAGTGAGATTGAAAGA
>CM060323.1:59101293-59103793 GCA_030674155.1 Stramonita haemastoma | reverse complement strand
CGCACACGAACAGCATCACCATCCACGCAAACTGTCGGAAACTATACAAGGACGGATAGGAAAACTGGAGTCCTGATTGGTGAGAGAAGAGGAGGGATACCGGAAACGGAAGTGGTGGTGGTAGAGAGGCACTTGAATGGCGGCCATTACACAACGCTTTTCAACCCATGAAAATCCCAACGTTTTTTTCCAATGTCAAGAGATTTTCTTTATTTCTTGCAAATCTTTCTTGCTACTTATTCGAAGAAGTTGCGACTTGTGGATGGAGAACTCGTATATTTTGCATCTAACCACAAAAGCTTTAGGCACATCTAGGATTTTTTTTATCAAAGGAAGGAAAGTAAATGGCTATACTGTTGTTGAGCATCAACTGTATGCTAGGTATCAAAACTAAAATCAAACAATAAGCTGCTGCATGAATCACAAAACATTAGTCTTGACTTTATCAAAAGATGAATGAAGGCTTGCAGAATCTCTCTGCTGGTTTCTTAACGAAAAAATTAGCTTGTCAAAAAGCAATATTCTACAAAAATTGCCATCATTCTTTAGATTTACTCTCGGACAAATTAGAAAGCTTCAGAAGTCACATGTCACAAAATGGCTTCCCACGTTTGATCCCTGAGAATCTTGAAAACCTGAAAAACACAACAAAGTTGTTTGTCACAAGAAACAGATTGAAAGAAACAGATTTATTATCAAAGTCTTTTAAAAGCGATATCTGGCAGAGAATCTTTTCTTTACTTTTTGCAGTAATATTCTTCGAAGCCAAAAAAAACAAAATATTCTCAGGATATACACAAATCAAAAAAGATGCACTAACAGAAATACTATCTTCAGCAAAAATGACCACATAAAAAAATCAGAAAATACTGATGAAAGAGGGGGCGGACGCATGCGATAAAACCAAATAATACATTGACTGATTTTTCGAATTAAAACGTTTCTAATTTTCAGATTATCATATAGAATTTATGTGATTCGGCTGATGTTGATATTGTCAAGGTTTGATTCTGACCTTGGCATGGTCTGATGTACCTTTGACAGTTTTCACTGTTCTCTCTGCTCTTTGTCTGCTTCCTCTTTCGAATGTATGTTGATGTTGTTATTTTTCTAACTCTCTTGTTCTGTTGCTGCTTGTTGTTTGCGCGTCTGGTTTGTTGTTGTTTTAGGTTGGGTTTTTGTTGTTGTTTAATATTCTTCGTATCCTGAAGTCGTATTGTGTCGGATGAGGCCAGCAGGCAGACCTCCTGCGGAGTTACAAGCACAGGAGAAGACCTGACACTACATAGTCTGCCCAATATGAGAGCAGGCAGGAGAGAAAGAAGACTATTTGCTTTACAAGAATTACACTCTTGGGGCTTCGAACTGAAGCAAAGGAGAGTTGATCTTTCACATGTTTGGGGTTGTTTTTTAAAAAGGTATCCCCGTCTTTTAAGGCATCATCTTCTTAGCTGTATCATTATTGTTATTATTATCAGTCATCTTCGGTTGTTTTTTTAAAAAGGTATCCCCGTCTTTTTAAGGCAATCATCTTCTTAGCTGTATTGTTATTGTTATTATTTATTCAGTCATATTGAGATAGTCTGTTTTGTTCTTTGGAATGTATTGTAAGCGAATCACTAGCCGTCATTGAAATTGATGGTGTACTAGCATATACAATGTTTCGTGTTGTTGCAAGGCTTTTATTCCTATGTTACGCTTGTTCATTACATAACGATGAAGAGAACTGTTATACCAAAAATATGCCATGGCATCTACCATGAAAAAAAAGGTACAAGTGACATCCCGCTCATATTTTAACCATCTTTTCCTGTCGGTGTATTGGGTTAAGAACACGGTGTGTTCAGTAAACATTAGATCAACAGAGGTTAAAGAGTTCATAAGAAGCTATATACAAACATCTAATAGTTATAATAATCTCTTCTCTCTCATCTCCATCTGCATCTCTCTCTCTCATCTCTCTCTCATCTCTCTCTCTCTCTCTCTCTCTCTCACTCTCGACTGGCGTCTCCTGTAGTAAATCTGTTCAGAAATCGGTTAAAATTCAATGATTAGAAGCATAAAACTTTAATGTTGTTAATGATAAAAACAACTGTTGTCTCTAAATCAGAATCTATTTAATCTCTCTTTTTCTCCAAATACTAACGTTTCTTCATGCTTTACGTTATAATCCAATGGAAATTAAACATAGATATCTATTATAGAAATTTAACATCTCTTTCCAAATGATCAAAAACTGTTCAGTTCTCTCATTCTCCCTCTCGTCTCCTCCATCTTTCTTCTTCTTCTATTTCTATTCTTCCAACTTCCTCACTCTCTTCTCACCTCTCTCTTCTCTCTCTCTCTCTCTATCCTAGTCTGAGAAAATTTTAAAAATTTATATCATAATTGTTTTGATGAAACAATGTGATTATAATATACTCCTTCCCAATATGTATTAGTAATGATATTAATCTGTATTCCCTTACTTCTCTCTCTCTCTCTCTCTCTCTCTCTCTCT
>CM060323.1:59083597-59098693 GCA_030674155.1 Stramonita haemastoma | reverse complement strand
TAAAATTTGAAATAAACTTTGGCCACCCAAAAAAATACAAACCCTCGTGAAAAATGAAAAGGCAAGACCAGGGAAAACAGAAAAAAGGCAGACCCCCAGCTTCCTAAATGGCAAAATCCCCGAATCCGTGGCATGGAACAGAAGTCGCGGGCCAGCTAGGCAGGACACATGGGAAGGAGGATCATGTCGGGCATTGGGGGGGGGCAAACACAACGGGTGATGCACAGGTGAGCAGGTGAGAAAGATTGTCCGCATAAAACCACAAAGTATTAATTTTTGTCTGAAATTGGGAGTTCTCCCCAAAACCCCAAACCCCCCCCAAAAAGGGTTTTGTTTTTTTTTTTCCCCGGGGGTACGGGGCATTGTCTGTTTTCATTTTCCCACCCGAATATGCAAGGAAATTCCCTTGTACCCGTGGAGTCATAGAAAAAATTAGGGACTGTTTTTTTCTCTTTTTTTTTGTTCCCTACCCTGACTCTAGTTTAACAATTGATTTTTAGTAGGGGGACATTTTAACCATTTAAAAGGTACTGCATTCCCACTTCTGTCTAAAAACAAACAAGGCATACATTTTGTAAAAAAAAAAATAAAAAAAAAAATGTATCCGTTCCCCCACACAATTTGGGCCTATCCTCCAAAAAAGGGAACGGTTTTAAATTGTGAAAAAAGATGTTCTCCCTGTGTTCCCCACTTTGAACCTCGTTTATAGCCCCCCCAAGGGGACGTCGGGGGATGGGTTAGCTCTGATTTTTACTCCGGGGAAAAACCCCCCTAAAAAGGGGTCCCTCAGTGAGGGTTCAAACCCTGTCCTGCTCCTCGCTAAGCTCCTGGGGTTTCACCAATGGGAGATTTTTCGTTGAAACCTGTTAGCCCCCATTAAAGTAGCGGGTTCCCTTTTTTGGGGTATGTTAAACACGATACCAATGTGCTGTGGTTTTTTCAGGGTTCTGTTCTTGCCTGCAAAATCCTATTTTGTGAAAAGGAGAAGGGTTTTTAAAAGTTTTTTTAAAATTTTCGTTTTTCGTGCTTGGTTCTCCCCAGGGCCTGTTTTTTTTTCCCACCCAAAAACTTTCTGGGGAAGGGGACAGTCATTAAAACCTCCAGGGTTTCCGGTGGTATTTTAACTCAAACTGTCAAATCAAACAACCTTAACCATAGGTCCCCCCCCCCCCCCAATCAACACTGATACCCTGACTTGTTCTAAGTTGCGTTTTGGGCCCAAAAAATGCTCCCAACCCTCCTGTTTTTAAAACCAAACACCAGCACCCATATGGAAGTGGATCTGTTCATCTGTGGTGAGTGGTGGGGGTATCGTTTAATTAATTAATTGTTTATTTATTTATTCTTTTATATCGACGACAATGGAATAAGCACTCATGTGCTTTTTTTTTTACATCCAATCCCCATGTGTATGCAGTTTTTTTTGTAAATCTTATCATTTGTTCACCTGCCAGTGACAGTTTTCAGCTTGTCATCTTTCATGCTCCTATTAACTCCCCGAGGTCGGAATGCAGCTACCTTAATGATGGGAGGGGGGAGGGGACCGGTTGCATACGCAAAAAAAATCTCACCGTTGGTGAACCTGGGAGGTCGAGTGGAGGAAAGAAAAATAAACCTTGAAGAACCAGAAATGTGAAGACTGAATACGTATGTACGGATTACCACTACCACCACCACCATCACCACTACCACCACCATCTTCACCCCACCCCCACCACCACCATCACCACCACTATCACCACGATACCATCCCAACCACGCCAAATAGGTTTTTTGTTTGTTTGTTTGTTTATTTTGTTGTTATATTTGTTTTGCTTGGTTTGATTTGGTTTGTTGTTGTTGTTGTTGTTTTGGGGGGTTGCTTGTTTGTTTGGGTTTTTTGTGGGGTTTTGGTGGGTTTTTTGGGGGTATCTTCTGTAAACTTCGTCTAACGCTCAGACAGCAACTATTGTACGTACAGTATCATCGGTTATCAAACAAGAAGCATCGCCTGGTTCTCTCTGGCATAGTTAGCCTAGAGCAGGTAGGTAGCGCTTAATTGTCAAACCTAGATGCTATTTTCTGGGAGAATGAGGGCATTGTATCGGGCATGGAGTTCTTACTTCCCTTTTGATGACGATGACGACGATGTCGACGACAGTGGTGAAGAAGATGGCTTGAAGGAAGGTGACTAGCAGTTTGAAGAAGAAGACTTCACATAACTAACAGTCACCCCTTGAAACAGAGAGAAGGCAGAACAAACAGCACCATAGGCTTTGTTTAGTCAAGTCTCTCTTTCTCTGTTTGTGTCTGTTATCTCCGTGTCTTTGTCTCTGTCTCTATCTGTTTGTGTGTGTGTGTGTGTGTGTGTGTGTGTGTGTGTGTGTGTGTGTGTCTGTCTGTCTGTCTGTCTGTCTGTCTGTCTGTCTCTGTCTCTCTCTGTCTCTGTGTGTGTGTGTGTGTGTGTGTGTGTGTGTGTGTGTGTGTTGTGTGTGTGTGTGTGTGTGGTGTGTGTGTGTGTGTGTGTGTCCTCTCTCTCTCTCTCCTCTCCTCTCTCTCTCTCTCTCTCTCTCTCTCTCTCTCTCTCTCTCTCTCTCTCTCTCTCTTTGATGTCCATGTTTTATGGTATGTTTTGTTATATGGCATAAATATGTAATATGTATGTTTACATAGACGGATGGTTAGACTAAGCCTGAATCCACAATCTTAATCTTTTCAGATCTATATCAAAAACATTCATTCAGTCATTCATTCATTCATTCAGTCAGTCATTATTCATCCATTCTTTCTTTCTTTCATTCATTTACTCTCTCTCTCTCTCTCTCTCTCTCTCTCTCTCTCTCTCTCCTCTCTCTCTCTCTCTCTCTCTCTCTCTCTCTCCTCTTCACCCTCCCCCTCTCTCTCTCTGTAGCACTTACACAACCTCTCCAACCCCCCCCACCCCTACCCACCTCCACCCCAACACCCCCCAACCACCCACCTCCACCACCCCCAACCCCCCAACCCCCACCCCCCTAGGCTGATTTTCTTTCAGGCATAACCAACAACAGCAAGTTTAGAACGTTGAAGCCACGACCGGCAGATGACAAGCCCCAGTTAGAGATCTTGAAGAAATGAAACTGAGATGAGCTGAGCATTGTTGAGAGAAGCTGAGGAGAAGAAAGAAGAAGAAGATGATGATGAAGACGACGAAGAAGAAGAAGAACCTTCGTCACCCCTCAGAGCACCCGACAACGTCTACCCTGCAGCCACTGCCACGACAGGACACCCACCCCTCCCCCTCACACACACACACAAACCCATCAAAAAAAAAAAGAAAGAAAAAAAAGATGCACAGCCTGGATGGAGCAGTTCTCTCCCTTGGGCAGAATTGTTCCAGAGGTCTCTTGATGAATGGCAAAAGGCTGGAGTTTCTTTCTTTCTTTCTATATCTCTCTGTCTTTCTTTCCATCTCTCTGCTTCTGTCTGTCTGTCTGTCTGTCTGTCTGTCTGTCTGTCTGTCTGTCTGTCTCTCTAAAAAGTATGAAATACTTATTCTGTAACCCTTGAAAAATAAAGATTATTTATTCATTCATTCTCTATCTCTCTCTCTGTCTCTGACTCTCTCACTCTCTCTCTTCCGTCTCTGTCTGTTGTCTGAGAGAGAGGAGAAGGAGAGAGAGAGAGAGAGAGAGAGAGAGAGGAGAGGAGAGAGAGAGAGAGAGAGAGAGAGGAGAAGAGAGAGAGAGAGAGAGAGAGAGAGAGAGAGACTTCAAGACTTCAAATGATTTAATGTTCATAAGTGAGAGAGACAGACACAGAGACAGAGAGAGAGAAGAAGAGAAGAGGAGAGAAGAGGATGTTGTGGAAAAGAGAAGAGGAAGGAGGGAAGGAAGGAAGGGTGGAGGGGGGGAGGGGGGACGAGAACACGGTATGAGATGAGGGTGTCACTGTCGTGTGCGAACCACGTCTTGGGCTGCCGGAGGGATATACCCTTATCAGCATTCCCATCCCGCCCATGAAGAAGATTGTCTGACGTTCTGCTCTGTCACTCGCAGTCTCCGTGTCATTTCAAAACTTGTTCAACAACCTCCTCTCCCACCCACCACCCACCCCCTATCACCCCACCACACACCACACTCGCACACGCGCACAACACTCTCTCTCTCTCTCTCTCTCTCTCTCTCTCTCTCTCTCTCTCTCTCTCTCTCTCTCTCTCTCTCTCTCTCTCTCTCTCACACACACACACACACACACACTCACTACACACACACACACACACACACACACACACACACACACACACACACCACACACACACACACACATACATACACACACACACACAAACAGACACACACATTTTTTTTTTGGGGGGGTGGGGGTGTTTAGCAAGCCTCCCGCATATTCCCTCTCCATCCCTTCCCTTCTCTTCCATCCCTTCCTTGTCTTCTATTTCGTAGCTCTTTTTCCCTGGAATGGCTTACCTAAGGCGTTTTCTTGCTCCTTCTTTCTTCCTTCCTTCCTTCCTTCTTCCTTCCCCACAGAACACACCCTACCCTGGCAAACTTCAGCTCGGTTCCAGAACTATACAGCAGAGAGATAGGAGAGAATTTCCCTTCCAGGCCTCGAAGATGACCAGCGTGGGGGCAAGGGTAGGGTAGTTAACATCTCGCAACGAGGTTTGTCTCCCACAATATTTTCTTTTCCTCTCTTTTTTTTTTTTTTTTTAATATAGTTATATTTGTATTTTCTTTAGCATTGAGTGGTATGTATAGTGTAGTGTGAGGTAGGGTTGGTATAGGGTGTGGTGGTGTGTGGTGGTGGTTGTTGTGTGTTGTGTAGAGTGTAGTGTAGTTGTAGTATGTAGTAGTAGTAGTAGTAGTAGTAGTAGTAGTGTAGTGTAGTAGTAGTAGTAGTTAGTAGTAGTAGTAGTAGTAGTAGTAGTAGTAGTAGTTGTTGTTGTTGTTGTTGTTGTTGTTAGTGTAGTATGTAGTAGTAGTAGTATAGTAGTAGTTGTGTGTTGTTGTTGTTGTTGTAGTAGTAGTAGTAGTAGTAGTAGTAGTAGTAGTAGTATAGTAGTAGTAGTAGTAGTAGTAGTAGTGTGTAGTAGTATTGTTGTGTTAGTAGTAGTAGTAGTTGTAGTGTTGTTGTTAGTAGTAGTAGTTAGTAGTAGTAGTAGTAGTAGTAGTAGTAGTAGTAGTAGGGTGAGGAGCCAGCCTCTTTTTTGTCTATCTGTCTCTGTCTGTCTGTCTGTGTGTCTGTTTGTCTGAATCTGTCTCTGTCTGTCTCTGTATTTGTGTGTGTGTGTGTGTGTGTGTGTGTGTGTGTGTGTGTGTGTGTGTGTGTGTGTGTGGTCTGTGTCTGTGTCTGTGTCTGTGTCTGTGTGTCTGTCTGTGTCTGTGTCTCTCTGTGTCTCTGTCTTCTGTCTGTCTGTCTGTCTGCTGTCTGCTGTCTGTCTGTCTGTCTGTCTGCCTGTCTGTCTGTCTGTCTGTCTGTCTGTCTGTCTGTCTGCTGTCTCTCTCTCTCTCTCTCTCTCTCTCTCTCTCTCTCTCTCTCTCTCTCTCTCTCTCTCTCTCCCTCTCTCTCTCTTTCTCTCTCTCTGTAGCGGGGGAAAGGTCATTTCTCCGAGCAAACAATTTTCTGGCAAGATTAGGTTTGGGCTGTGAGGTTTTGGCGAAGAATTGAAAGAAAGAAAAGAAGGATGGAAGGAAACAAGAAAGAGAGAGAGGATGGAAGGGGAGGGTATAAAAATATTCCTATAATGCTCGCTCTTCTAGTTCGCCTTCTGTTTTCTGATCGTTTGGTCTTTATGATATTGTGCCTCTTCCTTCCCCCCCCCCCCCCCCCCTTCAGCCCTGACCCTCCCCCCCCTCCTTAAATAAAAACCTGGCTATGGCGTGGTGGCTGCTGTTAAGTTAAATTTGGGTGGGGGAGGAGGGGGATTGATAACTGATGGAAATTTTGTGTGTGTTTGTTTGTGTTTGTGTGTGTTGTGTGTGTGTTTTTGTGTGTTTGTGTGTGTGTGTGTGTGTGTGCGTGCGTGTGGGTGTGTGGTGTGTGTGTCGGTGGTGGTGGTGGTGGGGTGGTGGTGGTGGTGTGTGGGGTGTGTGTGTGTAGTGTTGTAGTGTGTGATTTTGTGTGTTGTGTATGTTTGTGTGTATGTGTGTGTTTGTGTTGTATGTGTATGTGTAGTGTGTGTGTGTTGTGGTGTGTGTGTGTGTGTGTGTGTGTGTGTGTGTGTGTTGTGTGTGTGTGTGTGTGTGTGTGGTGGTGGGGTGTGGGTGGGGGGGGGTGGTAAAAATCGTGGATTTTTGTTCTTGTATTTTGTTGGTTTGGGGGGTTTTTTTTCTGAAATATTTTTTTTTTAATTGTACACCACTTTAAGTCCGGGGCAATTTCTCTGCGTAAAATTCGGGCTGCTCTTCCCGGTGAGAGCACGTCGCCACAAGAGCAGCGCACCATTATCTTTTGTTTTCTTTTTCCTGTCTGCAACTGTATTTCATTTCCTCTCAGAGTGGCTTTTTTCTACAGAATTTTACCAGGAACAACTCTCTTGTTACCGTGGGTTCTTTTACGTGCAGTAAATGAGTACTACACACAGTACCTCAGTTTATCGTCTCATCTGAAAGACTAGCACCCAGACTAGACCACCACTCACGGTCTAATGGATGGGGAAAAGTTTCGGGCACAAATGGGGATTGAACCACCACACTCTTGAAACTCGGACTTTTCGTTTTCTAGGCAGGTGCGTTACCTCTAGACTATACCGATTCATTATTATTCTAATAATAATAATAACAATCATCATCATCATCATCATTCTTCTTCTTCTTCTTCTTCTTCTTCTTCTTCTTCTTCTTCTCCTTCATCTTCATCATCATCCTCATCATCATCTTCAACCACGCACCACCACCCCACCACATCATCATCATCACCACAACGCACACAACCCACCACCTCATCATCACCATCATCACACACCACCACCACCACCACCACCATCATCATCATCATCTATCATCATCCCAACCACCACCACCAAATTCAACAAGTAGAAGAAATACAAGTACTGCGACGACAACAGCAACAACAACAAAACAACAAAGATTGAAATAATGATGAAGATGACGACGGTGGCGATGACGATGTTGTGAAGACCAAAATGAGCAGCTGTGTCCAGCGAAGTCAGCACAGGCTAGTGCTCAGATCAGAGGACCTGACCCCTGCAAAGCACTGGACACTGGTCAATAGTTCCACATAGAACCGACAGTGTGGTACAGTCTTCACTGTACACCACCTCACAGCCACACACACACACACAAGGACACACACGCGCGTTCGCACGGCATACAACACACACACACACACACACACACACACACACACACACACACACACACACACACACAACACCTTTTAATTTAGCTTTAACGTTTATATCCCGCCCCCAATCACCACCTTCCACCCTACTCTTACCCCCAACCCCCAACCCCAGTTTCTACAGTGTTAGTCCGAGAAATTGTAGCAGAAGAAGTGACGGACCGCTGCTGTAAATTAAGGATAAACACACCGTATTGTCTTCACAGAAAACGACTGGTCTACTTCCACTGTCCTCTTCCAAACCTTCTTCCTGACATGAGGCAAAGGCTTTCGGAACAATACGTCCTCTTTTCTCTCTCTTCTTCTTCTCTCTCTCCTCTCTCTCTCTCTTCTCCTTCTCTTCTCTCTGTCTCTTGCTCTCTCTGTCTCTCTCTGTCTCTCTGTTCTCTGTCTCCTGCTCTTCTCTCTGTCTCTCGTCTCTCTCTGTCTGCTCTCTCTTCTCTGTCTCGTCTCTCTGTCTCTCTCTCTGTCTTGTCTCTCTGTCTTCGTCTCTCTTGTCTCTTCTCTGTCTGTCTCTCGTCTCCCTCTCGTTCTCTTGTCTCTGTCTCTCTGTCTCGTCTCTCTTCTCTTCTCTCTCTCTCTCTCTCTCTCTCTCTCTCTCTCTCTCTCTCTCTCTCTCTCTCTCAGGGTTTCGGCACAATTCGACTAAAGGCAATTTCAGCACAAAAGATGCCAAAAGCAAAACAAATAGCCCGCAGTCCATCTTGTTGAACTTCTAGCGATTCCTGCACTCCCCACCATTTCATTTCGCTGTGTTAATCATGTTGACTCTCTTGCCTGGGAACAGGTTGCGAATGTTTGAAACTTAAAAGGGCCGACTTCTACCCTTTTATTTATTTGGGAGGAAGCGTTGTTTTAGATCCTTGGTATAAAGTTTTAATGTTGAAGACTTGCTACAAAAAGCTACAGTAAATGAATTAACAATATTATAAAAGTCTCACTAAGAAAGAACGACTTACCGTGCATACATTAAAAAAAAACCCATTTCTAACACAATCGTTCAGATCTATCCTCTGACCGCCTCTTCACGACAAAACCCCGTCCCCAAACAAAAAACAACAACATCATCAATGACGTAGTCCTCAAGGACTGCTGACGCTGACATCTAGGAGATCATTCTTTTACAAAGCGTGAACCGATTTAGCGTCTTCGTTTGAACGTGGATGTCAAATCCACACAACCAGGGGCGATGATCAACAAAAGGGTGTCATGGGTCTGACATACAAGGCGATCCCCCACCAATATTGTTGTGGACAGATAGCGAGAGATCGGTGTCGGAAGCGTCTCTCTGGAAATGGAGAACACGAACACCAGAAGACGTTTCCCTACACCTGTGTCTAAATAGCCATGGGCTGTTTTTTTGGGAGGGGGGGGGGGGGGAGACGAGAACGAGAAGGGGAATATGTATGTGTGTAAGTACGTATGTATGTATGTATGTATGTATGTAGTGAGGGAAGGAAGGAGAGTATCGTTTGCGGAGATGAAACTGAAACCGGGATACCAGTTCCTTGTGTACTTTTTGGGGGCAGGTCGGAAGAGAATGCTACAAGATGACTGACTGGTATAGAAGCAACAGAAACATCTCACGGTTCCAGGTTGTTTGTTGTCTTGTTTGGAATCTTACAACTGTATGTAATGTATCCTTTTGGGGTTTCTCGTGTTGTGTGTGTGTGTGTGCGTGTGTGTGTGTGTGTGTGTGTGTTGTGTGTGTGTGTGTGTGTGTGGGTGTGTGTGTGTGAGGTGGTGGTGTGGTGTGTGTGTGTGTGTGTGTGTGTGTGTGGTGGTGGCTGGTTGTCGTGTGTGTGGTGTTTGTGGTGGGTGTGTGTGTTATGGGGGGGGGGGGGTAGTCTAGTGTTATAGCGTTGTTCGAAATTTCATGGCCCAGGTTTAAGCCACCACCGAACACCCGTTTAAAGAGATTTTTTTCCCTAAGGAGTTAACATCAGTACTAACACCCCCCCCCCCCCCCAAAGTCCTTACAATATCATTATCAATGGTTGTTATTTCCCACTTCTGTGACTCTTGTTATACATATTTTAACAAAGTGGTACTTCGACGGTCTACTAGGGATAGGTGAAGGTGCGAAGGTTTTGTTCCAAAGCTTGAGGAAAAAACATTTTTAGTAACAGTAAATACTGAAAAGGAATGATCTCACCTGCTGCAGATGGCGTCTAAATTCTGGTTGAATGACCTGAGTATTTAAATTCAGCCTAAAACATGTCGCATAGCCAGTAAAACTACCCCTGAAACTAGACTGCTATTACTTTTTTGGAAAATTGTACACAACGTATATCGTAGTAACATATTGCGTAACAAGTTAGGCATAAATTCATCACCAGCACCTTCATCAACAGCAGCAGCAGCAGCATCGTCGTCGTCGTCATCAGCAGCAGCAGTGCATCACCATCATCCCGTTATCACCAACACAATCATCATCATCATCATCCTCACAACACAATCATCATCCTCAGCTCATCATCATCACCACACCACCATCACCATAATCATCATCATCACCAAAACCACCATCATCATCATCGTCACCCCACCACCACCATCATCATCATCGTCACCACCATCATCATCATCTTCACCATCATCACCACCACCACTATCATCATCATTGTCACCACAACCATCATCATCATCATTGGCACCAACACCATCACCACCACCACTATCATCATCATCGTCACACCACCACCACCAACACCATCACCACCACCACTATCATTCAATCATCAAAGCTGTGTTTGTTTTTTGTCAGTTTGCTGGGGTAGGGGAAGACCCTTCTCTCAAGAAACAGACAGATGGCGGCTAGCAGTGTTTTAACAGTGGATAAACGAACACTAAAGAATCTGGCATCACTCTAACAAAGTCTTCAGCATCGCTCCTCTGCACTGGGCTACAGCCCTGCTCAGCCCACCCTGATCCCTCTTCCTCACCCCCCCCCCACTCCACCCCACCCCTACCCATGCCTGATTCATCCCCTCCATCCACCCCGATCCCACGTGCACTGACCCGGGTATGACCTCCACACCATCTGTAATGACATAAAGACACTGCAGCCTCTCTCACACTACAGAGCTTGCTGTGGCCTGTTTGCACTTCGGCCCATCTTTACAGCACACACTGTGGACAAAACCCCGGTAATGTCCCCGTCCTGTGCCCACTGGTCATTTCACCACGCAAGCATTGAAGACAGGGGTCAAGCCAAAACAGGACAGCACGTGCCGCAAAGCGTTGACCAATAGCCCCCCGGTTGGACTGGTCACTGAACCAGATTGTTGAAACAGGAGGAGGAGGGTAAGGGGCTGATATTGTCGTCTGCTTTGTGTAACGGTTTTTGTTGGGTTTCTTTTAGGATGATCGCCCCTTTGAGCGTGGATGTATTATAGTCCAAGCTTTGTAGGGGGGGGGGGGGGAGGAGGGTTGTTACAGTGAAGTCTGCTGGACTAAGCTGTGCATAAAAAAATTATGACATGACTTTCTTTGATTTAATTAACGTCTGTTCACTCGGAGTGATCTTAGAAAATTATGACAGTGTGTTGGAAAATGTACAATGCTAAAAAAAAATATACCCACATTTTATATTTCACTGACATTATTCTAGTTCTTCTTCTCCTTCGTTGTCGAATGCTTAGACAGCAACTACAGTTGTGTATCATAATAAGCGAAAATACGTCGCACTGCTGTTAAGCCCATGAAAACTCAGGCCCAGCGCATCTCACTTAGACTTGGGAGAGAACTGTTGTCTTTTAAATCTTTCTGGAGAAAACAGGCTGGAGAATGGACCAAGAAGGCAGAAAATAGATGAGAAGGAGGTGACGAAAAGGACAGAAATAAGGCAGAAAACAAAAAGAGGGATAGTAAAGAGGGGATTCGTGGCACAGAATTTCCATGGGGGGATGCTATTCATACTGACAGACCCCCTGCATCCACCCTGGGGGATGATACTTTTTTTTATTTAATTTTATTTTCATTTTATATTTCATTCCACTTTAAGTCACAGCAGATTTCTATGAGTGAAATACGGGTTGCTATTTCCCGGGGGGGGAGCTTCGCCACAAGAGCAGTGCCACCCTTTTTTTTTTCTTTTCCTGTCTGCAACTGTAGATCTATTTGTTTCCTTTTCGGGGTGGTTTTTTTCTACAGAATTTTGCCAAGGACAACTCTCTTGTTGCCGTGGATTCTTTTACGTGCGCTAAATAAGTATGTGTAACATACGGGACCACGATTTATCGTCTCATCCGAAAGACTAGCACCCAGACCACCACTCATGGTGTAATGGATGGAGGAAAAGTGTCGGGCCTAAACAGGGATCGAACTACCGTACACTTTTGACCTGGAATTTTTGCTTTCTATGCATGTGCGTTACCTCTAGACCACCGATCCACCAATAATTGTAGGTAGCTAATATAGCTGACATTGTGATGTGCATCCACACAGTCATTCGGATGAGACTATAAACCGAGGCCCCGTGTGCGAACGCACGCAGAACATCTTGCGCACACGTTAAAACCCCGTTCCGCCTTTCGGAAGATCAGGCCATCGTGTGCCGGCAGGAGCGGAAGACAAAATTATAAAAAAAATTGAAAAAAACAGTTTGCACACAGGTGTCGTGTTTAGACACCATCCCTGAGGAAAAATCGGGGAGTTGGAGTCCCCAGGACGGTTCGGGGCTGTATATGGCAACGTTCTGGCGGCTCCTGCGACGATACTGGAATCATTCGTCTCGACGACTGCCTTTCCAATAGATCGCGCAAGCACGCACGCACGCATGCACGCACGCACGCACGCACGCACGCACGCACGCACGCACGCACGCACACACACACACACACACACACACACACACACACACACAAATCCCAACCAGTGACATAGAAACTAAACATCAAAGTGATAACAGTAAGACAAAATACAGAAACAAAATAATGGATGACTAAAGGAAATTGTTATTTCTTTTAGAGTTGAGAGAGAGAGAGAGAGACAAGGTAAGGCAAGGCAAATTCTTTTATTCGAGGATAATGAATAAGCACTCATGTGCTTTTTAACATCCAGTCCCCGCCCAGAGAGAGAGAGAGAGAGAGAGAGAGAGAGAGAGAGGAGAGAGAGAGAGAGAGAGAGAGAGAGAGAGAGAGAGAGGAGAGAGAGAGAGAGACAGACAGACAGACAGACAGACAGACAGACAGACAGACAGACAGAACAGACAGACAGACGAGACAGAGACAGAGAAGAGAGAGAGAGAGAGAGAGAGGATGCAGCACATCGTGAGGAGAAAGAGCATCCCCATTGTGAATTCAGAGCAACAGCAGCAACAGTTGCAACATCAGTAGCAGCAACAACAGCAACAGCAGAGTAGTGAGGATGACAGAAGTAGCAGTGTGTCTCTTTGCAAACCTGCCATCAAAACTGCAACAACGATGCTGACGAGAAAAACAAGACAGAAAAAAAGAGGAAGAAAAATGAAGTTTTAAAAAATTGTAGACAGAGAAGTTACGTCAATACACGTATCATGGAGTTAGAGCACATCACATTTTTAACTTTCTGAGTAAACCGCACACACGTACTTATTCAATTTGTTTTTAATTCTTTAATTTCCAGGACAGTAGAATAAGCACTCAGGTGCTTTTTTTTTTAGGCTAGTCCCCATTCCCACATGCACACAATGGTCTACTCTTATGAAAAGCGGAACGGTTTTTAACGTGTGCGCAAGATGTTCTGCGTGGTTCGCAATAGGACCTAGGTTTATAGTCTCATCTGCTAAGACTCAACTCGCTAGTGCTTGTGTGTGTGTGTGTGTGTTCATATTCCCATGAATCTTTTACTCCCCAACAGTGTCACACACTTAAGCACATTCGCATCAATATTCAAACTTTTGCTAATTCCACAACTCCACCAAACTGTCATCAGACTGAAAAATCCTTAGATAGATAAGAAAACAACCAACCTCTCAACAGTGGCGGATGATTATGCAAACATGATTATGCAAATGAGCCAAGCCCGAGGCGTCTGATTGGTTCTTCTTGCCATAAGGCTTTTGCATGGGTAAAGACCATTTCCCGTCAATTATATCTTCATGAAATATGTATGAAAGGGTATCAAAGTCCAGATGATTTTGGCAAGCAGACTATTTTGGCTTTTGTTGCTTACTTAGTTGCCAGTCTGGTCAGGTTCGCTTGTCGTGCTGAACATTTCTTGAGGGGGGAAAGAAGTCCACTTTCATTCGTTTTATTTTTCCTTCAAGTAACTCATTTTAAAGTGATTGAAAACCCGATTGTGGTAAATTTAAATAAGGTGTAGATAATTGTTATCTTTATATCATCATGCTTCGGCTACTTTGATCCTATGTCGGGTGACTGAAGATTGGTATCAATTTAATGTTGCTTTTTTTTCTTGGTAGAGATAACAGAAGTCATCAGATGGCGTGGATTACTAAAAAGATGTGTGTGTGTGTGTGTGTGTGTGTGTGTGTGTGTGTGTGTGTGTGTGTGTGTGTGTGTGTGTGTGTGTGTGTGTGTGTGTGTGTGTGTAGCTTTCTTCAATTTAACGTCTCTTCACTCATAGTGATATTAGACGTGTGTGTGTGTGTGTGTGTGTGTGTGTGTGTGTGTGTGTGTGTGTGTGTGTGTGTGTGTGTGTGTGTGTGTGTGTTATCCCAGCTTGTTCTTCTTTTTGCTTGTTTATTGTCCTTACATCCCATCTCTAGTGGTAGCATGTTACTATGCATGTATAACAGATGACAAGAGAATGGGAACATACAGAGTTTTGTTTTGCTTGGTCTCTGTTTTAAATAGTACGTAAAGAAAGTGAAGGCAACAGATCGAACTGTCGTGGTATCAAGAAGAAGAAAAAGGATTTGAAGAAGAAGAAGAATTTCGAAAAAGAATTGCAAAGAAAAAACATGACGACGCAGACGAAGAAGAAGAAAAAACAAAACAAGAACAAGAACAAGAAGAAAAGAAGAAAGAAGAGGGAAATTTGAAGAATTTGGAGAATTTGGAGAAGAAGAAGAAGAAAAACGAAAAGAGAGACAAGAAGAAGCAAGAAGAAAGAAGAAGAAGAAAGAAGAAGATTGAGAAAAGAAGAAGAAAGAAGAAGAAAAGAAGAAGAAGAAAAAGAATGAAGAAGAAGGTGGATATGGTGAGGGATGGAGGAGAAAAACAGAGGTCACTCACCTTCAATCTCCTCAATCAAAACACTGGGAGAGGGGGGAGGGAGGTGTATTTTGTTTTTTGTTGATGTGTTTTTTGGTCCATTTTTTGTTTCTTTTTTTTTCATACATGCAAGGCAATTATGAACTGAGTGACCTTCGCGTCGTTTGATAACTTAGCCTTTCTTTTTGTGTTTAAAGATGGAGATAGAAATACAACTGAACAATATCAATATAGAGACAGGTAGGCAGGACAGAAGAATGTAGATAGATAGACAGACGGAAACAGGAAATAGATGATTAGATAGATAGATAGATAGATAGATAGATAGATAGATAGATAGATAGATAGATAGATAGATAGATAGATAGATAGATAGATAGATAGATAGAGATAGATAGATAGATAGATAGAATAGATAGATAAAAAACGCTTTGACGCTTTGAACAATTATTGTCATTGTCCATTGTGGCCTATTAATAAGGGGGGTGAGGTTACTGTACCTTTTTTGTTAACGCAAATAACTGCTAAGAGAAATTACATGATACATTTGATGTAATACAAAGAAAAAGTTATTTATAAATGAATACGACTATGA
>CM060323.1:59071097-59078597 GCA_030674155.1 Stramonita haemastoma | reverse complement strand
AAAGAAAGAGAGGGATAGAAAAGAGAGAATTCCTAGCACATATTTTCCAGAAATGGGAATGCTATTAATGACAGGCCACAGGCGTCCCCACGGGGGGGCTTGTAAAAAGGTAAAGGTGTCCCATAACCTATGTGGTCGTTGGGGAGCGAGGTGTCAGAGACCTCAGCTTCTCTAGGGGCCAGCATATTTAGGGCGGCACCCATCTCCTCTCCCTCGCTGCTTTACCTCCCTGCCCTAAAGAGGGCAGGTACCATTTACAGCTGGGTGAAGTGGAACCCCCAGGGAAAACGAAAAAGAGGAATGCCAAGAAACACCTGGCGACGTGACCTTGAGGCAGAAACAAGAAGATGGGATATACCTGGAGACAGCTGGAGAGAATAGCCCAGGACAGAGGACTCTGGCGGACTGTTGTCGGCAGCCTATGCTCCAGGGAGGGAGTGATTGGGGCTAAGTAAGTAAGTAAGTAAGTAAGTAGGTGGGACTGTACTGAAGCTAAGGCGTACAAACGATCACCCATCCACTTGGTAACCACGCTCAATGCTGCTTAACCTTAGCTTGGGGAAAGCGAGTGCTCTGACCACTGAGCTGTCCCGTCCCAATTACGACGTATTATAAGATCCTATTTTTTAATATTGTGATGGGATGATATATTTCATCACGTTGAGATATTTGTACGGTACCATTTTACATACTGATTGTAGATTTTGAGGCGAGAATGTTATTCTTTAATTATTGATTGTGGTATTGTATATTCTGTCGTGTTATGAAGCGATTCACTTTTACAGCATATTGTGAGATATAATAGGCCCATGAAACACTATGTATTTTATGTTTTATCACATGTTCTGATGATGTGATATTACAATTTTCATTGCATGTCATGATTTTATCATACTACATATTGTATGTTTTGATGTTATGTCACCTTGTTGTTATTTATTAAGTATTACAATGTTGTGAAACAGTTTATATTTATTAAGTATTGCGATGTTGTAAAACAGTTTATATCTTATAAATAATGCAATGTTGTAGACTTTTTATGATTTGTAATAACATTGGCATGTTACGTGGCATTGCAAATTGTGGCGTTGTGGTATCATAATGAAGTTATCTATTACTTCTTTCTTTATGGCTTTTGTTGTTGTTTGTTTCTTTTTCTTTTCATTGTCTTTTTTTTTTACATTATGATACCCCCCCAAAAAAAAATTGAGCGGCAATAACTAGCGTCATATGAACAACAATATTCACAAGAAAAAAAGATAAAAAAGCACGAAACAAACAGTATCAATAACCATAACAATAGCAAAAGCCCCCTCTTAAATACACTGTCAATACTGCATTATCATAAGTTTGAAATTTTAAATTCGTTTTCAACTTAGTTCACAGTCGTTTCTTCTTCATCGAACGCTCAGACAGCAACTACTGTCTGTCATATGAGCCAAAATGCGTTGCGCTGCTGTTAAGCGCCTGACAAGTCGGGCCCAGCGCATCCAACTTTGGCGTGGGAGAGACTTGTTATCATTTAAGTCTTTCTGGGAGAAAAGGCATAAGAATAGACCCAGAAAGCAGAAAACATACCAGAAAGAGGTGACAGGAAGAAGGCAGAAACAAAGAGAGAGATAGAAAAGAGGGAATTCCTAGGACAGATTGTAAAGAAGGTGGGGATGATAATTTTGAAAAACAGACAGTAATGATATACATCATCAACATTCAGTTCGATTTTTCGTATTTAAAAAAATCGAACTTAATGTCAAAGTCATTCAGATGAGACTATAATCCGAGGTCCCGTGTGCGAACGCACGCAGAACGTCTTACGCACACGTTAAAACCCTGTTCGTCCTTTCGGAAGAGCAGGCCATCGTGTGCCGGTAGGAGTGGATGACAAAATTATCAATAAAAAAAACCAACAACATGCATACAGGTGTCGTGTTTAGACACCAACCCTGAGGAAAAATCGGGGAGTTGGGAGTCCCAGGGCGGCTCGGGGCTGTATATGGCAACGTTCTGGTGGCTCCTGCGATGGTACTGGAACCATTCGTATCGGTCATTGCCTTTCCAATGGATCATTCCAGTGGCGTGGAGAGGTTCTGCTGCATGTGTAACAGCTTGCCCTCCATACTTACTTACCCAGGCTTTGCGCTCTAAAGACTAGAGCGCAACTCCATAGTCTTCCGAGACTGATGGGTGCCTACTACTACTACATCAACAATCTCAGAGCCAATATCATGCTTACACAACAGAAAAAGCATGTCTAACATACATATGCAATGATGAAAAAAATCATGAAAAACTGTACATTTCATGAGAACACACATGAAACAAACACATCAAATACAGATCATAACACAAGTTTGCATAAGCATTGAATTGCTTTAGAATTGTAACATGCCCAACATCCGGTGTTGATATTTAGGGAGACTCGCAGCGCCAAAACTGGGATGACTTGCAGTGACCACAGTCACTAAATCGGATATCTCCGCTGGGACTATAAGATAACCAAAACAAAACAAAGCAGTCAAGGATAAGATATATTCATTGTATAAGATATATGTTACATAAGATACAGAAAATCCATTGTATTTAAGATGGGGAGAGGGGGAACAGTACAAGGACAGACTGACAATTATTAAAGTCAATTATATGACAGATTTCCAATGTGACACACACTCTTAGTTTTCCACTTCATTTCTTCGTAAGACGAACTATATATGTTTTAATTTTAGCGTTGAAAAAACAATGATACTGCCCTGAGACATAAAGACACAGACTCAAGAGAGGAAAACTGTGGTCAGAGAAAGAGGGAGACAGAGACAGAGGAAGATTTTTAAATATATATATTTATTATTTTATATCGAGGATAATGGAATAAGCACCCATGTACTTTTTTTTACATCCAGTCGCCGTGTGTACGCATTTTGTAAATCTTGTCATCTGTTCCCACCGGCACACAATGGCCCACTCTTACAAAAAGTGGAACAGGATTTAACGTGTGCACAAGATGTTCTGCGTGCGTTCGCACACGGGGCCTCGGTTTATAGTCTCATCCGAAAGACTTTTGGGGAGAGTGGAGTTAGCACTGATGTTAACTCCAGGAGAAAAATCCCCTTGAACAGGATTTGAACCCGTGTCGCCAGACTGCGAGCGCAATTTTCTGACCACTAGGCTATCCCGTCCCCACGGGGGAAAATAGTACAAAGGCAGACTGTAACAAAGACGGAAATCTATGATAGATATCCAATGCGACACGCGTTATTTATTTACCTGTTTGTATTTTCATAACAAGAGCTATCTACTTTGATTTTAGCGTTGAAAAGACAATGATACTGCCCTGAGACACAAAGACAGAGACACAAGGGAGAAAAACTGTGGTGAAAGAGAGAGAGACACGGACAGACAAACAGACAGACAGAGGGAGAGACAGAGAGAGGGGGGCAAGAGAGAGATAGAGAGGGAGGGAGAAGGAGAGAAAGACACACACACACACACACACACACACACACACACACACACACACACACACACACACACACACACACACACACACACACACACACACACACACACACCAACCCCCCTCCCCCCCCCAAAAAAAAACAACAACAACCCAAGCCGAAGAACAGACGATAATATAATACAAGTAGAGAACATTCCAAAACGGTCCAGCTGTGCAAACCACCATCCCCCATCCATCCATCCATCCATCCATCCATCCTGCCATCCTGCTTTGCCTCCCTGCTTGCCCCACAGGCACACTCAAGTGAGAGCGCATGTCCACAGCACCCCCCCACCCCCCTAGCCCACCCCCATCCCCCCCCCCCACAACACCATCAGTGCCACAGCAACCAAATCACACCCGCCATCAACTTCTCGATTCTGCAAACTCTTTAATTTAATAGTTTTCCATTCTCTGTCAACAGCACAAGTCAGGGGCTGGCCGGTGCCAGAGTCTACAGACTCGGGGGCATGGTCTATAATCACTCCGGCAAGATGATTTCCAGCATATCGACAGACAGAGCCAGGAGATCAGGAGTCATCATGCTTGTAGTAGTTGTGGTAGTGGTAGTAGTGGTTGTTGTTATGTATGCAAGGATGTAATAGGGTTTGTTTCTGTCGTGACAGATGTTTTGCGAGGAGGAGATGAGTTTGTAAAGTGTGTGCAGGGGGGGGGGGGGGGGGGGGGGGAGGGGGGGGGGGGGGGGGGGGGGAGGTGGTGGGGGGAGGAGGGCGTGGTGGGTGGTGTGTGTGTGTGTGTGAGTGAGATGATGGAGTGATGTGAGAGAGGTGGTGTGTGTGTGTGAGGGATAGAGAGAGAGAGAGAAGTGTGTGTGTGTGTGTGTGTGTGTGTGTGTGTGTGTGTGTGTGTGTGTGTTGTGTGTGTGTTTTAATGAAGAGAGAGAGAGAGAGAGTGTAGTGTGTGGTGGTGTGTGTGTGGAGTGAGAGTGTGTGTGTGGTGTGTAGGAGAGAGGAGAGAGGAGAGAGAGAGAGAGAGAGAGAGAGAGAGAGAGAGATAGAGAGAGAGAGATGAGGAGCGATCGAGAAGACGATGAGAAAGAGAGAGATGACGATACTGAAGAAAATGCAAGGTATCGCATACTGAGACAATCTGTATGACAAAGGAAATCACTATTATTGAAGCACAACACTGTCACGTCTCACCATATCTGAGCATCCTGTTGTAGGTGGAACATGTTAATGGGGTGTGTGTGTGTGTGCGTGTGTTGTGTGTGTGTGTGTGTGTGTGTGTGTGTGTGTGTGTGTGTGTGTGTGTGTGTGTGTGGTGGGTGAGGGAGGGGGAGGGAGGGAGTGGGAGACGGGAAAGGGAGGGAGAAATGACTCATAACACAAAACCTAGAAAAATTTAAGATGCCAGGAAAAGACAAGGGAGCGAAGAACGATAAAGTAATGAACGTTATGTCCCGTTGCATACTTTTACAAACCTTTACTTTCGAATTGTTGTTTCAAGGCTAGAGCAAAGCAATGTCTTTTATTTACATTTTCATCCCCGAAGTCGGAATGCAGCTACCTTCATGATGGGCAAAAACAGGTCGCATGTGTAAAATCTCACCATTTGTAAACCTCGGAGCTCTAGCTGAGGAACGAAAAAAATTACAATTTCAATGTGTGTGTGTGTGTGTGTGTGTGTGTGTGTGTGTGTGTGTGTGTGTGTGTGTGTGTGTGTGTGTGTGTGTTGTGTTCTTGCTGTAAGGTACCACAGCAGGTTGAGTTTCAATCACCGCTGGGACCTCTGATGAGGGCTCATCCAGGAGCCGGAAACTCGAGTCAGGTCAGGCCAAAGGCATGGTTCTTACACAGAAATGCTTACAATGCTGCCACTGAAAGACATTATTCCCTAGAATTTATTTTCATTTCATTTTTTTATATAATTTGAATCGTTGATAAGTCATTTTCAAAATGATTGAGAAGTTGGTACCTGCACTTGTCTTTCCTCACTACTTTTTCCTCAATAATACTTTGTGGTCAAGTGGGAATTGCATCTCTAGTAGATCCAAGTGTAGGCCATTTATATTTTTTCCCCAGCTTCTTTTGCCTGTGCATGCACTTAAAGTGTATTGCAGTGTTTGGGTTATTATCCAGCTAAGACTGACCACTTGGCTGGATACAAACTTTATGACCTCCCTTGCATCCTTTAATAGGATCCCCAAACTTAAGGCACAAAGATTCACTAGGAGCTTATTTTGTCTTATTCATTTTTTTCAACATATATTCTAAGCATATTTTCTTTCTCTTTTTATCATCATCTTTTGAGGGAAGCTTCAAAAGGCCACAGGAATATCAAATATTCCTTTGAATGCAATTGACACTTTTAAATTTTGAAAAGTGTCTTGCTGTAAGGTACCACAGCAGGTGGAGTTTCAATCACTGCTGGGACCTTGATGAGGGCTCATCCAGGAGCCAAAACTCGAGGCAGGTCAGGCCAAAGGCAGAGTTCTTACACAGAAATGCCTACAATGCTGCCGCTGGAAGACATTATTGCCTAGAATTTATTTTCATTTTTTGTTAAAAATAATTTGAATCTTTGATAAGTCATTTTCAGAATGATTGAGCACTTGTCTTTCCTCACTACTTTTTCCTCAGTAATTTCAATTATTTTTCTTGATTATTTACTTGATTCCTAAGTTTTTCTTTCTTGTTCTATCTCTTTAGAATTTATGTGAGAAAGAGAGAGCTTTGGTACATGGAATAACAATAGAGCTGAATTTAAACGCCGTTTGAATCTGTGTAAGGTAAGTTGGGGACAGGATAGCTCAGTGGTCAGAGCCCTCGCTTTCGCCAAGCTAAGGTTCAGCAGCATGGAGTGTGGTTACCAACTGGATGGGTGACTGATCGCAGGCCTTGGCTCCAGTACAGTCCCCCAGTTCACCCAGTAAGAAATGGGTACCTGCCTTCTTTTGGGTAAGGGAAGGTAAAGCAGCGAGAGAGAGAGAAGATGGGCGCTGCCCTCAATATGTTGGCCCCTAGAGAAGCTGTGGTCTCTGCTTCCTCGCACCCCTACGACCACACAGGTTATGGGACACCTTTACTTTACCTTTAACATGTTGCAGACGGCATTTTTATCTGGATTTGTATTTGTGTTGGCACCTGTGTTGCTTCCTCCTTTGCTTTGATATGATTTGCTGACGTTTTTGTGTGCTTTATGTGGTTTTCTTTTCGTTGTTTTTGTATGAATGTGTGTGTGTATGTGTGTGTGTGTGTGTGTGTGTGTGTAAGCGGGATGAAAAAAAGTGTATACACATTTTTTCACGCTTTTACCCTCAATAAAGATCATTTTAACTTGACTTGACACACACACATACCCCCCCTCTCCCTCTCTCTGTCTCTCTCTGTCTATCTCTGTGTCTTTGTCTCTCTCGTTTCATTAAAGGACCTCCCTTGAGAAACTCCGACATAAGCAGCAAAGTAAGAGGGATATCATTTCTGGACTGTTTGTTTTCAAAACCAATGTGCTCAATGCGAGAGTGATAAGGAAAAATATATCTAGAAAAAAACCCATCTTGATTCATTGACTCTTTAACACAAAGAATGTCCTCCTTGGTTGATAGGGGGTGGGGGTGAGGATGGATGGTAGGGGTGTAAAGAGCAGGGATGGGCAGGAACTGAGAGGGGTGTGGGTGGGGGATGGAGGTAGGTAGGTAGGTGGGTGAAGGGGGGGGGGGGGTGCTGAAGATATTTTTGTTTTGTTTTGTCTTGTCTTTTTGGTTTTGGGGTTGTTTTGGGGTTTGGGGGTGATTTTTTTTTTAGGGGGGGGGGGGTGATTTTTTGGCTGAGAGATAGTGTGGGAGCTGGACCACACACTCGCACACACACACACACACGCAAACACATACACATACACACACATACACATACACACACATACACACATGCACGCACACACATATATATTATATACACACATAATATATATATATATATATATATGTATGTATATATATATATATATATTGCATATATATATCAATCATATTGAAAAACAAAGAA
>CM060323.1:59041097-59058597 GCA_030674155.1 Stramonita haemastoma | reverse complement strand
GGTGTTGGCTTGGGGTGGGTGAGGGGGGGGGGGGGGGGTGTCATCGAAAGGGGTTATGATGCTTTTATTTCCTTTTGGTTTCTGTTCTGATTATGAAGTTAAAGGCAGATTTCGTTTTTGATCGGAGTTGGTGTGTGTAGGTCTGGTGGTTTGTTTTGTTTTTACCTTCAGGAAATGAGCTTGAGTGTGACATTTAAGCTTTCGATCCGTGTGTCTGTGTGTGTCTGTGTGTGTCTGTCTGTCTGTCTGTCTGTCTGTCTGTCTCTCTGTTTCTTCTCTCTCTCTCTTCTCTCTCTCTCTCTCTCTCTCTCTCTCTTCTCTCTCTCTCTCTCTCTCTCTCTCTAATATTGAGTAGCAAATACCTTATAGCTATTAATTTTAGGATTAATAAGGATTTTAATTTACAACGATGATTAGTGTAAAAAAAAAAAAAACCGCGGGTCCTGTGTGCTGACGCACGCAGAACATCCCGCACATGTTAAAACCCTTTCCGCCTTTTGGAAGAGTAGGCTATTTATGCCTGGTGGCAAGATTTGACAAAAATGACATGCCCTGCACACTGAAAGTATACTTCTATTGGCATCCTTTAGTCTCGTAAGACTACTGAGTTGAGCTGTAGGTGTTCATTCTGGCACAGCATCGGTTGTGGCTGGCCAGTCCAACACGGGAATGACAGTCCCTTTGGCAGAGGGCACAGATGAAGTCTGACGCTGGTCTGTCTGCTTGGTCTGCACCCTTTCTTCTCATACTTATCTGCCATGAAATGGTGAAAAACATGTTTCTTTAAAAAGGGTTTGTTTTGTTTACTTTCAATTCTTAAAATCAAATCAGGAATGTAATTACTCTTTTTATTTTTTATTCTTCATTTATTCTCATTAATGTTCATCATCTCTTTAACTTGATGACACAGTGTGTAAAAAGCTTTGTGATATAACTTGGTCAGAAGGCTTTGTGTCTCACTCTTCGTAAAACACTCTTGTCACAAGGGTGAGACTGAAATACGACAGGGCTTGATGTTCTTCCCCTGCTCTGCTGTTATTGACTCTGTGTGTGTGTGTGTGTGTGTGTGTGTGTGTGTGTGTGTGTGTGTGTGTGGCGTGTGTGTGTGCGTGTGTGTGTGTGTGTGTGTGTGTGTGTGTGTGTGTGTGTGTGTGCTACTTCTACTATGAAATCTGGGCGGGGTTTTGACGTGTGATCAAGATTTTCTGAGTACTGTTGTCACACGGCACCTAAGTCTCGCCTGAAAAAAATTGCAGTCTGAACAAATGTTACACACTCCATGGAGAAAAAATCCACAACAAAATGTTAATTGCAGAAGAAGAAAAAAATCATGAACGAATATTAACTCCAGGAGGATAAAAAGTCCCTGCACTAATATCAACACCAGGTGAAAAAACTCCGAACAAAAAAAACTCCAGACAAAAAAAAACAACGAAACAAGAAGCTTCAAGCTGCCGTCCTAGAGTAAAGAAGGCTGGAACTCGCAACCCTCAGAGACCGCATATCACGAGGTCAACGCTCTAGCCATTAGGCCATTACCCCCACCCCACCCCCTTCCTTCCCCCCAAAGGGCTATAACTTTTGCCCACGTCAGCACACTGATCTCCCTTTTCTCACCAACGTGTTGACTCAGTGGCGGTGCAGACGACAATGGTGTGTGAGGTCTAACGGCTAATGAGGAAACAATGACTAACGCCTGACACGGCTTTTAATCCCTTAATCCCCTAATCCCTCTCTCCAAACTGACGTTCATCTCCCTATAGGTACCTAAGCCCCTTAATCGTCCGTGTATGTATTACTGGTGTGAGTACGTAAATGTGTGTGTGTGTGTGTTGTTGTGTGTGTATGTGTGTGTGTGTGTGTGTGTGTGGTGCGTGTGTGTGTGTGTGTGTGTGTGTGTGTGTGTGTGTGGTTGTGTTGTGTGTGTGTGTGTGTGTGTGTGTGTGTGTGTGTGTGTGTGTGTGTGTGTGTGTGTGTGTGTGTGTGTGTGTAAGAGAGAGAGAGAGACACTTGGATGACTTACCAGACAATATAAAGGCATTGTCCTCCACTGCTTTCACTTCAGTGATATTTTTTAATGTTTCAAAAGTTTTTCGTTAAATGGTGCACAATAACAGCATATTCAAATTTAGAGCATTGCATCATAATGATCTCGTTACCAACAGGCTTTTTGCGTGAAAATTGACATCATTGCATAATATCTCGTCTTACCACAGAGAGAGAGAGAGAGAGAGAGAGAGAGAGAGAGAGAGAGAGAGAGAGAGAGAGAGAGGGTCAATTAGTCAGTTTCTTGACCAAACTGGTCGTTAGGGAGGGACGTGTTGGTCGACAGATTTCTCCAGGCTGGTCTCTCAGTCTGTCTTCAGCCTTTAGCAGCAACACACACAGCCATGTCAAGGCCGGTCTGTCCAGTCTCTGATGTTCTGCATCATTCAATACTTCATCTGTCAGCCTTTGCATCTTCCTCCCTCAAGTGTCCCCTGCAGGATAGTCTTGGCACGAAAGCCATGATCTGAGACCTGGCCAAACCACGCCAGCTTCCTCCTCTTTACAACAGCCAGAAGGTTTGTTCCCTGGAGTGGCCCAGCTTTCAGGATCACCTCTTGCCACACTGACTCACTGGTTCTGTGGTCCTGCCAGTATGTGTAGAGAAACCTTCGGAATAATTTCAGATTTGGCTTCAAGAGTGTACCCATTTCTCATAACCCCTGCTTCCAAAGAGAGGGAGTTAGTTGACCTTTGACAGTGCCAGAACTATCATGGGGGCAAGAGAACCAGCCAACAATAACAACAATAAGAAGAGGGGGAAAAAAAGAAAATCGTCTCATAGTCTTATCAAAATAAAACAAAATCTACAATTTCAACAGTTAGCTCGACTAAAAAAAAAAAATAAAAAAGTAGTGTGTGTGTGTGCGTGCGTGCGTGCGTGCTTTATACACACACACACACACACACACACACACACACACACACACACACACACATACATATATATATATATAATATATATATAATATATATATATATATATATATTATAATATATATATATATATATATATATATATTATATATATATATATAATATAAAGGCAAAGGTGTCCCATAGCCCGTAGCTCGTAGGGGAGCAAGGCGTCAGAGACCTCAGCTTCTCTAAGAGCCAGCATGTTGAGGGCAGCGCCAATCTCCTCTCCCTCGCTGCTTTACCTTCCCTGACCCTAAAGAGGGCAAGTACCCAATTATAGCTGGGGGAAACTGGGGGAACTGCACTGAAGCCAAGGTGCGCTAACTGTCACCCATCCAATTGGTAACTGCCCTCGATGCTGCTTAGCATTGGCTGGGGGAATGCGAGCGCTCTGACCATTGAGCTATCCCGTCCCCAATATACATATACATATATATATATATATATATATATATATATATATATATATATATATATATATATATATATATTGGGGACGCACACATACACGTGCACACGACACAAACACGCACACACACACCTACCCCCCCCCCCCCCACCCCACCACACACACACACACATACACACACACCAAAACCAAAACCAAACAAAAACAAAAAAAAAAAAACAACCCAAAACAAAACCAAAAAAAGCAAAAAAAAAAACCAAAAACCCCTCTTCTCAAAAAAAAAAAAATCTCTTGACCTCTCTACCTACAAGGGTTGACCCTGGTCAAAACAATGGACACTCTCGCTGATCACACAACGATAATCCGCTTGCAGGTAACCCCTTTTGTTTAGACAGGTGGCAAAGAGTGCACTAATCCCTTTGACGCTGGATTATCCAGGTGAGAACATTCTTACCTGCTGCCGCTGCCGTAACGTAATCTTCTTCTGCTGCCACTGCAGTTCCTTGTTTTATTAAGGTTACTGGGAGGTAGAGGGTGGGGTGGGGGTGGTGTTGTGTTTTGGGGGGGGTGTTGTGTTTTGTGGGGGGGGGGGAGGTTGTGTGGTTGTGTGTGTGGTGTGTTGTGTGTGTGGTGTGTGTGTGTTGTGTGTGTTGTGTTTTGTGTGTGTGTGTGTTGTGTGTTGTTGTGGGTGTGTGTTGTTGTGTGTGTGTGTGTGTGTGTGTGTGTGTGTGTGTGTGTGTGTGTGTGTGAATCCTGTGTCTGTTTTGAGATAATAAAAGCATTTAAATTTTAATCTGAATTTGGGAGATAGAGGGTTTGTGTGTGTGTGCGTGCGTGCGTGCGTGCGTGCATGCGTGCGTGCGTGCGTGTGTGCGTGATGCATGCATGCGTTTGCTGGGGGGTGGAGGGGGGCAAAGAGGCAATGCTTTTCAAGCATACATTCCAAGTAGAATAACTTTCAAATTCAATTACATTCAAATACTTTATTATGTCACAAACAGATAAATTCATGTAGATTACAAGCCGTACATAAAAGCTTTGAACCGGTCAAGGAGATCGACAACCCTGGTGTAAAAACACGCGAAGTTGGATGCGCTGGGCCTGACTTGTCAGACGCTTAACGGCAGCGCAACGCATTTTCACTGATATAACAGACAATAATGCTGAGCGTTCGACAAAGAAGAACCCAGAATATTAGGGTTTATCTTGTTAGTTAGGGAAACCACTAAACCAACCGGCAACCTTCTTTCTTTTTTCCTTATGTTGTGAAATTTGTTTTAGGTGCTCAAAATTCATGCTGCATAGAATAAAAAGGTAAAGGTGTCCCATAACCTATGTGGTCGTTGGAGAGCGAGGCGTCAGAGACCTCAGCTTCTCCAGGGGCCAGCATATTGAGGGCGGCGCCCATCTCCTCTCCCTCGCTGCTTTACCTTCCCTGACCCTTAAGACAGCAGGTACCCTTTTTACAGCTGGGTAAACTGGAGGACTGTACTGAAACCAAGGTGCGCAAACGGTCACCCATCCGCTTGGTAACCACGCTGGATGGTGCTTGGGTAAAGCGAGTGCTCTGACCACTGAGCTATCCCGTCCTTAGTACTTAAGTTTATTGTCTCACGACGAAAGACTAGCACTGCGGCCCCACCTTCAAGATATGGTGGTGTTGAGAGAGAAGAGAGAAGGAGAGAGAGAGAGAGAGAGAGAGAGAGAGAGAGAGAGGAGAGGGGGAGAGAGAGAGAGAGAGGGAGAGAGAGAGAGAGATGTTTCCTCTTTGTTCAAGAAATGGAAATACAAAGAAGATGCTGTAGAATCATACATATGTATGTTTATTGTTTGAATCACAGGACTTGCTTTTGAACCATCGGTGACACGCCCATTGACTTTGAATGCTCTCTCTCTCTCTCTCTCTCTCTCTCTCTCTCTCTCTCTCTCTCTCTCTCTCTCTCTCTCTCTCTCTCTCTCTCTCCATTTACATATTCTTAAACCCAAGCCATCCTCAATATCTGAAGAAGAAGAAAAAACAAAACCAACATTAATCATCATCATTCATTACAGGACACCAACCTCCTAAAAATAAAATAGCAGCAACTGAAAATTAATCCACCCCCACTCAAAACAACAACAAAAAAAGTCACATTCACCCAACACTCAGGTAAAAGACCAAAAACAACACAAAAAGTCACACTTGATCGCTAAGCCAAATAAAACGACACCGTGCTTTTCTTTTTGTTGTTGCCGGTTTGCACTTCAAAAGATGGGCGACGGGGGGAAAAGGGATAGAGCGACATTGAAGACTTATCTTTCAACGGTTCCGTGTCATTGCCATTATTCCAATTACCACGGCTCAGTGTCACATGGCATTGGATTCAGCCCCGTAAAGGAAAAAAATAATAAAGAAAAGAAAAAAAAAAACCTCTACTCGACTGTTTACGGTTGTTGCAACAACATCGTCGTGGCGTAAAGATCAGACTGATTCGGGAACGGACGCCATATCACGTGGCTCTGCCACTGTCGTCTGCATGAGAGCGCGTGTGCTGCGACAGTTACCGCCCTTGTCACGCACTAGTGTACGGAGGAGGGGGAAGCTGGGCGCACGTTCAGGGGAGGGGGAGAGAGATGGGGATCAGGGAATTTTCCGTGTGAGGGGATTTTCAACCTCCGTCGCCATCTTTTGCAGGTGAAAGTTTCCGGGGCAGTGAAATCAGACTGGCGTTGCCCTGTGAAATGGTTTTGATCTGTTGCTGGGCTGTAGTGGTGTGTAGTGGTGGTGGTGGTGGTGGTGGGTTTATCTGGTGTGTGTGTGTGTGTGTGTGTGTGTGTGTGTGTGTGTGTGTGTGTGTTAGTCTTTGTTCTGTTTTTTTAACCACTTTTTTTTTTCGATAATCTCCCACTCACCCACCTCTCCTTTGTTTTTTTTTCTGTTTTTTGTTTTTGTTTTTTACTTTCCTCAACCACTGTTTGGTCTGGGTTGTTTGTTGTTGTTTTTATAATTTTTAACAATATAATAAATAAGTAATAAAATAGAGAGTTTATCTCGTCTTTGAACCAAACTGTAATTTTAGTAAAAGAAATAAGAAAAAAATCTATTAAAAAAAAGAAACAAAAGAAAAGAAACGAGTATACACAAGAACCATTATCATTGGTAGCAGAATTGTCATAGCAGTGGTAGTGATATCGTGAATGTTGCTGCTGCTGCTGCTGCTGATAACAATGGACAAGGAACAATAATGTTAAGCAATGTTACGCTCTGCACACGTGGGTATGCCGGGGGGCCTGTCTGTATAAATAGCATACCCACCTTCTGGAAACTGTGCTAGGATTTCCCTTTTTCTTTTCTTTTTTTACCTCTCTCTCTCTTTGTTTCTGCCTTGTTCCTTTTCTTCTTGTCATCTCCTTCTGGTCTATTTTCTGCCTTCTTGGTCCATTCTCCTGCCTTATTTTCCAGAAAGACTTAAAAAGATAACAATTCTCTCCCATATAGAAGTGGGATGCGCTGGGCCTGACATGTCAGGCTCTTAACGGCAGTGCAATGCATTTTCGCTCATATGACAGGTAACTATTGTTGCTGTCTGAGCGTTCGACCACAACGACGACGACGACGTCGACGACGACGACGACGACGACGACGAAGAAGAAGAAGAAGAAGAAGAAGAAGAAGAAGAAGAAGAAGAAGAAGAAGAAGAAGAAGAAGAAATGCAACGCTCTGCTTCTGGGCACATACTGTTGAGAAAGAGCCAACAACATACCCCCACACAAAGAAACCGCGCCAGAAAACTGCCGATTTATAACGTCATGATAACATCATACATAACTACAGACAGTCCTGACACTTGATGACGTTACCATAACAAACAACATAAGAACAAACAGGCCTGTCACTCCATGACATCCAACCCTCAAACAGCAGTTATTTTTGTCTGTCCTATAAGCGAAAAATGCTTTGCACTGCACTGCCCTTAAGCGCCTGACTAGTCAGGCCCAGCACATCCGACTGGGGCATGTGTCTGATCCTATTTACTCTCTTTCTTTCAAAACATGTTTATCTTTTTTCAGTTTAACTGTTACATGTCCAGCATCAAAGTAGTTGCCGCTGCAGCAACATGGAGGCCAGACTAGGCACGGTGGCTCATTCAAAAAAAACAAAAACAAAAAACAAAACAAAACAAAAAAAACTTTGTTTATGACGTAGGCCTAGTCGTGCGACTCAGCTACCAAGGAGGGTACCGAAGAACAGACCAAAAGTACCCCGCTTCTGCCGTGTGTAGACTAGGCCATTGTGTGCCGGTGGGAACAGATGACAAGATTTACAAAAACTGCATACACACGGGGACTGGATGTAAAAAAAAAAGCACATGAGTGCTTATTCCATTATCCTCGATATGAAAGAATAAATAAATAAAATAACAGCTTGTACAAACTAACACTTAGTGCAGCAACAACAACAACAGAATCCACTAACACCAAACACTGACTATTTTATTTTTACTTTGATGAAGCCTTTTGGGTACATGGCATGCAGATCAGTGCAGGGAAAACCCAGTTGATTCCAATGGCATCGGCACTGACATTATCATAGACAACAAAACATTGAGACCGTCCATAGCTTTAAATATCTCGGAGTTACAGTATCGGGTGAAGGACCAAACCTGAAATTCTCTCCAGGATAGCCCAGACCACAGCTGCAAGGACCAAACTTAAAGTCCCTGGAATGATAAGAACATAGCCATCAGCTTCAAGATCAGACTGATCTGTTCCCTGGTCATGTCCATATTTTTATGCATGTGAAACATGGACCTTACCAGCAGACATTGAAAGAAGGATACAGGCAATGGAGATGAAATGCTTTCTCAAACTTCTTGGCATTTCATACAGGATCACACCACTAATGAGGAAGTAAAAACCAGAATTGAAAACGTCATGGGGCCATACGAAGAGCTCGTTCCTTTAGTGAAAAAAGGCAAACTGAAGTGGTACGGGCACGTCACACGAACACGTGGACTGGCCAAGACTGTCCTACAGGGAACAGTAACAAGGAGGGAGACGAAGAGGCAGACAGAGCAAACGATGGGAAGACAACATCAGAGAGTAGACTGGCCTTGAGTGGAACACAACACACTTCGGAAAGCTGAGAACCATGAGGAGTGGAGGAAGCTGGATGCAAACATTTCAGTGGTGCCCCTACGGTCTACTGAGGTAGTCAGTATGAGCTACCTATATGGCGAGGTACTAGAAAACAGTCCTACACGCAAACTTCTCATTCAGTGTGCATTTCAATCTCACAGTGATTCCCAGTGGGATAAAGTGAGTCAGAGTGCACATTCTGGGTGACCCCAAGAGTGTTAAGCTGGGGAACGTACAACAACAAAGAAGAAGAAGATACGGGATAGGTGAAGGTGAAGGAATGATTATGACTGAATGAGTGTAACAGCTTGGTATTTGCGACAATAGAATGTTATGAAATGTTACCGGCTGTTACAAGAGAGAGAGAGAGAGAGAGAGAGAGAGAGAGAGAGAGAGAGAGAGAGAGAGAGAGAGAGAGAGAGAGAGAGAGTGTTTCTTTGTATTCTAAAAAGCTACAAGTCTTGATTGACCACGATAAGACCAATGAGACCTACGCCTTATTTTATATCACACACACACACACACACACACACACACCACCCAAAGCTCCTCAACCCCTTAAGGGCAAAAGTGTATCATTTTTGTTGTAACGATAATAAAAGAAATCGCAATCTCCCTACAACCACCTCCCTACACGTTTCAACACAATGGTTTTGTCTCGTTTTGTTTAGTTTGTTTTGTTTGTTTTGTTTGTTTTTTTTACAATCATATTCCGCCTAAAGAGAAAACAAAAGACCCTGCTTTGTTCCTAGTTAGTCTGCGTGACGCAATTTTACGCCAAGAACGCGTGTCTGTTGCGTCACGGCTAAGGTGTGACGTTTATTTCGCTAGCAGTTTCTTTCGGGGGTAGAGGATGTGACAAACTGCTGTGTGAAATTTAAGACGTTTTGGCGTTCTTCTTTCCTCCTTCCCCAGCCCTCATTTTGCCTCCTCCACCCCCACCCCTCCTCCTCCCCCCTCCCCCTCTTCCCCTAAACTTTCAAAAGATTTAAGATTTTCTTTTCGTCTTTTTTTTTTTAAGGTCCTTTGTCCGATTTTTATATCACTTTCTTATCACATCGGAAGGGCTTTGTTTTTGTTTTCTTTTGTGTTGTTTTTCGTCTTCGTGTGTGTGTGTGTGTGTGTGTGTGTGTGTGTGTGTGTGTGTGTGTGTGTGTGTGTGTGTGTGTGTGTGTGGTGTGCATGCGCGCAAGCGAGGAGAGAGAGATTTGTTTTTTGTTTTATATTGGTTGTTTTGGTTTTTTGTTGATTTTGTGGTTGTTGTTTTTTCGGGGGGTGGGGTGGGGGGCGGTCTTTTCTTTTTTTCTTTGTTTTTTTGTTTTGTTTTCCCTTTTTCTTTCTTTCTATCTTTCGTTTCTGCTTTTCTTTTCTTTTTTTTTCACCCCTACCCCTCCCCACCATCTTAAAATAAAACTGTGACTCGACTTTACCACACACACATATAATCTCTCTCTCTCTCTCTCTCTCTCTCTCTCTCTCTCTCTCTCTCTCTCTCTCTCTCTCTCTCTCTCTCTCTCTCTCTCTCTCTCTCTCTCTCCTTTCAAACGTTACACAGAAGAAGAAAACTCGAGCGTCATCCGTCCACCTTACTTTAAACACACACACACACACACACACACACACACACACACACACACACACACACACACACACAACACACACACACACACACACACACGAGAGGAGAGAGAGAGAGAGAGAGAGAGAGAGAGAGAGAGAGAGAGAGAGAGAGAGAGAGAGAGAGAGAAGAGAGAGAGAGAGAGAGAGAGAGAGAGAGAGAGAGAGAGAGAGAGGATCGTTTACTATTTTCAACAAGAAAAAACATCAGGTTTTCTAAATCTGAGTTTTGCCCCGAAGCTTTTTCCCCCACCCTGAAACAAATTCTCTGGCTGTACATCTAGATGAGGCGCCCACAGATGGTATACAGGTGCCTTTTCGCGTCAACTTTTCTTGGAGTTCTGGATCTCCAAATCCAGAGCCTGGGGGAAAAGATTTCAAATCTTGTCAAAACGGTCTACTTGGGTGGTATGTTTTGAAGAAGGGTGCTATGATGTAGTGTGCCAGTGTGTGTGGTGTGTGTGTGTGTGTGTGTGTGTGTGTGTGTGTGTTGTGGTGTGTGTGTGTGTGTTTGTGTGTCTGTGTCTGTGTGTGCGCCTGTGTCTGTGTCTGTGTCTGTTTCTGTGCGTGCTCTGTGTGCCTGTGTGTGTGTCTGTGTTTGTGTGCGTGCTCTGTGTGTGTGTGCATGTGAGTGTTTGTGTCTGTCTGTCTGTCTGTCTGTCTGTGTGTCTGTGTTTGTGTTTTTGTCTATATCTCTATCTGCATGTATTATGTCTGTGTGTGGGCGCCCACAAGCGAGCTAACGTTGCGTGCGGGCGACATTATCTCTTTGTGTGTGTGGGATGTGTAAGCAGGTGACATGTCACTCTAACTCAGCCCCCACCCCCACCCCCACCCTCACCAATATATACCCCCACCCCACCCTCACCCAATCATACCCCCCACCCCCCATGGTACCCTTGACCCCTTCTTCCAACCTGTCATCCTTCATTTTCCCATGTCACAAACATTCATACTACACAACACCCCCCACCCCACCGTCCACCACCACCCTTATTCAACTATCTCCCTCTCACCCCCCCCCTCCCCTCACCACCTCCCTCTCGCAATCTCCCTCCTCCCCCTCCACCTCTCCCTCTGTTCCGTGTTCACTGTTCAAACAAGGCCAGTTGCTTAACCGCTCATTAAGTTCCAATGATGGAACAGCCTGCAGCCAAACAGAATTCTCTCCCTCCTCTACCCCCCCCCCCCCCTTACCCTCACCCCCATCACCCCCCCTCCCTCCCCACCCCCCACCTCCCCCCCAACATCCCCATCCACCCCCACCCCCCACCCCACCCACCCCCACACCCCCCCACCCCCCCCCCCCCCCCATCTCCCTGGCCCCGTTATTCCAAAATGATGGAACAGCCTACAGCTACTACGACTTCTGGCACCCTGGCCCGAAATAGTACTGTTCTGTCAGAACTTCCCCCCCCCCCTCCCTTCCTCTCCTCTCCCCCTCCTCCCTTAGGACACGAAAATCCCTGGGAGCCAACATGCCAACTCCCTATGCATCTCGTTCAAGAGGATTTTTTTCTTCTGGAGTTAACATCAGTGTTGCCGACTCCACTCCTCCTGAAAAGTCCTTCGGATGAGACTATCAACTGAGGTCCCGTGTGCGGAACGCACGCAGAACATCTTGCGCACATGTTATAACCCGTTCCGCTTTTCGGAAGAGTAGCCATTGTGTGCCGATGGGAAAGGGTGACAAAATTGACCAAACTATATAGACTCAGGATTTGGATTTAAATATTTTAAACCACATGAGTCTTATTCCATTGTTCTCGAAATAAAAGAAATTAAGTAGATAGATCAATCAATCATCAATCAATCATAATAAATAATAAATCAAATCACTTGTGCTCTACTAGGCTAATCCTCCATGGATGGTGGTGTGTGTGTGTGGAGAGAGGAAGGAGATGTGGAGGCTAGTGTGTGTATGTATGTGGGGGGGGGGGGGGGGGGTAGAGGAAGGGGTGGTGGTGGTGGTTGTGGTGGTAAGTGTGGAAGAGAGTTTTGGGGTGAGGGTTGGGGAGAGGGGGGAGGGGAGAGCGGGTGGTGGTGGTGGTTTGGGGGGGGGGGTCGATGTTTGGAAGGTACTTAAGATGTAGGCTCCAGCACCTCTACACCAAAGAGAGATGTAGTGAAATACTTCTTGCTATTGCAGTCATCATCACTCTTCATTCGAGATCAAATATGTTCCATATGTCATATGTCTCATGACTTGTCTTGACTTCATTTGATTTCTCTCTCTCTCTCTCTCTCTCTCTCTCTCTCTCTCTCTCTCTCTCTCTCTCTCTCTCTCTCTCTCTCTCTCTCTCTCTCTCTCTCTCTCTCTCTCTCTCTCTCTCTCTCTCTCTTCCCCCGTCACTGTCTTGTAATAACAATGTTTATCTGTTACCTGCGTAAACTGCCGCCACCATCACCACCATCATTATAATCATCATTATCAAATCATTATCATACGTCACCACCACCACCATCGATATCATCATCATCAAATCATTATCATCATCAAACCATCATCATCAAATCATCATTATCATCATCATCATCATTATCATCATCAAATCATCCTCATCAAATCATCGTCATCTCATCATATCGTCATCATCATCATCTCATCATCACATCTCAATATGAAATTATCATTACCACCACCACCATCATCATCACCAACACTACCATCACCACTACCACCACCATCATCATCATCATCATCATCATCATCATCATCACCTCAAGGAATTATAAAAACCATTTTTCATCCTTTGTTTCAAGATAGTTAATTGCTGAAAGTACCGCCGACAATAATAATCATATAGTTTTCTCCAGATCTGTATCTTGGTTTCGTAGCACCTAGCCAACATATCTTAGGTTCCATTCTTTTATCAAAGTAAGAAGTTTTCTTGTTGTTCCCAGTTCGTGTAATATACATTCATTTGTTCTTTTATCTGTCTATCTGACTCTGAGCAGCTTTCTAAAACAAACAAACAAAACCACATCTCAGCTGTTCCGATTCTTATGTGTCTACCATTCACAGCCACATAGCATGACATAAATTAAAATATGTAGGTCCACGGGCTACGAAACCAAGATATGGACCTCATGAAGACTCTCTTTCAAGGCAAGACCCGAGGAAACAAAAAAGGCAGACTACCAGCTTCTCTCACTGGCAACATCACCGAATCCTGTGGCCTGAGAATCCATGAAGTCAGCAGGACCAGCAAAGGCTGGAGCACATGGAGAAGGATGATCATGGCATTATCATTGGGTGTGGCGGCTAAACACTGAACTCTGTGATGCCGACAGGTAAGACAGGTGAAACTTCAGAGATCGATAAAGTCCAGCCTAGCCCTTGGGAGAGGAAACGTGAGCAGTGGAGTTGTTTTATATTACATCTTTATTTCGTTCCTCGGCCGTAGCTCTGAGGTTCACCAATGGCGAGATTTTGTGTATTCATCCGGTTTTTGTTGGTTTTTTGTTTGGATGGGTTTTTTTTGTTTTTTTTGGGTGTGTTTTTTTTGTTGTTTTTTGGGGGTGCCCACCATGAAGGTAGCTGCATTCCGACTTCAGAGATTAATACAAAAAGAAACTGCTTTTCTAAAATGTACTCTAGTCTATTGAATTCAGAGAACGAGCCGTCACCAACTGGGTAATTCGGAACACATACCAAACTTCCGGTTCCTGTTTCTGTCGTCATACCTCAGATGTGACAGGAAAGAAAAAAAGGGGAAAAAAGGAGAGAAATCCAGAACCAGGTTAGAACCATATTTAGGTCCTGTAGCCTGTGGTTTCTCTTACCCAACCCCGCTCTACTTCCCCAAATACTGCCAACTTTTCGTCCTTTTTTTCTTTCTATTTTTTCTCCCCCCCCCCCCCCCCCCCCTTTCTGAGGTTTCTGACAAAAGCGAGCATATCCCCCTCCACCCCCCCACCCCCCTACTAATTGCCAGCTATATTACACAGCCTCGTTTTGGAGTCCATGTTCCGGACATGCGCAGAAACTAATTTACGGGTTGTCGTCTGCTCCGCACCTCGAGGGAAGAGCGACCTAGGTGACCTCCCCTTGCTGTGGACACTGTGTGAGTGGTGACTGCCTGAGGGTGATGGGGGGGGGGGGTGTGAGGGGGGAGGGAGGAGGAGGAGAGGGTGGAAGGGGGAATGTGGGGGGTAGGACTTCAATATCATCTGTGTTTAAACATCAAAGGAGAGCTTCAGTGCTGTCAGTTGCGGTGGAGAGGTGCATGAATCATGTGGTGTGTGGTGTGGGGTGGCACAGGGCAGGCATGGCAGCCATTGCATAGTGGCCTTATTACTAGCCGTCTGATCTGACCTCCTCCTCTTCCTCCTCTTCCTCCTCTTCCTCCTCTTCCTCTTCCTCCTCCTGCTCTTCCTCTTCTTCCTCCTGTTGTTTATTGTGAGGGTTTAACTTTTGGTTGGGGCATTGTGCTCTGGTATCATGGTATCAGAGAGTAAGGAGAGAGAGAGGGGGAGAGAGAGAGGGGGGAGGGAGAGGAGAGGGAGAGAGAGGGAGGGAGGAGGGGAGGGAGAGGGAGAGAGAGGGAGAGAGAGAGATGGGGAGGGAGAGAGAGAGAGTAAGAGAGAGAGTATGAATGAATGAATGAATGAATGAATGAATGAATGAATGAATGAATGAATGAATGAATGAGAATAATAATCTTTATTTTTCAAGGGTAACAGAATAAATTAGTATTCACATTACTTTTTTCTCCATCTGGCCCTTGCCCTGATTAAGGAATAGCAAAACAAATCAATCCCCCATTAAAAAAACAAAAGTAAAAAATAAAATAAAAAATCATCAACAACAATAAAAGTTCAACCAACGATTTTTTAAAAAGGATATAGGTATAATATTCAACAAACGCATAATCTCATACTGGATACATCGATAATTATTTAAACAAAAGGGATAGATATGTATTCAGCAAACACATACTCTCAAACTGGCCCGAACATTTAATGTCAAAACAGACACACTGAGCATGATTAAGGAAATCAAATAAATTAAAATAGAGAAGAGACAGCAGAGAAGAGAGCAACAGAAACAAAAACATTGTATATCTCGAAACTTCTTCACAAATCTTTCTTACTTTCCAACAATATTATCAAGAAAAAAAGAAGAAAAAACTAACCAAAAAAGCTAACAAACAAACATGTTTAAAAACTCAACATTAATGATGTTACGCCCAAACTTGAGTGTGTGTGTGTGTGTGTGTGTGTGTGTGTGTGTGTGTGTGTGTGTGTGTGTGTGTGGTGTGTGTGTGTGTAAGTGCACACGTGTGTGTGTGTGTGTGTGTGTGTGTGTGTGTGTGTGTGTGTGTGTGTGTGTCTGTCTGTCTGTCTGTCTGTCTGTCTGAGTGTGTGTGTGTGTGTGTGTGTCTGTGTGTGTGTTTGTGCGTGTGTGCTCGCGCACGCGCATGTATGCATGTATGTGTGCGTGCGTGCTTGCTTGCATGCGTGCAAGCGTGCGTGCATGTGTGTGTGCGTGTGTGCGTTTGCATGCGCTCATGCATTTTCCTGCCTACGTAAACGTGCGCATTCGACACAAAAACTTTTATGGCATTATAAAAAAAATAATGGTTGAAGAAATAGACTCTTGTTTTTAAAAACCTAGTTTTCATTGCTTTTTCGTGAAGATTCAATCGCTGCTGACCCTCAGAACTAAACTGGTGTGAATGTGCATGACATTTCTGATACTTAGCTGCTAAACGCAGCAGCCCAAGAACAATCTCCTCCACTACAATTATTTTAGATAGACTTCAGTGATGGGGAGGGGGAGCGGGGAGGGGGGGAGGGGGGTTTGACGTAGGGGGGGGGGGGGGGGGCTCAGGACGGGGAAATACAAGTTCAGCTAGGGTTTTGTAGTGTAACACTTCTTGCTTACTTTTTCCTTTCTTTAACGCCAGAAAAGATAAGTAAGTATGTCTGGGGGGACGGGACAGCTCAGTGGTCAGAGCATTTTCTCTCCCCCCCTCCCCCCCAAGCAATGGTGGGGGACGGGGTAGCTTAGTGGTTAGAACATTGCGCTGGCAATCTGACGACCCTGGTTCAAATCCTGTTCAAGGGGGATTATTTTCCTCCTGGAGTTTACAACAGTGCTGACTCCACTCTTCCCAAAAGTCCGGATGAGACTGTAAACCGCGGTACCGAGGTCGCGTGTACGAGCGCGACATCGTGCGCACACGTAAAAAAAAACCTGTTCCGCTTTTCGAAAGAGTAGGCCATTGTGTGCCGGTGGGAACGGATGACAAAATTTACAAAAGTAATAGTAAAAAAAAACCACAAAAAACAATAATAACAACAATAACGATACTACTACTACTACCGATTGATGATGATGATGATGATGATGATGATGATGATGATGATGATGATGATGATGACTACATACCATATTGATATACTACTCACTCACTATACTACTACACTACTACTACTACTACTACTACTACTACTACTACTACTACTACTACTATCTACTACTACTACTACATATACTATTACTATTACTATTACTATTACTGTTACTATTACTACTAATAATGCATGGAATTTTTATAGCAATGAACCTTGTACAGCAACCAAATCAAAGTGCTTGCATTTGAAACATTCACATGCATGTAATCGTTCACACACACACACACACACACACACACACACACACACACACACACACACACAACACACACACACACACACACACACACACACACACACACGATGAGTATTGCTGCTTTGTGGGTGCTCTTTTTTATTGTGATGGGTGCGTGCTGATGTTTGGAACCTGTGTTGTGCTATATATATAATAATCTATCCATGATATAATATGTTTACATGTTTGATTTGTTTTTGCAAGATATAGCGCTATATAAATTCCATGTATTATTATTATTATTATTACATGTTTACTGTTTTCGTGTATGGCTTGCAACCCGCCTTAATTTCTCTGTCGTTTGAGATAATAAAGTATCTGAATTTGATTTGAATTTAGGATATATATCATATTATTACCTGTTCAGCCAACAAAACTAAGTTATGACAGGACTATCATAAGTTTACCTTGTTGACCTGACAAGGTATGCATGTAGTTTTGTAACAATTTTCGTGAAAAAAATTCTGTTTGAAACCAGGTCCCCAACACCAAGAGAGAATCAAACACACAGTATAAAACAGTTTGGATGGTTGGGCTTGACTTGCCAGGCGCTTAATAACGGTAGCCGCAACACATTTCGCTCATATGACAGACAACAGGAGGAGTTGCTGTTCAAGCATGAAACTGGAAAGGACAAGCCCACATCTGACGGTGTGGGCTAAAGCGAAACGAGAGAAGAAAGAAGAAGAAGAAGAAGAAGAAGAAGAAGAAGAAGAAGAAGAAGTAAGAAGTAG
>CM060323.1:59031097-59036097 GCA_030674155.1 Stramonita haemastoma | reverse complement strand
ATGTAGTTATCTTGTGCCCAGTCCCTATGCAACTGTTTACTTGTGAATGGGCTGTAATGCTTGCCACAATACATCTCTCTCTCTCTCTCTCTCTCTCTCTCTCTCTCTCTCTCCTCCTCTCCTTCTCTCTCTCTCTCTCTCCTGCTTATACCTCGCTGCACCCAGCTTCCTCTAACCCAAACATTACTCTGTTTTCCATCTTAATGAATCCAACGAAAACTTGAAGCAGTTCTCCATCAGTGGTGTAATTATATTCCCATCTATCTACTTCCTTCACATCACATCTCTTCATCTGAACCGAAAGATGACACTTCATCCATTTCCGTCAAGTTGGCGGTGACACTTCGTTCACTTAAATGAAGTCCATTTTCATTGGAGTGAAAGTGACCTGTGGGAGTGTTCTTCCTTTAGTCTTGATGCGCAGATATGTGGGTTATTATTTTGGTAACATGAAATTTAGGGAAGGGGAGGGGGGGGTGGGAGGGGGATGTGGTCGCCATTTTGTGTTTTTCACTCCGAATGTGATTCTTTAAGGTGTGCACAGGAAAACATGTTTGATAACAAATTACGAAAAAGTAGATGTGATTTGTGTGTGTGGTGTGTTGTGTGTGTGTGTGTGTGTGTGTGTGAGTGTGTGTGTGTGTGTGTGTGTGTGTGTGTGTTGTGTGTGTGTATGGTGTGTGTATGTGTGTGTGTATCTTTAGGCTGAATGTTTTGAGTACTTTCTGTGATAAAAATGTCTTCAGTTTATTGTTCTTATGTGTGTTTTATGACCGACATGGACTTCTCTGTTTACTAAATAATAAAGTATTGGTATTGGGTGCATGCAGATGCACTTCTGCTTGTTGGTATCAACCAGTGTATCGTCATGCTTTGTATCAAATTCATTTGTTTATCACATTTCATAGAAGAAAAACAATCTTTTTCTCCGATTGGCAGAATTGAAATCAGTGTACAGATCTTACACACACACCCCTCCTCCCACCCACAAAAAAGAAAAATATATATCGATCACCTTAAAAATCAGACATGCCAAAATGGAGGTCAAAGAAAATACGTATCAGTCCTCTTGAACTGACGCACTGACTTCCTGTTTCACCGCACATGCGCAATACAAGGTGCACGATGGGAAAGCCTTGCGCCGTACTTCCTGTGCCTGATGACAATGATGTGTTGGCGCTGTAAGCCTTGAGGGGGGCCGGGGCCGGGCACCATGGATTTGCAGGGAGTAGGGAGGTGTTGTGGACACAGCGTGCTAATTGCTCAAACAGTGCTGATGCTGCTGCTGTTGACAATTCCCTGTAGCGCTCTGCTAGCTCTACAATACATGCCATGCTGTCTGTCTGTCTGTCTGTCACACACAGCGAGCAGGAACGGACCCGTGTCGTGGTATTGGTAAATAACGCTGCTCAGACAGGCTCCTCCTCCTCCACCTCCCCCCTCCTCTCTTCTTTCCCCTCCTCCTCCTCCTCCCTCCGTGAGCGCTAAGATCAGGGTGAATTAAGTACAAAACTATTCATCGAACGCGTGATTACCTCAGCAAAAATGAGTGGAAGAGTTCGATCTCTTTGTGTCTTTCCCACCCCCACCCCCACCCCCAACTCCCTACCTCCACACCCTCCCCTTTCTTACTCCTCCTCTACCAACCCCACCCCCACCCACCCACCCACCCTCCAGAGTTTCCTGAAAATCCGTTTTTGTTTGCGTTTGTAGCAGAGAGTGTGTGACAGGTATAAGCAGGAAAAACGGACAGGTTAACAAAGAAGTAAAAAAAAAAAATGTCCAGGTCTTGATGTGGTGGATTTGCGCATTTTCACGTTGTTCGTGTCAGATAGTCTAGTAGCGCTTCTACCTTGCAGGAGTCACATTGCTCACTGGTCATTTACAGAACGTGGGAGTGGTCATCATCTTCTGGGCGTTCTCAGCTTACATGCGGGAGACGGGATAGCCTAGTGGTCATAACATTGCCCTCGCAATTTGACGACCCGGGTTCGATTCCCGTTTGAGGGGATTTTTTTTCCCCTGGAGTCAACGTCAGTGCTGACTCCACTCCCCTCAAAAGTCGTTCGGATGAGACTATAAACCGAGGCCCCGTGTGCGAACGCACGCAGAACATCTTGTGCACACGTTAAATCCTGTTCTGCTTTTCGTAAGAGTAGGCCATTGTGTGCCGGTGGGAACAGATGACAAGATTTACAAAACTGCATGCACACGGGGACTGGACATAAAAAAGCACATGAGTGCTTATTCCATTATCTTCAAAATAAATAAATAAATAAATATAATGAATGAATGAATGAATGCCTCCCAATGTCCAAGAAGAACGGATCATTTTTTTTGCCTCTCCAGCTCTTCACAGCAGCCATGTATGATGGACTTTGGTCAGGAATGGAGTTTTTCTCTGTCCTCATAATACGAGTTTATAGAAACTAGTTTTTCGGTAGACAGGGTTGTTTCTGTTTTCGTTTCTCAGCCAGAGCTCCAAGGTTTACCAATGGTGAGATTTTTGTGTATGCGTGCCCACCACGAAGGTAGCCACATTCTGACTTCGGGGAATTTTGTTGAGTATGTTCGTGTTTCTGTAACCCACCAAACGCTGATATGAATGACCCGGATCTCTAACATGCATATGTGATCTTCTGTATGTGTCTACACATGAGAGAAATTAAGACACTTGCACTTGTATTTGACCTGGAGATGACGAAAAAAAAATCCCCACCTTTAATTCACCAGACGCGCTGAAACTCGAACATGCACTCAGCTAGCCTACTGCCTGTCCAGTCTTTGACATCCTCTGTCCATTCACGTCTTGGTCTTCCTCTACCTCTCTTTTCCATATTGATAAATCACTAGAAAAAGTTAAGACACGGTAATTGTTTCGAAAGGATAATACGATGCAAAGCATACAAAACTATCACCAGTTCCATTCAAAAACGTGCTTGATTGTAACGGAAGGCTCAAATATGATATTTCTTATTCCGTTTTTCGTTACCTTTTCAAATATGGTATTTCCGATTCTGTTTTTTTTATTTCCTTTTCAAATAATGTATTTCCGATTCTGTTTTTTATTTCTTATTCAAATAATGTATTTCCGAATCTGTTTTTCATTTCCTATTAAAACATGGTATTTCCGATTCAGTGTTTCAATACCTATTCAAATATATTTCCCATTCTGTTTTTCCTTTCCTTATTTAAATAATGTATTTCCGATTCTGTTTTTTATTTCTTATTCAAATAATGTATTTCCGATTCTGTTTTTTCATTTCCTATTCAAACATGGTATTTCCGATTCAGTGTTTCAATACCTATTCAAATATATTTCCTATTCTGTTTTTCACTACCCGTCTGTTATCTATATGACAGTATACTTATACTGTGTAGCCTGTTCTTTGGGGGTGAGTCAGCGTAGTCTGGTGATGTACCCTCCCGTTGCCAGTTAATGACCGTTGTTTCATATGCACTTTCCTCTCTGCGTTTCAGACTCCTTTGCTTGATTCTTGACTGCAGGTATTCCAACATTAAGTCAAAGTCAATGTCAAATTTTTATTACAGATAGTACATTGATAAGCAAAACACTTGCTTTTTCATCAAGCCATCTACGAAGAAATTAGTAAGAAAATGAAAAAATAAAAAATAAACGTGATACAGTGTTATCAAGTATCATCCAAACTGCTTTCTTCCTTCTCCCTTCTTTTACAATCATCATCAGCGGCAGCAGCAGCAACATTATCATCATCATCATCATCATCATCATCATTCATTATTATCATCATCATAATCATCATCATCATTATTATCATTTCAGCAGCAGCAGCAGCAACAGCATTATTATCATCACCGTCTTCTTCTTCTTCTTCTTCTTCAAACACTCAGACAGCGCTTTGCTGTCTGTCATATCACGGAAATGTTTGCGCTGACTTCAAATATATTTCCTATTCTGTTTTCATTGCCTGTCTGTTATATATAGGTATCCTACACAGTGTCAGGCCCAGTGTCACAAGTCAGGCCCAGCGCATCCGACTTACGTATGGGAGAGAATTGTTATCTTTTTAGTCTCTCTGGAGAAAAAAGGCAGGAATATGGACCAAGAAGGCAGAAAATAGACAAGGAGGTGGCAGGAAGAAAATGGAACAGAGTAGAAACAAAGAGAGGGATAGAAGAGAGGATTCCCAACATAAAACTTGCAGAAGGTGGGGATGCTATACTGGCATACCCCCGGCATTCCCACGGGGTAAACCGTTGATATTATATTGTAGATAGCGCTGCTGCTGCTGCTGCTATTATTATCATTATCATCATCATCATCATCATCATCATCATCATCATCATCATCATCATCATACATCATCATCATCATCATCATTATCATCATCATTATCATCATCATCATCACATCATCATCATCATCATCATCATCATCATTATCATCATCATCATCACATCATCATCATCATCATTACTATTATCATGACCATCATCATCTTTTTTTTTCTGCAGTTCCTGATGCTGCTGTAATTCTTGCTGTTACAGTGACAGTTAGGGTTGCTGCTTCCATGGTTGTTGCTATTTGCATTCATTTCCCTTCGTTTTATCTTGGTGTCGCTAAGCGCCGCTTTTGAACAATTTATGTTGTGCAGCTGTTGATGCTCATTTAGAACTTAAATCTACTTCCCCTTACCACGTCCCACCCTCCCCCTCCCCCTTCTTAGGCTCTGTCTGTCTGTCTGTCTGCCTATCTTTCTTCTTTCCATCTCTCTCTCTCTCTCTCTCTCCCTCCTCTTCCTCTCTCTCTTCTCTCTCTCTCTTCTCTCTCCTCTCTCTCTCTCTCTTCTCTCTCTTCTCCTCTCTCTCTCTCTCTCTCTCTCTCTTCTGTCTCTTCTGTCTCTATCTTCTCTCTCTCTCTCGTCTGTCTATCTCTGTCTCTGCCTCTGTCTGTCTGTCTCTCTCTCTGCCTCTGTCTGTCTTCTCTCTCTCAATTTCTCTCTCTGTCTCTGTCTCTG
>CM060323.1:59003597-59021097 GCA_030674155.1 Stramonita haemastoma | reverse complement strand
GCGCGCGTGCACGTGTGTGTGTGTGACTGTGTCTAATAAGTCATTTTTTCACACCTTACTGCATTATCACCAGCATTTGACGGGCCAGTAATAAAGACAATCGGTGCCATCTTCTCACCCCCACCTCCCCCACCACCCATCATCATCCACCCCCACCTTTTTTGTTAGTTTTGTTGGGGAAGGGGGGGGGGGGGGCGGTGGTTGTTACTTTCACTTGAGTTATTAGTTTCAGACCAATGTATGCAATATGAGTGTCAAAGTGTAAAATGGAGTTCTCATTTTTCAAATTAAAACAAAAATGTAGAAACACCTACTCTCTCTCTCTCTCTCTCCTCTCTCCTCCTCTCCTCTCTCTCCTCTCTCTCTTCTCTCTCTCTCTCTCTCTCTCTCTCTCTCTCTCTCTCTCTCTCTCTCTCTCTCTCTCTCTCTCTCTCCTCTCTCTCTCTCTCTCTCTCCCCTCCTCTCTCTCTCTCCTACCTCTCTACCTCCCCTTCCCCCCACTCTCCCCCTCTCTGTAAGTGAGCTAACGCCATGCATATGAGAACACAGGACCTCCCTGTAGTCTTTGTTTTGACAGGAGCCATCATTATTGGGCCCCCTCACTCACTCACTCACTCACTCACTACCAGTCTCAAAAGGCCGACAGCTCTGTCCCCCACCCCACCCCACCCACCCCCACCCCACCCCACCCTCCCTGCCTTTGGGCATGCATATACAGCCAATTGTGCCCTGGCCCTCCCTACCTTTTTTGCATGCAAGCTGTGTTCTGCAAGGTTTTTTTTTTTTAAGGGGGGTGGGGTGGGGGGAAGGGAGGAAAAGGCCTCCCTCCTTCCTCCCTCCCTCTCCTTACTAGTAGGTCCCATTCTTGTTCTTGATGGATGTAGGTTCTATACTAACTCACCTAACCTAACCTAACCTAGCTGCCTTTTTTCCTTCTTTTTTATATATTTTATTCAAATCTGTTTTAAGTTCGGGTGTTTTTTTGTGTTGTTTTTTCTGTTGTGTTTGTTTGTTTTGTTTTTGTTTGGGTTTTTTATGGTTTGTTTTGTTTTGGGTCTTTTTTGTGGGGCGCGCGGGGGGGGGGGGGGGGTGCTTAACATGTTTTGTGAAGGAGCTTTTCTTTTAATATTATTTTTTGGTGGTGAATTAAGATTTGTATTTTATATTGAAATTGTGGCACAGATTCTGTCTATTTATTTTGTTTCTTTATTCATTTGATTAAGAGAGAGAGAGAGAGAGAGAGAGGAGAGGAGAGAGAGAGAGAGAGGAGAGAGAGAGAGAGAGAGAGGAGAGAGGGAAGAGAGAGAGAGAGAGAGAGAGAGAGAGAGAGAGAGAAGAGAGAGAAGAGGAAGGAAGAGGAAGATGGAAAAGAAGGTAGACATACAGAATCTTCACTTTCTTGACAGCAGAAAGAAAAAAAAGAAATGAAGAAAGAAAGAAAGAAGAAGGAAGGAAGGGAAGGAAAGGAAAGAAAGAAAGAAAGAAAAGAAGAAAGGAAGGAAGAAAGAAAGAACAAAAAAAAAAACAAAGAAGAAAGAAACAAAGAATGACAAAATATGCCTCTCCAGCTATAAGTGAATGACATCAAGGGAGAACTAAAAAGAAGAAGAAAGACAGAAGGAAGGACAGAATCTCACAATAATTTTCTTTCCCTTCAGTGGCCGCCGGGGTTAAACTGACAGGGGGGGGGGGGGCTAAGTTCTCGCCCACGACACCGGCCTGAATTGCGCCCTGCTTCTTCCGGGCATTGAGAAGCAAAGCTGACAGACAGACACACACAGAGATAGACAGACAGACAATCTGAAAGTCAGACAGATAGTCAGTCAGAGAAACAGACAGACAGTCACACAGACAGTCACACAGATGGATAGACAGACAGAGAGTCAGACAGACATTTAGACAGTCAGACAGACAGACATTCAGACAGACAGACAGTTAGACAGACAGATAGACGGTCACACACACACACACACACACACACACACACACACACACACACACACACACACACACACACACACACACACACACAGTGTCAGACAGACAGTCTGACAGACAGACAGACCAGGCTCCACGATACCTTGTTCTGTCCTTGTCTGTCCATGCATATAAAAGACACAACAGGTTATAAGAGGGAAAAGGTTTGGTGTTTGTTTGGTGTTTTTAAAGAAAAGTTAGATTAACAACTATAAAAATATAACAAAACATAAAATATATTCAAGGAAATCAAAAAAGGTAAATGCCAGATGAATTACACTTTTATCCTACATAATTATCATGTTAAAATAACAACTGTGATTGAATGGTGCATGCGAACTTGAAGTTGTCAAAGTATCATGTTTGTTTCTTAATATTTCCTAGAATATCCCATATCCCTAAAAGAGATTAAATGATTCAGCTTCAATCTGGGTTAAAACTTGAAAATGAAGAAACAACGTCAGAGAGTGGACTGGCCTTGAGAGGAACGATTTGCTAATGAAAACGAAAAACGCGAGGAGTGGAGGAAGCTGGTTGCAAAGTCTTCAGTGGTGCCCCAACGGTCTACTGACGTTGATACAGCAGCTATGGTTTGATCTTTTAGGGTGAATTTTTGTTTTATTACTTCCCAGAGATTCCTACTTCCTAAAACTTCCTACTTCCCACAGATGCTTACTGCCTACAGATTCCTGTTTCCCAGATTCCAACTTCCCAAAAGTTCCTACTTCCCAGAGATTCATATTTCCCATAGATTCATATTTCCCCAGAATTGCTTCTCCCTACTTCCTAGATTCCTACTTCCCAGGTATTCCTATTTCCCAGAGATTCATACGTCCCCAGAAATTGCTGCTCCCCTACTTCCAAGACTTTTACTTCCCGGAGATTCTACTTCCCAGAGATTGATACTTCCCAGAGACTCCTATTTCCAAGATTATTCCTTCCCAGAAATTCATATTTGCCAAAGTATTACATGAGTTGGTAACAAGGAAAAAAAAACATTAAAATTAATTAAAATAAAGAAAATAAACAGAAGTGGCCCACAAACACACAACAACAAAAAGAACAACAACAGACGAATGTAATAATAAATGAAGGAATAAACGAACAGACGAACAAGCAAATAAACAACCAACAAACAATTGCATGAAAGAAAACAAGAAACAAAAAAAAAGAACCACTCACATCAAACAAGTAAACACACAACAAACCCACTACTACCTCCCTTATCAATTCTATTACCCCCCTTTTTTTCTTTCTCTGATGTCGTCTGCTTCCATGTTTTCATCCTGTTTCAGTGACGGTTTGTGTTTCCTTTGTCTGAAGAGGTTTCTTCCCCTACTGTTGTTTTGTCGTCTGCTGAGGGTCGGCGGAAAAGGTTCTTCCAGTTTTCTGTGATGTCGTCTGCCGGAGCGGTTTTGGGGCGCAGCGGAGAGAAGCGGGGTCAGACTGAGCGTCTGGTGGTTTGTTTTCTCTGCAACCATCCACTGTCGTCTGCTCAGGGCCCGCCATCTTTGAACGAACGGGCTGGTCTGCAAGATCAGAAGTGTCCACTTCTTCAACGATCTTTTTGTGGTGGTGGTGGTGGTGGTGGTGTTGTGGGGGGGGACAGAGGGTGTGTGGTTGGAGGGAAGGTGTAGGGGGAGGGGGGTTGATTGTAGGTGTAAGTGTAGTGGTGGAGAGGGGGGAGTGGGAGGGAAAAAACAAAAGAGGAAAGGAGTAGGGGGTTTTTTGGAGGGGAAAAGGTAAGATGGAGTTGTGTGTTGGGTGTGTGTGTGTGTGTGTGTGTGCTGTGTGTGTGTGTGTGTGTGTGTGTGTGTGTGTGTGTGTGTGTGTGCGCATAGACTGATACAACAACGTCAGATTCAAGTTTGGTATGCAATACACTGAGACACTTTTGAGACCAGAAGTCGTCGCCTACATACTTACAACAGTTACTGCTATGACTGAAAATAACTTCACATAGAAGCTGCAAACTCCGTGTGAAATAACACCTGACCAAGGACAGCACCTTGAACTACACCATACAAACAAACATGTAGAACCGATTTCGTTGAGATGGCTGTTAACAGCCCGTTCAGTTCGTAAATGGGATGCGAATTTCAGCCTGAAAATTTATTTTTTTACATGGAGAGAGAATGACTGAGATAATCAAATGCTCTCTAATGGTCCACGATTTCTCTCTCTCTCTTCTCTCTCTCTCTCTCTCTCTCTCTCTCTCTCTCTCTCTCTCTCTCTCTCTCTCTCTCTCTCTCTCTCTCTCTCTCTCTCTCTCTCTCTCTCTCTCTCTCTCTCTCTCTCTCTTCTCAGTTCCCTTTCAAACTGTCTTCAACCTCAGGAAATCTGTGAAGGGGTGGAAACTACAAGGGTATGAGAATATCAGAAGAAACGGGTGTGCTGTCGTTAAGTGGTAGTAGTCATTAAGAGGTCGGGATCGACAGAGATAGGAACAAGCCCCCTGATGTCAAATCTTCTTGTGAAATGCTGCATATTGCATTTTGATCATTTACCACCGGATACGAGAGCAAGTTTTTCATTCCCCTGCCCCCACAGTGCTCTGTGATTTAAGATGACTGTAATTAAGTTCTAAACTGAATGTAGTTGTTCAATGTTGAATTGAATGTGCCATCCTTCTCTTCTCCTTCGCCAGTGTGCTGCCAATGCACAGACTGCAAATGAAAAGCAAAATAGTGTGTGTGCCAAACCAAACTCTGCGGATGTTTTCGAAAAAAAATCATGTTCACAATCTCAGCTAAGTTTTTGTTTAATCAATATCATGTCGCTATCATTTTAGGCCGTATTTACATCGCATTTGATACACAGACCATTGCAAATTCACAGAGCAAGGAACTTAACACCTTGCCTCCGCTCTTGTTGCCCTGCAGCAGTCTACAGAGCATACAGTCATCCAGTGGGTTCCTTCACACTGCAGCATCCATGGCAAAGAAGTAAGATAACCTACTGGTGAAGGTAGGAGCTCAGATGCCTCAAGAGGAGCTGGAGGTGATGTTTGAAGAGGCAAATACAATAGTGAGGGAAAACCAAGGGAAGAGGGCTTCAGCTGCACCCCAATTTCAACAGTAAGAATGACTGCAACCTCCTCCCCAGAGAAGACTAAGTAACCATCGTGAGGCTGACGACAGGACACTGCAGACTCAGACATCACATGTTCACCAAGTTCCACATTGGAGATTCTGAGGCGTGCCCCTGTGGCACTTCTCCCACGACAGTAGAACACTTCTTCCAGACCTGTCCAATAATTATACCAAAATTTGAGGGCTGATATCTGGCCTACTGACCTGCCGATGAGGGACAAGCTCTTCGAACCTTTGGAGGGCCTTCAATGCACCATAGATTTTGTCAGGGCCTCCAGAGCTACTATCTTAGTTTTCCAGGAAGAGATACACAGACAACATCCTGAACCAGTTTTTAGAAAACAATTTCTGGTTACCACTGGATCGGGCTGGCGGCAAATGAACACACCTTGTGCCAGTTAGCGACAAAGAACCAGTTAAGGACACGGCAAACGGGTGGGTGTTGTGGCGAAGAGTTCTAAAGGGTGGGTGCGGCGGCGGCACTAAGGCCTTCATGTACACAGAGAGAGGAGTCTGAGAGGCTGAAGCTGTGATGCCGAATGCTATTGTCCCTGAAAATAAAAATGAAAAAGTGTGTGGTGCTATCCCTGTTGTGTTTGGTGGAGTCCTGTCGCCTCCCTCCTCTCTGTGTCTGTATCTTCTGAAACCTCTTCAAAGCTTCTTTGTAGTGGGTGTTGTGTGTGTGTGTGTGTGTGTGTGTGTGTGTGTGTGTGTGTGTGTGTGTGGTGTGTGTGTGTGTGTGTTGTGTGTGTTTGTGTGTGTGTGTTGTGTGTGTGTTTGTGTGTGTGCGTGCATACGTGCGTGCGCGGCGCGCGCGCGTGTGTGTGTGTGTGTGTGTGTGTAAGCGTTCATCAAACCTGTTCAACACAAAACAAGAACGTGAACATGATACAGTATAGTTCAAAGATCACGTTGATTTGGGTTGTATGCTTTGATCAACACAAGGTGATCTTGAAAGCGATAGTACCAGAGGTCTATGATAGTGAAGTATCTTTTGCTTTGTTGATTTTGGGTTTGGGTTTTTTTTTCCTAGGCTAGACCCAGAACTCCGAAATTTACAAACAGTGAGATTGTGTAAAAGCGACCGTTAACCCGCTATTAAGGTAACGCATTCCGACGTCGGAGTGTATAGTATCAATAGCTACAATGGACCGTTGTACATAGTGTGGCTTGTTAGTGAGGCGGCGTGTTCAAATAGATGGGCACCACCTTCAACCATGTCAGAAACACGTCCCAGTTTCCTGGATGAAACGCTGTCATAGAGTCAGTTACTTGAAACCTTCAGTCTGTGAAGAAGGACACACACCGCCACTGCTTCCAAATGAATCCCACAGTGACACAGGCGACGTCTTCGTGATAGGAGAGAAACACCATCTTCCAACTTTTAATGACGACAGTTTTGAACTTGCCCCACATCACTTGTATTCCATATCACCCCTTCCCTTCCCTTCCTGCCCCCTTTAACCCCCATCCCCGACCTCACCCCCACCCCCACACCACACCCCAACCACCACCATCCCCGTTCTGCCAAAAGATGCACAGAATCAGGGGGGATATCAGGTAGGACAAAGCCACCCGCCCCCGTAACGACAAAATTGCCACAGGCTATCTCACGGGGGAGCGGGGCAGAGCAAGGGCGGGGTCGGGTGACCCCGGGTGTAAGGGTACCCGCTTAAACGTGCGCCGCTCGTCCACAAAGTCGAGGACTTTGTTGCCTCTCGTCTCCAGAGTTTGGCAAGGGGGGTCGCCGCAGGAGGTTATGGGAGATCGCCTTAAGGGTAGGGGGAGGGGGATAGAGTCTGCATGAAGATGAGAAGAAGGTGCCCGGTGTTCATTATGTGTGTCTGGGGGGATAGCTTAGCTGGTAGTAGAAGGAGAGAGAGAGGAGAGGAGAGGAGAGGTCGGTAGGGCGAGAGGTCTTTTGAAGGCAGCGAGGGGGGATGTTTGGAACCGCACACCCCGTCTTTCTTGCTCTGCGCGCTGTTTGATGTCGCTGGCAACTTAACTAGACAAGAAGAAGGCAGGGTGATTTTCCGGGGTTAACTAACTCACTCACTAAACCCTGGGGCGACAGTTGTGTTGTGGGGCTTTACTGGGGGGTGGTTTACTGTGACGAACAGCTAAACTAACTTTGGAGGTGTGGGAGGTGGGGGGAGAGGGGGGGGGGGGGGGCATGGTCTCGGAGATGCATCATGAAATTGGAAAGAACTTCGTTTTAACAGAAACAACAATCGGCCTGTTGTGAAATGAATTATGTAATACAAAGTTGCTGAGGTGATAACGGTTATCCTCATCGTCTTTGCCAACACTGTTATCATCTTATCGTTTCAATCAACATCATCATCCATCATCATCATAACATCATCATATCTTCTTTTCTTATCTTATCATCATCATCATCATCATCATCATCATCATCATCATCATCATCATCATCATTCTTTCGTTGTCGTTATCTCATGATCTATCATCTCGTCACCTATCATAATCGTTATATTTATTGTTGTCATATCATCATCATTATCGTTGTCATTATCATCATCGTCGTCGTCTTATTATTAGCTTGTAAAGTTGCAACTCTATACATGGGTTTATTTGGACGACTACTTTTCACTTCTCTCGTGTACAGTTTGCTTTTAGCACAGCACAACATAGAAAGAAAGAAAGAAAGAAAGAAAGAAAGAAAGAAAGAAAGAAGAAAGAAAGAAAGAAAGAGAAAGAAAGAAAGAAGAAGACAGAAGAAAGACAGAGCAGGAGAGACAGGAGGAGGACAGGAGGAGGACGGACAGGACAGACAGACAGACAGGACAGACAGACAGACAGACTAGAAGATCAGAAGAAGAAGAAGATAGATAGATAGATAGATAGATAGATAGATAGATAGATAGATAGATAGATAGATAGATAGATAGATAGATAGATAGATAGATAGATAGATAGATAGACGATAGCAAGAAAGAAAGACAAAAAACAAAAAGGCTGATCTTATATAGGCATACTCTCACGACTCTAGACTTGTACGATCAATTATGATACATGTCCGAAGTCGGAATTGCGCTATCTTCATGGTAGGCCAACAGAAAGGTTGCGTACTCGAAATCTCATCATTGCTATTGATTGCTTGTGTGTTGAATAGGTCGAATGCCAAGTGCTTTATTCTGTTTTGGTTGTTTTGTTTGTGTGTGTTTGTTTTTGATTAGTTGTATTGTTTCATGTGATCTATTGTTGTTTTTTTGTTATTATTATTATTATATTATCATTTTTTTTATTATTATTATTATTATCATCATATCATCTCATCATCATCTATCATCATCCCCAATATTATAGCTCCCAGACAATTTAAAGCTATGAACAGTCTCAATTTTCTTGTCCATAATAATGTCAGTGCTTGATGCCATTGGCACTAATTGTCATCAACTGAGTTTTCTTTGTACTGCTCTGTATGTCATAAGCCAAAGAGGCTTCATCAAGGTGATTTACAAAGTAGACCAGCTCTTACTCTTTTCCAGCTAGGCTGTCGATGTCGTCGGTAAAACGTAAGCTTTAATTGTCCTGCCTCCAGTACTGACTGTTTCCTCATGGTTTTCAAGTACGTCAGTTTGAATTCTTTAAAACTAAAATGATGTTGAAGAGGGTAGGAGAGAGCAGACATCCTTGGCGTACACCTTGGCATACTCCAATTTTGCTTCGGAAGCATTCTCCTAGCTATGTTGTTGTCTACTAAAGAGCTTTCTGGACCACAGACTAGACTGTGTATGCTGTAAGATGCGACAAAGTCCAAGTCAGCATGAACAAATAGGATCAAATACAAGAGAAGATAAAGCATGTTGTACAGCGCAAGGTGATCGTGAACTGAGCCACCGAGGACCCAGAAAATACCCCCAGGTTGACTTTGATCCGCTGAAGGTGGACACGACCGGCCATTGTCCGAAACTGTCCCTCAGGTCTCTCTCTCCTCTCTCTCCTCTTCTCCTCTCTCTCTCTCTCTCTCTCTCTCTCTCTCTCTCTCTCTCTCTCTCTTCCTCTCCCTCTTCCTCTCTCTCATCTCACTCTCTCACTCTCTCTCTTATCACACACACACGCACGCACGCACATACGCACGCACGCGCAACACACAATAGATGATTTGATTTTTTTTTAATGCAAAAGCATTGTTTATTCAATATACCATCTGGAAATAAAAATGTGAAGACTTCCACAACACACACACACACACACACACCACACACACACACACACACACACACACCGAACGCGCGCACACACACACACCTGGTTTCTTCATTCACAGCATAGGAACAACTGAACAAGGCCTAGCATCCACACGTCTCAACAGTCACCCAGTCCCCAGAACCAGCACCAAGACTCCAGCATGTCCAGAAGATGTGTGACAGTTCTCTCCATCTTTCCCCTCAGTAGTCAGTGTCTGGAAAAGTCAGAAGAGCAAACCGACGTTGTCCACTTTGCTCACCTGGCTGACCGTCAAGGCACATGTAGAGGTACTTGAGAGGTGAGATCTACAAGTGCTTGACTTGAGAGGTGTGATCTACAAGTGCTTGACTTGGATAGGACCTTGACTGATGGCTAGCTACCCCATGAAACAATGCCGGGGTGCTGGCCCCCCCTGTACAGCAGTAAACACGTTGTCCACTAGGCTTGGGTTTGTTCTTTTCAGCTCCTGACCAATAAGTAGGCCCGGTTTGAATCTTGTGGTCCCTCCTTACCCACTCACTGTCTTGGTTCCATAGAAGCAGACATCTTCAACCCAGCATGAGAGCTTCGTTAGAAACCTTGATCGGCTGGTGGCTCCTGGTCCGTCCCTCTTCAAAGGTGTGCAGTCAAACAGCTTGCTGTCTAAAAGAGGCCTTCTTACCTTGGCAGGTAAGAGACAGGTCGAGTCTTCAGGTGAATAGCAACTACGTCCACTGACAGTTTGAAACCCAGGTTTTTCTGACACTTGGACCACAATGGAAGCTGGACGTTGAGAGGTCTTGTCTGACACGTGGAGAGCCTGGGTTTGCTGAGCAGAGTGTTGAGCCAGGTACTCAGTGAGTCCTGATACCCGGGGTTTCTGAAAGGGTCCCTCCCTGTCTGCAGATGTGTGGGGCTCGTGCCCATCCATGGGTGTTGATGACGTCAGTGAACTCCTCGACCACCACCACCACCACCACTACCACAGACGGTCCTCAGTTTTGCCTGATGTTGAAGTATCCCAGGAAAACTCCACAACTGCCAGAGTCTGTGGGTTGATGAGGGTGAGGTGTGAAGGGGTGTCTGGTAGTTTGTGTACAAGCTGACCCTTTTTTTCTAGTGTTCTGGTGTTCGTCTGGTAAGGTTTGAATTGTTTCACGTTTCTTATCAAACAAACCTCAATGAATGCAAAGGTTTAGAATTGTGTCCCTTCTTCGGAGCCACCTATTGTCTCTCTCTCTCTCTCTCTCTCTCTCTCTCTCTCTCTCTCTCCATCTGTCTGGCTGTCTGGAGTGGTCACGGCAGGTGAGGAAGAGTGTATCAAGCTGCAAGATGTCACACCTCCACACACAGACACAGCAACAGGCAAGACAGGGAGTGTCTCTCTAAGCCGCCCCAAGAAGACGTGTTGAGGGGGATGCAGCATTGTTTGTCAACATTTTCCACACAGGACGTCCAGTGGAGGGTTTTGTTTGAGACTTTAATAGAAAGTTGGCCAAATATTTGTTTCTTTTTTTGTCCAAGTCGGTGGTGGTCTCTCTGTTCATTTAGGCTTTTGTGAATGTTCGATAATTTTGTTTTTCTTGCTGATATTTTTTCTTCTCAGGCTAATTTCCACTCTTCCCCTTCGCCTGTTGTCTCCTTCTATGCTTGGTGTACACGTTTCTTAACAACAATCCTGAATGATTGAAAACGTTTGAAGTGTGTCACGTTTCTTTAAAACACAGAATTTCTTTTATAAATATTCAGGGAGAAAGGTTTGAGTTGTATCACGTATATAAACAAAAAAAACAATAAATAAATAAATAAAAACAGTTGGAATTGTTTCTTTTGTTCAGGACACAATTTACTTTTATGTTTTTCATTGTTCTTGTTGTTTCGTGTTTTTGCCTTACCTCTTGTACCTACCAAATCAAATCAAATCATGTCGAAGTTGTACCACTAATTTCCATGTCCTATTTGTTTCTTTGCCATGACCAATTGAGGATCATTCAGCGGGTGTTTAAATCAATTAACTGGTATTCCTAGGGTTATTTTGTTTCCTCAGCTCAAGGGGCTGTGTGTAATGTAAAAAGGAGAAAGTATAAACGAAGAAGGGCGGGAATCGTTTCCAGGAAGATTATCATTATTGTGCTTTTTCACTTTCGTGTTATTAATTGAACCAACTACATCTAGTGGATCGGTGGTCAAGCGGTAACGCACCTGCCTAGGAGGCAAAACATTCCGAATACGATCTGGTCCGGTTCGATCTCCGTTTGTGCCCGACACTTTCCCCCCTCTGTGAGTCGTGGTTTGGTTCCTAGTCTTTCGGACGAGACGATGAATCCGACGACCCGTGTGCCACGCACACATTAAGCGCACGTAAAAGAACCCAATGCAACAAGAGAGTTGCCTTTGGCAAAATTGTGTAGAAAAATCCATCCTGACCGGGAAACAAGTACACATGCAGACAGGTTAAGAAAATAAATGGATAGTGCTCCTCTTGTGGCGATGCGTTCTATCCCCGGAGAAGCAGCCCGATTTTTATACAGAAATCTGCCGTTACTTAAAGTGGTATAAGAAATACAAATATAACAACCGAAATAAAAAATAAAAAAGAAAAAAATGTATACCCCATGATAGTAGTTTGAGTCATCCTTTCCTCTTCCGTTACTTGTAAAGAAGAGAGGGAATTCTAAACAGTAATGTGCGTATGGAAGGGATATTACTCTCCCCTGCATATAATCACTATAGATTTTAAACTTTGAAAAAGAATCGGCACATTTTATGTCCCACGTACCCTAAACTCACTCCTACCTGAGAAGTCGGCGAGGTGCAATCCGACTCATTTCGAGGTGGAAGGTCTGTCTACATGTTACAAAGCTTAGAAACATCTTGGGCCTGTCACGGCTTAGAGGGGTTATGAACGCATAGTGTATAGTAGGCCTACATACCATGACTCTGAGGGTAACATGACTGTACAGGAAATACACTCATTTATGGCATCAACTTTTGTAATCACCCCTCGAGTAAGGGGTCATGGCCAAAATTTTGTAGCGTTGTTTTGTTGGGGTTTTTTTTTGTTCCTTGGCAAGCACTCGGAAGTTCTCAAATGGTGAGATTTTGGGTGAGATTTTTGCCTATGGAGCACCCCCCCCCCCCTCTCCCCACTGCTACCATTTAGGTAGCCGCATTCCGACTTCGGGGATTATGTCTAAACACAACACACCTGTGTGCATGGGTTTTTCAAATTTTGTCTTCCGTTACTACCGGCACCAAACAGCCTACTCTTCCGAAAGGTGGAATGGTTTTTTTTAACGCGTGCACAAGATGTTCTGCGTGCATTTACAGTTTCATCCGAAGGACTTTGACATTCAGTTCGATGTTCTCGCCAAACTGGGAAGAAAGGGCAAGGCTGGGAATCGAACCCAGGACCTCACAGTTTATTTGTTTGACAGGTGGACGTCTTAACCGTCCTGCCACCTTCCTTCTTCAAAATCTGTCTAAACTCTCTCTCTCTCCTCTCTCATCTCTCTCTCTCTCTCTCTCCCTCTCTCTCTCCTCTCCTCTCTCTCTCTCTCTCTCCTCTCTCTCTCTGTGCTAATCGTGCTGTGTGTCCTCTTCACTTATCTTCTCTTCTTCTGCTCTTTTCTCTCTCTCTCTCTCCTCTCCTCCTCTCTCTCTCTCCTCTCTCCTCTCTCTTCTCTCCTCTCCTCTCTCTCTCTGTAACAAAAAAGGTCCCAGTGAACGGTGAACCCCCATTAACTCGTGTTAATCTTGGCCCTTTTCACTTTCAGAACCCCTACCCCCCTACCCCTCCCCTCCCTCTTCTTTCTCCTTTTTTGTTCTTTTTTCTTTCTCATTCTAAACAACCTTTCTCTCCCACCTAGTATTTTTCATCTCATTTTTTGGTTGTTCCCCCCGAAAGTCCCCCCCTCTCTCTCTCTCTCTCTCTCTCTCTCTCTCTCTCTCTCTCTCTCTCTCTCCTCTCTCTCTCTCTCTCTCTCTCTCTCTCTCTCTCTCTCTCGTGGCTCTCTCTCTGCTGTTCTGTCTGTCTGTCTCTCTCTCTCTCTCTCTCTCTCGTCTCTCTCTCTCTCTCTCTCTGTGGCTCTCTGTCTCTCTGTCTCTCTCTGTCTCTGTCTCTCTCTCTTTCTCTCTCTCTCTCTCTCTCTCTCTCCTCTCTCTCTCCTCTCTCTCTCTCTCTCTCTCTCTCTCTCTCTCTCTCCCTCCTATTCTCAGGTTCACACACACACCCACAAAAAAAGGCTTTGAGCTCACAGCGCTGACTTTATCCCAGCTCTAGCTAGTCTAGTGACTGTGATTTTGAAGAGGGGTGGATTTTTGATTGTAGCGGGTGATTTTCGGGGTGGGTTCCTTTTTGTCCGGGCACAGCAGGGGAGGAGTTTGTGCCGATTAGGGGCTGTGAGAGAAGGGGTAGCCTGCCTGCCCCTGCTGTTCCGGTCCAAAAGCGAAAGCGGCGGCGGCGACTTTTGTGTGAGGCGTTCGCGCCGCTAGTTTTCCTCTGTGACTAATTAGCCCAGGGGCCTCTGATCATTGCTTCTCACCTGCTTCGTTCCAGCACCTTAGCAGACGACAATCCGCGTCTAACATTACGTCCCCTGTCATTACGTCTGGTTGGTCAAATACAGCGACGCCTAGGAAAAAAAAGAGAGAGAGAAGAGAATAGAGAAAAGTGAGATGAGACAAGACACATAGAGAGAGAAAGAAACGAGAGAAAGAAAAAAAAAAAAGAGTAATTCTCGCGCGAAAGGCGAGAAGAGTAGGGCTGACACTTGACGCCATTTTTGATTCCGGGGTCAGAAATCTACTGATAGAGTCATCTCCCCCTGCTCTGTGTGTGTGTGTGTGCTCTTGTCCCCTGAAGGCACGAAAAAACAACAAAAAACAAAAAGAAAGATGGCGACAAGCACGCGTCACCCGTCACCCAGGTTTTGTGCCTCCATTTGGCCGAAAATGAGAGGGTGGTGATGAAATCTCGACACTCAGGCCTCCGATGTCGTCTGCTCCCCAATTTCGCTTTGTCTTTGATTTTTGGGGTTTTGTTGGCTTTTTTTTAGGAGGGGAGGGGGAGGGATGTCAGGGAGAGACGGAGATAGAGAGAAGGAGCTTGGTCAGAGTGTCAGAGATAGACCTGAGGCTAGAACGCTAGGTCTGATTTCTTCAGCCCTTATACTCCAGCCTCAAAGTGGCTGGATGATTGGGGGAGGGGGGGAGGAGGAGAGGGGGACAAGGGGGGGGGAGGCATGGATTTAGGGTGAGAGGGGTCGAAAGAGGTGGAGTGGGGGTGGGGTGTGGGGTGGAGGGTTCTTGGTATCCATTATTAATATTTTCCGTTGACATCTGCACCCTTAGTGAGTGTGTATGTGGATGAGTGTGTAAGCGAGTGTGTGTGTGTCTGTCTGTCTGCCTGTGTATGTATGTGTGTGTCTGTCTGCATGTCTGTTTATTTGTGTCTGTGTCTATGTGTATTTAATTGAACTTCAGTCGATATACTTTATGATTATTTTGTGATTTAAAAGAAAAACCCTCACTCTTATAGCATGGCATTGTTGCCTTGATAAGGTACGTTGACAGTTTTTCAGAGACACCAAGTTTTGAGAGATTCTTCTTCGTCGTTGTCATCGAACACTCAGACAGCAACTACTGTTGTCTGTCATAAGAGCGAAAATGCGTTGTGCTACCGTTAAGCGCCTGACAAGTCAGGCCTAGCACATCTGACTTCGGCATGGTTTTGAGAGATGAAAATTGTAGAGATTCAATAACCGATTATGAGCTCAAAACCGCCGCCACCTTGTACTTCTAGCAAAGCAAAACCCATCTTTCTGCTATCTTTGTTCTGAGACACTTATTATGTATTGTCTCCACATTTAAAAAGTAAACAGCTGATGCACTAGTCACTGCAGGAAAGTTTCAATTTTGCTTGGTGCATTCTGGGCATTTCTTGATTCTGCATCCTACAGTATGGAACTGGCAGGTCTGCACAATGTGTGGATACAGTGAAGAAACTCTAGGGTAGAAAGCTGTTGACCAGTTCTCTGGTGGATTTTCTTTGTTCTTTTTTTTCTTTTTTTTTTCTTTTTTTTTTTTTTTTTGGGGGGGGGGTACTAGCATGTACCTGCCCTGTATGGGATGATTAAAGTATGATGAATTCATTTGACTGGATTAGGTCAACTGTTCTGGGAGGTCATTGAAAACTTTTCCCCTCAATGTCCAAAGGTGCTGCCTAAGACTCTCTCTTCTCTCTCTCTCTCTCTCTCTCCTCACTCTCTCTCCTCTCTCTCTCCTCTCTCTCTCTGTTGTTTGTTGGTTGTTGGTTGGTTGGTTGTGGTTTTCTCTTTTTTAGGTTAAGGGGGCTTGGGGTGGGAGGGGCACCTTTTTCAGGGAGAGGTATTTAGCATGTCAAACCTCAGTCCTATCCCTGACATCATTTTCATATGACCAGAACCACAACACGCATGAAGGCAGAGAGAAGTGTAAAAGGTAAAGGTATCCCATAACCTCAGATCGTAGGGGGCGAGGCATTAGAGACCTCAGCTTCTCTAGGGGCCAGCATGTTGAGGGCGGCGCCCATCTCGTCTCCCTCGCTGATTTACCTTCCCTGACCCTAAAGAGGCAGGGTACCCATTTACAGCTGGGGAACGGGGGACTGTACTGAAGCCAAGGTAGCACAAACGGTCACCCATCCAGTTAGTAACCACGCTGGATGCTGCTTAAATATTGGCTTGGGGGAAAGCTAGTGTTATTACCAGTGAGCTATCCTGTCCCTATGAGAAGTGTATCCTACGTTATTAAGATTCCACTCTCTGTGCACAGAGAGAGAGAGAGAGAGAAAGGAAGAGAGAGTAGCAGAAGCAGAGAGAGAGAGAGAGAGACAGAGCAGAGAAAGGAAAGAGTCCCACGGTCTCGGAACTGATCCTGCAAGCTCTACAGACAACCCCGAGGTCGGCTGGGCGGTAAAGGACAGGCAGTGAATGGAACTAATCCCACCGAGCCCTGTCCAAACCAAACAGCCCGTCCCTTCACGTTAGGTTCCAGGGTCAGTTTAGGTTGCAGTCCCGTCCCTGCCCGCCCCGTCCAGCCTTCCTGTCGCCGGCTCCTGGATTAACCCATGTATTAATCTTTTGCCCCTCTAATCCTTTACAAAGGTGTTTTTTTTTTCCTTTTTCCTTCTTCTCTTCTTCCTTGAGTTTTTGACAGTGTGTTGTGGTTGTTTGGTATGGGCCACATGTTTTTGGGGGGTGAGCGGGGTGAGGGGGGGGGGGGGTTGAGGGGGGAGGGGAGTCTGTGGAAAAAAGTAGAGGTAAAGTTGAATCTGTGGAGGGGGGAAAAAGTTGATACAAGGGAAGATGAATCATTGTGTGTGGTGTGGTGAGGTGTGGTCTAAGGCCTGTCGTTCACTGTGGTCAGCGTGTGATGAGTTTTGTACTGTACTGTATCTTAGCTGCACAGCAAGCATTGTCCTGTAGGCAGTTCAGTATGCCCCTTAGTCTATTTTACTGGTTGTTTCTTTCTGTTTGTGATTCACATGTATAAGCCCGGTAGAATGGTTTGAAAAAAAGATGTTTATTAAAAAAAAAACCCATAGTTATCAAACAGAGGAACATTGCAAGCAACAACAAGCCAGTGGCTCATTGCCGCCTGCTCCAAAGACAAAACATGAGGCATGATTATGTCATCTGGCAGTTATTTTGAAAGTAAGATGGTGCTTTCATGCTTAAACTAAGAGAATTGATTTTTACATACATATATGTTTCTTCAGCCTCAAGAATCAGTTTTGAAGTCCAAAGTTTCCATATTTACTATAAAATAATACATACATACATACATACATACATACATACATACATACATACATACATACATACATACATACATACATACATACATACATACATACATACATACATATATATATATATATATATATAATATAATAATAATATATATAATATATATATATAGATAGATATATGATAATAATATATAAAATCTTTAGTTCTTGTAACAAAAGGACTCGTAATCCAGAAGATAGAAACACCCATCAAATGTTCCAACATAACAACTAAAGCGAAAGAACTCTCATCAAGGGAAATAAATGTTGATCTAACGCTCTGGTTAATTCAACTTGTTCGATAATTAAATTCAACTTGAAACTGATTTCCCTTGCAATGCAATCACAACTATCGTCTGCTAGGGGAGGGATCGTTCGAAGTGTAGTGTAGTGTCGTGAAGTAATA
>CM060323.1:58966097-59001097 GCA_030674155.1 Stramonita haemastoma | reverse complement strand
CTTGACCTTAATGAGGGCAGGTACCCATTTACAGCTGGGTGAACCAGGGACTGTACTGAAGCCAAGGCGTGCATCAATACGAGAAAAAAATTCTGAAGTTGGAGTACGATTTTCTCTTTGGCAAAAGAGAGTAACAACTGATAAACACAAACTTCTCATTCAGTGTGGATTATTTATCTTCTTCAGGTCATTCCCAGCTGGGATGAATGAGTCTGAAACGGACGCTATAGCCGAGTGGCTAAGATCGTTCGTCTTTAATCCCATGGGTCCATGAAGTCGTCGGTTCGAGTCTCGGCAGTTAAGGATGGGGATTTTTACCATCTCCCAGGTCAACTTCAAGTGCAGGCCTGCCAATGCCTTCATTCCCTTCGTATGTATTACATATGCACGAGAACAAAATTTATGCACGTTAAAGATCTCGTTACTCGTGTCAGCGTTGGGTGGGTTACAAAAACACGAACATATCCAGCATACATCCCCGAAATCAGAATGTGTCTACCTTCATGGTGGAGAAAAACGGTCGCTTACGCAAAATCTCATCCTTGGTGAACCTCAGATCTCTAGCTGAGGAATGAGGGAAAAGTGTCAAACAGCGATTCTGTTACCCCTAGGTATTATGATTTATTTATTTATTTTTATTCTTTTATTTCAAGGGTATTGGAATAAATACTTATGTGCTTTTTTTTTTTACATCAGTCCCTGTGTGTTTGCAGGTTTGCACATTTTGTCATCCATTCCCACTAGTCCACAATAGCCTACTCTTCCGAAAAACGGCACAGGCTTTAACGTGTGCACAAGATGTTCTGCGTGCGTTCGCACACGGGACCTCGGTTTATAGTCTCATCCGATGGACTTTTGGTGGGAGTGGAATCTACACTGATGTTAACTCCAGGAGAAAATATCTTCTTGAAGTGGAACGTGCAACCGGGATAAAAACATCAACGTATTTTATCATCATAATCCTTCCAGCACTAATGACTTCTCAAACGGGAATTTCTTAGGGGAAAATTAGGGGTCTAGAGGTAACGCGCCTTGCCTAGAAAGCGAAAAGTCCGGGTCGATGTGTGCGGGTGGTTCGAATCCCGTTTGGGCCCGAAACTTTTCTCCCATCCATTATTAGACCATGAGTGGTGGTCTGGGCGCAAGTCTTTCGGATGAGACGACAAACCGAGGCCCCGTATGTTACACATCATTATTTAGCCTACGTAAAAGAACCCACGGCAACAATAGAGTTGTTCCTGGCAAAATTCTGTAGAAAAAAGCCACTCTGATAGGGGAAACAAATACAGTTGCAGACAGGAAAAAGAAAAAAAATGGGTGGGCGCTGCATCACCGGGGAGAGCAGCCCGAATTTCACGCAGAGAAATCTGCTGTGACATAAAGAGGTAATAAATAAAGAAATAAATAAATAAACAAATAATTAAGTAAATGAATAAATAAAATGCATTTCCGTTTGTGTGATTACTACGAACATTTTAACACCACACAGACACACAGACACACAGACAGACACAGACACACACACTCACTCTCTCTCTCTCTCTCTCTCTCTCTCTCTCTCTCTCTCTCTCTCTCTCTCTCTCTCTCTCTCTCTCTCTCTCTCTCTCTCTCTCTCTCTCTGTGTATATATATATATATATATATATATATATATATATATATATATATATATATATATATATATATATATATATATATATATAATTAGATAGATAGATAGATAGATAGATAGATAGATAGATAGATAGATAGATAGATAGATAGATAGATACATACATACATACATACATACATACATACATACATACATACATACATACATACATACATACATACATACATACATAGTTAGATACATAGATAGATACATAGATAGATGGATGGATGGATGGATGGATGGATGGATGGATGGATGGATGGATGGATGGATGGATGGATCGATCGATGGATGGATCGATCGATGGATGGATGGGACCGACCGACCGACCGACCGACCGACCGACAGACAGACAGACAGGCAGACAGAGAGATAGAGAGATAGATAGATAGAGAGAGAGAGAGAGAGAGATAGATAGATAGATAGATAGATAGATAGATAGATAGATAGATAGATAGATAGATAGATAGATAGATAGATAGATAGATAGATAGATAGATAGATAGATAGATTATAATGCATATCTCAAAAGCACATAATACATACTGTAAAAATTGAGATAATTTTGAATCATGCGTGAATCACCAGACACAGGTATTCTATGTCCACCCAAACTACCCCTCCTTCATCCTTTCATACTCCAGCCCCTCCCCCCCTCACTCCCCCCTCATCCCCTCCCCCCCCCCCCCCCCCTTCTCAAGAAACACCTTTCCTTTTCTCTCTTGCATTTTCTCCTTTTTTTTCTTCCCCTTCCCCCATTCATACAAAACCTTTTTTTCTTTCCTTCTTTTCTTCTCATATTTGGATTGTTACACCTGTTTGTGCGTTCTAAGTCGGTCAGGCGTGTGTGTGTGTGTGTGTGTGTGTGTGTGTGTGTTGTGTGTGTGTGTGTGTGTGTGTGTGGTGTGTGTGTGTGTGTGTGTGTGTTACAGAGAGAGGAGTTGTGTGTGTGTGTGTGTGCGTGTTGTGTGTGCATGTGTGTGTGTTGTGTGTGTTACATATGTTGTGTGTGTGTGTGTGCAATTTACATATTTGTGTGTATGTTCAATTCAATTCAAATATTTTATTATCTTAAAAACAGAGAATTCATTCGTTGTGTGTATGTGCGCGCGCGAGCGCGTGTGCGTGTGTGTACATGTGATAGACAAACAGACAGAGACACATAGCGGAAGCGCTGTTGTTATATGTGAATGAGAGTATGAATAAATGTGGTTCAAGCATGAGTTTGCGTACGAATGCATTATGTAGATGTGCTTATACTTCTCTCTATGTATTCCATAAGTGTGTTTGTAAGTATGTTAATAACCGGATGCACGCTTATGTGTTCGTGCGTTTGTGCAAAAGAGAAAAGTAAACGGGAGGGAGAGTGAGGGCAGATTGGGGCGGGAGGGAGGGGAGAATCAAAGATGTTATCGCCTGCTGTTTCCTTGTCCGCTTAAATTAATCGGGTTTGGCGAGCTGAGAGAGAGAAAGGGAAAGGAGAGGAGAGTAAGAGAGTGGGCAGAGAAGACAGAGATCAATATATATTACTACAGAAGGAATTAATTAATATAGCTTTATACGTCTCAAACGATTAACTCTTCCTCTCTCCTCTCTCTCTCTCTATCTCTCTCTCTCTCTCTCTCTCTCTCTCTCTCTCTCTCTCCTCACACCATCCCACACACCGCACACACACCTCAATCACACACACACATCTCTCCATCTCACACCACACACAACACACTACAAACCACGGACTGAAACAACCAGCTGCGTACAGAATCTTGGAGCCACACATGGGACCTGCCATGTTCCCACAACTCCTGATCTTATCCATCTCCTCTCCCCTGCCCCTCATCCTACAATATCTGGGAGATTACATAGAGAGTGAGAGAAGAAAGAAATGAGAGAGAGAGTAGAGAGTGGGCAGAGACAGACAGAAGATATTATATTATATATTATACTTCAGAAGGAATTAATTAACTTAATCTCTCTTCTACGTTCTCTAACACCCATTACACTCTCTCTCTCCTCTCCTCTCTCTCTCCTCTCCCCTCTCCTCTCTCTCTCTCTCTCTCTCCTCTTCTCTCTCTCTCTCCACACACACCTCCACACACACACACACACACAACACACACACACACACACACACACCCACACACACACACACACACACCACACACACACACACACACACACACACACACACACGGACTGAAACAAACCAGCTTGCAGTACAGAATAAACTTGGAAGCCACACATTGGGACCTGCCATGTTCCACACAACTCCTGATCATTATCCATCTCCCCCTCCCCTGCCCCCTCCTCCCATCCCTACAAATCTGGGGAGATCTACATTATAAGACAACCCTCTAAACCAAAATCTGTTCTGTTTGGTGTCGTTACCTGTTGTTCTTGTCGTTAACTGCATTGGGGCCCTCAATTCTGCGAACCTCGTCCAAATGTTACTGATTTATTTTTTAGTTCCTTGGCTTCAGCTCTGAGGTTCACCGATGCTGAGACTTTTGCGTATACGACCGTTCCCTGACCGACACCTCTCCTGACCCTAAAGAGGGCAGGTACCCATTTACAGCTGGGTGAACTGGGGGACTGTACTGAAGCCAAAGCGCGCAAACGGTCACCCATTTATTTGGTAACCACGCTGGATGCTGCTTGACTATAGCTTGGGTGAAAGCGAGCGCTCTGACCACTGAGCTATCCCGTCCCCTTAATCTGGTCCACTCTCAAGGAGCAGCAAAAGAGAGACAAGGACAAGGAACATCACAACATCATGCTGTGTCACTACTACAAGTAAAGCCAAAATTCAAAGGATTAACAAGAAAAACTTCAGAAAATTTTCTCTCCATTATAGAAGAGTGCAGGTTGTTATGCTAAGAGCTTGTCATGGCTGAAGGCAAATCTCAACCCATCATTTTACAACATAACAACATTTTAATGTAGGCCTTGGCACTCAGCTGGCTGATAGTGATATCAATAACAGACACAGCTTTTGGCCTGAGCCAGATGGCGAGGTACTTGAAAACAGTCATACACGCAAACTTCTCATCCAGGGTATTTCCAATCTTCACAGTGATTCCCAGGTGGGATGAGTGAGTCAAGAGGGCATATTTGGGGTGTACCCGCGGGTGTTTAGCTGGGGAAAGCATAACAACAACAACATCAACAACAACAACATAAGAAAGAATCCCTGTTCAAACTCGACTTTGTTCGAGCATTTAATCTTGACGTGGGCGTGTGTCTGTTACAGCCACATGTCCTATACCTGAACATGGCTACCCTAACTCACCTCCATCTGTACACATGCCCTGCTCAGCAGCACAGCACAGCACTGCAGCGCCAGATTTCAGCACAGGCCTTATTTTCTAAACACAAGCCCCGACGCCAGGGAGGGGTAGACAAACCTTAGAGAGAGCAGAACAAGAACGAGTTTCCTCCCATTATTGTATTGTGATGTAGGTGGCACCTCCAGGCGAGAGCTGCTGTGAGTTTCCGCTTCCTGTCTGGGCCGCCATGATGAATCTTCTTTCCATTGTTGAAAGTGGGTTTGGATTTCTTTGGCGGGGGTCCCTCTGTTTTGCTGTTGTTGGAAAGAGAAAAAGAAAGTAAAGGGGGTAGTGGTAATGGGGGGGGAGGTCGGGGGGAAGGGGGGGGGGGCTGCGAGGGTGGAAACAGAGACACAAACATGAGGTTCTTTTATCTTGGGCTTAAGAAGTTGCTTAGTTCAAAGCTCGATATCTGTCCGCCTGTTTGTCTGCCCCCCTCCTCTCCCCTCCCCCCCCCCACTCTCTCTCTCTCTCTCTCTCTCTCCTCTCTCTCCTCTCTCTCTCTCAGTTGATTCTGCTATAAAATGTGTTAGGTATTGGGTTTTTTGTTGTTGTTTTTTTTGTTGTTGTTCCTCGGCTAGAGCTCCAAAATTTACGAATGATGAGATTTGCATAATGCAATCCTCGCTTTTGTCCACCGTGAAAGTAGCCACACTCTGACTTCGGGTATTATAGGTTGGGTATGTTCGTGTTTCCGTAACCCACAGAATGCTGACATAAATTACGTGATCTTTAACGTGCATCTTTGATCTTCTGCTTGTGTAGATACACCAAGAGAATGAAGGCACTGGCAGGTCTACACTTTCAGTTGACCTGGAAAATCTAAAAAAAAATATAATATATTTTTTTTTTTTAACACCTTAATTCACCAGATGCTGCTGAGATTCGAACCACGACTCCATGTACCCATAAGATTGAAGTCAAGGGGTATTGACCTCTCGGCTATAACGTCCGTGGGGTAGTGGTTAAAAATTTTGATTTTGGAAGAATGCAGACCCCCTTTTAAATCTTTTAGGATTTTTTTTTTTTTTAATTGCTAAGGGAAAGAAAAACTTGGCCACATATTGAGCCACACACAAACATTGTTTGCTTATTTATGTATTGCTTTGGATAGATCTATGTCTGGTTAAATGAAGGTGTCGGACATCTATAAAAAAAAAAAAATAATAATAATAATAAATAAAAAATAAAAATTAAAAGTTCATAGTTGTAATTGAACAAAAATTGATATGTTCTGACTCTGCTGAACTCAATACCCCTATGAGACCTCTCTCTACCCCTTCTCTCTCTCTCTCTCCCTCTCTCTCTCTCTCTTTCTATCTCTCTCTTTCTATCACCCTCTCTTCTCTCTCTTCCTTTCTTTGTTTCTCTCTTTCTTTCTAAGTTTCTTTCTATCTTTTTTTTTCTTTGATCCTTCATTGTCAACAAAACCGTTTATATGTTTTTCATTTTGCATCACTATGTAACAAAAAAATAAATTAAAAAGTTTGAAAAAAAAATTGACTGATTGGCAACAATGGAACGATCATATTCAGTCTAGTGGTAGATATAGAACTTTTCGACAGGTCAAAAGCTTACATGACGTCAAACCTTATATAAAGCTTGAAATGCATACGCCTTTTAAAAGACATGGATAAATTCAGACAGGGTGTGTCAAGTATAAAATGTTCAAAAATGTCAATACCGAATGCATAGTGAATCTGATGCAGCATGCTCTTTATGTAATGAAGCAACAGAAGAGGAAGTGCATTTTGTTGCATGTTGTCCCACCTTTAAGCCTCAAGGCAAAAATATGTCCCAACAAAATATACCAACCAGCCTAATGCATTTAGACTCTGTTTGCTCATAGGATGTAGTAATCCCAATATCATTAGAAAATTAGCTTTACATTTATATAAAGCCTTTAGAATAAGAGACATTGTGATGTCATGAGGCTGTGTTGTGTTGTTGTTTTTTTCTTTTCCACTGCACTGTGGATTTGTTTACATTTGTTTGTCACAGCTGCAGTTTACCGTGTATTCTTATCATTAGTCATTGATTTGATCAGTAACCCCCTTTGTGTATGGACCAACGGTCTCTTCATGAATAAAATCTTTTTGGAGTTGGGAGTTTCTCTCTCTCTCTCTCTCTCTCTCTCTCTCCTCTCTCTCTCTCTCTCTCTCTCTCTCTCTCTCCTCTCTCTCTCTCTCCTCTCTCTCGTAAGAGTAGGCCATCGAGTGCCAGTGGGAACAGATGACATTTACAAAACTGCACACACACGGGGACTGGATGTAAAAAAGCACAAGAGTGCTTATCCCATTATCCTCGATATAAAAGAATAAATCAAATCAAATCAAATCTCCTTGATTTCTCTTAATAAGTAATTAAAAAGCTAAACAAAATCTGGCATTCTAACCTTCAAGTTATTTGATGGCCCTAAGTACAAACAAAAAGTGACATAAATTTCTCTGTTTGTGAGATAATAAAGTGTTTGAATTGAATTCAATTGATGTACACTTTGTTACAAAACTGCATGCACAAGTGGACTAGATGTAAAAAGAAATAATTTTTAAAAACCCAACACGAGTACTTATTCCATTATCTTTGAAATAAAAGAATGAAATTTAAAAAATAGGTATGACATCAGTTGACTTGCGAAATTATACGAAAAATAAATTGTCCCTCCTTTTACTTACCCTTATCCACTCTCAGGTTTGAACCTATGACTTCATGACAAAATTGCCTTCTTCACTGGGCTAAGTTTTAGGAAGGGAAGGGGTGAAGAGGAAGGGAGGGATGATGGGGGAGGGAAGCTGACTTCAAATGAAGTCTTGTGTGTATCGGTGGAAGGAGTTTTAGCCTGGGGGGAATATGGTTTGAATTTTTTTTTTTTGGTGGAGAGGACAGATTCTATCTATCTATCTATCTCCGCACCTCTTCACGTTCAAGTCAAGCGTTTCACGGGAGGTTGTCTTCCTTGTTTTTGTTTTTTGGTTTGTTGGTTTTTTCTCCGCCTTCTTTTGAACTTTAAGTTTTAAAACTTTTTCAAAAAAATAAAATGAATAAATAAAAAGCCAACCTGACGTGAATGGAGTACTGGCTGGCTGGTTGTTAAGTTGCTAGGCTAGTTGGTTGACTGGCTGTTTAGCTGATTGGCTGTTTAGCTGGTTGGCTGTTTACCTGGTTGTATGGCTGATTTTTGGCTTGTTAACTGCCTGGTTGGTTGGTTGGCTGTTTGGCTGTAGGCCTATGTGTGTGTGTGTGTGTGTATGTGTGTGTGTACATTAGTCTATGAGATTTTTTTTGGCATTCAACCCCCCCCCCCCTTCTCTCTCTCTCTCTCTCTCTCCTCCTCTCTCTCTCTCTCTCTCTCTCTCCTCTCCTCTCTCTCTCTCTCTCTCTCTCTCTCTCTCTCTCTCTCTCTCTCTCTCTCTCTCTCTCTCAATATGATGTTGATGACCTCAGGTTACTATGCCCATTATGTAAACAAGCACCTGAGGATGAAGTACATTTTGTGTTATGTTGTTCAGTGTTAGAGGATATTGGGCAGAATTATATCCCTGTAAAATATAGTAGACAGCCTACTTCATTTAGACTGTTTACTCATGGCGCCAAGTCAGCCTGAGGTTGTGCGCAGCCTGGCTTTATATTTGTGTAAAGCTTTCAGAACAAGAGATAGATCTATTTTGTTATCGTTAAGTCATTTCTTGTAACTGACTTTTTTGTTACATTTTTTTTCTTTTTTGGTCGTTACTGTTGTTGTTTTTTCTCCCTCACCAAGTACTAAGCAATTCGGCAACCCCCTTCATGTATGGGCCAATGGCGTTTTTGTGAATAAATCTTTCGAGTTCTCTCTCTCTCTCTCTCCCTCTCTCTCTCTCCTCTCTCTCCTCTCTCTCTCTCCTCTCTCTCTCTCTCTCTGCTATTAAAGATGATAGAGTCTGTTATAACCCCTCATCACAACCGACACCCTCTCCCTACCACCCCCCCCCCTCCTCCCACTCCACCCCCCCCACCCCCCCCCTCCCACCACCACCCCACCGATCTCTCCCAACCTCGCACCCACCCCCCACAACACCCTCCTCCCCTACAAGTCACCTCTATATCTCAGAGGAAAATTCCGGGGGAAAAACGATTTCATCGCTAATTTCCTGAGCCCAAAGCCTTAGCCTGTTAGACGGGGGCCCCCGAAATGCGATTCATATGCAGCTGAAGGCGAGTTGGTTCAAGAACTAATTGAATCCCTTTCCCGCCAGAGAGCGACCCGACTGATTATCCCAGTTGAAATTACCCGCCCCTGAAAAGTGCCCCGGATGAAGAAACTACCGGCGTTGGGAGTTGTCCTTCCTGGTTTGTCGTGTCCGCTGTCCAAGTGGGTTGTTGCCCTTTTTATTGTGAGGGGTTTTTTTTAGGTTTTTTGTGAAATAAAAGGAAGATGCTGTTTCAATTGATATGAAGTGTACAATTTTTTGGGTTTAGTATTGTTTTGTTTTGTTCTTTTAAAGAATAATAAAGCATGGTTGTTGGACACATTTCTTCTTTTTGTCTTTTCCTGGTTTGGGTTGGTTTGTGTTGTTGTTGTTGTTGTTGTTACCTGCCTATTTTTTTCTTGAGGTGGGGGGGGTTTCTGTGTGTGTGTGTGTGTGTGTGTGTGTGTGTGTGTGTGTGTGTGTGTGTGTGTGTGTGTTGCATTAAAGAGCCCATCCTACTGATTTATGCTGAAAGTATTTATTTTTTGTGCTCTCTCTCTCTCTCCTCTCTCTCTCTCTCTCTCTCTCTCTCCTCTCTCTCTCTCTCTCTCTCCCTCTCTCTCCTCTCTCTCTCTCTCTCTCAAAAACACTGATCATTAAACTCACATCGTCAATACATGGGTGCGTGCACGCACGCACTCACACACACACATAATATACACATACATATTTTCCCCACATGAAACATCACACGGTCCATAGAAAAGGCCCATTAAACCTAAATCTCTTTCTCTCTTTCTCTCCCTCTCTCACTCACTTACCGACTCACTCACTCACACACACACCACACACACACACACACACACACACACACACACACACACACACACACACACACACACACACACACACACACACTACACAGAGAGAGAGAGAGAAAAGAAGAGAGAGAGAAGAGAGAGAGAGAGAGAGAGAGAGAAAAGAGAGAGAGAGAGAGAGAGAGAGAGAGAGAGGACACGAGGAGATAGATAGATCGTATAGATAGATAATAATTTTTCCCATTGCCTTAAGGGCCAAAGGGTGAGAGAGAGAGAGAGAGAGAGAGAGAGAGAGAGAGAGAGAGAGAGAGAGAGAGAGAGAGAGAGAGAGAGAGAGAGAGAGAGAGAGAGAGAGAGAGAAGAGAGAGAGAGAGAGTGGCTACAGTTCGTCAGTCAAGTCGACGTCAGTTCGAACATTCATCATATTTATCGACCTCTCCCATCTTCGTCTTCTTCGTCACTCATTTCCCTCTCTGTTTTTAAATGTATCCATTTTTTATGTCGCAATTTTTTGGATTTTTGGTTTTTGCTCTGTGTGTGTGTGTGCGTGTGTGCGTGCTGTGCGTGTGTGTGTGTGTGTTGTAGTGTGTGTTGTGTGTGTGTGTGTGCGTGCGAGTGTGTGTGTGTGTGCGTGCGTGCGGGTGCGTGGTTGTTTTTGTGTGTGTAAGTCATAGTCAAAGTCAAATTTTCACTTACAGACGGCACATTGAATAAGCAACGTATTGCAATATTTGTGTGCATGTTGAAGGAGGGGGTAATCTGCTTCTGTTGGTTTTTATGAAAGAATAAACGTCATTTTTCGTGATGGAGGTGTGATGGTGTGTTGGTGGGGGGAGGGCGGAGGGGATGGGGGGGGGAGAACCTATACTATGTGTGTTGTGGTGTACCGGGAGGGGACTGGGGAAGGGGGGGGGGTTGATGTGCGTATGAATGTGTGTGTGCTTGTGTAAGTGTGTCTGTCTGACTGCCTGTTATCTATCTGTTGCCTGTCTGTCTGTCGTCTGTCTGTCTGTCTGTCTGTCTTCTGTCTGTCTGTCTGTCTGTCTGTCTTCTGTCTGCTTCTGTCTCTCTCTCTCTCTCTCTCTCTCTCTCTCTCTCTCTCTCTCTCTTCTCCTCTCTCTCTCTCCTCTCTTCTCTCTCTCTCTCTCTCTCAATGTATCAGCATCCCATTAATGGGTATCACATGCATGCTTATCTTTAACTACTACTACGTGGAGGTGGGGGGGTTGTTTTTGTTGTTTTTTTTTGGGGGCTTTGTTCTTATTCCTCAGTTAACGAACACATTCCACTATACTGAGGAGCACAGTTCTCTGTGGCTCAGTCCTTAGTGTTCAACATGCTGGTGGATCGGTGGTCTAGAGGTAACGCGCCTGCCTAGAAAGCGAAAAGTCCGGGTCGGAGAGCGGATGTTCGAATCCCGTTTGGGCCCAAAACTTTTCACCTATCCATTTAGACCATGAGTGGTGGTCTGGGTGCTAATCTTTCGGATGAGACGATAAACTGTGGTCCCATGTGTGTTATGCATCATTACTTAGCGCACGTAAAAGAACCCAACGCCAACAAGAGGTTGTCCCTGGCAAAATTCTTTTAAAAAAAACCCACTCTGATAGGGAAACAAACACAGTTGCAGACAAGAAAAAGAAAAAAAAATGGGTAGGCTCTTCACTTGTGGCGACGCGCTCTTCCCGAGGGAGACGCTTGAATTTACGCAGAGAAATCTGCTATGACTTAAGTGGTATAAAATAAAACAAAATAAAATAAATAAATAACACACACACACACACACACACACACACACACACACACACACACACACACACACACACACACACACACACACAAATATAATATATATATTATATAATATTAATATAAATAGTATTAATAATTATATTATATAAATTTAATATAACGGTGGGGAAACCACTGCTCTGAGGCCGTCTTTAGGCTTCATTGCCAATACTCTGCTCCCTATACAGCAAACCTGACCTCACCTCATCCATCCGTCATCACTTTTCACTTGTCCCCTCTGACAGCTGTCAGTTGACGCGCTAATTCCCACATACTGTCACTGATGGAATGGGAGTTCGAACCCCAACCCTCCCCCCTCCCCCTTCTACCCTCAGGGTATAGATCTACATTGACAGACTAATAAGGTTCTTATCTCCCCTCCCTCCCTCCTTCCCTACCTACCTACCTACCTACCTTTCTTCCTGTGTAACCTGGACGGAGAGAATGTCCATTTGGATTTATGGGGATTCATTTGAAATACCATACATTTATGTATTGATATTGCAAGACTTATAGGACAGAGACAGAGAGACATACATACATACATACATACATACATACATACATACATACATACATACATACATACATACATACATACATACATACATACAAACCCCTAGGTCAAGGTCAAGTGCAGACCTGGCTGTGCCTTAATTCCCTTCGTGTATGTATATACACATACAGAAGGTCAAATATGCGCGTTAAAAGTCCCGTCATACATGTCAGAGTTCGGTGGGTTACGGAAACACGAACATAACCCAGCATACATCCCCGAAGTCGGAATGCAGCTGCCGCCATGGTGGCCAAAAAATGGTCGCGTACACAAAATCTCACCATTGGTAAACCTCGGAGTTCTAGCCGAAGAACTAGTAAAACAAATGATTATGTCACATCAGAAATGACACGAAACAACAATAACAACAACAACAAGAAGTGCCGAAATCATTACTTTCGAAATATGTGTTGCCATATGTGTGCTGCCATGGCGAAGGGTATTATCGTAAAATCCATAGCAAATTCTTAATAACCTATGCATTAAATCTCAATGCGCTGGTTTAGCCGCGGGGTCCTTTTCTGCTGTGAAGCTATATTGAGAGAGAAGAGACCTATCGTTACATTTCATTTCTTTATTTGTTCATGTATAATTTGTTTTTTGTTGGGGGTTTCGGTGTTGTTTTTTTTGTGGTTTTTTTTTTTTTTTTTTTTTTTTGGGGGGGGGGGTTCTTTTTTGCAATTTATCTATTTATTCTTTTTTTTTTTTTTGCAGATATGATCTGTCGCAGACAAAATTAATGAAAGATCTCCTCTCTCTCTCTCTCTCTCTTCTCCTCTCTCTCTCTCTCTCTCTCTCTCTCTCTTCTCTCTTCTCTCTCTCTCTCTCTCTCTCTCTCTCTCTCTATTCAGATGAAATGATTATGGGATTCATTCTACTCCCCCCAAAGTTTTGTAGTGGTCTAATGCCGATGTACTCTTTTAGTGTTCTGTTCAGTATTCCTCTCTCTCTCTCCTCTTCTCTCTCCTTCTCTCTCTCTCTCTCTCTCTCTCTCTCTCTCTCTCTCTCTCTCTCTTCTCAAATCCAGCTATGAAATTGGCCACTTTTATTCAGAGAGTTTCAAACAGAAAAGGTCTTGTGAGTCCGTCTGTGAGTCGCTACATATCAGTACCCCGTGGGAATGCCGTGGATCTTTTAGCATGAATAGCATCCCCATCTTCTAGAATTATGTGCTGGTAATTCCCTCTTTTCTATCCCTCGCTTTGTTTCTGCCTTGTTCTTTTTCATCCTGTCACCACCTTCATGTCTATTTTCTGCCTTCTCGGTCCATTCTCCTGTCTTTTTCCCCCACAGAAAGTCTTAAAAGATGACAACTCTCTCCTACGCCGAAGTAGGATGCGCTGGGTCTGACTTATCAGGCGCTTCAACAGCGCAACGCATTTTCGCTCATATGACAGACAACAATAATTGCTGTCCGACGAAGAAGTTTGATATTATCAGTATTTCAGTATTGCGTGGGCAGATTGCCTTAGGGTTTGTGCAATATTCTTTTTTTCTGGATTGTGTTTATAATGATGATATGAAATAGAATTCAGAGGTGAAATTTATATGTTGGTTTCTCCCTTGGTCTCTTTATTATCATCTTGCTTTTGTATTGTGTCATTATTAATGTTATTCCCTTGTGCACTGTCGTTCCTTCTTTCTGCCTTAAATCCTACGAATGATTGACTGCATAAACAATATTGCATGAGGGTAAGAAATAAGTGTTTAAAAAGTAGACGAATATCGAAACACAAACAGTTGCAGAGATAGAAGAAAGACAATACAACAGAGCACAGAAAGAAAGAAAAACACAACACTACAGACAGACAGACATACATACAAATATAGATCTAGGGGAAGGTCTTTTTTGTCCTCCCCTACAGCTCCTAGGTTTACCAATGGTGAGATTTTTTGCATATGTGATCGTTCCCCCACCCCAGCCCTGAACCACCATTAAGGTAGCCGCATTCCGACTTCAAGGACACAGTTGAGAATTGAATCTTCCAATTTTTCTAAGGATAGTCGGGAAATACCTCCCTGATATTTTCGATTATCAACTGTCCTGTGTTCTTTTAACGTGCACAAGTCCCTAAGCGCAGGGGTCCCACTGATTTAGTCTCCTCCGAAAGACTTGAGATTCAGTTTGATTTTCACGTCAAACTGGAAAGAGAGGGCAAGGCTGGGAAAATCGAACTCAGAACCTCACGGTTTACTTGTTGGCAGGTGAACGTCTAAACCATTCTGCCACTTCCCTTCTCAGACAGATAATAATTTTATAGATAAAACCGGGCTCAGAAGCAAGAAACACCACCCTTCATCCTATAGATCTAGATACAATCTTCCCTTATATTCCCGCCCTTCCCTACTCCCCTCTCTTCCTCATTCAAACACCAGCTTGGTCAGCCACAAGAGTACAGCACAGCAGCAGCAGCAGGGGCAGGGGATGCAATGGAAAGGCAGTCAAAGCCGTTGCTCCATTCTGGGTAACCCCCCTCAGGACCACATCCAGACCCCGGCCTGCAACCTGGGAGAAAAAGGAGGCGGGGAGGAGAATGGTAATGAGGCGGGGGACCCCAGCCCTGATTAGCCGTATAAGGCACGGGGAGCCCCCAGCCAGGGAGCACCCCAGCCTCGCTATCATTATCCAATCACCCCTCCCATCTGTCGCCGCCATATTGACAGCGCTGCCAGCTACAAGATGGCGGCGACCTTGCGACACGCCTGCCTAATCGTCAGAAGAGGTTGCCGCCCCTTGCGAGCTCCTTCTCTCGTCGCGGAGGAAGATCAAGCCTTAGCTTCCGCTTCATGGCTTTGGGTGCCGCAGCTGCTGCCGAAAGGGAAGATTTGTCGGTCTCGTGTCGTTTTTTTTTTCTGTGTAACATAGGATAACTTTCTTACAGGGGGGTGAATTACTGGTTCCATTTTTGATTAATAGAAATGTGTCTTATGATTTTCTGATGTGTGATTAATATTCTTTTTTTTAATGAAGAATGTCTTAATAGGCGTGGTGCCCACCATTAACTTATGTAGCATACTAGCCACTCTTTTCGATCAAAATTTCCTCAAACAAAATAGACGACACATAATTATTAGGACAAATAATAGTTATAATTGCCATTATCATGATGCCAACAAAATAATGGCTACGTTTATACCCTGAAGACCTAGAGATGGGACTTCCAACCTGCAAAAAAGATAGATCTCAACTTAAGAAATTATATTGTTTGGTTAATCCTCAAAAATGTTGCTAGCTCAAAAAAAAAAAAAAAAAAAAAAAAAGGTCACGACAGCACACTGGTCGTTCACATTTTTTTTCAAAAGTATTCTGATAAATTCAGAGTATTGTATTGTATTGTATTGTATTGTATTGTATTGTATTGTATTGTATGCTGTTTTCTGTCACAGTAGATTTCTCTGCATGAAATTCATGCTACTCTCCCTGAGGAGAACGCGTCGCCACAAGAGCAGTGTCACTCATTTTTTTTCTTCATTTTCCTGCCTGCATGTGTGCTTGTTTCCCTATCAGAACAGCCTTATTCCTACAGAATTTTGCCAGGGACAACTTTTCTTGTTTCCGTGGGTCAAGTGCACTGAATGCGTTTTGCACACGAGATCTGGGTTGACTGTCTTATTCGAAAGACTAGCACCCAGACCACCAATCAAGGTGTAGTGGATGTGGGGAAAGTTTGGGTACAAGGGAGGAGGATAGAACCCCCAGTACTTGTGGCTTTCTAGCCAGGTGTGTTACCTCTAGATCTCTAGATCACTGATCCATCAGGGTGTGGCAATGTCTGGTTGTTTTCCCCAAATGAATAGTTAGCTAGTTCTCCTTTGCTGCTTAACCTTCTCTGTCACTAAAGAGGGCAGGTAGCCATTTACAGCTGGATGAACTGGGTGACTATACTGAAGCCAAGGCGTACAAACGGTCACCCATCCAATTGGTAACCACGCTCAGTGCTGCTTGGGAAAAGCAAATGCTCTGACCACTCGGCTTTCCCATCCCCAAACCTTGTAGCACCCTGCTAATAAAACATTGACAATGTCTATGTCATAAGTACATCTGCTCTTTTACGTTCCTGGAAACAACAGGACAGCTTTATCTTGCGTTGGCTGCAGTCAATGATACCATTTTAGGGGAGGGGATAGCTCAGTGGTCACAGCGCTCGCTTCCCCCAGCCAATGTTAAGCAGCGTCGAGTGTGGTTGCCAATTGGACGGGTGACCATTTGCGCATCTTGGCTTGAGTACAGTTCCCCAGTTCACCCAGCTGTAAATGGGCACCTGCCCTCTTTAGGGTCAGGGAAGGTAAAGCAGCGAGGGAGAGGAGATGGGCGCCGCCCTCAATGTGAGGGCCCCTAGAGAAGCTGAGGTCTCTGACACCTCGCTCCCCTGTGATTCATAGGTTATGGGAAACCTTTACTTTTTTGACTATTCTGCCATTATTCCCAATAAATTATTTATCTGGTTTTTCTGTTTTGCAAATAGGTTTGTAGCTTTGTGTTGAGAGGGCCAAAGTCATAATCTGACGAGAAGTGAAGAGGCAGGTTCGAGTTTCCAGTCAGGCTTTTGTTCAAGGGAAAGTTTTGGGACTGGTTCCACTTCCCTAAAAGTCCTTCAGAAAACTAGGGGGGGGGGTCGTTCCTCGGCTACAGCTCCGAAGTTCACCCATGGTGAGATTTTGTGTATGAATTTTCTGGCAGGTCTGCAGTTACAGTTGACCTTGACAATCGTAAAAATCCCCACCCATAATTCACTAAACATCACCGCCATGATTCGAGCCTCACTACTTCAAGGGCTGTAGGGATTGAAGTTGAAAGAACCTTAACCACTTGGCTATAGCATCCATCATATCTTGGTCTGATACAAGGCATGGTATGGTATGGTATGGTATGGTATGGTATGGTATGGTATGGTATGGTATGGTATGGTGTGCTATAGTATAGTATGTATGGTATGGTATGGTATGGTAGGGTATGGTATGGATATGGTATGGATAGGGTATAGGTATGGTATTGGTTATGGTATGGTATGGTATGGTATGGTATGGTATGGTGTGCTATAGTATAGTATGGATAGGGTATGGTATGGTATGGTATGGATAGGGTATGGTATGGTATGGTATGGTATGGTATGGTATGGTATGGTATGGTATGGTATGGTATGGTATGGTACACACTTATCTGTGACATTTTCTTTCAGGCTATAGGTGATATGTGTCTGCCATGTACCTCAGCAACTGATACAACTTTTGACGAAGGATACCTTGAATTGAGGGTCCACCAAACCATACGACCCCCACCACACCACAATGTCTCAGTCGTGTACTTTAGCCAACTTTTGGTCCATTTTCATCCACCCTAGCCCCAAAACTGATGATTTGGTGGCGAGGATGATGATGATGATTATGATGATAATGATAATGATAATGATAATGATAATGATGATGATGTTGCCACCGTCTGCCCAGTGTCCCGTCTGCGCAGGAAATTAGCGCATCAGGCCACGGAGGGAGGACAAAAGAACAGCGGGGAAGCTGGCGCGAAGCTGAGAACCAATCAAAAAGGCCCTAGAGCTTTGCTGCGCAATGAGTGTCTGAGGTCTTGTGCAAAGTGGTGACCTCTTGAGAAGAGGGATGGGGGGACTTTGGGCGAGGGGAGGGGGGAGTGGAGGGAAGCGTGATGGAGATTTAAAACTGATGAAAAGAGTTCTCCTGATTAGTTTGTGGCTACAAAACAGGGCTCCTGTCTGTTCTTTGTTGCAAGTCTCCTGCCTGCCAACTTACACGTGCTGTTCGTCTTCTTTTGGAAGAAGTTGTGTGTGTGTGTGTGTGTGTGTGTGTGTGTGTGTGTGTGTGTGTGTGTGTGTGTGTGTGTGTGTTGTGATGTGGTGTGGTGTGGTGTGGTGTGGTGTGGTGTGTGTGTGTGTGTGTGTGTGTGTGTGTGTGTGTGTGTGTGTGTTTTTCAGCAATTCTGATTCCGGAATTGGTGGGTTACATCATATAATTATGCAAAGACACTTATGCAGGCTCTTTCTACTTCTTCCTGCTCCTCCTCTAGTTCATTGTTGTCATCATCATCATCCTCACCTTCATTGCCATCATCACCTGCATTACCATCATCATCATCATCATCATCATCATCATCATCGCCATCACCATCATCTCCATCATCATCATCATCTTCTTCTTCTTCTTCTTCTTCTTCTTCTTCTTCTTCTTCTTCTTCTTCATTTCTTCTGCTCCTCCTCCCATCTGTGGGGCTGTTAGGGGATCTTTCAATATAGAATGAATAGTATACACCTGGAAAATTTTGTGCAAGAAACTTCCCCTTTTCTATTCCTATCTTTGTTTTTATCTGTCTGTCTGTCTTTCTATCACTTTTTATCCTTCCCAGCCCATTTCCATCAATCAAAAGTCTGACTACAGTATGTTAAGCATCGAAAGCTGAGACAAGGCAGCCGGAATGACGTGGGCCGAGCTGAAGAGGATCTCCCAGAACCAAGTCCCCCTGGAGGGGTGTTGTTGCGAACCTTTGTTCCCCAGGGAGTCAATAGGCATAAGTCATTGTATTGTATTGTATTTGTATTCTTTGTATTGTATTCTTTGTATTGTATTTAATTGTATTGCATTGTATTGATTGTATTGGATTGTATTGTATTGTATTATATTATACACCTCTAAGTTACAGCAGATTTCTCTGCGTGAAATTTGGGATGCTTTCCCCGAGGAGAGTGCGTCGCCACAAAAGCAGTGCCACACACTTTAATTTTCCAGTTTGCCAGTGTACTTTACTTTGTTGGCGGCGAAATGGCTTTTCTTTTAGCGAATTTTTCCCAGGGCAACTCTCTTGTTGTTGCTGTGGGTTCTTCGTGCGCTACATGAGTATTGCTGTGGATTCTTTAACATGCTCTAAATGCATACTGCACCCTAGATCCATTAAAACGTATACCTTGAAGAGCTATTTTGAGGATGTCTTGTGTCGGGATGGGATAGCTCAGTGGTCAGAGCACTCGCTTTCTCCAAGCTAAGGTTAAGCAGCATTGAGCGTGGTTACCAGTTGGATGGGGGACCGTTTGCGCGCCTTGGCTTCAGTACAGTCCCCCAGTTCACCCAGCTGTCAATGGCTACCACCCTCTTGAGGGTCAAGAAAGGTAAAGCAGCGAGGGAGAGGAGATGGGCGCCGCCCTCAATATGCTGGCCCCTGAAGAAGCTGAGATCTCTAATGCCTCGCTCCCCTACGACCACATAGGTTATGGGACACCATTACTTTTTACCGTCATCCATGACAACCCGTACCCTCCATTCCAGAGAAAACCATATCGCCCTCAGCCTCAAGTTTAGATTTATGCGTTCCTCGGGTCATGTGCATATTTTTGTAGCATGTGAAACGTGGACCATAACAGCATACACTGAAAGAACGATACAGGCAGTGGAATGGGATGCTTTCGCAAACTTCTTAAGTATCTCGTTCAGAGAGCACATCACTAATGAAGATGTGAAAACCAGAATTGAAAACGCCATCGGAGCATATGAAGAGCTCCCGGCTTCAGTGAAAAAACCGCAAGCTGAAGTGGCACGGGCAAATCACACGAACATCTGGACTGGCCAAGACTGTCCTACAGTGAACAGTACAAGGAGGGAGACGAAGAGGCAGACAGAGAAAAAGGATGGGAAGACAACATCAGAGAGTGGGCTGGCCTTGAGTGGAACGAAAGCTGAAAACTTCGAGAAGTGGAGGAAGACGGTTGCAAAATCTTCAGTGGTGCCCCAACTGTCTACTAGACTACGGAGTAGGTGAAGGAATGAGAAAGCAATCCTCTGAATCCAAGCGCTGTACAAAAGGGATATGACACACTTTTCCCAGGATTTAGCAGCTTGAAATCCGTTCTGGTTATCTTCTATAGATTTAAACGATATCCATCCTTCAGATGAGACTATAAACCCGGGCCCGAGTGCGAACGCACACAGAACATCTTGCGCGCACGTTTAAACCTGTTTTAAAAACCCGACTCCACCTTTCAAAAGAGTAAGTCACTTCGTGCCGGTGGGAACGGATGAGAACTTTTTTAAACCAAAAAAGAACAATGCATGCACCTAGTGTATAATTTTAGTAGATACACATCGGCCTTGGTTGCAGTCATGTTCTTCTTCCTCCTCTCTCTTCTTCTCTCTTGAACCCTCAGACAGTAACTATCGTTATCTATCATATCAGCAAAATTGTGTTGCGTTGCAGTTAAGTACCTGACAAGTCAGACCCTGCACATTCGACTTAAACATGGGAGAGAAGTGTTATCTTCTCCGTCTTTCTAGAAAAAAAGGGGTAAGAGAATGAACCAAGATGCCAGAAAATAAACAACGAGGTAACAGAGAGTAAATGAATAAGGCAGAAACAAAGAGAGATAGAAAAGAGGGAAATGCTAGAACAGAATTTCCGAGAGGTGGGAACTAATTATACTCACAGGCCCCTGACAACCCCGCGGGGGATGTTTTTTCTAATTTATTTTTTTCAAGTTTTATTTTACCACTTTATGTCACAGCAGATTTCTCTGCGTGAAATTCGGGCTGCTCTCCCCGGGAGGGCGTCTCACAAGTGCAGCGCCTACCCATTTTTTTGGTGTGCAACTGTATTTGTTTCCCTATCAGAGTGGCTTTTTAAAGAATTTGCCAGGGACAACCCCCTTGTTGCCATAATATAGTTCTTTTACGTGCGCTAAATAATAATGTGTAACACACGAGACTTCGGTTTATCGTCTCATCCGAAAGACTAGCACCCAGACACACCGATCATGGTCTAATGGATGGGAAAAGTTTGGGCCCAAACAGATTCGAACCACCACACTCTCGGACCCGGACTTTCGCTTCTAGCAAGGCGCGTTACCTCCTAGACTACCGATCCACCCTGTTTATAGCCTAGTCTCATCCTCAGGAGAGGACCAACAGCTCACGTATGGATGGATGCCACTGCTTCGGTGCCCAGCGGTCTTCATGTAGACCTTTGCTACCCTGTAATTGCCTGCTGCTGCGCATGGTTATTGTCTGTACATGTGGGACGGAATAGCTCTGTGCTCAGAGCACTCGCTTTCTATTCCCATACCAAATTAAGCACATCGAGAGTGGTTACCAAATGGATGGGTGACCGTTTGTGCGCCATGGTTTCACTAAGTCCCCCCAGTCTACCCGGCTGTAAATGGGTACCTGTTTCTTTAGGGTAAGGGAATTTAATTAAAGCAGCGATGGAGAGGAGATGGGCGCCGCCCTTAACATGCTGGCCCCTAGAGAAGCTGAGGTTTCTGATGACTCGCTCCCCTACGACCACATAGGTTATAGGACACCTTTACCTTTATTACCCTTAGCACGTGAGAGATCATCAATCAGTCCTGAGCATTTTCAAGAAACAACTGATTTGCAAAGTGTGTGTGTGTGTGTTTATTTATTTTATTTATTTATTCATTTAATCGAGATAATGGAATAGCACTCATGTGCTTTTTTACATCCAGTCCCCGGTGTATGCAGTTTTGTCATCTTTTTCCACCGGCACACGATGGCCTACTCTTTCGAAAAGCGGAACAGGATTTAACGTGTGCGCAAGATGTTCTGCTGCGTTCGCACACGGGGCCTCGTTATATACTCATCCGAACGACTTTTGGGAGAGTGGAGTCAGCACTGATGTTAACTCCAGGAGAAACCTCCAGGAGGAGGGGGTGTGTGTGTGTGTGTGTGTGGTGTGATGTATGTGGTGTGGTGTGTGTGTGTGTTGTGTGTGTGTTGATGTGTGTTTGTGTGTGTTGTGTGGGTTGTGTGATATCTCATTAATGGTTTTTCTCGTCGCTAACTGTAATACGATGTTTAACTACAAACTGTTCCAAACAGTAATTGGGAATATTTTCAAACAGATGAGTGCTTTTCGTTATCCGAAATAAAACTTTTGTTTTTATGTGAAACTACCCCCATCCGACCAACAACACACAGCACAATAACAATGATACATGATACATACAGAGATCTATCAGAGAGAGAGAGAGAGAGAGAGAGAGAGAGAGAGAGAGAGAGAGAGAGAGAGAGAGAGAGAGAGAGAGAGAGCATTGACATTTGTATCAAACCAAAGATGATATCACTGTTTTTTTATCACAGAAAGAAATGACGATGTGAAAGAAGAAAGCTCATAGAAAAAGAGTTAAAGTATATATATATATATATATATATATATATATATATATATATATATATATATATATATATATATATATATATATATATATATATATATATACGTATATATATTAGTAATAATAATAATAACACAAAAATCTAATTAAAAAACTACAAAACAAAACAAAACATAAAACAAAAAACAAAAAGCGTCGAAAGAATGGGAGGAGGGTGGACGAAAGGGACGCGAGGGAAGGGGGGTGGGGAAGAGTGTAGGGGTGGGAGGGGGAGGAGGACGGGAAGAAGAAGAAGAAGAAGGAGAGAGAATAAGGTGTCCATTTTAGTGGCTGAAGAACTGAAGGGGCTGAAGAGAGAGGCGCAGTCAGGCGGAAGGACAACATTTTACTTTGTCAAAGACCGCGGGATCGTTTGTGAATGCAAAAACCCTGCCACCTACCACCCCCTTACCCCCCGTCTTCCTTTCTTCATCCTCCCCCCACCCCTCAATTTTCTCACTCCCCCTTCTTCCTCCTCTTCCCCCTCCCTCTGCGCAGATGATGCTTGTGTCGCTGAGTGGTACGGTGAGGGAGGGAGGGGGGTGGGGGTATCAGTCTTGTGGAAAGTATTCACACTGGATTTGGTTATTATAGATCTATATAAAAATGTGTCCTGCTTGGTTATCTGCTTAACGATGCCACAAGGCCAGTAGATGAAGACACAGGATAGTTGTTATTTGTGATAGTTTTATGCATGTGCATAGGGTCAGGGAAGGTAAAGCAGCGACGGAGAGGAGATGGGCGCCATTCTCAAAATGCTGGCCCCTACAGAAGCTGGGGTTAAATTTTAAATTCTTTTATTTCGAGGATCACGGAATAAGCAAATATGTGTTTTTTACATCCAGTCCCCGTGTGTATGCAGTATTGTAAATTTCATCATCTTTTCCCACCGGCACACAATGGACTACTCTTCCGAAAAGCGGACCGGATTTTAACGTGTGTACAAGATGTTCTGCGTGCGCTCGCATATAGACCTCGGTTTAAAGTCTCATCCGAAGGACTTAGGGGGAGTGGAGTCGGTCACGATGTCTCCGATGCCTAGCTATCCAACGACCACATAGGTTTGGGGACACCTGCACCTTCTCTTACCTTTTAGGTCAACTATGACCATATTTCACTCAACTCCAAGATCAGACTAATGCGCTCCCTTGTCATATCCATATTCCTGTACGCCTGTAAATCGTGGACCCCGACTGCTGATTTAGAGAGAAGAGTACAGGCGGTAGATATAAGATGCTTCCGGGACTCCTTGGAATCTCCTACAGAGACCACATAAGCAACGAAGACGTACATAACAGAATCCAGCAAACCATTGGTCCCTACGAAAACCTTCTATCAATCGTAAAGAGGTGTAAACTTAAATGGTACGGGCATGTCACAAAATCAAAAGGACTTACAAGAATAATACTGCAAGGCACTGTCCATTGAGGAAGAAAAAGAGGCAGACCAAGGAAGAGATGGGAGGACAACATCAGCGAATGGACAGGACTAGAATTCAACAAAACATTGAGACAGGCAGAACAGAGATAGGAATGGGGGAAACTGGTTGTCAAATCTTCGTGGGTGCCCCACTGTCGCCAGACTAAGGGATAGATAGATAGATAGATAGATAGATAGATAGATAGATAGATAGATAGATAGATAGATAGATAGATAGATAGATAGATAGATAGATAGATAGATAGATAGATAGATAGATAGATAGATGACCATCAGGATGGTTGACACCAATATACCCAGAATGGGGGCGGGGAGGGAGGGGGGGGGCATGGGGGGAGAGGGAAAAGGGAAAAAATGTCCACCAAAGTGTTGCAAATAATTGTGGGGTTTTTTCCTTCCCCTCGTGTACTGTCTTCGGGTTTATAAAAAGAAGATAAAAAACAGCAAAACAAAAAAAAAAGGTGGGAGGGGTCAGAAGCAATTGTTGTTGTGAGGGGAGGAAGAGTGAAGTGGAGGGATGGATGGTAGGGAGGTAAGGGTGGGGTGGGGGTGAGAGTGGTGGCGGTGGTTGTTGTGGTGGTTCAAGTGGCCTCTGGTGACCAGACAGGCCAGTTTTGGTCAATGGATTCGCTGGTCGGCACTAATCGTCTTTGTCCCCCTCCTCAATGACAATTCTTCCTCTCTCTACTTTCCGTCTCTTTTCTCCTCTCTCTGTCCTTCTCTTCTCTCTTCTCTCTCTCTCTCTCCTCTCTCTGTCTCTCTCTCTCTCTCTCTCTGTCTCTGCTGCTTCTCTCTCTCTCTCTTCTCTCTCTCTCTCTCTCTCTCTCTCTCTCTCTCTCTCTCTCTCTCTCTCTCGTCTCTCTCTCGTCTCTCTGTCTCTCTTCTGTCTCTCTGTCTGTCTCTCTGTCTGTCTGCTGTCTGTCTGTCTGTCTGTCTGTCTGTCTGTCTGTCTCTCTCTCTTCTGTCTCTCTCTCTCTCTCCTCTCTCTCTCTCTCTCTCTCTCTCCTCTCTCTCTCTCTCTCTCTCTCTCTCTCTGCGTCTTCTCCTCCTCTTCTTTGCTAGTCCCTGAAACTCTCTCTCTTCTCTCTCTCTCTCTCTGTCTCTCTCCTCTTATCTATCTTCTGTCTCTGTCTTCTGTCTGTCTGTCTGTCTGTCTGTCTGTCTGTCTGTCTGTCTCTCTCTGTCTCTGTCCTCTCCTCTCCTTCTCTGTCTCTCTCTCTCCTCTCTCTCTCTCTCTCTCATTTTCCATTTCCTTAGAAATTTCATCGTTTTATGCTTTAATTGAACAACTGGTTGATTGATTCACTTATGTTTTGGACAGAGGGCTGGATGAAAACAAGTCACCATTGTGCTTATTCTTTTTCCGTCAATAAAAATGTTCATTTAAATGTTCATTCAAATGTTCTCTCTCTCTCTCTCTCTCTCTCTCTCTCTCTCTCTCTCTCTCTCTCTCTCTCTCTCTCTCTCCTCTCTCTCTCTCTCTCTCTCTCTCTCTCCATGTCAAGTTTTCCCATCATAGTTGGTTTTCTACATGACATAAATTTTCAAAAACAAAATTGCATACCCTGTATCAATGAATCCTGAGACACAAGCTGAATAGCTGGTAAAGCTCAGACAGCATTACATTTTGTTCATTGTATTTAGGCTGCTTAAAAAAATAATTTAAAGACAGTAACCATAGTTTACAATATATTGTAACCTGTGTTTGTTGTAGCTGTTACACCATGATGTAGAATCCATGCCATGATGATTAGTTTGGGCTGTAGTGAATTGTTCTTTCTTCTTACTTAGACATGTGTCTGTGCCCAGTTCCCTTCCCACTATCCCCTAGTGAATGGACTTGAAAGCTTACCACAATAACCACTCTCTCTCCTCTCTCTCTCTCTCTCTCTCCCCTCTCTCTCTGGATCGAAAAGTCGACACAGAGACAGAGAGAAGAGACAGAGAGACTCGATCAGAGACAATCTATAGGAAGAAAAGACATCTTGCAGTGGTGAAATAATGGCCACACAGAAACAAACCCTTCTCGGTGAAACAACACAATTTCAGATTCAACAGATAGATAGATCTATAGATCTAAAGATCTATAGATAGTAGATGATAGATAGATGATAGATAGATAAGAAAAAGATAATAGATGAGATAATAGATGAATCATCAACAAATAATTCACAGACATACAAGCCTGCTTCTTTCGCTCCTCTATCATAAACCATCTGGCACACTCAGGTCATCCCCATATTACCCCCCCCCCACCCCCTGTCCCTCTTCTTCGCTCCCCCTCTTCCTCTGCCTCTCCTCTCTCCCTTCCTCTCTTTCTCTCTCTCTTCTCTCTTCTCTCTCTCTCTCTTTATCCCAAAACTCCAATCTCATTCATCACGGTTGATCAGAGTGCAGAAGGGCGGTAATAGAAGGGGACGGAAGGGCAGGTGTTAGCTCCCCTTGTCTTTGGAGTGGAGTCAGGTGTTGCGCTCTCTAGAGGTGGAGTGGACTCTTTACCTCACTTCCGCTTACGTCATTTCCCCCAAAAGTTGCCTGTTTACGTCACGGAGCCTGTTTCAGTTTTACACAAATTCAGAGAGAGAGAGAGAGAGAGAGAGAGTCAGAGAGAGAGAGCTAAGAGACACAGAGAGAGAGAGTTTGGGTGGAGCTGGTGAAATATCAGAGCCCCCCTCTCCCCCCCCCCCCCCCACCCACACACCACCCACCCCCTTTACTCCACATCAATCGCCTGAGGGAAAGAGAGAATGGGTACGGAGGGTATGGAGTCTACTTGATTATGCTTGGATGTTTATCAAGATTAAAGAAGAAAGGAAAACGTGTGTGTGTGTGTGTGTGTGTGTGTGTGTGTGTGTGTGTGTGTGTGTGTGTAGTTTCTTTCATATGCAGTGTTGTAAATGTTTCTGTTAATGTAGATTTATTTACATATACGATTTCAGTTTTTTTATTTACTGAAACCATCCAAGGGGTCAAAAGGAATTTAATCGGTGGTGTGTGTGTGTGTGTGTGTGTGGTTAAGTTTAACGTCCCTCCATTAAAATGTGATTTAGAGGAAAAGTACCATAAGTGTGTGTGTGTGTGTGTGTGTTGTGTGTGTGTGTGTGTGTGTTGTGTTAACGCCTGTCCACTAAAAATAATTTTAAGAACCTGTAAGTGTTGATATGGGTGTGTGTGTGTCACTGACATTTTGGAAATGCAAGCACGAAAAACCAAAAACAAATCCAGTTACAATCTGATATAATTATGGTGAAACTGGAAAGCACCCTCTTTCCCTTCTATTGGTGCCAGATTAATCAGGTTTGGGTCTGATGTTATCACTGACAATTCTTACAAACTTCCTCAAAGTTGTTTAACGTACGTATGGTTTAGATTAGATAATATCAAGACAGTGTATTGTTCACAATGAATCAAGAACATTCATTTAGAAACAGGGTTTGAATGTGTTTAGGGAAAGCAGGGGGGGGGGGGGGGGGGGGGGGGGTAAACAAAGATACTTTATGTCGTAATGCCATAAAGGCATTTAATATTTTGTGAAGTCGTGGTAAGAAGAGTTGAAAGGAAGTAATAAATGCGTATTTTATCGCAATAAAAAACAATATTTTTCAAAGGGAAAAGTATTTAATGAGTTGCCATGTAGCAAATATTCATTATTTCATATTTAGTCATGTGTATTAATCATTCATTGCCAATTGAAACAAGACGGGTGAAAGATAGAACGGGAAAATCATCTTTGTAAACAATGTCACATGGATACCATAGGCGATACGTTTCACTGTATGATAGAACGTACAAAGTTTTTTGAGCTTCGTAAGAATGTTCTACTTCATGAATATCTGTAAACCAAACTCTATGTTCATATTTTGTAGTTTCTTCCCTTCTGATAAAAAGATTTGTTAGCAATAGAGCAAGTTTATAGTCAAGAGTAAAAAGTTGCATGACACATAAAAGGTTTATACATTCTTATTTCTGTCACACACAGTGTTGTAAATGTTTTTATTGATGAAAATTATAATATAGAATCTGTGTTACAGTGTTTTATTTAACGAGACTTTCCATGCCCCAAGAGGGGTCAAAGCCTAATTAAACTTCTTTTTTTTTTTATAATTCTTTTATATCGAGGATAATGGAATAAGCACTCATGTGCTTTTTTCATCCAGTCCCCGTGTGTATGCAGTTTTGTAAATATTGTCATCTGTTCCACCGGCACACAATGGCCTACTCTTACGAAAAGCGGAACAGGATTTAACGTGTGCACAAGATGTTCTGCGTGCGTTTGCACACGGGGCCTCGGTTTACAGTCTCATCCGAAAGACTTGAATTTTGTTATTGGTGTGGTGGTGTGGTGGTGGGGTGGTGGTGGTGGTGGTGGTGTGTGTGTGTGTGTGTGTGTGTGTGTGTGTGTGTGTGTGTGTGTGTGTGTGTGGTGTGTTTATCTTGCTCTTATATTTGGACGATTCATCCATTCCCCATAATTATGTGCAGTTTGTAAATTTTGAAATGTGTACCCACTGGCAAACAATGGCCTACGCTTCCCAAAAGCGGAACGGGTTTTAAACGTGTGCGCAAGATGTTTCTGTGTGTGTGTGTGTGTGTGTGTGTGTGTGTGTGTGTGTGTGTGTGTGTGTGTGTGTGTGTGTGTGTGTGTCCCTTGATGTTGCGCATAAACGCAGGCATAAGACATACACATTGAAACTGGCTACGCTACTTTGTATTTTGTATTTTTGTATTTTGTACCACTTTATGTCACAGCAGATTTCTCTGCAGGATATTCGGGCTGCTCTCCCCGGGGAGAGCACGTACGTCCACATGTGCAGCGCCTACCCATTTTTTTCCCCTTTTTCTGCATGCAACTGTAATTGTTTCCCTATCAGAGTGGCTTTTTCTACAGAATTTTGCCAGGGTTCCCTTGTTGCCGTGGGTTCTTTCACGTGCGCTAAATAGTGATGTGTAACACATGGGACCTCTGTTTATCCTCTCATCCAAAAGACTAGCGCCCAGTCCACCACTCAGGGTCTAATGGATGGGGAAAAGTTTTGGGCCCAAACGGATACAAACCACCGCACACTCCGACCAAATTTTTTGCTTTCTAGGCAAGGCGCGTTACCACCTAGACCACCGATAGTTATGGTGGATGCTATGAGTTACGTGAAAATACCCATCATAAACCACAGTTGACCAAACGATTGGTTTGAGGCAGTTAGTACCCCACACCTGCCTGCCCCACAGGCTTTGTGGTACTTACGCGATTTTGCAAATTTACTCCATTAGCTTAGATAGATAGTAGAGAAGAAAGAGAGAGAGTAGAAGATAGAGAGAAGAGATAATAATGACAGTAATATAGTTGGTTATAGGGATAGGCAAAGAAGCAGCGAGGGAGAGAGATGGGGCCCGCCCTCAAAGTGCTGGCCCCTGAGAAGCTGAGGTGATGACTCGCACCCTACGACCACACATGGTTATGGACTCCTTTACCTTTTTTTTTTTTTTTTTTTATAACTCTATTTCCACAGGGGACCCAACATTTCTGAAAGACGGTAAACGGGAAACAACCGCTATGTTTTGAGTGCCAATTTAAAAGTACTCTCCCTCTAAGCGACTGCGACGTCTGGGTGCAGACGGCAAAGGGAGGCGATCGTAGGAGGCGTTATATACGGTCTCCATGCGGCTTAACAGTAGTAGCAGTAGTAGCAGAGCAGAAGTAAGTAGTAGTAGTAGTAGTAGTAGTAGTATAGTAGTAGTAGTAGATAGTAGTAGTAAAAATAATTAAAAAACAAACAAACCCAAACTGTTTTTGTGAGACTTATTTTTATATGCAACTGCAGGCGTAGGCCTATGTGTGTGTGGTGTGTGTGTGTGTGTGTGTTGGAGGGGTTGTTTGCTTCGTTTTTAATCCGAGAGTACAGAATAAGACTCATGAACTCGTGTGCTTTTTTACATCCAGTCCCAGTGTGTATGCGGTTTGTAGATCTTGTCATTTCCCCCAGCACACAATGGTCTCTCTTCCTTGTGTGTGTGTGTGTGTGTGTTGGGAGGGGGTTGTTTTGCTTCGTTTTTTATTCGATCTTAATCGAGAATAAAACTCAATAAGAACTCGTGTGCTTTTTTTTACATCCAGTCCCAGTGTGTATGCGGTTTGTAGATCTTGTCATCTCTTCCCACCAGCACACAATGGTCTTCTCTTCCTTGTGTGTGTGTGTGTGTGTGTGTGTGTGTGTGTGTGTGTGTGTGTGTGTGTGTGTGTGTGTGTGTGTGTGTTTGTGTGTGCGCACACATGCATGTTGTATGTGTGTGCGCGTGCATGCAGTTTTGAGTAAATAGACACAAAACAAACAAGACAAGATTTCAATTTATCAAAACTTTTTAATGTTTGACAAATTTCTGTACAAGAAAAATAAAATACAAAATACCTGAAGTCATCACTTCTCAAAAATAAAAAAAAACAAATAAATACATCTTTCAAATCAACAAAAAATAAACAAACAATCAAGAAAAACCCAAAACAAAGAAAAAAAACAACCATAATGGAAAATAATTATAAGCTCCATCACTTCAAAGGGGTTCCAGAGTTCACAGATCCAAGAGAAACAACTCTTGATTTCCCAATGATGAACAAGTCTCTACACAATTAACTCCCTTCCTAATCTTGCATGGCCATACTTTGTAGACGTGTTAACATTACTCGTCTATCTTCACACAATTTCTTCATTCAGTCAAACAGACCCCAAACACAACACATGTATAAACTATTCCTCATCTATAAACACACACACACACTGCTATACTAAAGGTGGAATGTTATACGATCATCGTTATGCAGCGACGTAATACATTACGGTTAAGACTGATATGTAAAAATTGATCACTTTAATATAACAAAGACAAGTTTGTGCACCAGCTTAATCACAAACTGGTTTGGACGGAAACTGCTTTTAAATGATTAGCTCATCAAAATGTAACAGATTCACAAAAAATATATATCTGATATACGGAGCTTTTAACACAAGCACACACAAAACAAAACCACACAAAACGCATGTCTCTTCAGCAGTGAATAAAACATTACAATGAACTGAAATGGTGTGAAATAATGCACACACACACACACACACACACACACACACCTACAAGCAACAGAGTACCTTCAGCATCTGCCATCAGTCAGTTCTTTAAGTTTTGACAACATTATACTGGATAAGAGAGGGGGGGAGGGGGGTATGATGGCTAAGTGGTTAGAACATGACATTTATGAACTGATGAGGCCTGAGAGTTTGGGGTTTGAGCCTCTCTGTCAAGGTGTCCATTCATTCCTGGGGACTGTCCCCTGGGGTCAATGCGGGTGCTGACTCCATTGCCCTGAAGACCCTTGGGGTGAGAGGATAAACCGAGATCATGTGTGTGAACGTATTCGTAACACTTTATGCATGGGTTAAATAATGCGTCGTGTGTGTGTGTGTGTGTGTGTGTGTGTGTGTGTGTGTGTGTGTAGGTGTGTGTGTGTGTGTGTGTGTGTGTGTGTGTGCGCGTGCATGCGTGTGTGTGCTGCTGCTTGTGTGTGTGCATGCTCATCTGCGTGTATGAGTGCATGTGTGCATGCGTGTGTATATGTATGTATGTGTTTGTCATGACCTATATAAATACATGAATGTGTTTGTTGTCTGATGTGTTTGGCTAAACAACAAAATTAATATGAGCTGACATATTTCTGTCAATTTTCCACCAAATCATTGTACCCATTGACATCAATGATTGAACAAAAAAAAGAGGGCAGGCTTATTTTTGTCATATTTCAATAACAAGATGAAAGTGGATTAAAAAAAAAAAAAAAAAAAAAAGAAGAAAAAAAAGCAATCATGCTGGAACAATCATCAAAATCACAGAAGGGCAAGAAATCTGGACGGATTGTATGCTCACTGAAATATATGCTCACTGAAATAAATTCGTTGACAACGACAATTTAAGAAGCATCACATTTTTCAAGCACCCCACCCCCAACCGTTTCCTCTCCTAACACAAAAGAGTCCATACCACAAAAGGACTGTACCTTCTGCACTCTATGGCTTGTAGAAAATCAGCCTTGTCAACACCATTCTGTCATTCCTTTGCCATCCCTACCCCAGCCTGGAGTTAAGGTCTTTCCTGCTAGCTCTGGGATGGTTCTTCTATTCCATAGTCCCCCTTGGGGATGTCGGGGGCCTCGTCAGTATAAACAGCATTCCCACCTTTGGAAATTGTGCTAGGGATTCCCTCTTTTCTATCCCTCTCTTCTTTTACCTTGATCCTTTTCTTCCTGTCACCTCCTCTTTGTCTATTTTCTGCCTTTTTGGTCCCTTCGCCTGCCTTTCATTCTCAGAAAGACTTCAAACAGAGTAAATTTCGTCTGCATCTCCCTGTATCTCCACTTCTTTTCATCTTCTCTCTTCACTCGAGTCAGTGAGTCAGGCAGTTCTTTCTTTCTTTCTTTCTTCTTTCTTTCCCAGGCTAAAACAGAGGGATCTTAAACACATCTTTTGTCAATATTTTCAGAAAGATTCTAGAATATACAGAAAAGGGGAGGGGGGTTGGGGGGGGGGGATCCACCAGGTTCACCTTGCCCACAGCTCACACAGCCTGAAAAAAATCAGTGACTCCTGACTCCTCAAGAAACAAAGTCATTCAACATTTTCAGCTCAGTGTATTCATTCCCACACCAAATCTAAAATTCAGAACACTTGGCACATTTTTTTTGTTGTTGTTGAAAATCAGTCTAGATATGGCCAGTTTCATTGTATAGATCAACAACAGCAGAATCAATCATCAAATCAAATCCATCAAATCAAAATCAAAATCAACACAAACACAAGACTTACACCACAGAACTAAAACAACCAGTCAGCGAATCGCAAGTTTAGAGTTTTGCTACTATACTCACTCAAATCATCGTGTTAAAAAAAAAAAAAAACATAGAAAAATACCACCAAAAACTATTGCTTCTTTCACTGTTCACATTATAACAACAGAAATTGGACACATTTCTTCAGCAGATAAATTGGGTTGAACTTTATCACAGGTTTTTTTTTTCTTCCCCCAAATGCTGATCAGATTAGCGCCTTCAAGAAGCGCAAGGACGGAATTCTGGCGATAAAAACGCATGGTAAAACAGTAAATGCAGCACAGAAAAATTAATCTCACAGCACAAATAAAAAATTGTACATTTCACAAGAGTTTACCACAGTAATGCCCCTCCTCACTCCTCAAGACAAAAACAGCCTCCACAAAATTTACCATGTCAGTTTTAAAAGGTTGGAATTCCGCATATCAATTTTATAATCATGCAATGTTTGCCTCAAACAGACATAAACTACTATCACACAATTTTACAAACTTCTGTTTGTTTGGCTGTTTGGGTTGTTATTTTTTTTAAAGTTTTATTTAATTCAAACAGAAACTTTTTTTTAAATAACATACAGTTCTAAAGATACAGTTTACTTCAAAAAGCAGTATGCAAGGAAAAAGAAGAGAAAAAAAAGTGCCACCCATTTTGCGCAAAACTAAAAAAGAGAGAGAGAGAGAGGAGAGAGAGAGAGAGAGAGCAAGAGAGAAGAGAGAGAGAGAGAGAGAGAGAGAGGGAAGACAGAGAGAGAAGAGAGAGAAGAGAGAGAGAGAGCAGACGAGAGAGAGAGAGACAGAGAAGAGACAGAGAGAGAGAAGACAGAGAGAGAGAGAGAGACAGAGAGAGAGAGAGACAGACAGAGAGAGAGAGACAGACAGAGAGAGAGAGACAGAAGAGAGAGAGAGAGAGAGAGAGAGACAGAGAGAGAGAGACAGACAGACAGAAGACAGACAGCAGACAGACAGACAGACAGACAGAGAGAACAGAGCAGAGAGACAGACAGAGAGACAGACAGACAGACAGACAGACAGACAGGACAGACAGACGACGACGACTGACAGACGAGACTAGACAGACTGACGACTGACAGACAGAAGCAGAGACGATGGTCATAAAAGTGAACAAGAGCAAAACTTCAGTGCAGCACCAACCCTTTCAAACTCAGCAACAGACCACAAAAAAAAAAAAAAAAAACCTTCTTCAAGATAGAAGACTGAAGACTAACACAAAATATCTTCCCCCATCAGGGACTGAAGCTAACGTTTCAGCAGTACTGTACCGTCTGTGTTGACATCCAAGTTTTGAGCAGCAGTCTAACCCACTAACTGAGCGACACTGAGACGCCCCCACAGCTGAGGGCTGGCTGGAACACACTGCAAACAAGTAAACTGTAGGTTCTGGGTTCAATTCCCAGCCTCACCCTTTCTTCCAAGTTTGACCAAAAAAAAATCAAACTGAATCTTTAAGTCATTCAGATGAGACAATAAACCGAGACCCTGTGTATGAATGCACGCACAACATCTTGCAAACACATTAAAAACCTGGTCCACCTTTCAGAAGAGTAGGCCATTGTGTGCAGTAGGAACGGATGACAGGAAAAAAAAAAACCAGCATGCACTCAGGTGTTGTGTTTAGGCATCATCCCCCTAAGAGACGGAATGCAGCTACCTAAATGGAGGAGGGGGAGGGGGGGAGGAGATGGTTGCATACGCAAAATCTCACCATTAGTGAACCTTGGAGCTCTAGCCGAGGAGCTAACAAAACAACAAAATAGAAGAAAAAAATCTGAGTACTGAACCATGCAGTGGATGCTTTATGTACTTGATCCAGAAAAACTGAATTGCAGGTGCAAAGCTGGACTGACATCATGACATCAGACATGTAGACAGGGGAAAAAAGTAATAAAACAAATATAATAATAAAAAATGATAAAAATGTCTTTTTTTTTTAAAAGAGATGTATTCAGGGGCAAGGCAGTGAGAGGACTGTTGATGAGGACAGACAATGCCGTGAGATTCTGAGAGCTTTGATTCCGAGACTGACAGGTGGACAGACATGTGTGCGTTCATGTGTGCATGCGTGTGTGTGTGTGCGTATATGTGTGTGTTCATGCATGTGTGTTTGCTTGTGACAGTCGTGGCAGGCAAAGCAAAACGGAGCACTTCTGCCTTCACCAATCACCAATACAAAATAATT
>CM060323.1:58956097-58958597 GCA_030674155.1 Stramonita haemastoma | reverse complement strand
ATATATCAATACATATCTATAAATAAATGTATGACAAAATCTACCAAACTGCATACACATGGGGGCTGGAAATCAAAAAACCACAGGAGTGCTTATTCCTTAATCCTCAAAATAAAAGAAAGAACAAAACAAAAATGACTGACTGGTAGAAAGACCAAGAAGGGAGGAAGGGAGATCACCCACCTGCCACCTCCTCACCAACCTCCCCGTTACTGGCCACGGCTTTGAAGGCACAGCGCGCTGTCTCCAGTTTGTACAGCAACAAGTCTCGCTCTGCACGTAACACAAAAACCACAACAACTGACCATACACATTCCTGAACCAGGAAAAAATATAAACAAATATGAAAATCAAAGCATGTAAGGTGAAAGGGTAAAGGTATCCATAACCTAGATGGTCGTTTTATTTATTTATTTATTTATTCTTTTATATCAAGGATAACAGAATAAGCAATCATGTGCTTTTTTTTCATCCAGTCCCCGTGTGTATGCAGTTTTGTAAATATTGTCATCTGTTCCCACCGGCACACGATGGTCGTAGGGAGCGAGGCATCAGAGACCTCAGCTTCTCCAGGGGCCAGCATATTGAGGATGGCGCCCATCTCCCCTCCTTTGCTGGTTTACCTTCCCTGACCCTGAAGAGCGCAGGTACCCATATACAGCTGTACATTCCCTTTAATGAGGTAGTAGCTTCCCCTCCCCAGTGGGGATGCCAGGGGTCTGTCAGTATTAACAGCATCTCTGGACATTCTGTGCCCTCTTTTCTATCCCTCTCCTTGTTCCCTTTTTTTTTCCTGTCGCCTTCTTGTCTATTTCCTGTCTTCTTGGTCCATTCTCCTGCCTTTTTTTCCCCACAAAGACTTAAAAGATGATGAATTTTTCTCATGCCAAAGTTGGATGCACTGGGCCTGACTTGTCAGGTGCTTAATGGCAGCGCAAAGCATTTTTAGTCATATGACAGACAACAACAGTTGCTAAGTATTTGACAAAGAAGAGGAAGAAGTTCAACAAACCCATTTAGATCCTCCCCCTCTCCCCACTTACTCCTAATGTTTATTTTCTTTGTGGATAGAAGAATGACAATTTAGGTATACTCTTTTTTTTCCAAACCCTTTAACTTTGGATTTTCCCCTCACTTAATTCCCAAACAATCAATAACACCATCAAATGCTTTTTCTTTTTTTTATAGACAGGCAAATGACAATTTTCTGACATGAATACTGATATTATCACAAGGTCATCTTTAAAGCAGAGAAAATCTAACCTAAATGGACAAGTGAGAGAGAACTGACAGGAAAAAAACTGTCATAAATTCCTTGTAGATGGCCAGAAATACAGGAAACATTTCAATAGAATTATCCACAGCTTTCTTTAGCACACACGAGCAAGGACAAAAAATGTATAAATGACAAATATTCATGTAGATTTTCCGATACCAAAAGTGAAACTGGGGGAAAGGGGGCCACTTTTAACAGGCATCAGAGCAATGAATTAAAAAATGTTTAAAGCAAACAGTTAACTAATGCAAGCAAAAACAAACTTTTTTTTTTTTTAAATGCTCACAATAAAAACAGAAGCTGCCTTATAAAAACAAAAACCAACAACAAAAACATGCAAAAATCAAGATACGAAACAAAATAAACAACAACAACAACAAATACAAAAACCAACACCCTCCATTCAAAAAGAAAGAACTTGACAGAAGTGAGAATTAAAGAGAGCGAATCGTCACCAGACACAAACAAAAAAGAGACACCCAGAAATACTTCCACTACCAGGAGTTAAAACCTATCTGAGTATACACTGGGAATTAGTAACAGAAAGGAGATCTAGTCTACACACTTACAGCAGAAACGTTAGAGGAAAAGATTCAGAAACATGGATGCAGAATCCATTTCTTCTTCTCCTATGATCCCTGTATGGGGTCTGATGCGTAGTACCTGGTCTTCTCCTGTGCTTGTCACTCTGATTGAAGTCTTCCCACTGGCTTCAGCTGACACATTCCGTCCACAGAACAGCTCATAACCAGTGTAGCCTACAACCCCTCTTGGTGGAGGATGCTGAGGACCAGTTTTGCTACTGCGGTGATCGTCAACACCTGTGCTGCCTTCACCCACAGCTTGAGGCTGTGCCCACCCTGCCCCATGTCCCCATCAAGAGAACAAACACCCACATTCATGTGGCAGGGAGGTGAAAACTGTGGAGACCACCCCCAACCCCAGAGAATATGAAATAAACACCACTAAGCCAATAGCCTAGTATTCCCAATAGCCTAGTATTCCTCTGGCATTATGAAAAACAAATACATTATGATGAAAAATGCCATGTCATTTATTGCTGATCCATAAATGTACCTTTATGAAGAAGAGTAGCTTTAAATGCATCGTCTCTAAAGATTTCTCCACACATATACATAGAGAAAGAGACAGAGATTGCCGCATCAGTGCAAAATTACAAAAATATCAAACCAGCTACATTTTAAAGTATTGCAGAAACCAAAA
>CM060323.1:58936097-58951097 GCA_030674155.1 Stramonita haemastoma | reverse complement strand
ATTTTGATGACGTAAACCAAATTGTCAAATGCGCCCCAGTATGTGCATGCATTCACACACTCGCACACACCACACACTCACTCCCACTGCGAGCACATTCTCACACATACGCACGCATTTTGATGACGTAAACCAAACCGTTGTAACTGGCATAGCAAAATGAATACTGTCAAAAGTGTTTTGAAACTGGATCAGGCTGCTGTCACACAAATGAACACCACAATAGATAGCTTCCTCATTGCCTTGATTCTAGGGTTCCAGCGAGTATCATCAACAATTGCTAAGACAACCCACAACCATCCTTATCTGTTCTCTGCAGCTCCCTGACCTTTCCTGAATCAATCACACAACCACACATAATCACTGAAACAAGATTCTCAGAATAACCGTGATGCAAAAAAAAGCCAGCTTTTAAAAAATTTTCTACAGCCTACATGAGTAGCCTCACCCCACCCAGGTGTAAAAGGGTACCAACCTTGTGTTGGGGGTTAACCCTGCGATAGACTGGCGTCCTATCCAGGGGGGAGTATATGACTCTCAGTCGCTTAACGCCACAGAAACCGGGATAAGCACCGGCCTGATGAGCCCTAGGCTCGGGACAGACTTTAACTTAACATGAGTAGCAGTCACTCAATTCTCTTTCCTTTATTGAGGTCTGCTTTTTACTCACATGCACGCACATGCATACACACACACACACACACACACACACACACACACACACACACACACACACACACACACACATACACACACACACACACGCACGCACATACGCACACACACACTTATGATTCCATGAGTTTTAGAGTATGTCATCAAGATTGAAAATACACCACTTTGATACACATTTGCCTTTTGTTTTGTTTTGTTTTCTGGTTCCTGTGAAGTACCTAGTAGAATTTATTCTTCTTTAAATTCAAAATGTGAACACTGAAGAAAAAACAAAAAAACCCACCTCGAACAAAGCACACACACACACACACTGAAAACCCCCATCGCAGCACCCCACCCCCAAAAAAGGCAACAAAAACAGCAAAAACTAAAAAAACTGTCACATAAAAAGAAAACCAAACAAAACTACATCCTCTTGACAGGCATGAGCAGGTCGACAAGGAGATAGATGGAGAGGTAGAGACAGAAACACAGGCACATGTACACAGGCAGTGTACCTGAACTCAGCCGACTTTTCCGCAACATTTCGTTGTCGACCAGCAGTTTGTCCATCAGCTCGTTCTGTCGTTTCATCTGCACACCACACCCATAATGCAATGTAACACAATGCCATAACGCAGCATAACACAATGCCGTAACGCAGCGTAACATGATGCCATAACGCAGCGTAACACAATGTCGTAACGCGGCATGACACAATGCCATAATGCAGCATAACACAATGCCATAATGCTGCGTAAGACAATCCTATATCAGCCATCAGTATAATCAGGATATCATACAATATGATACAACACAATGCCATAACAGCCATCAGTATCAGTATCAGGACATCATACAATATGATACAACACAGTGTCATAACAGCCTTTTTCTTCCTCCTTGGACAGTGCCTTGCAATACTGTATTTGCTAGTCCTTTTGATCTTGTGACATGCCTGTACCATTTAAGTTTACGCTTCTTTACGATTGATAGAAGATTTCCGTAGGAACCAATGGTTTGCTGGATTCTGTTATGGAAAACTACTGAGTGTAAATCCCAGCAAATCCTGGGACAGGATTCAGGGGAGGGAATTTTTAATCCCAGCAAACCCTGGGTCACCATTGGTGACCCTCAAGAGGTCTAGCTGAGGAACAAAGAACAACAGTAAACAAAAACAAACAACAACAACAACAGCAACAGCAACAAAGAGTGAAGACTGGTTACTGACCACACACTTGAGCTGCAGTATCTCATGTTGCATCTTCTTCATGCACAGCACCTGGCTCTGGTAGGCCTCTAGGCTCTTCTGCTGCCTGCACATATCACACAAGAAAATGATTTAACATAATGTGGTGTGTGTGTGTGTGTGTGTGTGTGCGTGTGCGTGTGGTGTGTGTGTGTGTGGTGTGGTGTGGTGTGGTGTAGTGTGGTGTGGTGTGGTGTGGTGTGGTGTGTGTGGTGTGGTGTGGTGTGGTGTGGTGTGTGTGTGTGTGGGGGGGTGTTGTGTGGTGTATGTGTGTGGTGGGGGGGGGGGGGGGTGGTGCGTGTGTGCATGCATGTGTGCATGTGTGCATGCATGTGTGCATGCATGTGTGCATGCATGTGTGCATGCATGCGTGTGTGCATGTGTATGTGTGGTGTGGTGTGGTGTGGTGTGGTGTGGTGTGGTGTGGTGTGGTGTGGTGTGGTGTGGTGTGTGAACACCCAGACTGGTTTTTATAAAGCACTTGATAGTCTTTTGGCCCAAAAAAAAAGAAAGAAAAATATTTTTTAGAAATAAAACAAATCAGATCAATCAATAAAACAGATTAATAGATAGATAAAAGCAATCTTTCAACATACTATGACATAGATAGATAAATAAATACCACAAAAGCAGTCTTTCAACAGAATATGACATATATGATAGATAAATAAACAAAATTTTAAAAAGCAGTCTTTCAACATACTACGACATATAGAATAAATAAATAAACAAAATACAAAAAAGCAGTCTCTCAAAGCATTATGACATAAACAGATAAACAAATACAGAAAAAAGTAGTCTTTCAACAAAAACTATGACACAAATAGATAAATAAATACAAAAAAAAACGTCTTTCAACACACTGTAACATAAATAAATATAATAAAAATAAAAAGCAGACTTTCAACACACTATGACACAACAAATAAACAAAATTTCTTTTTTTCTAAGCAGTCATTCAACACACCATGACCATACTTTCTCTTGCAGTACTGACCATTTTTTGAACTCGCCCTCCAGCTCCCCCACCTCTGGGTCTTGCTTCAGGGCCTTGTTCACCTCAATCATGGCCGTCCCTGCAACACCACACCATTCATTCATTTATTTATTTATTTATTCTTTTATTTTATGCTCAGGATAATGGAATAAGCACTCACATGTTTTTTTACGTCCAGTCCCCGTGTGTATGCAGTTTTGTCAATCTTGTCATCTGTTCCCACCGGCACACAATGGCCTACTCTTACAAAAAGCAGACCAGGATTTAACCTGTGCGCAAGATGTTCTGAGTGTGTTCGCACACAGGGCCTCAGCTTAAAGTCTCATCCAAAGGACTTTTGGGGAGAGTGGGGTCAGCACTGATGTTAACTCCCGGGCAAAAATCCCCTCAAACGTCAAATTGCAAGCGCAATGTCTGACCACAAGGCTATCCCATCCCAAACATTCTTTTACCTTACCTCCTCCACACAAACACATCTTCAGGAATGAATTCTCTCTCTTTTTTTTCTCTTTTTTTAATATTTGTTTTAGTTCCTCAGCAAGAGCTCTGAGGTTCACCAATGGTGAGATTTTTGTGTATGCGACTTTTTAAACATCAGATACATGATTTTTTTTTTTACCATTCCCCGGCTAGAGCTCTGAGGTTCCCTACTACTGAGATTCTGTGTCTGCCACAGTTTGCCCACAATTACAGTAGCCACATTCCAACTTCAGGATGATGTCGTAACACAACACTAGTGTGCAAGCAGTTTTTTTCATTACATCATCCATCCCTACTGGCATGCAATGGCCTACTCTTTTGAAAGGTGGAGCAGACTCTAATGTGTGAAAACTATGTTCGGTCTGTATTCATACACGTGACCTCACTTTATAGTCTCATCTCTTTTGGGGGAGTATAGTTGGTATTGATGTTGACTGTGAGGGGAAAATCCCCTTGAACACCTGTCTTCATGAAAGCTCAAACCTGGACCGTCAGTTCACAGGCTCATATGCTCTAACCGGTAGGCTATCCTGCCCCCATACACTTACTATCTACCATTAGCAACAATACTTCACAGGTTACTCGCTCTTTGTTTCCTTGGAACACACACACACACTAAACACAGGGGTTCTTTTTTAACGTTTTCTTTAGCTTTTGAGGGGTTTTGTTCCTCCACTAGAAGTCTGAGGTTTACCCATGGTGAGATGTTGCACCATGAAGGTAGCCACGTTCCGACTTTTGGGGTGGATGCTGGGTAAATTCATGAATTATGGGATCTTTTACGAGCTTTTTTTGTGTGTTGTTCTTCGGCTAGAACTCTGAGGTTCACCAATGGTGAGATTTGTATGCAACCATTTTTGCCCATCATGAAGGTAGCCACATTCCAACTTCAGGGATAACATGAATATTTGATCCTCTACATGTATACATATATGAATGGATGGGAATTAAGGCACTGGCAGGTCTGCACTTGAAGTTGCCCTGGGAGAACTTTTAAAAAATCCCCTTTCTGAATTCACCAGATGCTGACAGAGATTTAAACCCATGACTTCTGAACCCATGCGACTGAAGCTGAATGGTCTTAACCACACAGCTATATCATCCATCAAACACAGGTTTAATTTGACCTAAACATATCCCGATAGACGGACAGATGAGAAAAGGAAAGGAAGATACTAGAGGACCAAAAAAGGAAAAGAAGGAAATCCTGCCATGCCTGACCTGTCAAGGAAAACCCTGGGAGGTAGCTCATCAGCGTGCACTGTGTGAATTGTTCCGCCAGTTCACTGCCACACACCACCACAAAAACATGTCAAACATAAATAACACAGCCATACTACACCAATAATCAAACAAACCACAATGATGAAAAAACACATGGAAAGTAACACAGAAAACTGTAAACAAAACAAAAAAAAACACAGACCCCCCCAAAAAAAAAACCACAGAAAACTGCAAACTGCACACGTTAAATCCTGTTCCACTATTTAGAAGAGTAAGCCTATGTGTGCCAGTAGGAATGGATAACAAAATACAGAAAACTGCATACACACAGGGATTGGATGTAAAAGAGCACATGAGCGCCTATTCCATTATCTTCAAAATAAAAAAATAAATGAATGAAGAAAAATAAAGAAAATAACCAAATAAAGACCATAGTACCCTGAGAGAAAAAGATACTTCTATTTATTCTTCTTCATCATCGAACACTCAGACAGCAACTGTGGCTGTCTGTCATAGGAGCTAAAATGCATCAAACTGCCGTTAAGCGCCTGACAAGTCAGGCCCAGCGCATCTGACTTTGGGATGGGAGAGAACTATATGTAGTCTTTGTGGGAAAAAAGGCAGGAGAAAGGACCAAGAAGGCAGAAATAAGACAAGAAGGAGGTGGCAGGAAGAAAAGGAACAAGGCAGAAACAAAGAGAGTGATAGAAAAGAGGAATTCCTGGCACAGAATTTCAGATGGTGGGATGCTATTTGGTAAATTGATTCATACTGACAGGCCCCTATCACTCCCATAGGGGAAGAGAGAGAGATGCAATAACATTTTTCTTTAAAAAAAACATTCTACTTGCACATGTGTAAGAAAAGTGCCTAGATCTTTTAAAAAAAAAAAAGTCTTTATTTTTACATGATCTTTACTGTTTTCCAAACAATTTAATGATAAAACTGCACATATTCGTTGTCTTTCAAAATTCAAGCTCTGTTATATAAGATAATCTAAGAACAATACCACTTTGAATTTTTGAATTTTTTTTTAATGTCAGCATGGCATTCTTCTTTTTTTTTTGGGGGGGGGGGGGGGGGGAGGGGATATCTAAAACCCGGTTTTTGGTAAACTAACTTTTTATTTTTTTCACAATAAATAAGAAAATATGTGAAAATCACCATCACACCAACCAACAAAATCAATAAAGAATAAAATATGAAATAAAAGCAAATAAAAAACATACACTAAAAACACAACAACAAAAACAAAACAAAACTAACCCAAACTCAGGTAAACCCAACATAACAAAAAGACAAAAAAAACTTCAGCTACACAGTTTTTATGCCTGGTTTTAGCTTGATATAAACATGTTCCTTTTTCCAAACCAAGTCACCATGGGTTAACAAAAACCTGTACCGCTTGCTTCTGTGATCTCTCTCTCTCTTTACCCTTTTATTTGCATAAGTATCATTCTAAAAGAAATATTTTTAAAATTCAATTTTAAAAGGGAGGGAAGAGTAAACTGACATTTGGCTCAAAACAGTCCTATGGTATCTGCCTATCCATTAGCATTAGATTAATGAACCTTTATAATAAAAGAATCAGGACAAGGTAGATACCTATCTCTCTCCTGACCATCCCCCCACCCCCCCCCCCAACCCTTCCAATAAACAAAGGTTTTTTTTTAATTTGTTAAAAAAATGTTTAATTATAAAAAAGCAAAGCACATCCTTCCTCTACCAGATAGGACATTTCTTTAACTAAGGTTGGGGTTTTTTTCAATGTTTTTCTTTGAATGTGTTCTCATTTTTAAATAATAACATTTTTTCATTCCTTGGCTAGAGCTCCAAGGTTCAACAATGATGAGATTTTGCGAATGCAAACATATTTTGCCCACCATTTAGGCAACTGCATTCCAACTTCAGGGATGATGTCTAAGCACAACATCAGCATGCATGCCTTTTTTTTTTTTTAAATGGCTGTCTCTTCAAATAGGCAGAATGGGATTTTACAAGTGTGCAAGATGTTCTGTGTATGAGTGTGTTTGCACATGGGACCTCAGTTCACAGTCTCATCCAAAGGACTTTCAGGGCAGTGGGGTTGGTACTGATGTTAACTCCCAGCAGAAAAATCCCCTTGAATGGGTGCCTCGGTGCTGGTTTGAACCCAATTGAAATATGATCAAACATGTTATGAAGTAAAGACTGATATATTTGAATAACAATGACTGAATCAACTCCTACCATCCCTTCTGTACACTTCAAGCTTGAAATATCCATACTTCTTCTTTTCTGATTGTTTAAAAAAGACACATATCAAAACAAAACCAGTTAAACAAACAAGCAAGTAAAATGGTTTTTGGCCACAACAACTGAACGCAAAAGGATTAAATAAAAAACGGTTTTGATTTTGGGGGGTATTATGTGATCACCGCATCAGCATTCTGAAATCAAACCAGTCATTGTTAAAAATTAATCCTTTACCTTTTAAAGAAACAAACTCTGTACCATGCATTCTACACAATATCATCTTCCACAATTTCTAACAACTGCTAGCAAGAGAAGAAGATTTGACGGCATTTTTATTTCTTTGCTCATTTTCTATTAGCTTTGTTTTCATTTGATTTCTTTCTGGTTCGGGAGGGGCAGAGGGTAGGGAAGGGATGGAGGAGAAACATTCTAACAAAGCCATTATTCTCATTTCTGCTTTGATTTGTTTTTGCAAGATATAGCGTTATATAAATTCCATTTATTATTGTTATTATTATTAAAACTTAAAACAAAAATAAGCGGTTGCTCAATGGACACTTTCGAAATGTCAGCAACAGATGCTATAACCAAGTGGTTAAAACCATTCAACTTTGATCCCCTGCATTTATGAGGTCATGGGTTTGAATCTCGAAGGCATCTGGTGAATTAAGGGTGGGAACTTTTATGATCTCCCAGGTCAACTTCTCATTCAGACCTGCCAGTGCCTTGATTCCTTTTGTGTATGTACACATGCAGAAGATTAAATATGCACATCATGATTCAAGATTCAAGATTTAATTCGCCTTTGACCTCTCTTGGGGCATGGAGGATTTCACACAAAATCAACTGTAACATATATAATTTGCATTAATAGAATACGTTCATACACAGAATTTCACAGAAATAAAAATATAGTCAACCTTCTCATTAATGTCATGCAACTTTACTATTAACTATGAATCAAAAATCCTGTAATTCATGTCATTACCCTGTGGGCAACGGAAAAAACAAACAAACCCAGCATACATCCCCGAAGTCAGAATTGGTTACCTTCATGGTGGGCAAAAACCATCACCTAAGCAAAAATTTGACTACTGGTGAACCTCTCGAAGCTCTTGCTGAGGAACAGGGGGAAAAATGTCAGCTTGTATGAGGCATAAAACCCTGCCATCACACACTGTATAGTGTATACTGAACAGAGCTCGTATTCCATTAAATTCTAACCACACAAAAAAAAAGAATTTTAAACCCAACAAAAACAGAAAACCAACCCTCTTCACAATTACTGCTATTCACAGACTAAGCCACAACATCTAAGAAAATGTTTTTTTTAATTTAAAAAAACAACGAAGCCACATCTTCTATCACAGAACGGCTCATACACCCTCCAGTGCATTGTTTTTTCCTTTCATTCTTTAAAAAAAAAATTTTTTTTTGCTGCCTGTACCTAACAAGACACATCCATAAATACCATGAACAAAGATAAAAAAAAAAATAGAATAAAATAAAATAAATAGATAAATTGATAAATGTACAAAAATTTAATTAAATTAAATTATATCTTTTTTTTAATAAAAAAGATGCACTACACACAGCCTCTATCAGCAGCACTGACCTCCACTTGCTGTTGAGCAGCACGTCGTCAGTGAAGCCAAACTTGGAGAAGAAGTCCACTGCCGCATGGTCAGCATGCACCACCACGCCTCGTAGTGACCCACGATGGTGGGGTCCAGGCATTTCTGAAACACCACAACACACAACACACCGCATTCAGCCAGGCATTTCTGAAACACCACAACACACAACACACCGCATTCAGCCAGACATTTCTGAAACACCACACACACCACACACACGCAGTCAGGAATTTCTGAAACACCACAACACACAACACACGCATTCAGCCAGGCATTTCTGAAACACAGCGTGAACTTGAAAGTTGAAATCTATCAGTTATCACAAAATTAACAGTATATTCTGGTGACACAGACTATGTGTGAAAAACATTCAGGTTCACAAAACAAAACATGATACACCCACACCACAACACAGGGCTGTGCACATAAACATACTACTGCACCATAACTTTCAGTGTCAGTGATCCTAACAAAACATAATACACCACACCATGACATAATGCATTGCTCACATTAATGATCAGCAACTTTCAGTTTCATGATGAAAAAAGAATTTTCTTCTTCTTCGTCGAAACACTCAGACAGCAACTACTGTTGTCTGTCATATGAGTGAAAATGCATTGCGCTACTGTTAAGCGCCTGACAAGTCAGGCCAGCACATACCACTTTGGCAAGGGAGAGAATTGTTATCTTTTAGGTTTTTCTGGAAAACAGGCAGGAGAATGGACCAAGAAGGCAGAAAATAGACAAACAGAAGGTGACAGGAAGAAAGGAACAAAACAAAACCATAATATGAAGGATTCTGAAACAAGTTGAATGTATTTAATATACAGGGTATATACAAAACAGTATATTCCTGCACAGACATAGGGTTATTCAAAACAGAATGATACACCCAACATACACAGCATCCAGAGACATCCCACAGGGTATTCAAGTATATTACCAAAAACAGTATTCATATATAACCACACAACTCCACAGACAGAGAATCCCCACAGGGGTATATTACAAAACAGTATATACTACACACAACATACCACAGCACAGAGAATCCCCACAGGGGTATATTACAAACAGTATATACTACACCACAACATACCACAGCACCAGAGACATCCCACAGGGGTATATTACAAAACAGTATTATACTACACCACAAATACCACAGCACAGAGAATCCCCACAGGGGTATATTACAAAACAGTATATACTACACCACACATACCACAGCACTAGAGACATCCCCACAGGGGTATATTACAAAAACAGTATATACTACACCACAACTACCACAGCACTAGAGACATCCCCACAGGGATATATTACAAAACAGTATTCTTACACCACAACATACCACAGCACTAGAGACATCCCCACAGGGGTATATTACAAAACAGTATATACTACACCACACATACCACAGCACTAGAGAATCCCCACAGGGATATATTACAAAACAGTATATACTACACCACAACATACCACAGCACTAGAGACATCCCCACAGGGATATATTACAAAACAGTATTATACACCACAACATACCACAGCACTAGAGAATCCCACAGGGATATATTACAAAACAGTATATACACCACACATACCACAGCACTAGAGAATCCCACAGGGGTATATTACAAAACAGTATGTATACACCACAGCATACCACAGCACTAGAGACATCCCCACAGGGTATATTACAAAACAGTATATATACACCACAACATACCACAGCACTAGAGATATCCCCACAGGGGTATATTACAAAACAGTATGTATACACCACACATACCACAGCACTAGAGACCCACAGGGTCCCCACAGGGGTATATTACAAAACAGTATATACTACACCACAACTACACAGCACTAGAGATATCCCACAGGGGTATATTACAAACAGTATATATACACCACAGCATACACAGCACTAGAGACATCCCCACAGGGATATATTACAAACAGTATATACTACACCACAACATACCACAGCACTAGAGAATCCCACAGGGGTATATTACAAAACAGTATATACTACACCACACATACCACAGCACTAGAGACATCCCACAGGGTATATTACAAAACAGTATATACTACACCACAACATACCACAGCACAGAGACATCCCACAGGGGTATATTACAAAACAGTATTACTACACCACAACATACCACGCACAGAGACATCCCACAGGGGTATATTACAAAACAGTATATACTACACCACACATACCACAGCACTAGAGAATCCCACAGGGGTATATTACAAAACAGTATATACTACACCACAGCATACCACAGCACTAGAGACATCCCACAGGGTATATTACAAAACAGTATTACTACACCACAACATACCACAGCACTAGAGACATCCCCACAGGGTATATTACAAAACAGTATATACTACACCACAACATACCACAGCACTAGAGATATCCCCACAGGGGTATATTACAAAACAGTATATACTACACCACAGCATACCACAGCACTAGAGAATCCCCACAGGGATATATTACAAAACAGTATATACTACACCACACATACCACAGCACTAGAGACATCCCCACAGGGGTATATTACAAAACAGTATATACTACACCACAGCATACCACAGCACTAGAGACATCCCCACGGGTATATACAAAAAGTATATATACACCACAGCATACCACAGCACTAGAGACATCCCACGGTTGTTTAACCCACAATCAAGCAAGGAACCCACAGGTTTCGTAATACTCACGATCACAGCTGAATCCAAGGGCACTCCATCCCAGCACGACATCCGCCCCGTTATTACAGAGAGCAGGTAACGCCCATCTGCAGTTTGCGTGCTCGTTTCTCACACCAATGAAGGTCAGGTGAATGACACGTTCTTTTTGCTGGCATCTGCACAAGTTAATTAGCAATGTGTTCTACACCTTGAGCACATTTAATGTAGCATCTGTACAGTTCCCAATACTGAACACTCTCCTGCCTCTCTCTCTCCTTCTCTCTCTTTCTTTCACTAAATTCTTAAGACTCAAACACAAACAAACATGCACACACACACACACACACACACACACATACGTAACACACACACACACCACACCACACACACCACACCACACCACACCACACCACACCACACCACACCACACCACACCACACCACCCCACCACACACACACACACAAACACACACAAACCACACCACACTAAACACCCCTCCAAACTTACATAAACTTTTTCTCGTAAGAGGCACAGCCCATCAGCATATTCTCAATGCCGATGATGTTCCAGTTTGATGGGTTCCTCCTCACAGCTCTCTCGCTCTCGTCTTCGACGTTTGGCTTTCTTGATGAACGTGCACACGCCTCTTGTGAAGTTGGGTTCTTCATCCCTGTTCAAGAATGAAGGAAGGATGGAATCCATGATGAATGAATGAACACATAAACAGAACAAACAAATGAATGAATACAGGAATACAAAATGCATAAAACCCGCCAAACTTTCAGGTATGACCCCAGCGATGCAGCACATACATGCACACATTCCCCACACAGAGCATTTAAGTTGACACACATGCAGCATATCATGCACACACAACACACATTTCAACAGCAGCATTGCACACATGCACACAATAGCACACACACATACACACACACACACACACACACACACACACACACACACACACACACACACACACACACTACAGGCACACACATGCAAGCATACACATACACAAAACATGCACATGTATAACACACTCACACTAACCTACAATACACAGACACTCACAGATCAGGACAGAGAGAGAAAACGAGGCAGAAAAACAGTACTTTGCACGCTTGCTTTCAGGACTTTAAAAGAAGACAAAATAACAAAACGTCAAAAATATTGAATTTCAATAAGTATAAGCACGCTTTTTCACAATAGACATATAACACCTACATTTCAAGCATCAACTGAGGACTACACTACAGGAATTTGTAAAACTCAGCAGAAACACAGAGAGATGGTAAACCCTGCTGGCATTGTGTGGATCTCCTACCAAAGACAGCAGCAATGATGACAGTTGAGTAGAGTTGTGTTTTTCAGTTTTTCTAATATACATATGTTGAAGAATATCAACAACAACAAAACACCAACACAAAGTGCAGGCAAAAAGAGCAACTTGATCAACATCCAATACAAACATTAGTGACCAGTGACCAACAAAAACATGCATAGAATAATAAAATAAAAAAAAGCCAACCATCCCTAAAAACAGAAAGGAACGTGCGGAAAAAAAAAAAAAAAAAAAAGGAAGGTGCAAGCATGTAAACATTTGGGGGGGGGAATTCATCTAGAGCTCCAAAGTTCACCAATGGTGAGATTTTGCAATTTGCTTTTGCCCACCATGAAGGGAGCTGCATTCCGACTTCAGGGATGCATGCTGGGTATGTCTCTGTTTCAGCTTTCTGTAACCCACAGAATGCTGACATGAATTACAGGATCTCTAATGTGCTACTGCATGTGTATATGAACAATAAGAGAATTAAGGCACTGGCAGGTTTGAGGTTGACCTGGGAGATCGTAAAGAACCTCACCCGTATCTCACCCAGGCTGCCAGACAGCAATGAGCAAGGTTCTATACCCACCAGGCTATCCCAATTTTTTTTTTTTTTAATCACTTTATGTCACAGCAGATTTCTCTCCTATGTATGGATTTGAAGGGGCTAGTCTGTCAAGTCCTTAAAGCATGGGGATACAGACTGGCAATACTGATTTTAAGGATGTTACTAGTATTTTCATTTTTCTTCAGTTGAAAGCTTTTTCCTCTTGAAACTGATCACTCTTCAATATTCAAGATGAAATATTTCATGTGTCTTTCTGTGTGCAACCAGTCTCAAAGCATTCTGTCCTCTTAACATAAAGTCTCCCGGACAATTTCTCCCTTGATAAATTACTCTGTGAGAAAACTGCCATGCTATAAAAAGTTGACAATTTCTTGCGATTCACTTTTTTAAATGTGCTGAAACACAGCCAACGAATGGGAGATTAAAATCCTGCATGCAGAAAAACAACACAAACTGCAATAATAACTGTACATGCATAAATTAACATACCACGACTCGTCTGCATTTTCTTCTTCACATTTTTGTCTGAAAACAAATTAAGCATGAAAGAGTACCTGCTTGACCATACGTTGTGTTTTTTCACTTCTCAAACCTGGCATTTTTAAACACCTTTTGTTCATCATTAAATTCACTTTGGCAACAACAGGTTCAGTGTAAAGTAGCTTTTTAACACTTAAGCTGTTTCAAACTATTACTCATTTCACATGCACTCACACATGCACATATGCATCCACATGTGCACACACACCACATGCCACACACACACACACACACACACACACCACACAACACACACACACACACCACACACACACCTTCAGAGAGACTTTAAACCGAGCCCATGTCGAACGCACAGAATATCTTGTGCACACTTAAATCCTGTTCCGATTTTCGTAAAAGTAGGCCATGTGTGCGGTGGGAACACATGACAATATTTACAAATATTTACAAACTGCTACACACGGGACCGGATGAAAAAAAGCACTAATTGCTTATTCTGTTATCTCGATATAAATAATAATAAAATATAAATAAATAAATAAACACAACACACCACACATAACACACACACACACAATTTAATCTATCTATAGCAAAATAATAAAAAGTGTCAAATGAAACCACTACTACTACTGCTACATAAATGTCTCCATGCACACATGTGTTACAACACACAACTTGTGCATATAACGATGCAAACACGTGATACGAACTACAACTACCACTACAGATACAAAGCAGTAAACACACACACACACGCACACACTCATGTACATGACATACTCTTCTTCATCTCTTCTTCCTCCTCCTCCTCCTCACTATCTGTATCGCTGTAGACATCCTCGAACTTGCTGGCTTTTTCTTCATCTTCCTCCAAGATATCGTCTTCTGGATCAATTTCTTTGTCATCATCATCGTCGTCGTCATCATCGATCATCATCATCATCATCATCTTCATCATCGTCCTCCTCACTTTCCTCCTCACTTTTCTCCTCTTTGCTCTCTTCTTTTGCTTTCTCTTTCTCCTCGGCTTCTTTCTTTTTTCTCTCTGCCTCCTCCTGCTTCCTCTTTCTGTGTGCCGTCATGTCCCTGACTGTGTCTGGGGAAAAAAATAAATTCCAAGATATATAAAAACTGCCATTTCAATGGACAGACACTTCGAAATTTTAAATACCTGTACACAAATGGGAGGACAGGAAGCCTTGAGGTTAGAGCCTTTGTGCTCATGATCTGATGCACGCAGAACATCTTGCGCACACATGTTAAATCCTGTTCCGCTTTTCGAAAGAGTAGGCCATTGTGTGCCAGTGGAAACAGATGGCAAAATGTACAAAACCACACACACATGGGGACTAGATGTAAAAATGCACATGAGTGCTTTATTCCATTATCCACAGTGTAAA
>CM060323.1:58923597-58931097 GCA_030674155.1 Stramonita haemastoma | reverse complement strand
TTGATTGGGTTTTGTTGTTGTTTTTTGTTGTTGTTGTTTTCGAGGGGTGTTGTTCGTTTCTCTGTGTGTGTGTGTGTTTTTGGGGGGGTGTTTGTTTTGTTGTTCTTTTTTAGAAAACAGGGAAGGGGAGGGGGGGGGGGGGGGGGGGGTTCGAAGAGAGAAAACAGACTGTCAGCCCTTCAGGTGGTGTTCTTGTGACGAAAGAAATATTCCATTTCTTCCTTTTTTCAAGTTTTGTTTGTGTTTTCTATTTAGTTGTTCTCCTACCGCTTTCGTGACAGTGAGAGAGAGAGAGAGAGAGAGAGAGAGAGAGAGAGAGAGAGAGAGAGAGAGAGAGAGAGAGAGAGAGATGGAGAAGAGGAGATGTGTGGTGTGTGTGTGTGTGTGTGTGTGTGTGTCCTTATTCCTGATCAGCTTTGCAACAAACAAACAAATGAACCGATTTCAGAATGATGACTCGGTTTTCATACCATTGCGTTTTGTTTTGGGTGGTTGTGCCTCTTTACTCCTTTATCTTGATGCCAAAAGAGGACAGTCAAACTGATCAATGATTGTGGACAGGTGGCTGTCACGTACACACGACAGGTAAGTGTAACGAAGGAGAAAACCAGGATCATACCTTGTATGTGTGCAGTCCTATCACAATATGAACTGGGCCTGGAGTGGATGCTAGCCCTGTGCCGTTTGTATTCTGATAAAAGTAACGTGTAAGCACCACTCCCCCCCCCACCCACCACCACCACATCAACAACAACACACACACACAACACACACACACACACACACACACACACACACACACACAAGTAATCTTATACACACACACACACACAACACCACACACACACGAGAACTATACTATACACACACGCGCACACACACACACAGACACAGACACACATACACACAGACACACAGACACACACTGTATATATTTTACACACACACACACACACACACACACACACACACACACACACACACACACACAACACAACACAACACAACACACACACACACACACACACACACACACACACACACACACACACACACACACAACACACACACACACACAACACAACACAACACACAAAACACACACACACACACACACACACACACACACCATTGTCCCACTTCATTATTCCCCCTCATCGATATCTCTGCGGCTTCTCCTCATTGGAAGAAACACAAATTTTCAAAATAAAAAATCATCATCCCCATTATTACCACTATTCATTCCCGGCCTGTGGGGATGCCAGCAAGCTTGCCAGTATGTTTCACCCTTTTGGAAATTCTGTGCTAGAATTCCCTCTTTTCTATCCCTCTCTTTTGTTTTGTTTTTGCCTAGTTCCTTCTCTTCCTGTCACTTTTTTTTTATCAGCATTAGTCACACAAAGGACCGCGGGGAGTGGAGGAGGCTGGTTGCAAAATAATTTATTTTCAGTGGTGCCCCCACGGTCCACAGGACTACGGGACAGGTGAAGGTGAAGAAGTCACGCTGTGTGGGTGCATGTCAGAGGACCCTTTGACACCCTGCCAGGTTAGTTCTTGTTACAGTGATGTTATTCGGGGTGACCCCAAGAATGTTAGCCTGAAGAGCGCCCAAAAACACGTCAGTTGTCAGTGGAGATTCGGTTTCAGCAGTTGTTGGGTGTGTGTGTGTGTGGTGTAAGGAAAGGGGTGTGGAGAAATGGTATTTGGGGATGCCAAAGTTTCTTGATCAATCAGTAACGACAAAACAACCCATAATATTTACAATCGTAAATATGCAGCAACATAGAGAGGGGGGAGGGGAAGAGGGATGGCACATACACCCTTGACCTGAAATCGACCTATCTATAATTATATCCATCTACTCATTTTGTGTCGCAGAGTTCTTTTAAAACAGTCTGACGAGGGTTTGAGAGCAAAGGTCAAAATACTAATCCAGATACCGTTAGGGCTACTGGCCCGACATTTGCCAGACCCACCCTTCCTAAGCTAATGCATGTGCTGCATGCACTATCACACAATATAGGCCTCCGCCATGGCTGACGCAAACAGAAAGTAACGCGTACGAGTGACAGCGCGGCCTCGCTCCCTTACTCAATCATACACACAGTCAGCCCAGCGCGTGTTCACGGTCCAAAGTCCAGCGTTTTCTCGTGCCCGACTTTTGATCGTCCCACCCACCTCATTAAATATGCATGCTTTCCCCCTTTGCCGCCACGACCGCCAGACACACCTACCGTCAATGAGGCTCTGACCAATGAAAAGCAAGGTCACGCAGCTGTGGACCAATCGGTGAAGAGGAAAAGGTACCAGGCGCGCACACTCTTTGGCACGACCTAATCGCGTGGCTCTCACGAGGTCGTGAACTTGTGACCTGCTTGTATTGTGAGGGGAAGGTTGGCGGAATCATGTAAACTCCCACGTAGTAGCGCATGGGCGGTAGTATGGGGGTTCCGTGAGGGCGCGGAGGTATAGTTTTTTGCGGAAATGAGTCAGACGAGGATTTCTCTCTCTCCGAGTTGATTGATTCCCACCCCATTCCATGTCTCTCTCCAACCAGAAATGCCCAACGGTATGAAAAGGGCAAATAGAGCAGGGACAACAAAACCAAAACAAAAGGGTGACAACTGCATAGGTACACACACGCCTCTGCGTGACAATTGGCTTTAATTTGTGAATGGGGGTGCAGTTTGTATGTTGCATGTACACTGACTGATACGTGACGAAAAGCACGACAACGGGAACAGAGGTTTATCTTTCTTTTTTTTTTTTTTTTGAACTTAACCTTATAGTTGTTGTTTTTTCCTCGTTCGTGGTAGGCCTATCAGAAAGAGGAGAAAAAAATTTCCAGTGTCTTTGAACAGTGTCTTGTCTTTGTTTGCACATAGAGGTCTATATCAAAGACTAAGAGAGCTCTGCACCTACGAATGTAAATATAATCGCAACAGCTATTACACTAAACTAGATCAAGTTCCTTTCATCAGTTCGATTCAAAATACTTTGAAATCACCCCCACCACCCCCCCCCCCCCCCCCCCCCCAAGAACCGGCACGTCTTCCCAACACCTGCCCCCCCACGGGCATCACCACGCACACTAGAACATCAAATGTGTAGTGGGGGTGCTGACACTGTCGAGAAACACCAGCAGGTTTCTCCGTTTGTAGCATTTTATTTATATGTTGTATGTCAGAGATTTATTTTATTTACCGCTTTATGTCACAGCAATTTATCTGCCTGAAATTCGGGCTGCTCACCCCGGGGAGAGCGCGTGGCCACAAGTGCAGCGCCACCCTTTTTTTTTCCTGTCTACAACTGTATTTGTTTCCCTATCAGAGTGGCTTTTTTTCTACAGAATTTTGCCAAGGACAACACTCTTGTTGCCGTGGGATCTTTTACGTGCGCTAAATAATGATGTGTAACACACGGGACCTCGGTTTATCGTCTCATCCGAAAGACTAGCACCCAGACCACCACTCATGGGGGGAAAGTTTTGGGCCCAGTCGTGTACCACTGCCTGAGTCTAACTCAGCAGAGCTGTGTTTAGCCCATTCAGTGATTCTCTGTCTTCCTCTTTGTCTACCTCCCTGCACTGTGCCTTGCAAGGCGATCTTTGAAAGGCTGGCCGGTCTCTTTACCTGACCCTACCATTTTGAGTTTTGACTTCTTGACTTCTGTGAAAAGGTCATCACTGCAGTCTGTGGTCTGTCGGATGATGTTCTGCACTTTTTTTCATTTCTCACGCTGTCCTGGAAGAAGATGCTAAGACTGTTCTTGATAGCATCACATTAATGTCCGCCGACTTGCTAGTTCTGCTGTTTAGCGTCCGGATACCAGAACTTGCATGCCTACTTCGAGAAGACGGAAAGAACCACAAAGCAATTTCAGAGTTGTCTTCATACCCGTGATGTTATTGGGGGGGTTGTTTGATGGTTGTTTGTTTGGGTTTTTTTTGTTTTGTTTTGTTTTTTGTTGTTTTGGTTTTTTGTTGGGTTTTTGTTGTTGTTTTTTTACATGTCATGACAGTTCTCTCTCAACTTTGCCAGAACTGATGAAGCCGGAAAAGGAGTCTTTCTTCTTCGTTGTTGTCATCATTGAACGCTCAGACAGCAACTCCATAGGCATCTGACAAATGCTGTGGTACACTGAAGGTCCCCTTCAGGAGTCCAAAAAGCTTGTCCCTCATCAGCAGGTCAGTAGGCCAGATGATATGTCGGCTCTCAGGTCTGGGTGTGTGGGACAGGTCTGATAATAAAAGGATGAAAACAAGGGAGGTTATTCAGGATAGCAACACAGCGTATTGAGGATATGTCAGATTATCCTACACTGGTTTATTCACCCCGACTTCTGTGCTGAACACAACGGGGAGGTTATCAGAGTGTGCAAGCGCAGGTTTCTTCTTCCCGCATCTTACAATTCATCGTACTTGCTTATGATATTAGCCCTCCATCCACACTGAAGAGCTGTTCACTAAATTGCTCCATTTGAGTGTGTGTGTGTTGTGAGAGAGAGAGAGAGAGAGAGAGAGAGAGAGAGAGAGAGAGAGAGAGAGAGAGAGAGAGAGAGAGAGAGGAGTCACACTCTTTGCACAGATTACCAATCCCTTTGTCAACATTATACATCCACTAGGTTTTTGTTGTTGTTGATGTGTGGTGGTGGTGTTTTTTTCTGTTTGCTTTTTTCCTCCCCCCCCCCCCCCCCCCCCCCCCAACCAATCTTCTCCTCCCTTGTCGATAATTCTCTAAGGACTAGTTTTAACAAAGCCCTTGGATTTTGTTGCCTGTTTCTGTTATTTATTTCTTAAAACATTACAAGTGGGGGTAAAAACGAAAAGAGTAGCAGCAGAAACATGTTCAAAGAAAACAAGTTCTTTTGCAAATTTGTGAAAATTCTGCAGGAAAGTGGGAGTGGAATGGATTCACCAAAAAAAAAAAAAATTCAATTGAGAAGCGGATAATGTTCTGTTGCCCAGGGTGCTATTCCCTGTCCCTCAGTCACTTCCTGTTTATCTCTCTCTCTCTCTCTCTCTCTCTCTCTCTCTCTCTCTCTCTCTCTCTCTCTCTCTCTCTCTCTCTCTCTCTCTCTCTCTCTCTCTCTCTCTCTTGTTTCATTGTATATATCTTTGTTCGACTGTATTATTGATTTTCCTGTGACTGAGGGCTGGAATGTAAACACCAGGATGTGTGCTTATTCATTTCCCTCAACAAAAAGATTCATTCATTCATTCATTCATTTATTCCTCTCTCTCTCTCTCCTCTCTCTCTCTCTCTCTCTCTCTCTCTCTCTCTCTCTCTCTCTCTCTCTCTCTCTCTCCCTCTCTCTCTCTCTCTCTCTGTGCGTTCGTGCGAGAGCGCGCGCCACACGCACACGACTGCATGTGTGTGTGTGTGTGTGTGTGTGTGTGTGTGTGTGTGTGTGTGTGTGTGTGTGTGTGTGTGTGTGCTGGATATTGCATGTCTACGTAACAACGATTCGTTGTTGTACATATATATGTATGTGCGTGCACATACACATACATGTGTGTGGGTGTGTGGTGTGTGGGTGGGTGGTGGGGTGGGTGTGTGCATGTTTGTGTATGCGCGCACGTGCGTGTGCGTGTGTGTATGCATGTGTGCCTGTGCGCGTGTGTTCAGGTGTTGGGAGTGTTTATTCGGCTGTCAGAACGTGTTTCTATTGGCAAGGCAGTATTGATATAGCGCCTAAGCCAAGCATGTATTCCAAGGATGCCTTTCTACCTGTAGCCGAGAGCGCTAGGCCTATAACCTGTACTGTGCGTGTGTTTGTGCCAGAGACACTGCCAGAGAGCAAGGGAGAAAGCTTCAGGAAGTGGCGGTGGTTTTCCTCCTGTTGTTAGGCTATGTGTGTGTCTATCTGTCTGTCTTTTTCTTTCACTTTGTCTGTCTTTCCGTTTCACTCTTCTCTCTACTTCTCTTTACAAAGGAGTTATTTATTATGAAGGACCTTGATTTTCTGGAATTGAAAGAGCCAGTTTCAATCTACAAGGAAAAGAAGGAAGGTGGCAGGAATAGGTTAAATAAGACTTCACTAATCTAACAAGTAAACTGAGGCCTTATTTTTCTTCTTCTTCCATATCAACGCTTAGCAGACAGCGACTTCTGTTGTCTGTCACATGAGTAAAATGCGTTGCACTGCTGTTAAGGTGTGCAAGTCAGGCCCAGCACATTCGACTTCAGCAGGGAAGGTTTGCCATCTTTTAATAAGTCTTTTGGGGGGGGGATGAAACTGGCTCTGGGTTCGATTCTTAGCCTTGTCCTTTCTTCCCATTTGATAGAAAACCGAACTGGATGTCAAAGTTCTTCGGATGAGGCTATAAAACAAAGCCCTCATTCAAAATGCCGCAGACATCTTGCGCACTTGATAAAAAACCTTCTGCCTTTCAGAAAGTAAGCAATTTCGTGCCAGTAGGGGACGGATAACAAAAATATTTCAAAATCGTATTCATGCAGGTGTTTTTAGAGCCATACCCGAAGTTGGAATGCAGCTACCTTAATGAGGGGGGGGGGGGGGGGGGGGGGGGGGGCGGTCGAGACCCAAAATCTCACCATTGTTGACCCTCAGAGCTCCAGCCGAGGAACAAAAATTATAGCCCCAGAATAAAAGGCAGCTTCGAAAAGACCGCGGTCTACTGTTGACTAACACACGGGCGAATACCTTCTGCATTGCCAATTTTTTGCCAAGTGATCTTAATAGATTTAGAAAAAATAAATACAAAATTGCACTGGAGTGGTTTCCATCAAATTTTCGTCACAGATAGTGTTTTTTTTATACGTCATTAAAAATCTGCTATGTATCAATGAACGGCGTGACAAGCTGCTAATGGCTTATAAGGTTTAACAACTATAGATCTAGCACATTGTTTTCTCTGCTAAAACTACAGTAATCATAGTTTTCCAATACTTGTGTGTTCGGTTGCAACTGTTTAACCATAGGGTGGTGGAATCCATGACATGATGATTATTTGGGCAGTAGTGATTTTTCTCCTCATGATGTAAGTCTGTGTTGTGCCCAGTTCCCTTCACACCGTGTTGTGAATGGGCTCGAAAGCTTACCTCAATAAACTCTCTCTCTCTCCTCTCTCTCCTCTCTCTCTCTCTCTCTCTCTCTTCCCAGCTATGTATAGATGGCGGCAGAGGGGTAGGCCTACTAGGGGCCTTAAGGAGAAGGGAACGATCAACCCATTGTGGACAGTTGTGGCGATCTGTGTACAACAACACTTTCTTAATTCAATGGTCACTGCGCTGCATACAGGGTTGTGTGGAATTTTCAAATTAAACGCTGATTTCCGTTTGTAGACTTTAATGTGGAAAATTATTAACCATTTGGAACAGATGACAATTTCCTGGGGTGAAAAACACTGATGTATCTTATCCATTAATTTAAAAAATATAATAACTAACCTACACCTATTGTTCGCCCCTTCAGAGAATAATGGTGGGTCGGTGGTCAAAAGATAACGCACGTGCCAGAAAAAACGAGAAGTGCCGG
>CM060323.1:58916097-58921097 GCA_030674155.1 Stramonita haemastoma | reverse complement strand
TACACACACACACACACACACCACACACACACCACCACCACCACCACCACACACCACACCACACCAACACACCACAACACAACACACACACACAACACAACACAACACAACTCAAATAACACACCCACAGGCGCCTATGCTAACGACCTCTTAGCTGAGTGCACTCACTGGTGCATTGGCACCCGTTCCCATCAGAAGGCGGTTGACCCGAGTGAGCCAGTAGGCTAGGCTGTTACTCCCAGTAGCAGTGTTTTTACCACGCCCTGCCCCGACTAGCTCCGCGAAGCACAGACAATCTGGTTGCGTCACCACCATACAACAACCACCACACCAAGTTGGGCAGCCATGTTTACAACTCGGTTCGTCTATTATTAGATTGTTTGATTTCCAGATTTATAAAAAAAAAAAAAAATATAAAAAAAAAAAAAGAGTTAAAGATGGGTTATATGTTAGAGTTACTAGATCTATAAAAAAAAAAAATGTTTATTGCACAGGGTTCAGAGGGAAGAGTTATGACTGAGTTGTACCTACTTTGAGCAAGTGTGTGTAGGTTGGGGGGGTGGGATTTTTTTGTTGTTTTTTTTTGTGTTGGTTTTGTTGTGTTGTTGTTTGATTTGTTTAGTTTGTTTTTTCCCTTTTCTTTCTTTCATCCCAAGCTAACTACCCGTGGGATGCAGAGGGGGCTTCGTATGTAGCACCCACTTCGGAAGATTGTGTAGAATCCCTTCTACCTCGTATATTCTGCTTGTTCCTTTAACTTGCTATTTTCTGTCTCTTGGTCATCTCCTACTCTTTTATTTTTTGTGTTTATAAGACTAATATACACATTCTCATCCCGTAAGTTCGCTGGTTGGCCTGGCTTGCCAGGCGCTTACGGCAGCGCAACGCATTTTCGCTCAATGACAACCAGTTTGGCAAGCATTTTGTCAAATGACAGACAACGTAGCAACGCATTTTCGCTCAAATGACAGACAACAGTAGCGCACGATTTGCCATGACAGCAACGCAGCGCAACGCATTTTCGCTCAAATGACAACACAGTAGCGCAACGCATTTGCTCTATGACAGACTAACGAGGCAACGCATTTTCGCTCAAGCAGACAACAGTAGCGCAACGCATTTTCGCTCAAATGACAGACAACAGTAGCGCAACGCATTTTCGCTCAATGACAGACAACAGTAGCGCAACGCATTTTCGCTCAGAATGACAGACAACAGTAGCGCAACGCATTTTGCTATGACAGACAACAGTAGCGCAAGCATTTTGCTCAAATGACAGACAACAGTAGCGACAACTTGCTCAAATGAAAAACGTAGCGAAGCACTTGCTCAAATGACAGTAACAGTAAATGGCGATAAGCAGATACCGTACCTTCTCCTTTGCAATCAGACTGTTAGTTGAGATTTATGTGCACTCACATCTGTGTCAACTTGAAGAGTAACAGCTGCATATTGTTTTTTTTTATGAAAGATAATATAGCATGGTCCAATCCCATTTTCAATCGATTTTTTCCTCCCTTGAACTAGGCAGATGCAGAGAGGGCAAAAAAGTAACAGTCAAAAAGGTTAAACAGCACACATATTCATTCACTTAAAATGTGTGTGTGTGTGTGTGTGTGTGTGTAAAACAGAGTCAATCATGAGAGAGTGAGGAGGGAGAGAGAGAGGGGGGAAGAACCCCCCCCCCACCCCACAACAGAGAAAGCGCGCGAACAGAATATAGAATAAGAGACTCGAAACAGGAAACAGAGAACATACAAAATTCATTCAAATAACTTGCAGGGGGGGGGGGGGGAAGACAGACAGACAGACAGACAGACAGACAGAGAGCGACAATAGTGAGAGAGTCAAGACAGACATGAAAGCAGCTAGAGACAGACAGACAGATTACAAACAGTAGCGTAAGAGACTCATAGAGACTCGAAAGCAGCTAACAACATCCAGAGAGACAGACAGACAGATAAGATAGACAGTGACGATACTAAGAGACTCAGACACGAAAGCAGCTAGGCCCTATTATAAGAAGCCTGGTCCAAAAATGTTAAACAACTGGCCTACTTTACAACGTCTCCCCGTCGCTTGACCTTCCATTCCAGTTTGTGACCTTGGCCTTTATCTGTGACTACCTGATAATAATAGACCACCATGTTCCCCCGGGTCCAATACAAGCAGGTCTAGTCGGTCAAGAAGTGGACACAGGGAGTTTACCCTGGCCGTGCCCTTCTTATCTGATGACCAACGGAAATTTCCACTTTTCAGCTCTGGCTGCTCCACGCGACACCATACCATACCGTGCCATACCATATTATGCTATACCAAACCACACCATTCCATGCCATACCAATTATGCTATACCATACCACACCATACCATGCCATACCATTATTATGCTATACCATACCACACCATACCGTACATACCATATCATGCATACAATGCCTACCATAGCCATACCATACATCCATACCATACCATACCATACCATACCATACAATAGCCATACCATATCATGTATGCCAATACCATACCAAACAACAACCGTGGTCCATACCATAGTTTTGCATGCTTACCTTCACACAGCCAGTAGCGGTGCCATACTTATTTTGTATACCATTCCATACCATGCTAGCCATGTGCATCCATTCCCCATCCAGTTCCCTGCACACATACAACTTTGCAAGAGACCATGACTTTTAGTGACCAAACCATACTAAAACAACAGGTTTGTTTCACAGTTCCCAGCTGTCTGTTGCTTTAGCCTTTGCCAACAGACTGTTGCCATGTCGGGCTTGGTCCACTCTCTGATGTTGTTCCCGTGTCCAGTTCTTCAGATCGTCTTGCCCACTGTGAGTCTTCTCCTGTGTCCCCTGTAGGATACACTCTTGCAAAGAGCTATGACCTGTGGACCGTGGCCTAAACCCTCTTTACAACACTGAAGCTGTTTGTTCCTGTGGCCCAGCTTTCGGATCCCCTCTTGCCACACTGACTGTTGTTCCTGTGGCCCAGCTTTCAGGATCACGTCTTGCCACACTGACTGTTGTTCCTGTGGCCCACTTCAGTGCTATCACCTCTTGCCACACTGACTGTTGTTCCTGTGGCCCAGCTTTCGTGACACATCTCTTGCCACACTGATGCTGTTCCTGTGGCCCAGCTTTCAGGATCATCACCTCTTGCCACACTGACTCCTTGGTTCTGAGGTCCTGCCAGGAGATGCGCAGAAGCCTCCTGAGTGATTTCAATTCGAAGGCTGAGATTTTCTTTTCCAGTTCTGCAGTCAAGGTCCAGCGTTCACACCTGTACAGCAGTATGGAGATGACGAGTGCTCTAAACAACATCAATTTTGTTGGGAAGCTTTTCCACATCCTGTTTACTTGGTCATGGCTGAGGTTGCAAGGGTTATAATTATATCGTTACTTCAACGGAAGAGCTGTCATCTTTTTTGTCAATGTGGATTAGTTGTATTGTTGACACCATGCGTTAAAACTCAGCAGTGTGTACACAACATGCTAAATACATATTGTTTACGCCACTTTAGCTTTCCCTCTCATCTGAAAACCTAGCATCCATACTACTTACTTCTTTTTCTGGAGATTGTGTTGTGTGCGTGCATGTTGTGCGTGGTGTGGCAGCGCGCGTGCGTGCGTGCGCGTGCGTGTGTTTTCTGCATGTAGCCATGTGTACATAAATGGTGTGTGTGTGTCTATATATATGCACAAACATGTGTATGTGCATGCGTGCATTAATGTTGTAATGCGTTTGTACGCGTATGTGTATCCATGCGTACGCGTGCGCGTGCGTGCACGTATATATGTGGCAGACGTGCATGTGTGTTTCCAGCTTTTTTTCAGTGAGACTAGAAAACACAGAACATAAAATTTCTTTTTTTTCCGCACGTGTGCGTTACAAAGAAACCATGAAACGAAATCCCTGATAAACTCGGAAGGTCACCCCATGCTGTTTGTTTCCCACTCCTCAGCTGTTCACAGCGCTAGTCTAGCTGGTGTGGCTAACATCGAATGTTTTCTTTCTACAGTGAATCAAGCCATGTTTGTAAACTGACCGATATCTCTCCAAACACACCACAAGACAGACAAGACAACCGGACAGACAGAGAGAAGGAGATAGGAGAGAGAGAGAGAGAGGAGAGAAGAGAGAAGGAGAGAGAGAGTGACAGACAGACAGACAGACAGACAACAGACAGACAGAGCGACAAGACAACAGACAGACAGAGACAGACAGAGAGAAAGAAAAAGAGACAGAGAAACAGAGACAAGAGAGAGATAGAGACAGAGGTGAGAGAGACACAGAGAGAGACACACAGAGAGAGGCAGACAGACAGACAGAGACAGAGATAGAGAGAGAGAGACAAAAAGGAGAGACAGAGGAACAATGGCAAAGGCTTATAGTGTTAAGCCGATGCCCATTCACACATTGACAGTGGGAGGGGGACAGGGCACAAAACACATTTATATACTGAGAAACTTAATAAATTACAGTCGAAAATCATCATGGCATGGATTCCAAACATGGTTACAGGGTATAAGAGAGAGAGAGAGAGAGAGAGAGAGAGAAGAGAGAGAGAGGAGAGAAGAGGAGAGAGAGAGAGAGAGAGAGAGAGAGAGAGAGAGAGAGAGAGAGAGAGAGAGTTTTATCTGTCCAGGTAAACCGCATTGTATAATTTTGTTCTGATAACAGAGCAGTCAGACTGATACGAGCCTTTGTCGTCCATTCTAGGTCACAGTCCAATGTCAAATCTGTTTTGCTTTGTTTGTTTTACTGATTTAAACAAAAGTTTCTTCTTCTTCATTGAACGTTCAGACAACCATTGTCTGTCCTTTGAGCGAAAATGCGTTGTGCTGTCGTTAACATCTGTCAGTCAGGTCCAACGCATCCAAACTCTGTGGGAGAAAATTGTTATCTTTGAAATCTTTCTTGGAAAAAAACAAAAGAAGGGCCAAGATGGCAAAAATAGGCAAGAAGGAGGCGACTGAAAGAAAAGG
>CM060323.1:58896097-58898597 GCA_030674155.1 Stramonita haemastoma | reverse complement strand
GGCAGAGAGAAAGAGAGACCCAGAGTCACAGAATGAGAGAGGAAGAAAGAGAAACGGAGAAGCAGAGACAGACAAATATATATACAAGCAGACGGACAGAGACAGACAGACAGGCAGACAGAGAAAAATACAGAACTACACACACACACACACACACCACGCACGCACGCACGCCACGCACCACGCACGCACGCCCACAACACAACGCACACAACACACTACACACACACAACACACAACACACAACACACAAAAACACACAACACACACACACAGCTACCCACCCTACCCAGCCAGCAAGAAGCCGGCAGCATAGCAGCAAGCAAAATCAATACCCACTTCCCTCTGTCTCTCATGCCACTACAGAGAGAGAGGGGTGGGGAGAGAGGGGGGGAGGGAGAGAAGACGAGAAGACAGACAGAGAGGGAGAGACGAGAAGAAGACAGACGAGAGAGGAGAGAGAGAGGAGGAGAAGACAGAAGACAGACAGACAGGAAGAGAGACAGACAGACAGACAGACAGACAGACAGAGAGGGAGAGAGAGAGAGAGAAAGGGAGGGAAGAGCAGACAGACAAGGAAGAGAGACAGACAGAGACAGAGAAGACAGACAGAGAGAGAGAGGGAGACAGAGAGACAGACAGGGAGACAGAGTCAGACAGAGAAGACAGAGAGAGAGACAGAGTCAAGACAGAAGACACAGAGAGAGGAGAGAGACAGAGACAGACAACAGACAGAGAGAGAGAAAGACAGACAAGACAACAGAGACAAGACAGAGACAGAAAGAGAGACAGAGACATAGACAGAGAGAAAGGTGGTACCACCTCCAGACAGCCACTAGCCTGTCTGAAAAACAGCACACACTGTCTGCCGCAGCATCTGCTGATGGTGTTGTTGGTGCTGCTGCTGCTGCTGCTGCTGCTGTGATGTTAGCAAAGTCGTCTCCCCCCCCGGTGTGACCTTGACACAAGTAAGCAAGGACACTTGACTGACATTGTACGTTGAAATCATGAGGCAACCGTACTGCTAACGGGCAAATATGATATTTGGTTTCGATTTTTTTTTTTTTTTTTTTTTTTGGTTTTGGTTTGGTGGAGGTGTTTTTTTAATGTTTTTTTTCGGATGATTCGTATATTGGAAGAGTAAAATCAGCGTGTACAAAACAAGAGGAGAGAGAGGAGAGAGAGAGAGAGAGAGAGAGAGAGAAAGAAGACAGAAGACAGAAGACAGACAGACAGCAGAAGACAGACAACAGCAACAGACAACAGACAGACAGACAGACAGAAGACGACGAGTATTTTCAAGGGTCATATATAAGCATTCAAGAGAGAGAGAGAGGAGGGGAGAGAGAGAGAGAGAGAGAGAGAGAGAAGAGGGGTGGGAGTGAAGAGAGACAGACAGACAGACGACAGACAGACAGACAGGACAGACAGACAGACGGACAGACAGACAGACAGACAGACAGACAGACAGACGGACAGACAGACAGACAGATACAGACAGACAAGACATTGAAAGTAAAATTAATTGGTGGTACAACGACCAAGAACAAGATTTTACATTCCCAAACTCCACAGTGCAGGGGATACATGAAAATGTCCCCTTCCAATACAGTCATCATCCCAATGGCGGTAACCTGAACACGCCATCAGGCCACATGCAGCCTACATGATGACAGCAAAACTTATAAAACATTCAACAGAAAGAAGAAAACTAACATATTCAAACATAATAAAAACTATAAATATTCGACATCGATATTGATTTGTTTTTGCAAGATACAGCGCTATAAAATTCATGTATTATCATTATACATAAAAAAACTATAAATAATTCGAAACATAGATAAAACTATAATATTCAACCATAGAAGAAAAAATGTAATAATATTCAACACTTAGGAAAAAACTATCAATATTCAACACATAAAAGCATAAATATTCAACACATAGAGAAAAAACTATAATGATATTCAACACTAGGAAAAAACTATCAATATTCAACACATAAGAAAAACTAAATAATATTCATCACTTAGGAAAAAAACTATCAATATTCAACACATAAAAAAACTATAATATTCGACAATAATAAAAACTATAGATATTCAACACATAGAGAAAAAACTATAATAATATTCAAACACATGAAAAACTATCAATATTCAACACATAAAAACTATAAATATTCAAACACATAGATAAAAACTATAGGTATTCAACACATAGAGGAAAAACTATCAATATTCAACACATAGAGGAACACTATCAATTTTCAACACATAAATAAAAACTATCAATATTCGACACATAAGTAAGAACTATCAATATTCAACACAGAGAGAAGAAAAACTATATCAATATTCAACACATAAAAACTAAACTATCAATATTCAACACATAAAAAAACTAAACCATATTCAACACAACAAGGGAGACTATCAATATTCATTAAATAAATTCATGCTTTCCCAACAACAGAGAAAAAAACTGATTACTTTGA
>CM060323.1:58886097-58888597 GCA_030674155.1 Stramonita haemastoma | reverse complement strand
TGTTTTTTTTATTTATTTTTTCTTTTTTATTATTATTATTATTATTATTATTATTATTATTATTATTATTATTATTATTATTATTATTATTATTATTATTGTTGTTGTTGTTGTTGTTGTTGTTGTTGTTGTTGTTGTTGTTAGCCTATTATTCTTTGTTATTCATTCTGATATCCTTTGGTGTTTAATTATGTGCTCATGACCAACATGGATTTTTCTGGTTTGAGATAACAAAGCATTCGTGTTTTAGTTGTACTAACAACATCATAGACGCATCGTCTTGTACATTACTTCCATATTTTCAAAAGCCCATCTCTAGTGAAGATACGATTTAGTTTCATTCCTCAGCTAGAGCTCCGAGGTTCCGAGGTTCACCAATGGTGAAATTTTGCAAATGCAACCGTTTTCCCCCACCATGAAGGTAGCAACATTCCGATTTCAGGGGAAAGAGACGACGATGTAATGACTGCATTGATGAGAGTGATGAATTTGCCTTCCATACCAAACCTCTTTCAAGTCGGACATAACGGCTGCTGCATGAAAAATTGGAAAGCGCAGACGACTTGTCAGTGTTATCTGTCAACGTGAAGGTCACTTCCTGTGACCCTAGACTGACGCAAGTACTGTACTTCTGCCAAAGTGTTCAGCGGCTGTTTGTACTTGTGTTTCTAAGTCTTCGCATTTTCTTCTTCCTCATCGAACGCTCAGACAGCAACTATTGTTGTCTGTCATATGTGCGAAAATGCGTTGTGCTGGCATTAAGCACATCCATCTTTGGCATGGGAGAGAATCGTTATCTTGTAAGTCTTTCTGGGAGGAAAAAAGGCAGGCGACTGGAAAAAGAAGACAGAAAATAGGGAGAAGAAGATAAAAACAGAAACAGAGAGGGATGGAAAAGAGGGAATCCCTCACAAAGAATTTCCAGAAGTTGGGGATGTTGTTTATACTGACAGACCCTGGGCATCCCCACAGAGGAAGTCTTCACATTGTTGGGATTTTTTGTTATTGTTTTTGCTACGTGATTTGAAATCACAAGTTTATCTATAATTTCTTTAAGGCATACAAAATAGCCTTCAGCAGCTAAGTGAGCTAGCAAGTAAGGGATTCACAAGTGTCCTTAGACTCATCCACCCCCCCCCCGTGGGGATGCTGGGGGGAAGGGAGGGGGGATGTCAGTATAAATAGCGTCCCCACATTCAGGAAATTCTGTGCTAGGATCCCCCCCCCCCCCCTTTTTTTTTTTTTAATATCCCTCTCTTTGTTTCTGCCTTGTTTCTATTCTTCCTGTCACCTCCTTCTTGTCTATTTTCTGCCTTCTTGGTCCATTCTCCTGTGTGTGTTTTTTTTTCTTCCCAGAGAGACTTAATTAAAGGAAAACTAACACTCCTCTCCCACAAGGAGTCGGATGCGCTGGGCCTGACTTGTCAGGCGCTTAACGGCAGCGCAACGCATTTTTTGCTCCTATGACAGACAACAATAGTTGCTGTCTAAGCGTTCAAGGAAAAAGTAAGACTGGTCTTCAGCTCTTTCCCATACACTGTATTAATCTTTATTATTCTTGTCCCCGGCAAAAAAGAGTGGGGTTGGGGGTTATTTTTGGGGGCATGTAAGAGAGATCATCTTTTCAACGGAGGGTTAATCCCTTATCACCGAAATATTACCTTGGTTGATAGTCTGGTCACACAATCCGAATACAATAATTGGAATGCGTGACAGAAGGGTTAATTCCATACCCGCACGGCGCGCGACACCACACACACACACACACACAACACCACACACACACACACACCGAGAGAAAAACAAACCACACACACACACACACGCCGGCGCACGCCACACACGCGCACACACACACACCACAACACACACAACACACACACACCACACACCAACACACACACACACCACACACACACACACACACACGAGTTCAATGTTGAGACAAGAGGGCTGTGGGACACTGAGAAAAATCAAAAGTGCAAGGGTGGGTGGTGTGTGAAAAATTTGTGAAAGATGTAACCAAATATGTTTGTCTGACACTTGAAAAATAAAGATTGAAGGATGGCTATGAATATGAAGTCAACTTTGAATCATCAAATCTCTCTCTCTCTCTCTCCTCTCTCTCTCCTCTCTCTCTCTCTCTCTCTCTCTCTCTCTCTCTCGTTCTCCTCTCTCTCTCTCTCTCTCTCTCTCTTCTCTCTCATGCGCCCCCCCCCCCCCAAAAAAGGTCCTTCAAATAAGACTATATTAACCGAGGTCCCCGTGTTCAAAAACGCACGCAGAACATCTTTGCGCCACGTTTAAAAACCCGCTCTGCTTCGAAAGAGTTAGGCTATTGTGTATCGGTTGGAAACGGATGACAAAATTGATTAAACTGCGTACACATGGAGACTAGATTTAAAAAAAAAAAGGTGTCATGAGTGCTTATTCCATTATCCCGAAATAAAAGGATGGCTAAAATTAAAACACACACAAAACACACCACACCACACACACA
>CM060323.1:58876490-58878990 GCA_030674155.1 Stramonita haemastoma | reverse complement strand
CTATGTCCCCTGTCATCTAATGAGATATGATGGGAATGAAATTTCTTCGGCAAATCTTATCTCATTAATCTGAAGAAATTTTACTCAATAAATCTTATATAAATCTGATGTGATGGGAAGAAACTCTACTCAATAAATCCGATTTAGTCATCTATGATGAGAAGAAAATTTACTCAATAAATCTTATCTACTCTGACATGATGGGAATGAATTTCCCTCATTAAATTTCATCTAATCTATTATGATGGGAATCAAATTCCCTCAATAAATCTGATCTAATCTGATAATTATGATGGGAATGAAATTCCATCAATAGATCTGATCTAATCTGACATGGGAATGAAATTCCTTCAGTCAATCTGATCTAATCTGATATGATGGAATGAAAGTCCCACCATAAATATGGGAATGAAATTCCCTCAATAGATCTGATCTAATCTGATATGATGGGAATGAAATTCCCTCAATAAATCTGCATCACTTGGAGCCAGTGGGCAAATAAAGTTGTAGTGTTTACAGAAACAGTAATAGCAGCAACTGCACAAGATTCAGTGTTATATAAATCCCATATGTTGTTGATATCATTATTATTATTATTATTATTATTATTATTATTATTATTATTATTATTATTATTATTATCATCATCATCATCATCATCAGTATTATTATTTGTTATTCATTCTGATATCCTTTGGTGTTTAATCCTGTGCTCATGACCTACATGGATTTTTCTGGTTTGAGATAACAAAGCATACCTATTTGTGTTGCATTAACAACATCACAGTCACATTGCTTGTATATTATATTACTTCTATATTTTCAAAAGCCCATCTCTTGTGAAGATACGATTTAGTTTCGTTCCTCGGCTAGAGCTCCGAGGTTCACCAATGGTGAAATTTTGCAAATGCAACCGTTTTCCCCCACCATGAAGGTAGATCTAGCCACATTCCGACTTCAGGGGAAAGAGACGACCATGTAATGACTGCCTTTGATGAGAGTGATGAATTTGCCTTCCATACCACAACCTCTTTCAAGTCGGACATAACGGCTGCTGAATGAAAGATTGGAAAGCGCAGACGACTTGTCACTGTTATCTGTCAACGTGAAGGTCACTTCCTGTGACCCTAGACTGACGCAAGTACTGTACTTCTGCCAAAGTGTTCAGCGGCTGTTTGTACTTGTGTTTCTAAGTCTTCGCATTTTCTTCTTCCTCATCGAACGCTCAGACAGCAACTATTGTTGTCTGTCATATGTGCGAAAATGTGTTGTGCTGGCATTAAACGTATCCATCTTTGGCATGGGAGAGAATCGTTATCTTGTAAGTCTTTCTGGGAGGAAAAAAGGCAGGCGACTGGAAAAAGAAGACAGAAAATAGGGAGAAGAAGATAAAAACAGAAACAGAGAGGGATAGAAAAGAGGGAATCCCTCACAAAGAATTTCCAGAAGTTGGGGATGTTGTTTATACTGACAGACCCCCTGGGCATCCTCACAGAGGAAGTCTTCACATTGTTGGGATTTTTTGTTATTGTTTTTGCTACTACATGATTTGAAATCACTAGTTTATCTATGATTTCTTTTAAGGCATACAAAATAGCCTTCAGCAGCTAAGTGAGCTAGCAAGTAAGAGATTCACAAGTGTCCTGAGACCCATCCACTCTCCCGGGGGAATGCTGGGGGGAGGGGGGGGGTGTCAGTATAAATAGCGTTCCCACCTTCAGGAAATTCTGTGCTAGGACCCCCCCCCCCTTTTTTTTCTATCCCTCTCTTTGTTTCTGCCTTGTTTCTGTTTCTTCCTGTCACCTCCTTCTTGTCTATTTCTGCCTTCTTGGTCCATTCTCCTGTGTGTGTTTTTTTTCTTCCCAGAGAGACTTAATTAAAGGAAAACTAACACTCCTCTCCCACACAGGGTCGGATGCGCTGGTCCTGACTTGTCAGGCGCTTAACAGCAGCGCAACGCATTTTCGCTCCTATGACAGACAACAATAGTTGCTGTCTAAGCGTTCAAGGAAAAAGTAAGACTGATCTTCAGGTCTTTCCCATACACTGTATTATCTTTATTCATTCGTCCCGGCAAAAAGAGTGGGTTGGGGGTATTTTGGGGGCATGTAAGAGAGATCATCTTTTCAACAGGATGTAATCCCTTATCACCGAAATATTACCTTGTTGATAGTCTGGTCACACAATCCGAATAAAATAATCTGGATGCGTGACAGAAGGCTTAATTCCATACACGCACGCGCGCACACACACACACACACACACACACACACACACACCACACACACCACACGCGCACACCCAACACACACAACACACACACACACACACACACACACACACACACACATCAAACAATAACACAGAGTCAATGTTGAGAAGGGCTGTGACACTGAGAAAACATCAAAGTGCAATAGGCGTGTGTGAACTTGCTGAAGATGTAACCACATATGTATTGTCTGACACTTGAAAAATAAAGATTGAAGAGATGGCTATGAAT
>CM060323.1:58848990-58873990 GCA_030674155.1 Stramonita haemastoma | reverse complement strand
ATGCAGGCACAAACATATACAGCGCTGCACACACGCACGCACGCTCGCAAGCACGTCTATACCACTGACAGTGAAAAGACGTAAAATCTAAAAAAACGAACGAATACACGCACACACACGCGTAGGTGCGCGCGTGTGCATGCATGCACGCACACACACAGTGCACACACGCACCTATGCAAGCAAGCACATACAGGGCACACACAACACACACACACACACACACACACACACACACACACACACACACACACACACACACACACACACACACACACACACACACACCAAACACACACTTGTGTCAATGTCCTATTATGCAGACAATGCCGGCAATACAATACAATACAATACAATACAATACAATACAATACAATACAATACAATACAATACAATACAATACAATACAAGTGGGTTATTGGTGACTTGGGGAAGCAGAGACTGATTATGCTGTACAGATCAGGTTTTATTTGTCTACTTTTCTTCTTCACTCTCTTCAGTATCAGTTTGCCTGCTTTTATATTCTCTCTGTCTGTGGTGAGTACGTTGTGTGTGTGTGTGTGTGTGTGTGTGTGTGTGTGTGTGTGTGTGTGTGTGTGTGTGTGTGTGCGTGGCGTGGCGTGCGGTGTGTGTGTGTGTGTGTGTGTGTGTGTGTGTGGGTGTGTGTGTGTGTTTGTTTGTTTGTTTGTCTGTGTGTGTTTGTGTGTGTCTGTATCTGTGTCTGTGTGTGTGCGTCTGTGTGTATATCTGTCCGTCTGTCTGTCTGTCTGTCTGTGTCTCTGTCTGCATCTGACTGCCTTTTATAATATATATATATAATGGATCTATAAATATAGATAAATGGTGTGTGTGTGTGTGTGCGTGTGTGCGTGCATGTGCGTGTGTGTGTGTGAGTGTGTGTGTGTGTGTGTGCACGCGCGCGCGAGCGTTTATGTGCGTGTGTGCGTGTGCGTGCGTGTGTGTGTGTGTGTGTGTGTGTGTGTGTGTGTGTGTGTGTGTGTGTGTGTGTGTGTTGTGTGTGTCTGTGTGTGTCTGTGTGTGTGTGCATCTGTCTGTTTACACTCTGTGTGTGTGTGTGTGTGTGTGTGTGTGTGTGTGTGTGTGTGTGTGTGTGTGTGTGTGTGTGTGTGTGTGTATTATCACTATTAGATAAATGGGGGGGGGGGTGAACTAAGGAAAATATTCGTGCCTAGTGGTTGATTCAAAGTGTGGTTATTTTCAAACACTTAGAGTGATGAAACGTAGATATCTTTTTGATTTCTCCCAGTTTAAAAATGATTCGCAGGTGGTGGTGGTAGATAATTTATGGATGATGGAAGTCGACGACGAATGATGATGATGATGACGACGACACGACGACGACGACGACGAGGGTGATGATGATGATGATGATGATGATGATGATGATGATGATGAGATAAGTGGTGGTGGTGGTGAAGATGATGATGACGATGAGGTCGACGACTGACTACGACAACGATAATGTTAATCATGATGAAAGACAAAAAAGAAAGTAGTCAGCACTCTTACTTCGTTTGTGACAGCCGTATATAATATGTGTGCATCTGTTTTGTGTGTGTGTGTGTGTGTGTGCGTGTGCGGTGTGCGTGTGCGTGGTGCGTGTGTGTGTGTGTGTGTGTGTTGTGTGTGTGTGTGTGTTTTCCGTGCGTGCGTGCGTGCGTGCGTGTGTGTGTGTGTGTGTGTTGTGTGTGTGTGTGTGTGTGTGTGTGTGTGTGTGTGTGTGGTGAGTGAGTGTGCGTGTGCGTTTGTGCGTGTGTGTGTGTGTGTGTATACATCTGGGTTTCGGCACGCCCGATCTATACGCCCTTATACGCCCTGAGTATGTGTACATGCACATGTAATACACATCATAGGCCTATGTGTGTGAGGCCTGGTGTAACGGTTACACCCTCAGCACAACTGTCATTGGTCATTGTGTGGTTGTGTTTTAGTAAGGTTACCACACCTAGCACGAGCGTGCCTGCACACACACACACACAACACACACACACACACACACACACACACACACACACACTCCAACACACACACACACACACACACACAACACACAGCCTACACACATTATGCACTATGCGCGCGCTGGGGGCACACACCACATAACACACTACACACACACACACACAGGCGCACACACACACACACACACACACATTTTCATGACAGGTTTAAATTGAAGAACACAGAGACGAGAGACGAAGATTCAGGGAAGGTAGTAATGAAGACAGAGAGAGAGAGAGAGAGGAGAGAGGAGAGAGAGGAGAGGAGAGAGAGAAGAGAGAGAGGAGAATGTAAACTAACATAATGCAAAGAGAATAGGTTCAATCTCCTTCAGGTGCTTTTTGTTTGTTTTTGTTTGTTGTTTTACTCTTCCAAGTGTATTCTATGCATCTAACTACACCGATCCTGACGATGCTATTGGCATGTATCTGTGTGACACCACTGCCACCTCTCTTCAGACACTTCTGAAAACAATGAACAGACGAATGTTATAGCTAAGTGGTTTGAACCCTTCTTCTTCAATCCCATGGGTCCATGAAGTCGTGGGTTTGAATCTCGTGGCGTCTGGTGACTTAAAGGTGGAGATTTTTACCATCTCCCCTGGTCAGCTTAAGTTTAGACCTGCCAGTGCTTTTAATTCTCTTCGTGTATGTACACATGCAGGAGATCATACATGCATGTTAAGGATTCTGTAATTCGTGTTATCGTTAGTGGGTTAGGGAAACACGAACATACCAAGCATACATCCCGGAATTGGGAATGCAGATACCATCATGGTGGGCAAAAAATAGTTATAAATGCAAAATCTCACCATGGGTGAACCTGTGAGCTCTAGTGGAAGAACTAAAAAAAATTAAAAAGTCAAACACAACAAAACAAACAAAACAAACTGACACAAAGAAGATGATTAAAAAGACAGACACTGACAATGTCATAATTTTATGACAGAGCGGGAGATGACCAGCTGTTAATGAAGGAGCGTGACTGTGATGCGGTGACTGAAGCTGAAAGATACCTAGCCTAGTGTCATGGTGACATGGTTGTGATAAAAAAAAAATCACGTCTGTGATGATGCAAATTAAAAGATGACGTCAATGATTATGTGACTCTACTTCCTCATCGTCTTTGTTGAACGCTCAACAGCAACTATTGTTTTCTGTCATGTGAGCGAAAATGCGTTGCACTGACGTTAAACCTCTGACAAGTCAAGCTAAGTACATTGGACTAAGCAGGGTAGAGAATGATTATAGGCCTTTTTGGCAGGGGAGGGGGGATAGAAGAATGGAAAAGATGGCAGAAAATAGACAAGAAAGAGGTTATACGAAGTGAAAAGTACAAGGCAGAAACAAAGAGAAGGATAGAAAAGAAGGAAATCCTAAACAGAATTTCCCAGAAGGTGGAGATGCATTTTATACTGACAGCTCTCTCTCCTCCTCCCCTCCCCTCCCCCTCTCTCTCCCCCCCCCTCTCCCCACCTTACGAGGAATAACCTGGAAGGAGAGAATGATAAAGGAGGTGCAAAATGTACAGAAAGTAATGAGACCGAGGCAGAATGCAATGCGTGTTCTAAGGGGGTGTGTGAAGGATCCCCGTGGAATTTCAACAGACAAAAAGAACTGAGATTACCACCCTGGAGTACTGGTAGCCATCCTTCAGTCTCGGAAGACTATGGAGTTGTGCTCAAGGTGTTTATTCTGGTAGCCTACAGGGTCAGCTGTGGCTGGCCAGTCGACACAGGAAAGGACAGTCCCCATGGCAGAGGGCACAGAAAAAGTCTGATGCTGGTCCGTGGAGTGTTAAACAAGCAAAACTAGCATTAAAACAGTATGTGAGGGTATAGTTCTTTGTTTATCAGTTAGTTAATAGTCTGTTTCTACCTAGGTGAGATCATCATGTTTTAAAACAATCCCTGCTGAACTGCACGTTCAGCCTATGAGTATGACTGTGTCAATGCTTTTACTCTTTCTTTTATTTCTTTTATTCCCCTCCAAGTGGCAGTTGACTCAGATGGCAGGCAAGTAGACTTTGGACTCGAGTTGTTGTATTGAGCTTTTCCCACAGTCTGCTATAGGACCACCGCGTTCTTTCACCTGCAGCTGTTTCTGATTTGTTATTATTAACTTTGGTCGCTCATGGTCACAGCGACAGAGAGAGAGAGAGAGAGAGAGAGAGAGAGAGAGAGTGAAGAGAGAGAAGAGACGATAGTGGAAAGAAAAGAGGAGAGGACGACGACGACGAGAGATACGACAGGACAGAGAGACAGACAGAGAACAGACAGACAGACAGACAGACTGATAGACAGACAGCACGATGTATTTATTAAGCGCCAAACTTGGTGCTCTAATCATGTATTGTGTTGTACAACTGTAACGTACGCTTCTCTTGAAGAACAAGAAAATATGTTTAAACTGACAGACAGACAAACAGAAGAAGACAGAGACAGACAGACAGACAGACAGAAGGAGACAGACAGACAGACATACAGACATTACATAATGTATTCAGCTCCAAGCTTGTTGTTGCTCTAATCATGTATTGTGTTGTACAACTGTGACCTTCTCTTCTCTTGAAGAACATGAAACATGTTTAAACTGGCAAACAGAGGAAAGACAGACAGACAGACAGACAGACGCAGACAGACAAAGACGGACAAAAAGACAGAGAAGAGTAGGACACAGCCAGCCAGAAAGAAAAAGAATAAACACTGATTGAACAAAGAACCCGGTTAATGTCACTGCTGACAAAAGCCATTACATCTAACGAGAGCAGTAACAGTTTTATGGCAGTGTGAGAACTAATACAGTCACACCTCTCTCTCTCTCTCTCTCCTCCTCTCTCTCTCTCTCTCTCTCTTGGTTTGGGGTTTTTCTGGGGTTTTTTGTTTTTGTTGGGTGTTTTTGTTTTTTTGCTAGATAGATAGATGGCTTGATGAAAAAAAAGCAGATTTATTGCTTACTCAATGTACCATCTGGAAATAAAATTTTGAATGATTGATTATTTGATTTGATTTGATCTCTCTCTCTCTCTCTCTCTCTCTCTCTCTCTCCTCTCTCTCTCTCTCTCTCTCTCTCTCTCTCTCTCTCTCTCTCTCTCTCTCTCTCTCAGGAGTACTTATTCCATTATCCTCGATGTACAAGAATAAATCAAATCTCTCTCTCTCTCTCTCTCTCCTCTCTCTCTCTCTCTCTCTCTCTTCTCTCTCTCTCTCTCTCTCTCTCTCTCTCTCTTCTCTCTCTCTCCATCGTGTCGAGTATATACATATAATGCGTGCTTGCCGAATGGCTTATAGCTTGACAGCAATAAAACTCAGTTCAATTGAATTCATTTCAATTTCTCTCTCTCTCTCTCTCTCTTCTTTCTTCTCTCCTCTCTCTCTCTCTCTCTCTCTCTCTCTCTCTCTCTCTCTCTCTCTCTCTCTCTCTCTCTCTCTCTTCTCTCTGTCAATGATGTTGATTACACATTCATATCCTTTAAAAGAAAAAAAAAATCATAGGTTGAACTCTTGTTGTCGTTGTTGTAGGTGGTTTTTATTGGTTTTGAATTTTTGGTTTTGATTTTTTGGGGAGTGAGTGTTCTTTTTCTTTTTTTTAATGTTTTGTTTGTTGTACTGATAATCAGGGCAAGGGCCGGATGAAAAAAAACTATGTGAATGCTTATTCTATAACCGTTTGAAAATAAAGAAAATAAAGATCTCTCTCTCTCTCTCTCTCTCTCTCTCTCTCTCTCTCTTCTCTCTCTCTCCTCTCTCTCTCTCTCTCTCTCTCTCTCTCAAACATACACACACGCGTACGCGCGCGCGCGCGCGCGCGTGCGCACACACACACGCACACACACACACACACACACACAACGCGGCGCTCACACACATGCACCACATCACATCTGTGATCGTTTCCATAACATGATATGAGAGCATTATGTTAAAGCAATCGAAACCAACCATATATATATATATATATATATATATATATATATATATATATATATATATATATATATATATATATATATATATATATGTGTGTGTGTGTGTGTGTGTGTGTGTGTGTGTGTGGTGCGCGCGCGCGCGCACGTGTGTGTGTGTGGTGGAGTGTGGGTGGGGGGTGGTGTGTTTCTCTTCAACCAAGGTTAGGCTAACTAGATGTACAGTAGGCCTAATAAAGAGCCACACAGAATCATGGCATGCTATTTCATCAGAACTGTCGCCACCACCACACACCCACCAAACCGTCACCGATTCCAAACCGAATAGAAGGGGACAAAGTCCACATAGAAAACGCCCACCCACTCTGAAACAGGTCAACTTGCCGATGGCGAGGAAAGGGGGGGGAAAGAAAGTGGGGGAGGGGGCGTGAACTTTATAGTAAGGCAGGAAGGAGTGGGGAGGGGGGGGGGGGGTATTAGATTCTTGACATTTTTTTTTTTTTACCTCCAAGCCTATTAAATTATGGGTTGTTTTAAGTTACAGTCTGTGTGAAAAACTATCCCAACGTGGACTGTATCTCACAGCTATCGGTAGCAGCTCAGATTTACAGAAGAAAACTTGACTCTCAGTCCAACCAGGTCACAGTGTAGTAAGTAGGCCTAGTGAATAGCAACACAGCCTACTGACTTGCTCATTAGCTTACTTGTTGATTTTGCAGTTAGGTGGTTGTTGCTTTTCAAATTAATTTTTACGACGTACACTGCACGCATGAAGGCATACATGTATGTTCGCACGTACACAAAGCCCCCCATTCATGTTGTATGTGTGCACATATGCTGTTACACGCACGCATGCACACATGCTCGCATATGTGCAACACGCAAGCATGCTTCTGCACAGACACATGTACACGCACACACAGACGCGCGTACATATGCACAAGCAGGCAAGCAAGCACACACACCACACACACACACACACACACACACACACACACACACACACACACACACTTACACACACACACAACACACACACACACACACACACACACACACACACACACACACACACACATTCACACATACGCTTGCGAGCACGCATACACACGTGCGCGTGTGCACACACAAACACATGCATGTGCGCATACACACACGTATCCCAGTCAAATATACATGTACAGACACAAAAAATATAAAAACATGCCCAGACTGTGGGGGGGAAACATGCATAATAAACCAAGAACGCAGTATAGTCCAAAGCCTGTTGACAAAAACATTCCTTTACACAAACGCAATGGGTGAACAAACGACGGAACACGTGAATGAAAGGGTAAATAACCCTTTGAATACAGGAATCATCTGTGAATGTATAACTCACATACCTCCTTAGCAAACCGATATTTACTGTAGGACGAATATAATGGAACAAAAGAATGAATAAATGAACGAATGAATGAATTGATTGATTGACTGATTGATTGATTGACTGATATTTTTGATTGATTAGGCCTTTTACCTGGCTCTGGCCGGTTCTTTCTCAGAGTGAGTTTGTTATGGGCTCAGTGGGTAGACTGGCACCTCACAGTACATCTTCTTTAGAGCTTAAACCGCTTTGCAGATGCGATTTTGAAACCTGCTTAAATTTCATGGAAACACTGCAAGTGTCTGTGCCTGGTTGGCAGCAGGATATTTTCTGTCATGATAGGAAGTGCAGAGTACAACCCTGTGAAGTAGTCTCAAAGCTGTGCACTTCCTTAGCATTAGTGTTACAAAGATCCTCATCACATCTGACCATTATATATATATAGATAAAATTATGGGAAAGTTGTCCCTGATTCAGTGGGCCACTGTTACTGTGGTCTCCTGGTGACTTCAGTTTCAGATTCCATACACATGGGGACGGGATAGCTCAGTGGTCAGAGCACTCGCTTTCCCCCAATCTAAGATTAAGCAGCATCGAGCGTGGTTACCAAGTGGATGAGTGACGGTTTGGACGCTTTGGTTTCAGTACAGTTTCCCCCAGTTCGTCCAGCTGTCAATGGGTACCTGCCCTCTTTAGGGTCAGAGAATGTAAAGCAGCACTACCCTCAATATGCTGGCCCCTAGAGAAGCTGAGGTCCCTGACGCCTCGCTCCCCTACGACCACATAGGTTATGGGATACCTTTACCTTTATATATTTCTATACCTGTGGTAAGTCTGTATCCAAAGCCTTTGGGGTATGGGGTTCAAGGGAGACCATTGCTGGAGGAATGTTGCCGTGGTCACCCCCAGCCTACAAGTGGCATCTTGTCTGACTCCGCAACAAAGCTCAGCTGATAGCGTTGTCAGAAGGGAGCTTGGGTGCCGAGTATATTGAATCAGAACAGGCAGGCACCACTGAACACCACAGGGGTGACCCACTAGCAGTGCAGGACCCTTCTGGTAAGTGGCCTCAAGAAGGCCTGACATCAATTAACAACGTCCCTCTCTCTTCACTTCCAGCTCTGAAGATACGACATGACCAGCCAAGTACGGCTGAGATGGAAAGATCGAGATGAGCGCCATGGGAATGGCAGGTCTGAAACGTTGCATAATAGGAAGCAGCAAAATAATCCAAACCAAAACGAACAAAAAAGCAACAAACACACAAACTTACGCACGCACGCACGCATGCATGCACGCACGTACACACGCACGCACGCGCGCGCACGCTCACACACACACACACACACCACACACACACACACACACACACACACACACACACACACACACACACACACACATGAAACCAAAAATCATACAACCTAAATAACAAAACAAAAAAAAAACCATTTCCCCTCCCATCCCCACAAATGACCCCCTTCCCCTCCCCACACACAGGCACGCACGCACACCAACACACCCACACCCACACGCGCTCGCACGCACGCACGCACGCAGCACCACACACCACACACACACACACACACACACACACACACACACACACACATAGCATATCTGAAATTGACGAAAACTACCTGGTGTGAAAGTATACTTGGAGCATACCATTGTACAGGTAGCACCGCATGAATTTCTGTCCAGTTTTGACCTCAGCATGGCAGGGGCATACAAGAGCCACTAACGACTGTGACACGGGGTCATTCACGTGGCCGAAACTGTACCTGTTATTCAATGATGCTGGTGCAAAGGTCACTGTCAGCTCAAAGGTCAAGGCCACAAAACCAGAAGTTGGGAACTGGGTGTTCCTCATTTCCTCATTTTCTTTGTGGAAGCAGAGGAAAACAACACTTCAAACTCTTGAAGAGTTGAGAGCGCACCTTTTCTAGCTGGAACAGGTTCTGAGTCAAATCCATGTTTACATATTATATATTTCATATTTTTATGTGGAAGGCTATATGCATGCGTGTGTGTGTGTGTGTGTGTGTGTGTGTGTGTGTGTGTGTGTGTGTGTGTGTGCATGAAAGGGAGAGACAGACAAAGAGGAAGAAAATAAATTTAGGATAACCAGAGAGCGAAATTTAAAAGAGTTGGTTACTTATGGCCGGTGGTATGGTTGACACACACATACCCAGCATCTGTGTGTGTGTGTGTGTGTGTGTGTGTGTGTGTTCCGTTGCAGAGCGGAGTGTGTAGTGCCTGGTCTTCTGTGCTTGTGATTCTAAAGGCCTGCAGAAGGTCTGCCTGCTGGCCTCAGCAGACACACTCCGACTTCAGAGCAGCTCGCTTCATTGTAGGGGGGGGGGGGGGGGGGGAATTGTTTTTTTAGATCAGATTTTCAGAATTTCCTGTCATCACCTGCATGTTGAGTATGTTCGAGTTTTCCGTAACCTATCGAACGCTGACATAAATAATGGGATTTTTAACATGCGTATTTCATCCTCTGAGTTCATATATATATATATATATATATATATATATATATATATATATAAATATATATATATATATATATATATATATATATATATATATATATATATATGCAGGAAGGGAATTGCTGCACTGGCAGGTCTGCACTTGGAGTTGACCTGGGAGATCATAAAACCCCATCCTTAATTCACCAGACGACGCTGCCGAGATTCAAACCCACAACTTCTGGACTCATGGGATAATCCTATCAATGATCACAAAGCTCAGAAAGGGGGGGGGGCTGGACTGGGGAAGGAAAGAATATACGGGGTGGGAGGGGGGGGGGACAAATAGATTCCGATTGGAGCTTAAGAAGAAGAGGAAGAGTATGAAGGAAATTAGTCACGGACTCTGTGTGTGACTGACAGGTGCTGGGTTTGGCATGGTCACAACCCATCTCCCACAGGGTTTACATTCTTTTTATGGCTTAAAGCACTAAAAATACCACATTGTTGTTTCCTGGCTAAACTAAGCTGTTTTGTGTTATTTAGCCCCCCCCCCCCTCCCCCCCAGTATGTTAGAACAGTGTTTTAGACTAGCTTGATTCAGTTTTTCGCTTTGTTTACCTGTCACCTGTAATGTCTCCATCCCCACTGTCGACTATAGAAGAAGCTCCACGCAATGCCACCAAGGTTCGCCATCTTTCCCTGTCTCTGCGAGTTCTACCATCTCCTGTAGCCCTCTCAGACTACTGCCTGGTCTTAGTGACGTTGGCAGGGCAGGATGTTTGCCTTCACGTCTAAATGAAGACTAAAATCATGTTGATTAATAACCACCAACAACAACAACTCCAGATTCAAAAACTTGAAGCTACAAAGCTGAATCTAAAAGTCCTTCGGATGAGACTATAAACCGAGACCTCGTGTGCGAACTCGCGCAGAACATCTTGCGCACACGTTAAACCTGTTCCGCCTTTCGAAAGAGTAGGCCATCCGGTGAGAACAGATGACAAAATTTACAAAACTGCATATACACGGGGACTGGGTGTAAAAAAAAAAAAGCACATAAGTGCTTATTCCATTATCCTCGATATAAAAGAATAGATAAATGAAATTGATTAGATAAATCTATCTGTGGGGTGGATCACGTTAGCCAAGTGTGTTAAACGTTCAGTGATGCTTGCTTGATCCAAGGGAGGCTGGGGTTCGATTCTCAATGTGGACCAGTAGGATGCAAAAGACTAGTTTACTTCAGATACTGACTGTAACAGCTAGATCTACAACAAACACATAATTTTGTGAGCTATGGTAACTGTAAAAAAAAAAAATATAAATAGCAGAAAGAGAACTATCAACAATGAACAAACTCTATTGCTGTTCAAAGTTTTGGAAGCCATTCAGAAGTGTGTCACGCCAGTCATTGATGCAAACCTTGTGTGTTGGGTTAGGGGGGTTGTTGTTTTTTTCTTTTACTTTTATTTTCGTCATATGCAAAAGCAAATGAAAACTGGACATACAAATCACGTCAGTACAATTCGTGGCCCTTTCATATGGGGACAGAGGGGCAGGGACGAAACAATCCATTCTAAACAGACAATCCATTCTAAACAAACAATCCATTACAAACAATCCAATCTAAAAAATCATAAACAAACAATCCATTCTAAACAAAGGATCCATTCTAAACCGACAATCCATTCTAAACAAACAATCTTAAACAAACAATCCATTCTAAACGGACAATCTATTCTAAACGGACAATCCATTCTGAGCAAACAATCCAGAGACTTTTAAACAACACATGTCTGCAATACAATGATCACCGTGACATGGTTACCATAAATCATAGGATCCTGGAATGAATGCACAACTTCACATATATATTCAGCACATGGTTATCATAATATCATGGAATGATGCATAAAATAACATACATATTCAGCACATGGTTACCATAATATCATGGAATGATGCACAAACATAACATACATATATTCAGCACCACAGCAATCACCAGCTGACTGTTACATCACTGTTTTTTTCACATTGTTTACAATCATCAATGGATCAGCCATGACACACCCATGTTGGACTTAGTTTTTTGCGGGAAGAGCTGCTCTAGGTTTTTGCAATGTCTTTAATGTTGAGAGAGAGAGAGAGAGAGAGAGAGAGAGAGAGAGAGAGAGAGAGAGAGAGAGAGAGAGAGAGAGAGGACAGACAGACAGACAGACAGACAGACAGACAGAGACAGAGAGAGACAGATACAGAGAGACAGACAGAGACAGAGAGACAGAGTATTACAGAGATCATTTGCATTATCTGTAACCTTTTTACTTAATTTCTGTAACCGCACATCAGAGCATCAAAGTTAAGTTCAGATACTACACTTGTGTTCTGTGGTTTACACCACTCACTTTCATATTCCAACACACGCCTGCATTCTGACATACTCTCTCCACAATCATTACCACAGAGAGAGAGTTGACCATAAAACACACACACATACACACACGCACACGCGCGCAAACACACACACACATACGCGCACGAATGCATGCACATACACACGTTTGCAGTTACACACACGAAACACACACACACACACACACACATGCACGCACACATGTACACACGCACGCACTTACACGTATGCACACACACACACACACACACACACACACACACACACACACACACACACCACACACACACACCCGAATCAATCACCATCGTCATCATTATCACCAACAGCAGCAGCAACAGTGACAAATACAACTTAGAACAGCTAAAAAGTAGAAATTGTTACTGTGAATTTTTTTTAAAAACAAAATACGTAAAGAGGTCTGAATTTAGTAATGCATATCTTAACGATGCAAGCTTTGTAACACTAACACACACATTGACACACACTCACAGACACACACACAGAAAAAAAAATGAGTGCATGTGTGTGTGTGTGGGGGGGGGGGGGGGGGGGGGGGAGCCAGTGCCTCCCAGCTCTTTCAGTCCCAACCATGGTCTTAACGATTTTGCCTTAGTTTTGCAGGGAAGAATAACTGGGCCATATAAAACCCAAGTTAGGTGTTTGTACATCTACCTTCTGAGAAAGAATTCTGAGCCTCCGTCGGGAGAACACCGAAAAATGCCCAAAGAAGGGAAAAACAAGGGAAATTGTTTCAAGCAGTGCGATTTCATCATCAGTCTTGTCAGTCAGTTTATCTGACCTTTCCTTCTAACACTAACTACGCTAGAACCGCTCTCACTTCTACAGCACTGTACTCTGAATGCGGTTCAAGATGTTCATTTTCCCGTTTTCTCTGTGTCATGGTTTCTAAAATAGGAGCTGATTGTCATAATCATTCAACCAATAAAGAATTAAGGCACGCAGCACGTTGTGATGGGAGCGACGACACGAAGTAAACATTGCCAGCTCCAAAGACCACGACACTGAAAACCCATCCATTCACCACGTGCTCAGAGACCCTGAACCCATGCTCTGATCACATGCACACTTCACTTTCATTGGCTGTTAGGGCCGCAACCCCTTTTTCCATTGGTCGGATGTTCCCCGCCCTTGCCTTGAATTTGTTGTACGGCTACATCTTGTGACACAATAATCAGTGGACGTTCGACGAACGCGGATGAGACAAATAGGAACTCAAAATGAAAGAGCAGTCATTCACTTATCCAGCTTCACCCCCGGGCACACCACAGTCAGAACCAGAGGTTAGTACTCCATTTTTGTACTCCTTTTACCTTTTATTTGTTTTGATATCGGACGATGGTTTGTTGTATGTGTATCGCGAGCAGACAACGCTTGTACCGTACAGACTGTTTATCGTCTGCTTGGAATTAGTGTTGATGTTTTATCTTTTCACGGAATCGCGATCCTTGTTTAGATCGGTATTTTCTTGTCCAATGTGGCGAATTAAATGTTTTTTTAAAAGGTTTTTATTTTCAAGCTTTTGTTGGGATTGGTCTTGGTTTTGGGTTTTTTTTTAACGAACTCTGAAATTAGACGTCATTGTGTTTGTTGTTATTTTTCAAGGCCACACACCCAGTGAAAATAGGGTTTATGAATTAAACAGTTGTACACACGATAAATGTCTGCATGGCTTCAAATTATCAGTAAACAATTGGTATTGTCTCCTATCGAGAGATATCAGATAAAGTGGGCGAAGTGTTCGTTGGGATTACTCAGCCCCCGTTAAAAATAAAAAGATGGATGATCACGCCGTCAGATCGTGGTCGCTCAGCGAAGCGAATGATTGGCCGTGGTGGGGGAGTGTTGAGGTCAAAGGTCTTCTTTTCAGTTACTTAGCTTATGCAACTTGGCTTTTGAGGCTTATGCCTATGTTTCAGTGTTTCAGTGAAAACTGCTAATGTAATGTATCTCCTTGCCGAATGTCCTCAGGTATCTGTAGACTTGATGGTCGCGTAAAAGCTGGAAAGAGAGCTAAAATAATCGGGTCAAATTTGTTTGGGCTGGAGCCTCAGACATGCAATAAGGAAGTGCACACCCCTCGATCACATGGGCGACCCATATAACCTTATTTGGGGAGTCTACTCCATGGGTTTTTACGGGACGCGAATTTGACCCTGTTGATATACTTAGACTGCAAAGAATTTGTACCGTTTCATTTCCTTTCGGCTTTTGTGTCTGACATATCGCAACATGTTATAAAAGAAAATATTCAGAGTAAAATCATGTGAAATTAGTTAAATCTGTGTGGATTGTGCAAAACTTTAAGAGTAGTTGTAATCCGAAAATTCCCACCCCAGCACTTCCCAATTGTTGCTTCTGTCCTCGCAACAACAAAGGACTCTCTCTCTCTCTCTCTCTCCTCTCTCTCTCTCTCTCTCTCTCTCTCTCTCTCTCTCTCTCTCTCTCTCTCTCTCTCTCTCTCTCTCTCCTCTCTCTCTCATATCGTGCAGCATTTTTATGTGTGGATTGCTGTAGTATATGGTTTTAAGAAACGTGAGGAGAGGGGGAGGAAGGTGGATTTTGTGTTTTTATTTTGTTTTGATTTAGGGTTGTTATTGTTGGGTCTGGTATTATTTGGGGGGGGGGATGACAAAATAACCTGATTATTTTTTTTGAGAAGTTTTTGTGTATTCTTGATCTGGAAACCACCAGAACTGAGAAAGCTGCTAAGGGATTTAAAGAAAATATTGTGTTGCATCTTTTCTATGTCTGTCTATCCCGTAGTCTGGTGACTATGGGGGCACCCTCAAAGACTTGACAACCAGTTCCAGAGAGAGGAATGGAGGGAACTGGTTGTCAGGTGTTGGTATGGTTTACTTTGTAATGCCATAGATAAAGTTGCTATTGATTAGATTTTCATTTAGGCTAGTGCATCTGCAGTGCAATGCCCCAGGTTTTTTTGATTCACCAGAAAAGATTCCCCAAATATTAAACTTTAAAATGTCAACAGGCCTGTGTGCCTATCATATCAGTTGAAGAAATTTTGGTAGTCGCAGCAACAACAACAAAAATTAAGTATAACAAGAACAATACCCCCCCCCCACAAAAAAATAAAAAATAATAATAATAATAATGGAGAAAGTAAAAGGGCTGTGCTGATTTTTCCAGATGATTCAGAGCGGAAGAGAGATGAGGGATGCAGCTGAATCTCTCCTGCACCTGGCCGACCTGCAGTCGAAGGAGAAAAGTCAGTTTCTGCTCCGCCAGTCCCAGATGCCCTTCTTCATCGGCCACCCGGGCTGCCCCACCCCTCCCCACTCGGAGGACTCCTGCTCTTCCTTCTCCCTGCAGGCCGACCTGACGCAAGAGTCCTCCTTCTCGCCTCCCCCTGCCGCCTTGTCTCCCCCATGTTGTGCCCTCCAAGAAGGAGACGAGACTGGAGCAGGTGAGGATGTTCCCCTTGTTTTGTGGAGAGTGTTGTTGCAGTTCTTCATCAGCTGTAGAAGCTTGCAGGATGGGTACTGTTTGTGATGATAGAACAGTTGATGTTGGAAACTGTGAGGTGGGAAGGAACATAACATTATGTTTGAAAAGAGACTAGCCTCCCAACGAAAGAAAGGGTACAAGAATGTTGCAGCTTCTATAGGTCGTACTTGTTCATTCTACTGTTTATTTAATTCTGACAAGTATGTTGCGTTCAGAATCACACCCCCCCCCCCCCAAAAAAAAAAATATATATATATATATTATGTAAACCATCATACTATTAATTTATTGTGTCATTGCTTTTGTTGTAATATTTCAAGAAACGGCTGTAGAAAATGTAAAAAATTAATGAATGTAAGCGCTTTGATTGGCTGTGGGTAAGGGTGACTTTCTAAGGAACCACTGGCTGAAATTAGCTATTCAACCAGTGTAAAAGGTAAATTTTATCGATAGATGATGTTATTTAGTCTGCTTGATGAGCTTAGTCGAGTTTAGCTTTATGATAAGATTTAGCTCTATAAAAATTCCATACATTATTATAATCATTATGTGTTAGTTATTGACAGTTTTGTTATTTATGTTTTGGCAGCTGTTGAAGGAGCCCCCGATCCGCCTGCCCCCCCGAGTGAAGCAGCCAGTGGCAGTGCCAGTCATCGTGCCCAACACGGCCGTCAGCAGCTCCCTCAGCCACATCCCCGACAGCTGCAAACCGCTGCGCAAACGCCACCTCAAGCTGGACACTGAGGTTCACACCCCCCCTAACGTGGCCGTGGTTCCACCCTCCAACTGCCCAGACTCTCTGACACTTCCTCCCCACCTCTGGCTCGATGATGCCTTGCGGGCAGACCCCCCCTGTGTCGAGAAATTTCATGATCATCGCGCCAAGCTCTGAAGCGGTGCAGAAAAGGACGGCAACAAACCGCTAGGACTGGCGCAAGTGTACCACCGAACAAACATCGCAGACTCTGGAGGAGAAAAGCTCGGGCTGTGCAAATCGGTTGTCTTCACAGACTTGCCCTGCCTATTCCCCCACACCCAGTGATGGGGCTGTGAGTGGTGGATCAGTGCCAGCCTCCCAGTTCTCCTGCCACTCCTGCCATTCTGTCCAACATTCCTGTCCTCCAGATCTCCACGGTGAACGGACCCATGACTCTGCCCCTGCCCACCGTCAGTGGAGGGGTCAGTCTGCCGTCAGCACTGCCTCCTTGCCCACCGCTGGAACTGTGCCCTCCTCGACCTCACAGACTCCTTTGGTTCAGGTGATTGTGGTGAACGGACTTGGTGGTTCAATTCCCCTCAGCCTCCCCGCACAGCAGTTTCAAGGCTGCAAAAAGGGACGCTTGGATTTCTGCCCCATCGCCCCAGCGCCCACCACTCCCTCTTCCAGTGTCCCCAAAGTGAGGGTGGAGGGTGGGGAAGGACCTACACAGACGGACGGCAAGCGGAGACGAGTGCATGTGTGTCACTTCAAGCCCTGTCAGAAGACCGTATTTCAAGAGTTCCCACCTCAAAGCCCACATCAGAACTCACACAGGTCAGTCACCTGGATTTAAGTTCATTTTACAGTCATTAACTGCTCTCCTTTAGTGGCTGTGTTATTCTGAGATTGTTAGTTTGTTTTTAATTATCTGATGGAAAAGCAGCCCTCCATTAAGGCTGGAATTGTTGCAGAATTACAAGGGAGGGGAGATAAGTATACAGGGCACAGTTGATTGTCAGATCACGTGCAAGGAAATGGCCGAGGTTCTGAGAAGTTTGACTTTTTGTTTCATTCTCTCAGCAATAAATTAAAAGGAAAGAACACCCCCCCCCCCCCCCCAAAAAAAAAGGGAAAAAAACCAGCAAAAACAAATAAACAAAAAACTTGGTAAATCATTTATAAAAAAAAGAAAAATTAAGAGATATTAAATAGATGGTAGATGGGCTAGAGTTGCTGCTAACATATTTGTTTTTTGTCGTCTTTTTTCCTTTTTTTGGTTGTTTGTGTGGAATTTTGGTGCAGTGTGGTAATTTTGTTTATTGTATTTTAGACAAGTCTTTTTTTTTTTTAATGTGATGTGATACTGATACGATCTATACATAAATAATGGGCACTATATTTTGTTACATTTCCTTTCAAATTCAAGTTTTGCATCTTTGCATGAACTAAGTACTGAGAAATTTTGGTCAATACTTTAAAAAAATAATGTGTCTCAATAAATTGGTTATATATGATCATACAGTATGGAAATTCCTATGATAGGAAGCATATCACATGAGATATGACACATCAAATCAAATCAAATTCTTTTATTTCGAGGATATTTGTATTACAATTATGGTATCTTCTGATTTAGTGCTCAAGAATTCTGGTATTGAAACATTTTCTTTGGTATAGTTTACTCAAGTTAGATGGGTGTGTACATAAAAAAAATTAAATAGTTGGATATCATTAGTCTCATCTTTTTGTAAGAGATGTGGAGGTTACTTGTTACAAGTATTTTGTGATAATCCCTTTGTATTATTTAATGTTGTATTAAAACAAAGCATTATAACTAATTCATTTGTTTTGTGTTTTTCTGTACAGGTGAAAAGCCGTTTGTTTGTGCCTGGGAAAACTGTGGCCGAACCTTCGCACGATCGGATGAACGCTCTCGCCATGTGCGCACTCACACCGGAGAGAAGCGGTTTCAGTGTGTATCTTGCGACCGCCGATTCATGCGCAGTGACCACCTGGCGAAGCACGCACGGAAACACCTCACCAAAGGATAGATCCTCACTTTTTTCTCCTGGTCTCTGCTGTTTTTCAGCAACCAGTTTGTTTCAAGATCAAATTCAGTGACTGTGGAAAAGTGACTAGACAGATGGAGTGTCAGTATGAAATATACTTTTTGAACATTGTTATAATACTTTACTGTACTTTGGGCAAGTGCAGTTATTCCTTAAGAAAGTATACGACTGTAAGAAATCCAGGTTGAAGCTCTGATTAGTAGTTTTTTAACAGTTAATCTATGTGGGACAGAAGAGCATGTTCTGTACAATATGACAGGTTCTGTATTATGCAGACTAACGGTAAGGACAGTGTAATAGGTTGTGACTTTGAAGGTTGTTTTTGGCAAGTTCAGAACAGTGAAATAAGCATGAAATGCTAACAGTATATTTGTTCGGTTTTGTATACTTGAAAAAAAAATTGTCCAATTGGAAACATTTTATAAATGAAACAGAAACAGGTATCAGTCTAAAGAAAAATATTATTTGCTACAGATTTGTAGGGCTGTCACTATATTTAATAAATTCCCAGATCTGTTTTATCTTTGCAGATCTATTTCATCCTTTTAGACTATTTCAAAATTATTGTGTGAAACCAGTAATGAGCTTTGCCACAAATGCTGTGATGATTGTATGGTGGATGGAAGGAACTGTGGTGATTGTATGGTGGATGGATGTGATGAGTGGATGGAAGGAACTGTGGTGATTGTATGGTGGATGGAAGGAACTGTGGTGATTGTATGTGATGGGGGTGATGATAGTGTGTAAGTGCATCAGACAGTTTTCAGGGTTGGTTTGATGCATTTGTGAACGTTGACGTATGAAAAGTTTGAATTTGACCCATGCGTCTTTCAGCTTGCTAAATTATTTGTTGTTGAATTTCGGTTACATGTTCTTGAAAAGACAAGTATGCATGCTCGTGTGTTGGAGGAGGGAGTGCATACATTTGTATAGTATCTCACCTTATGAGGCGTATTTGTATCTGTTGAACTGTTTTCTTTTTTGTTTCAGTTTGATCTAGTCTCAAACATTGTGATTGGAGAACTTGTGTGTTGTCTTGTTCTGAAAAACAATTTGTGCCCAGTCCTCGGTTTGTCTCCACTTTGCATGAAAAATATAAAGAAATATATTGTCTTTCGCATAATAATTGGCTCTTATTTTTAACAGTTTCAGATTTGATAGCTTTTAGTTGGGTCTGTGCCTAAGGTGCTTTACCAAGTGATTCAATGTTGTAATATGTCAGCATAGGGCCGTTTATGAAGGGTTGTATGTCTGACTGGAATTGTAAGAACGCACAAAGTATGGTAACAGGGGAGATAATTCTTCTGATCTCTCTCTCTCTCTCTCTCCCCCCCCTCCCCCCCCAATTTTTTTTTTCTACCTTCTCCATCTCCCCATTTTGCCCAACTTCTTTGTCCGATTTCTTTCCCCCAAAAATGTCTTTTTCAGAAATAGTCTCAAGATGAAGTAAGTTGGAAAATTTAAAATTCAACACGGGGGACACAAGGGTATGTCTGACAATTAACAGATTTACACAAGCCAGTAGAGCTTCCTTTTTTTTCTTAAAAGGTAAAAAGATATCTTTACAGAGCTCCCCCCCCCCCCCCCCAAAAAAAAAGAAACAACCCAACCCTGAAGTGGTTGTTAGTATGATACCTGTTCTGGTATTGTTTGAATGCCAGGAAAAAAGATTGAGGACTGATACTGGTTAATGCTTTGTTGGTGCTATATTTATTTCTTGTTTCAGTTTTTTGGGTCAACTCTTTTGTTTTTGGACTTTTTTTGTACTTGGCAGCATGGCAATGTTTAGGGTTGTTTTGTTCTTACCTTTCTTTTTCAAAGTTTGAACAGTTCAAAACGGATAGAACCCACCTAAAAGATTGCTTATTTATATCCCTTTTTTTCAGTTATACACTTCAGCTTTCTTCCTTGCATCATTAACTTTTTGCAATTCTGAAAAGACAAGAGGCACAAGTTTTGTCCAAAGAATATGATCATAAAAATATCATTCCAGCTTTTCTCGAAAGGTCTCAAAGTTTCATGTTTTTAAACTTTTTGTCTTTTAATACTTGGAAAAAGAATGGTATCTCATTTAAACATTATCAGTCATTGAAACCTCTAAATTTTTATCTTGATTTTCAGTTCCCTTTTTGAAGTCCCTTTGATTTCATTGACCCTGTTCACTGTAGATAGATTCATCCCTAAATTATTGTTCATGTTAATGTATTGTGAAGCCACAGAAGTTTATATTTGCACTTTGTTCTATTCTTTAATATTAAATTGATTTGACAGAAAACAAATCTCCTGTGACTGATTTTTGGAGTTGTGAGTGGATGGATGAATCTTATCTTAAAGTACATATAACATAACATTGGCTCTCTCTCTTTCTCTCTCTCTCTCTCTCTCTCTCTCTCTCTCTCTCTCTCACTGCAGAAACCACAATTTTACACTCGCACACATTCAAATGCGCAAGCACAGTCAAATAACCCATTATACTTTCTCATGCTTTCCATCAAGGATAACGCATTGCAGAGAAATGTCTATTGCTCTTCCCTGAAGTAGCCTGTTGCCACAAAACAATGCCACCCATTCTTTTGGGGGTTAGGTTTTTCTTTTCTTTTTTTTCTTGGCATGCACTTGTTCAAAAATTATTTTGCCAAGAACAATTCTTGTTGCTTTGGTATCTTTTACATGCACTTTGCACACAGGACCTCCAGTGTTTGCCTCTGTCCAAAAGATAAGCACCCAGGCACTCCTGAGGTCCAGTGGAACTTCACAGAGGAGAACATTTCAGCTTTGAGGCAGAACCTTTTGTTTTTCTTTTCTGTTCCTCGGCTAAAGTGCAGAGGTTCACCAATGGTGAGATGGCAACTTTTTCTGACCCACAATGATGTGGACAGCTGCATTCTGACTTCGGGATTGAGGCAGATCCATGCTACAGTGCTGATAAAATGTATTCCTTTCACCAAGCATGGCTGCTATCAACAAATCAAAGAAGATGGAAAAAGCTAACTTTCAGCGCACATACTGTATTAACAGCTTGATAAGAAGCATGCACATTTTTTAATCTTATTTTCTAGTTGGAAAAAGCTAACTTTCTGCACACATACTCTATTAGCAACTTGATAAAAAGCATGCACATTTGTTTTTATATTTATCTTATTTTTTAAAGCTACTGATCAGTCTAATTATATTGTTTGACTAAGAGAAAAAAAAAAAGATCACAAACAGTGTTATCTGACATTGTATCTGCCTCAATATGGTTTCTGCTCTTAGCTTAGCTGTGAACAATATGAATGACAAATATATAAAAAAATTAACGTAAAAAAACCAGGAAACAGTCTTACACTGAAATGAATACTTCAACAAATTCATTTTCTTCTTTACCGACATCTACCGAGGAAATAAAAATACTATTTTCCCCCTTTTTTCCCTCATTCTTTGCCTAGAGCTTCAAGATTTACCTTGGGTGAGACTCTTTGTATGTGACCGTTTTTGTCCACCATGAAGGTTGCCGCATTCAGATATGGAAAATTCAAACAGAGAGTGACAGACACCATGTCCAAGTGGTGAAAGACCATTCAAATTCAGACCCATGGGTCACGTCCACGGTTGTGGGTTTGAATCTGGTGAATGAAGGGTGGGGATTTTTTTTTTTTTTTATGATCTCCCAGGTCACTTTCAAGTGCCTTAATTCCCTTCATCTATAGACATGCAGAAGATTAAATATGCACATAAAGATCCTGTTATTAATGTCAGCATTGAGTGCATCATGGAAACATGAACATACCCAGCATACGTTCCCTAAGTTGGTATGCTGCTACCTTCATGAAGACAGGTAGGTTGTAAGTGACACTAAAAAGTGACTGTAAGGTAGTGCAGGCTCCCTCCTAGTGAGTAGCCCCATGGCAACCAAATGTTCATTGATGACCAGCTGTACATGCATAGCCGAAAACAGTTCCTGTGACCAGAAATTAGGCTTCAATGGACAGAATGTGTGTGTGTGTGAGAGAGAGAGAGAGAGAGAGAGAGAGAGAGTGTGTGTGTGTGTGTGTGTGGGTGTGTGTGTGAGTGTGAATGTCTGTGTGTCAAGTCAAGTCAAGTCAAGTCAAAATGATCTTTATTGAGGGTAAAAGATTAAGTTTACACAACTTTTTTTCATCCTGCCCTGTGTGTGTGTGTGTGTGTGTGTGTGTGTGTGTGTGTGTGTTGCGCCCACACACATACAGCATGCATTACTGTTATAGTTGCTGTGCTGTAGCTGTTACTGTTGTTGCCACAACAAAACCCACTACCTGGACATGATGTGGGTGAAGACTAAGATGCTGATGGCTTTATTAAGAATTACAATACATCATCATTGGGACAGTAATCATACAAAAGCATAATATAAGTATTTAGAGTAGCTGGATGACAAAATATAAGTAAAATCATCCTTAGGTCCTAAAAGATTTTGCAAAACACTTTTTTGGTGGTCATTTTGTCATGCACAACATGCCAACACAAATCTATCAGTCAGTCACACTGACATTATAATCACTTTCAGCTCTGAAGACCTCTGCTTGCCAAAGATTTAACCACAATTTTAAACACCTGTTCCTGAAAAAAAAATCTTTTGTTTCTTTAAAAACAACAGCAATAGCAAAAACCAACCATATTCTTTGCCTACCATTCAGAAATATTATTGAACACAAAACAGAATGACTGAATTTGAAAAGCAAGTTGATTCACAATAGTTTATCCCCCTGAACTCTTTTTGAGCTATAAAGAAACAAACACAGCATTCATATCAATAAATGAATGGGGGGTATTAAGATTTTAAGGTAAAATCCAAAACTCCAAGGTATTATTAACTAATTAAGGTAATATCCTAAATGCAAGGGAAACAACTGCAAAAACAACTTTTTGTATTATAGATGTGCTGTTAATTCCCCTGTAGAGAGGGTTTTGTTAATTGATTTTTTTTTGTTCCTTTTTGTTGTGTGGTGTGTGTGTGTGTGTGTGTGTGTGTGTGTGTGTGTGTGTGTGTGTGTGTGTGTGTGTGTGTTTCATTTAAAGTCTGTTCACTCTAGGTGATATTAGACTTAAACAAGAATTAAAAGTTGTGTGTGAGTAGCAACAAGCTATCACATAATGATTGAATTCATGTAATCTCTCTCTCTCTCTCTCTCTCTCTCTCTCTCTCTCTCTCTCTCTCTCTCTCTCTCTCTCCTCTCTCTCTCTCTCTCTCTCTCTCCTCTCTCTCTTAGTGTGCATTGACGCAGTCTGACCAACAACAACAAAACAAAACACAACAATAATAATTACAAATAACAAGTCACGTCAAAGTCAAGTCAAAACCACTTTAATCACCCCATGAAGGACACTTACTTTTTATTCTTTATTCTTTTATTTCAAGGATAATGGAATAAGCACTCATGTACTTTTTTACATTCAGTCCCAGTGTGTATTCAGGTTTGTAAATTTTGTCATCCTTTCCCACCAGTATACAATGGCCTACTCTTCCAAAAAGTGGAACGGGTTTAACGTGTACGCACAATGTTCTGCGTGCGTTCACACATGGGACCTCGGTTTATAGTTTCATCCGATGGACTTTTAGGGGGTGTGGAGTCGGCACTAATGTTGACTCTAGAGGAAATACCCTCTTTAACGAGATTCGAACCTGGGTCAGCAGATCACAAACCGGGTCGGCAGATCACGAGCACATCACTCTGACCACCAGGTCATCCCGTCTGTGACAGGCACGTTAATAATTATAACATAATAATCTTGAAAGACATAAGAAAACTACATTTCATATTGTTTTTAACATTCCAAGATAACTTAAAATAAAAGTATCACTACACACACACACACACACACACACACACACACACACACACACACACACACACACACACACACACACACACACACACTGATAATGTAATGTTAATGATAATAATAATGATATTTGATTCATCATAGCACTAGTAGGAAGAGGAGTCATGATAACACACAAAAAATGATGATGATGATGATGATGATGATGATGATGATGATGATGATGATGATGATGATGACGATGACGACGACGACGACGACGACGACGATGATGATGATGATGACGACGACGTCGACGACGATAATTAATATATTTATTTATTGTTATATGTATTTATTCTTTTATATCGAGGATAATAGAATAAACTCATATGCTTTTCTTTTTTTTTTACATCCAGTTCCTGTGTGTATGTAGTTTTGTAAATTTTGTCATATGTTCCCACCGGCACACGATGGCCTACTCTTTAGACAAGCGGAACAGGATTTAACGTGTGCACAAGGTGTTCTGCGTGCGTTCGCACACGGGGCCTTGGTTTGTAGTCTCATCCAAAGGATTTTTTTTTTTTTTGGGGGGGGGGGGGGGGGGGTGGAGTCTGCACTGATGTTAACTCCAGGGGAAAAGTCCCTTCGAAAGGGAATCGAAATGGGGTCGTCAAATTGCGAGCTCAATGTTCTAACCACTAGTTTATCCCATCGGGTCCGGACTCTACATTAGGTGATGATGATGATGATGA
>CM060323.1:58773990-58843990 GCA_030674155.1 Stramonita haemastoma | reverse complement strand
AAAGGGGTACCAACCTTGTGTTGGGGGTTAACCCTGCGATAGACTGGCATCCTATCCAGGGGGGAGTCTATGACTCTCAGTCGCTTAACGCCACAGAAACCGGGATAAGCACCGGCCTGATGAGCCTTAGGCTCGGGACAGACTTTAACTTTAACATACATGTATACCGTTAACAGTATGAGACAGGTTACCATGTTTGGTTAATTGGAGAACACCATTTGTTCACCCTGTTTATGACATATTTAATCTTTGTTGTCTTTATGGAAGTGGTAATATTTTTTAATAATTAACATAATTTTTTTATGTACTGTATGTTTTCAAGAAAAAGAAGGGAAAGGTTTTTCAAGGTGGAAGCAGAGATTTATTGAAAACCAGTATCTGAAGCATTTCCAAACATTTAAGTGCTATTTGTTTCAATAAGCACTGGTGTGTATGTGTGCGCACGTGTGTGTGTGTGTGTGTGTGTGTGTGTGTGTTTGTGTGTGTGCGAGCGCATATGTGTGATTGAGTGCATGTGTGTGTGTGCATGCATTGTTCTGTGTCTGATATATATTTTGTGTGTATTATATATACTCTTTGTGTGTGTGTGGGTCTTGTGTTTTTTGAACCTACCTACATACATGTACAAGTCAGTATTTGTAAGTCTTATGTCTGTCACTGTATCAGTGTGTGTTTTTTATTTATTTTATGAATGTCATTGTATGTTATGGCTTGTGTGTACAGTATGTCTGCCTGTGGGGTTTTTGTTGTTGTTGTATTGGTTTTTTTACATAATGTGTAAGCATACAGGTTTAATCATTTTGAAAAGATCTGTGTACATGTGTACAACTGTACAGATTATGATATATATCGTTGCTGTCATTGCACACATATGCACAGGTGTGTGTGTGCATGCATGTGTATCATTGTGTAATGGAGAAAGGGAGATTTCATGTCTGTGTGGGTATGTGTCTGTGAATTGTATGATGCTTCCAGTTTGATATTGCACAAACTTCTTTCTCTCAAGATAGTCTCCTATTTGTTTTTTGTTTTGTTTTTGTTTTTCCTTGTGTGGTTGGGGTTTTTTGGTAAAAAAAATTTTTAAAAGGTGGTCTTTCAATGGACTTACAAATTTCCTAATGTACTCTTTCTTTTTTTTTCTTTTTTTTCCAGACGAACTGAAAAATGATGGCAAGCAACAGCAACAGTAAGTCATGACTTTGTGTTTTTGTAATGGTTGTGTGTGTGTGTGTGTGTGTGTGTGTGTGTTTATTTATTTATTTATTTTATTTATTCATTTATTTATTCTTTTATATCGAGGATAATGGAATAAGCACTCTTGTGCTTTTTTACATCCAGTCCCTGTGTGTATGCAGTTTTGTAAATGTCATCTGTTCCCACCAGCACACAATGGCCTACTCTTACGAAAAGTGGAACAGGATTTAACGTGTGCGCAAGATGTTCTGCGTGTGTTCGCACACGGGGCCTCGGTTTAAAGTCTCATCTGAACGATTGTGCGGTGCGTGTGTGTGTGGTGTGTGTGGTGTGTGTGTGTGTGTGTGTGTGTGTGTGGTGTGTAAAAATTGTTGCTTTTCAAATTAAATCACAGATAGCCATTTACTTCTAAAAAAATTTTTAAAAAGCACAGGAAAGGAATGCTAGACGTAACTCTTCAGGACTGCTCAAATTTGAGGTGATAGCATCACCACTACAGCACTAGACTGTCTCCAAGTTCCAACCCACTGTCATAGTAGGAGGTTTCAGGATTTTAGCCAACATTTCATCTCTCTCACAGACTGGGAGTCGAGTTGTCATTGTGACTGGTTATCAAACTTTCCCATCTCTAACAATTTGCTAAGTCTTTTTCAGAGGAAAATCTGTGCATATTATAATATATCTACCATTGATGCTGGGGGCAACAACAAAATGAGAGGCTGTATGATCAGTGGCTCTCTCACTCATGGAATTTCACTTTTACAGTTTAGTCTTTAGTGAACGACTATGACTCTGACTAGGAGGCTTGACTAACATAGTCCTTATGTGCTGCAGCCCAGGGGGCTAGTTGGCCTTTGGAGAACATCTCCAACATTGACTGTCCTTATGCCTTCTTGGCCAAGAGAGTGGGGATGTACTGTGGGCAAGGCATCTCCACTATAATCAAATTAGTGCCCAGTTTCTGAAACAGCAGCTGTCTCCTCTGCTGTTTTGAAGGTCATCGTCAAACATGACGGACAAACAAACAACAACATTATATCAACAATTTACTAAAACAGTATATATTGGGTTCAGGAATATTCTGAGCAGGGGATACAGCAGTCAGTGATGGCCTGATTTCACGCAGGTCTAATGAACCCACTAATAAGAGATGGAACAGTGCTGTCTCTTGCTTTAATTTGATCCTGGTACTCAACCACCCTTTTGATGACTTCAGACATTAGTTTTGTAGAGGTTTGGGGGATTCAAGCAAATGAACAGGGTACAAGTGCTACGTGAAAACATATACTGTTATAGTCAAGCTAAAGGAATTTGTTTTCATCCTGCCTTTGTCAAGCGGGATGTTATACAAATGAAATGGCAAGTGAAAATAGTCTTTGCTGCTAACTACATTTTCGCTTTCATTTGACCATTTTTGTTTTGGTTGTGGGTTCCTCAACTGACAACTTAAGTTCATTGGCACATGATCAAGTGTGTTAGCAATTTTGAGTCCTATTTGTTTTGGAATGTTCAGAAATTTTTCCGAAGTTTGACTTAATTTGCATGTTTTGTTGTTCTTCTTCTTTTACTAGTTTTAGTATGATTATCCATACACTTTAACTTGAATTTTTTTTAAAGAAAAAACTAACATGAAGATAGATATTTCAAAACACACATTGTTTGCCCTTTGGTAAACTTAAAGTGATGATGACAGTATCTTCCATAAATATGTTCTCTCACTCAGGTCACTGTATTCATTTTGGGATTCATGTCTAAGATACTCTCTGTTAAATCAAATCTTGTGTTTTCCTGAGGCAATGTTGATGTCTTTCTATTCCTCCATAGTGTCGTTGATACTATCAGCCATTTGACCTCAGATAATGGCTGATTTATCTCGGTTGATAATCAGTTGATTTGCGCTAATGCTATGGAAGTTTACTACCAACTGTTTTGTTTACATTGTAAATGTAATGTATACTTGATAATAAAGTTCAGAAGAAAAAAGAAAACAATAATGAAAAGGCATTTATGTAAGTAGGTTCTTACATAATTTATTTTGTAAACCGGGAAGGGGGGGGAGGAATCAAAATTTAGATAATTGTTTTTGAACTGTTTTCCCATAAGGAGGGAAGGAAAGGTAGCTGATTTGTCCACAGTATTGTAAATAGGTGAAGTAAATAATCCTCAACATTTCACAGACATTTTTTGTACCTACAATAACATGAGTATGCAGTACTTCTGTAGAGTTGGATAAACAACAATGAGTATATTCTGAACATGAACACGCACATATGTGTATTCACTTGCTTAAAAGGATTAATTATTTTCAAAAACACACATATAGTATGGATATGATGTAGGTAGGGAGGATGCAATGATGTATGCTTATATAATATTTAATAAAGCATTTTTTATCATGTATGTGTACATGCATGTATATATCACACAAACCACACACACACACCTCACACTCTCTCTGTCTCTGTCTCTCTCTGTCTCTTCTGTCTCTCTTCTCTTCTCTTCTCTTCTCTCCCCTCTCTCTCTCTCTCTCTCTCTCTCTCTCTCTCTCTCTCTCTCTCTCTCTCTCTCTCTCCCTCCCTCCCTCCTCTCTCTCCTCTCTCTCTCTTACTCTTTGGCATTGTCGCATCCTTGCTACTTTCACACTGCAATTTATGATCATATAAAGCATTAGTGAAACAGCAGAAGCTAAATTTATACTGGTTATTATAATATAGTATCAGAGCTTTGTCTTCAGGTTTAGGTTTGTTTAGTGTATACATGTGTGTGTGTGTGTGTGTCTGTGTTTCTTCTTTAATTTAACGTCTATTCACATTAAGTGATATTAGACAAGTGTGTGTGTGTGTGTGTGTGCATGTGTGTGCGCACACACATGCATGCAAGAATACATATACAGGGATGCATGAATGTTTTGTTTTTTTTTTAAACCACTTTCAAGAGTATTGTTTGAAGCATTTGTCTGTTAGGTATTTGTAGTGTGGTTTATGACAAATGCATTATGTAATGTTAATGTTGTATAATAAGTTTGCTTACACACTTGTCATTAAGTCAGTGAAAATGATTTTGTTAATAAAATCCTTTCATTCAAGTTCCCAAGAATGAAGGTGGCAGGAACCGTTAAGACATCTGCCTGCCTAGCATTATAACAAGTAAACCTTGAGGTCTTGAGTTCGATTACCAGCCTTGCTCTTTCTTCCAGTTTTACCAAAAAATCAAACTGAATGTAAGTCTTTCGGATGAGACTATAAACCAAAGCCCAGTGTGCACATCTACGCAGAACATCTTGCTCACAGCATCAAAAACATGTTTTGCCATGGGGTAAAGTAGGCTATTGTGTGCCAGTATGAACGGATGACAAAATTAAGGAGGAAAAAGTGCATGCACACAGGTGTCATGTTTAGACACCATCCCTGAAGTTGGAATGCAGTTACCTAAATCGAGGTGGGGGAGGGGAATGGCCACATACACAAAAATCTCACAGTACGTGAAACTGGGAGCTCTAGCTGAGGAACAACAAAAAAAGTTGCTTGTTTCATATACTTTTGTAAACATGAAACTGATGTACTCCTTTTACGTTTATATAGGGATAAAGCCTCAGAATCATCGGCACTGCCACAGCCAAAGATGGCGGGGGTGGTGGAGGCAGACAAATATTTTCTGCCCTTCGAGTTGGCCTGTCAGTCCAAGAGTCCCAGAATCGTGAACACAGCTCTTGATTGTCTACAGGTGAGTAGTCTACTTTTCTTTTCTTTTTTATGTCTGTCTTTTTTTTTTTTTATCTGTTTATGATGTTGATGTTTTTGTATGAATGTTGGTATGTGTCTTTGTACAGTTCCAAGTTGGTGTTGATCTGCACTGAGGCGACTGTTTTAGAGGAGTTTTTTTTTCTGCGTGACTTAGTATGGGTACTGATTGTTGTATCCCACAAGTCCTTTGACCAAGACAATAAGCGGAGGTCCCGTATGCGTGTGAATCAGAATGCTTTCAAAACATCTTACCAACATTTAAAAACTCATCCACTTTCATAAATTATCCAAGAGTTGACTGGCCAGTGCCTTTGGAATGAATATTTGAACACAAGTATACCTAGCATGTCAGCTGTGATGTAGAGAGCGACGGGCTCTGTCAGGTTCCACCTGCCAACACACACACACACGCACAACACACGCATGCACGCACGCATGCACTTGTACACACGCACGCATGCACATGTCCACCACAACACACACACACACACACACACACACACACACACCACACACACACACACACACACACACACACACGTTATGTGTGTGTGTATGTATACACATCTGTGTGTATGTGTGTTTGTGTGTGTACACATTAGTTCAATTTGCTTCTATTGCTTGTTAATAAAAACGGCCTTTGAAGGTTAGGCATCAACTTGTGTTGCATTCACTTCAATTTATATAATATCATATAATTAATCTTGTTGCACATCTTTGTTGTTTGGATTTTTAATTGGTATATTTTTGTTGTTGTTGTTTGTTCTTTTAGCACAACTGTTTATTTTTTGGAGCATGAAAAAATAATATGTATTAGAGTGACATATGAACATTTGGTCTTGGATTGATTACCCAGACCTGTTATTGGCAGTGGTCCAGAGGTAACACACACACCCATGCACACACGTGCGCATGCACGCGCACGCACACACACACACGCATGCACGCACGCACGCACACACACCACACACACACACACACACACACACACACACACACACACACACACACACACACACACACACACACACACACACACACACACACACACACACATAAATGAGAGGTTGTTGGTTTGATCCTTATCACAACTCAAACTTTTCCTCCATCTGCTGGACAGTGATTGATGGTCTGGGTGCTTATCTTTCACATGAAACACTATTCCCAAAGTCAGAATATGGATGCCTTAACGGTGGACAAAAACAGCTTACTTTAGTTTATCATAGGGGACATGATAACTCAGTGGGGTCCGAGCACTCGCTGTCCGTAAGCTAAGGTTAAGCAGCATTGAGCGTGGTCACCAAATGGATGGGTGACCGTTTTGTGCACCCTGGTTTCAGTACAGTCCCCCAGTTCACCCAGCTGTAAATGGGCACCTGCCCTGTTTAGGGATAGGGAAGGTAAAGCAGTCAGCGAGGGAGAGATGGACACCACCCTCAATATGCTGGCCCCTAGAGAAGCTGAGGTCTCTGATGCCTCACTCCCCTAAGACAACATAGGTTATGGAACACCACCTTAGTTTATCATATGGCAGCTGAGGGCTGGAGTCCAAGTCTCCACTGAGGTGGCTATTCAGGGGGATTCTTTCCTTTGCAGTTAACTAACATCTGTACATGGTCTGTTCCATTTTCTTACGAGTCTTTAACTTTCAGCAAACACTGTCAACCAGAGGTCTGTGAGTGTACAAAAACAAGCACAATATCTCGTGCACATACATGTCAAAACCCATCAGTCATCTGTTTAAAAAAAAAAGTAAGCCAACAATGGATGATGACAGACATACCCAGCATGCAACCTGGAGAGGGATGGGCTCCATCAGTTAAAAATCAAACAAGACATGCTGGCTGATGGCTCCATGGCATCTCCATAGGGAGAAGTCGAGTCATGGAGTCAGACCCAGTGGGGAAGCTGACTGCGCTGTTTTTCTCACTGGAGGGTGTTGGACTTTGAGGGGGTTTTAGCTGGCCAGGCATAGCAACTATTTCTGATCTGAAATCATGTCGAAATATGATTAGTATTAATCATAGAAGGACATTATTGGGCATCGTCCTAACGCACCCCCAAAAATATGTAAATTTAGAGACTTCAAGCACAGCTTGCTATGGAAACGATTCACAATGGCTGACCAAAAAGAAAAAGGAAATCTACAAAGTTTCAAAACTTATTTGTTTTTTCCTTAATTTTTTTTGGCATTTGATTTATTAGAGTAAACTTACTTTTTTGGCTTGGACATCATTGTAATATAAAAAAAAAACCAGTTTTTCCTCTGGTTTTTGTCGTTTTCTTTTGTTTTGGGGTTGTTTTTTTTCTTTTTTAATGTTGGTCTCTATTTTCCTGGATTTAAAAAACAAATGAACAGCAGTAATCCAAAAAAGAAAACTTTGATTAGACTGTCTGAAAGTAGAAATTATGTATTGTGTCAACCTTTTTTTTTTTAAATGCATGCAATCTGTCTAGTTTGTATATGTACTATATGTATTCATTCCAGGGCCTTTGTGTATAGTCAGTATAATGCTTAATTATCAAATGAGAAAATAGGACAAAGGGTAAGAAACAAATCAGCTTCTTGTTCATGTGCAATCCATTATACATAAAAACAATGTGCTTTGTGAAAAGGAGATGTTGTATAAGTGTATTGTATTTTGGGGTTGTTGTTTTTTCTTATTCCTTGGCAAGAGCTCCACGGTTCACCAATAGTGAGATTTTGTGATGTGACATTTTTACCCCACTCTTTGGGTTACCACATCCCATTTTGGGGATAGTGTCTAAACACAACACCTCTGCGCGTGCATTTTAAAAAATGTTATCTGTTCCTACGGCACAAAGTCGCCTATTCTTCTGAAAGGAGGAATGGGTTTTTAATGTTTTTGAAAATATTTTGCATGCATTGTCACACAAGGCCTCAGTTTATTGTCTCATCCAAAGGACTTTGACATTCGGTTCAATTTTCTCGTCAAACTGGGAAGAAAGGATTCCCTAGAACATGGTTTACTTGTTAGGCAGGTAATATGTTAACCACCCTGCCACCTTCCCTCTGAGTGTATTGGATCAAGTAGACATTGACATTTGAGAAATGCAAAAAACCTCTGTTTCAGAGGAAAGCCTTTGTGTGCCAGTGGGAATGGATGACATAAAGTATCAAATGGGGACTCGATGTACAAAGCACATAGGTGCTTGTCCATTATCCTAAAAATTATTTAAAGAGATAGATAAGGAGCAATATAATAATAATTCTGTCTGTCTGTCTGTCTGTCTGTCTCTGTGTCTGTCTGTTTGTCTGTCTGTCTGTCTGTCTCTCAGTCTCTCAGTCTCTCTCTCTCTCTCTCTCCTCTCTCTCTCTCTCTCTCTCTCTCTCTCTCTCTCTCTCTCTCTCTCTCTCTCTCTGTGCGTCTATCTGCCTACCCCTCTCCGCCCCATCTCTCTTTCCTTTTCTCTGTGTCCACCTGTCTCATGTTGTGTGTCTGTCAATGTGGTATTGTTCTGAGCAATGATTAGCTGTGTGTGTGTGTGTGTGTTTCTGTGTGTGTCGTGTGTGAGTCTCTGTGTGTGTGTGTGTGTTGTGTGTGTGTGGTGTTGTCTGTGAGTGTGAGTGTGTGTGTGTGTGTGTGTGTGTGTGTGTGTGTGTGTGTGTGTGTGTGTGTGCTGCAATGAGTAAAGACACAGCTGTGGAGAGGAGTGGAGTATGAATTATGCAGCAGAGGCCGGTGGAACACACCCGGTGTGTTAAAGCAGACCTTCAGTTCAGGTTGACAATACCTGGTTAATTAGCTGAAAGGAACACTGAAAGCACAGGTGCAGCGCCAAGGAAACCTCCCGGTCAGATTTGCTCCCAGGCAGTTTTTAATCCTCCCATGTTTGCAGAACATCTTGCGCACCTGTTACATACTCCTATGACAAGAATGACAAAAACTGCATACACACGGGGACTGGATGTAAAAAAGTACATGACTGCTTATTCTATTATCCTCAAAAGATTAAATAAAGAAAAACAAATATATTTCATTAAGTGTTTAGTTATGTTGGGCCTAAGAATAATGCAAAAGGAATCAAAGATGGCAAAAGGGAAATAGATAAGTCGTTAATATGAAGTGTGTGAATAAAGTGAAGATACCAGCTTCATTTTCAAGAATATCCTTGGTATGAAGCCACAGATATCCAGCGCACAAGCAGGCGCATAACCTCTTTTGCATTATTTATACACATTGAAATTTCATCTTTGGGGCAGGGTAGCCTTGTGTGCTGAGCATAGAGCTTGTGGTCTGACGGCCCAGGTTTAAACCACCACCCAGGAACTCATTCAAGGGGATTTTTCCCCTGGAGTTAACATCAGCACTGACTCCAGTCTCCTGAAAGACCTGTGGATGAGACTGTAAATTGAGGTACCATGTGTTAACACACGTTGACAGTTTTGCGCTTATGTATCTAAAACTTGTTCTGCCTTTCTGAAGAGTAGGCCGCTGGGGATATATGCTGGGTATGTTTGTGTTTCTGTAACCTACAGGATGCTGACATGAATTACAGGATCTTTGTGACGTGCATATTTCATCTTCTGCATGCATTTCATGAAGGGAATTAAAGCACTGGCAGGTCTGCACTTGAAGTTGACCTGTGAAATCATAGAAATCCCTGCCCTTAATTCACCAGATGCCGCTGAAATTCACACCCATGACTTCATGGGGTCATGGGTTTGAAGTCAAACGGTCTTGGCCATTTGGCTTTAGCATCTGTCGAAACAACCCAGTTATTTATTTTTTAAGAGTTGGTGAAAAGCCAAAGGCTCACAACAGTGTCCAGAAATGAGTCTTCTTCCCTTCTTATCTGCTCTGATAGGACTTTTTGTGGTCTTTTGCTGTTACTGTCGTATACAGAGGGTGTGTGTGTGTGTGTGTGTGTGTGTGTGTGTGTGTGTGTGTGTGTGTGTGTGTGTGTGTGTGTGTGTGAAGTCAAGTCAAGTCAAGTCAAGTCAAGTCAAACCAAACTTTTATTTCCAGATGGTACCAAATTAAATTTGGTTGATGTGTGTGTGTGTGTGTGTGTGTGTGTGTGTGTGTGTGCGGCGCGCGCGCGCGATGCTCACAGTGAAAAGAGGATGGGTTAAGGTATGCGTGAGATAAGATGTACATGACACAACAGGTGGGTTCACACCTGACATGGCCATTTGGTGTATAGTGCGTCATCATCTGAAGGACCTGCAGGGAAATGGGAGTCACAAGCAACGTTCAGTCAGGGGGAGGGAGGTCCTTGTAACTTGTGTCTGTTCTTTCCCTTGATTTTTTTTGGGGGGGCTGATGATTGATGGGTATTTTTTCAGGAATGTGTTCTACAGGGAAATTTTTTTCTTTTAGGGGGGGATGGTGGTAGGTGGTGGATGGTAATCATAGAGCTATATTTTAATCCCCTCCCCCCCCCAAAAAAAAAAAAAAAAAAACCCTGCATAGACATGTCACATGGGACTTTATAATCATTTTGACCTTGCTGCATGGTTATTGCTAGGGTACCACAAAAAATGTTTTTAAAAAATTCAAGGACCCTTGAGAATTAAACAGAGAGCAAGGATGAGGGTGGCAGGATGGTTAAGTGTTTACATTCCAACAAGTAAACCATGAGGTTCTGGATTTGATTCCCAACCTTTCCTGTTCTCTCTCCAGGTTGACGAACTGAACATCAAAGTGCTTCATATAAGACTATAAACTGAGGCCCCATGTGTGAACGAATGCAGAACATCTTGCGCAGACATGAAAATCCCGTTCCACCTTTCAGAAAAGAGTAGGCTATTGTGTGCCAGTAGGAACTGATGACAAAACAAAAAGCGCGAGCACACAAGTGTCATTTTTAGACACCATCTCTGAAGTTGGAATGGAGCTGCCTAAATGGTGTGTATGTGTGTGTGTGTTGGGGGGGGGGGGGGGGGGGTCACATACACAAAAATCTCACCATTTGTGAACCTTGGAATTCTAGCTGAGGAACAAGGAAAAAAAAAACAAACAACAGAAAAGAGAGAGAAAAGTGGAGACTCAAACCAGCGGCCTCAGAATACCATCATCATCACATCATGAGTCCTGTGCTCTAACCACTTGGCCCCCTCTATCCTCCCCAAAGCAGTACTAACACATAGACAAGCACAGGACATGTACAGGCTACACATTTCTGCAGTGCTATGGTCTTCAGAAAGGAGTGAACCAAATAGGACAAACAGATCAAATAAATTTGGTTCATTAGCTCCCCCTTCTGTCCTCCTTTACTTTATTAGCCCTCCCCCCCCTCCCCCTCTTCCATTCTTCTTAGCTTTAGAGATAAGTTTTTCAGGTTTTTCGTTTGAGCAACTGCAAAGTGTGATAAGCATGAACTGGCAGTCATCAACTTTTGCTTCTAAGTTAGCACGTAACATTTTGTTTACAAAGTGATTGTGATTCAGTGTTTATCAATTTGTTATCATCAGCCTATTCGAAAGATCAGAGCAGTCAGACAGGTAACTGAGATAAGAGATACTTAGCTGATTTCTTCTGTGTGTGTGTGTGTGTATGTGTGTGTGTGTGTGTGTGTATATGTGTGTGTGTATATGTGTGTGTGTGTGTGTGTGTGTATATGTGTGTGTGTGTGTGTGTGTGTGTGTGTGTGTGTGTGTGTGTATGTGTGTGTGTGTGTGTGTGTGTGTGTGTGTACGCGTGCGCACACTCATGCACGCATATGTGTGTGTGAGTGAGAGAGAGACAGAGAGACACAGAGACAAGAAGAGATTAAAGCTCTAGCCAAAAACTTCTTTGTGTAAATGTAAGTCAGGTTTCTTGCCAAGTGATCCATAGGACAGATTTCATGTGGCAACAGTTCAAAAATGTAACATAATAACATAATTATTTTCAATGGTTTTGTGGGCAATTGTAGGGACAATTGACAGCTGGTAATTCCTTCCCTTCATACTCCCCCACCCCCCACCCCCTCCATCCTGTCGCGGGCATCTGTTGCCTTGGTGATCAAAATGGGATGTGTTCCGCTGGTTTTAGAGTTAACCATTTGATTAAAAGAAAGAAAGAAAACTTGGTTTTACTTTTACTGAGTAAATGTATTGCTTTGTCGAGTTTTAGATTTGCTGGAGCATTGTTTGTTACACCTGTGTGTTTTCCTGCATGAATCAAATAAAGAAAATACTGTGGGGTGGCAGGTTTTTTTGTTTTTTTTTAGTGTATTCGGGGGGGGGGGGGGGGGGGGGATTCTTTTGTGTTTTGCTTCTAAAGAGCATAGAGATTGTAGAGACACACACAGACTTGACTGAGTTATGACATTATGAATAGTAAGAAAATATCTGTACACACGCACATTGGGATAAATATATGTGAATTTATGAGGAGTGCTGGCATGTTTACAGGTGTTGGTAGGTACACCTGCACATGTACATGTTAACAGTCACAGCATACTCACACACACCACACACACCACACCACACACCACACACACACACACACACCACACCACATTTCTTTATATGCCTACTTGTCTGTTCTCTTAAATCGTGCATTGAGGGGCAGGATAGATTAGTGGTTAGAGTGTTGAACTCATGATCTGGTAGCATTGGTTTGCACCAACACCAAAACACCGATTTGAAGGGATTTTCCCCCTAGGATTAGCCTATGTGTCAGAACATTGCGCTCGCAATTTGACGACCCGGGTTCGATTCCCAATCGAGAGGATTATTCCTGTGGAGTTAAAATCAGTGCTGACCCATTCCCCCCAAAAGTCTTTCGGATGAGACTTAAACACGAGCCCCGTGTGCGAGCGCACGCAGAACATCTTGCGCAGTCGTTAAATCCTGTTCTGCTTTTCGTAAGAGTAGGCCATCGTGTGCTGGTGGGAACAGATGACAATATTTACAAAACTCCATGCACACGGGACTGGATGTAAAAAGCATACGATTGCTTATTCCATTATCCTCGATATAAAAGAATAAATAAAATTAAAGTTAATGTCAATAAAACATCCACTCCCCTGAAAGTCCCTCGGATTAGACTATAGACCAAGGTGTCATGTACAAACGCATGCAGAATATCTTGTGACATGATAAAACCAGTTCCAGCTTTCAGAAGAGTAGGCTATTGTGTGCTGGTAGGAACGGATGACAACATTTTTTAAATGCATGTACTTTGGTTTTGTGTAAACTTAGTCATCACTCCTGAAGTTGGAATGCGGCTACCTTAATGGTGGACAATAATGGTTGCATACACAAAAATCTCACCATTTGTGAACCCTAGAGCTCTAGCCACAAAGAAAGAAAAAAAACCTTGCACTGCCCCATTGATTTTTGTCTGTAATTTAAAGTCAGGCTTGTCAGCCTCCTGCAGAGAGGTGAGGCTTGATTTCGCGTGATGGCCAATGCTGTAGACTGAGGCTTGATTTCGCTGATGCCCAATGCTGTAGACTGAGGCTTGATTTCACAGATGCCCAATGCTGTAGACTGAGGCTTGATTTCGCTGATGCCCAATGCTGTAGACTTCCCAGTTCTGTCAACCCTTTCCTGTTTACGCAGAAAACACAAAAGTTGATTGTCTTGTTGTAGTTTGTTAGGCTTTTATTTCAGTGTGATGACAAAGTCTTGTTTTTTAAATGCATGCACACTGATGTCAAGGCTAGTTACATCACCCCCTTAGAATGTGGCTACCTAAATGGTGGGTTAAAGGTCACATATTTTATTTTTTGATGAACTTCAGAGTTTTAGCCTAACAATGAAAAAAATCAATGTGGATTTTTGTTTATTGCTGAGGGTGTTTTTTTTTTGGTTTTGTTAATTTGGTTCTTATTTTAGCATTAAATTTATTCTTATTTTAGCATGTTCATTTAAAAGTTGGGTAAAATGAATTGATGTGTGAGACTCTGTATGTGTGTGTGTGTGTGTGTACACATGTGTGTGTGTGTGTTTATTCATTTATTTATCTATTTTTTTATATAAAAGATAATGTGTGTGTGTGTGTGTGTATGTGTTTGTGTGCTGTGCGCATGACTCTGTGTGTGTGTGTGTGTGTGTTGTGCTCGTGACTCTGTGTGTGTGTTGTGCTCGTGACTCTTTGTGTGTTTGTGTGTGTGTGTGCACACGCAAGACTGTACATGTGTGCACCCACATGTTTGTGTGTCTAGATGTGTACGTTCCTGTATGCTATGTAGCAGCTGTTGAAGTGCACACATGTCGCAAAATCTAAAAAAAAAGGAGTGTAACATGTTGAGCACAGGTGAACTGGCAGGCTTTCTCTGTGGGCAATAAGAATGAAAGGAAAGTAGGAAAAATTGATTTTGAGGTCTTGTTATGTGGGGCCCATCGACCAACATGATTCTGTCAGAGGGGATTATTTATATATATAATAGAATGAACAAGACAGACAGACAGAATATAGACAGACAGACAGACAGAACAGAGCTAGAGTAATGTCCCTTTTGGCGGACACTTAATTTAAGCGCTGTTACTTTTTTTTTTTGGTAAGAAACAAACTAGATACAGGGGAAAAATTCACATTACAGGTATTGTTGAAACACGTGTTAAGAAGTCAGTTATATGACTAAGTTGTCTCACATTCATGATATCAAAAATGCATGCACACTGGTGTCATATTCTGACATCATACCCAATGCTGGAATGCAGCTACCTTAATGGTGGGCAAAGGATCACATATACGCAAAATCTCACCATCGGTGAAATTCAGAGCTCGAACCAAGGAATACACATGTAAATCATAGGTGTGTATATATATATATATATATATATATATATATATATATATATATATATATATATATATATATATATTGTATATTATTGTACCATGTATTATCAAATCATACTTTAATATTTATATGTGAGCAGCTACTTAAGTAATCGCATGCATCGCATCATACCATACAGAAGCATACTATGCCATGTCATATCATGTCACACCATATCATACCATAATTTATGCATGATTCATATTTTGCATATTGTTTTATAATCATGTCTTATATCGTATACTATATCATCTATTCTGTTCTGTTCTGTTCTACCTATGATAATGTATTATTCTGTAAAGTGATCAACATAACATCATGAAACGCTGTAGTAGTTCTTTTCCTTTTCTTGTTGCCTAATGACACCCAAGGTTCATGAACCCTGTAATTATATAACTTACACAACCGTTATCCATACCACAAAATAAAACAGAAATAAAACCAAAACAAACCAAACCAAACCCTGAATCAGTAAATCTAATCCCTTGTGAAAAGTTATTGATACAGACATTAACCATGGATAAGGGGCTGTGCTCTCCACTTTGTCCATTAGACTAGACTGTCTATGATGGTCAGTTTTGTCTAGGCATTCTATGATGGTCCTTTGGACTGGACACAACAGTGGTCCATTAGACACTATGATGGTCCATTTGACTAGACATTCTAGTATAGTATATGTGACCAGACACTTTGTTTACAGTGGTCTATTTGACTAGACACTTTACAATGGCCCAAATGACTAAACACTTCTATGTATATGTAACAAGATGTTTGATAATGGTCCATTTAGCTAGACATTCTACGATGATCCATTCACCTGTGACGTTTATTGTTGTGTCTGCTGCAGAAATTGATCGCCTATGGCCACCTGACGGGCAACGCACCTGACCACACAACGCAGGGCAAGCGTTTGATTGACAGGATTGTGGACACCATCTGCGGCTGTTTCACAGGGCCCCAGACAGATGAGGGGGTCCAGCTGCAGATCATAAAGGTCAGGGTCAGGATCAATGAGGGAAGGAAGGAAGGAAGGGAGGTTTTCTCTTTTACTGCCTGTGGTGTGTGTGTGAGTGGGTGTGTGTGTGTGAGTGGGTGGGTGGGTAAGTTTGATTGTGTGTTTGTGTGTGTGTATGTGTGTATATGTGTATGTGTATGTGTGTGTGTGTGTGTGTTGTGTGGTGTGTGTGTGTGTGTGTGTGTGTGTGTGTGTGTGTGTGTGTGTGTGTGTGTGTGAGAGAGAGAGAGAGAGAGAGAGTCTGTGTGTGTGTGTGTGTGTGTGTGTGTGTGTGTGTGTGTGTGTGTGTGGTGTGTGTGTGTGTGTGTGTGTGTGAATTGAAGGTGAGGGGGTTTAGAATCTCCTAGGCCAACTTCAAATGCAGACCTGCCAGTGCCTTAATTCCCTTCATGTATTGTAAACATGCAGAAGATCAAAAAAATTTGTTAAAAATCCTGTATGTCAGCTTTCGGTGGTTTACACAAACATAGATATACTCAGCAAACTTCCCTGAAGTTGGAATGTGGCTACCTTCATGGTGGGCAAAAAAGGTGACATATGCAAAATCTCACCATTGGTGAATCTCAGAGCTCAAGCCAAGGAATATTAACAAAAGAAAAAAAAATATTGTGGCAGTCTTGTCATCTACAGTTTTGACATGGTGTCTGCCTGCTATGAAACAGGAATGTCGTCGTGTCATTATGAACGCTGTACTTTCCTGCAAGTCCTCCCAAGTCATGACCAAAGGCTTTTTTTTTCTGTTGTTTTCTATTTAAATTGACCAAGGGCATCTTAATTACTGTTCCTGAGGAACTTAATTTCACAGCTGCATCACACAAATCTAACCCTGTACCTTTTTGTCATTTCCATACATCCCCATATGTGTTCCTAGTCATGTATTATGTCCCGTATATGCCTCACTGCATTATTAGGATACAGAATTATTGTGTCAGATGCCTGCAGTTCCTTGAAATGGTACCTGTAACTGCCATTCCAGTATACTACACCTGTAGTTGCCATCCCAGTGTACTATATGTGTAATTGCCATCCCGGCATACTGTACCAATACCTGCCAGTCCAGAACATAACACTCAGTCTATTACTATAATTCCACCATTTGACACCTGTGTATTGCCTGCTGCCCAGGCGTTGCTGACGGTGGTGACCACCAACACCTGTGAGATCCACGAAGGCACAGTGCTGCAAGCGGTGCGTACCTGCTACAACATCTACCTGGCCAGCAAGAACCTGGTGAACCAGACCACGGCCAAGGCCACCCTCACCCAGATGCTCAACGTCATCTTCAGCCGCATGGAACAGCAGGCCGTGAGTGACCATGCCCTCCCTGTGTGTGTGTCTTCTTGTCTTGTAGGGGGGAGAAGAGAGGTCGGAAAGAGCAGCAGTTTGTGTGTGTGTGTGTGTGTGTGCGTGCGTGCGTGTGTGCGTGCGTGCGCGCGCGGCGCGCGCGCGCATGCGTGTGTGTGAAGATTGGTTTGTGGCTCAATGTTTTGTTGGGATGTGACTGACATTTTGATGGACTGGGTTTTTGTATGACAGAAATTTGGTGAGCTGGCTTTCTGTGAAAGAGCATGTGATAAAAATGGATGGATTTGTGTGTGTGTGTGTGTGTGTGTGTGTGTGTGTGTGTGTGTGTGTGTGTGTACGCACATGTGCGTGTGGTGTGTTTGTGTTTATTTTAATCTTATTATATTTCATTCTTAATTTAAGGATAATAGAATAAGCGCTCATGCACTTTTTTTTCTTTTTTTATCTATTCCTTTGTGTAAGCAGTTTTATCAGTTTTGTCATCCATTCCCACTGGCACACAATGGCCTGCTCTTCCAAAAAAGGGAAATGGTTTTAACATAATGAGCAAGATGTTCTGTGTGCGTTCGCACTTGGGTCTTTGGTTTATAGCCTCATCTGAAGAACTGGGGGTGGATGTGTGTGTGTGGGGAGGAGGGGGGGGGGGGGGGTTGAGATGGCACTGATGTTAACTCCAAGGGAAAATATCCCTCTGAAGAGGAATCGAACCTGGGTCAGCAGATCACTAGCATAATGCGCAGTGCTCTAACCAACCAGGCTATCTCATCCCCCTGTGTGTGTGTGTGTGTCCCCCCATCCCAAAAGGGGTCAAAGGATTAAATTTCTTGATTCTTGATTGTTGCAGGAACAGGAAAACAAGCAGAGGGAGAGAAGTAACAGCAAGGCTTCTGGCAAGAGCGAGGGACAGGTAAAACACAGTTGTAGGCAGCATTTGAAACAAAAGGGAAAAGAAAACTGCTGTACATGAAATCTTAATGACAATGACAATGTAACCATATGTTAATCATCATTATATTTATATGTTAACATATTGATGATAATGGCATGAGGACTACCTCTGACATCAGAGCCCCTTTTAGACCCAAGTCAACTTATGATTTTATTGTAACACCAAAAGACCACCAAAAAAATTAACAGCCTCCTGTATAAAATCAAAAGACCCAAACACTAGAAACCTCTGTAAATTAAAGAACTGAGAGGTTGATGGAGTAGAAACCATGAAATGTAGGGAAAATTTATAAATATATATATATATATTGCACTAAAAGAAAATCTGTGTATCATCTCGAATTGAGATTAGTTAGAAAGAGCTGTTTTAAATTAAAAAAAACAAAAAAAACAAGAAAACAACACAGACACATTGAGAGCAACAACCTTATAGCATGAGAGAGAGACAGAGAGGAGAGAGAGAGAGGAGAGAGACAGAGAGGGAGAGAGAGAGAGACAGAGAGAGAGGAGAGAGAGAGAGGAGAGAGACAGAGAGGGAGAGAGAGAGACAGAGAGAGAGAGGGGACAGAGAGAGGAGAAAGACAGAGAGGGAGAGAGAGAGAGACAGAGAGGAGAGAGAGAGAGGAGAGAGACAGAGAGGGAGAGAGACAGAGACAGAGAGAGAGGAGAGAGAGAGAGGAGAGAGACAGAGAGGGAGAGAGAGAGAGACAGAGAGAGAGAGGGGACAGAGAGAGGAGAAAGACAGAGAGGGAGAGAGAGAGAGACAGAGAGAGAGGAGAGAGAGAGAGACAGAGAGAGAGGACAGAGAGAGAGGAGAGAGACAGAGAGAGAGGAGAGAGAGAGAGGAGAGAGACAGAGAGGGAGAGAGAGAGAGACAGAGAGAGAGAGGGGACAGAGAGAGGAGAAAGACAGAGAGGGAGAGAGAGAGAGAGGAGAGAGAGAGAGACAGAGAGAGAGGACAGAGAGAGGGGACAGAGAGAGAGAACCCAGTAGCCACAAGAAGGCACAGTTGTTGAACCTGTGGCTTTGTCTTCAGAATTCCAAAGAAGGCAGCGGGGAAGGGGACGAGGGACATGAAGAGGGGAAGGAGGGGGCTGGAGACGCCAATTCACCTGCCTCTGATGCTAACGAGAAAGGTTGGTCATGTATGTCTCTACCTGTTGTCCTGTTGAATTTGTCAGTATTTGTTTTGCTTCCTGTTGTCCTTCCTGTTGTGCGCATGCGCACGCACGCGCGCATGCACGCACACACACACACACACACACACACACACACACACACACACACACACACACACACACACACACCACACTCACACTCACTCACTCACTCACTCACTCACTCACTCGCCCACACACCTACACACACACACACACACACACACACTCACACACTCACACACACACACACACACACACACACACACACCACACAACACACTCTCTCTCTCTCTCTCTCTCTCTCTCTCTCTCTCTCTCTCTCTCTCTCTCTCTCTCTCTCTCGCTCTCTCTCTCTCTCTCTCTCTCTCTCTCACACACACACACACACACACATGTACACACACACACACACACACATACACACACACACACACACACACACACACACACACACACACACACACACACACACATTCTCTCTCTCTCTTTCTCTCTTGCACACACATGCAAGCACACACACACGCACACACATACGTTCATTCATTTTCCCTGCACTGTCATGCACCTAACGCTTCTCTGTCCTCTTTTCCTCGTAGAATCATCCACCGCTAAAGACGCAGAGGAGGACGACGACTCTGACCCCTCACCCCACTCCATCGTCAAAGGCATTCTTGATGACCTTGTGGACCAGGTCGTTGAAGGTCAGAGCTTGTTTGGGCATTGTGGTCAGATATAGGAGGCTGTGCTCTTTGTCTTCCTTCTTTCTGTTGGCCATTTCTCACTTCTTTGCTTTGCACTTTGGCAAAGTGGTGGGAATAGGAGCGGAGGTATATCTGCCCTGCTTGGTTTGATTCCGTTTTGAAATTTTGACCTTTCAGTTTCTTGAATTTTGCTGTTCCAAGTTTTGTATTGGCTGACTTGTGTTCAGGTAGTTAGGTGATATGATGACTGTTTAATGACATGGGATCAGGAGAACTTGAAGTGGGAAAAGACTTTTAAGGGTGTTGTCATAGTTTTTTGGGTGCAAAATTAATGATTTCTGTGGAATAAGCTGTTTATTTGTTTTAACATATTTTCATGAAAATGACTTATTGTCTTGTTAGTGCCAAGCATTAACAGTATGAATAAGACGCCGTGTACAAGTGCCATATTTTACTTCAGTTCAGCATTTAAAGATGTGAAGAAATCACAACCCTTCTAAGGGACCTTGTCTGGGTCATAAAATTTTTACACCAGAATAAAAAGTATTTTTTTTAAATGGGGGGGGGGGGGCAGAGGTATTTTTCATTCAGAAAAAAAACTTTTACTTTTTTTGTTAACCAGAGATTACCTCAGAATATTACATCTTCTATCACCATCTGTTAGAAAGGAAAAGTAGGCTAAGGGTTAGCCTAGCTATGACAGCTGGCAGTAGTCCTCAAACCAGTCTGACAAAAAAAGATCAGGTGGAGTCCTTCAAATGTGCTGGAGAGATTGGGCAGTAATTTGCCTGTGCCTGTAACCAGATTTCACTTTCATCACAAATCAAGCCTTCACTTTGGATAAAAGTGTTGTAGCACACTGTTCTTTTAAGTCCAGTTTAAGGCTAGAAGCCATTGGACACTTTTTAGTGAACGTTTCATGATTTAGCATGTACGATTAAAGTGGATTTTTTTTTTTGGGGGGGGGGGGGGGGGGAACAAAATTGAGTGCAATATGTAATTGGGTCAAGTGTTGTTCTATATACCAGTGAGAACTGATTTTACATAAATGAGTTTATTATCTGTGAGAAATTTTAACTGTATTGTCCTTCAATAGGTTTTTTTTTTGGGGGGGGAGGGGTTGTTGCGGGTTGTTTTTTTTCTCTACCATGTGTGTTTTGTTTGTGAGTGTGGAAAGCAACTGCACATTGTGTGTGACTATTTAAATCATGACTGGAATCAGAACAGTCCTTTTTACCACCTTATATTATTGCAGTCAGCTTAACAGCACCTGAAAGAAATAACTTGTGTAGACATTTTACAGATGTGGAATAACAAATTGCATAATACGCCTGTATGCACATAATTTTTATCAATGCCTGTAACACAGAGTGCTCAAATTATAATAGTTTTTTCCTTTGTGTATATGGAATGAAATCTTGAAAATTTACCTGCCTTTTTTTTTAGTTTTTTAGTCAGAATGTTTATGAATTTTATCAGCTTTTTTTTTTTGTTTTTTTGCTCTTGAAGTACCGTTTTTAGATTTTTATTGGTTTGACTTTTTGAGCATTGAATGCATTATGCTTTGCAGTTTTATTTCTTCCATGGGGAAGTAACTGTCCTTTCTGCCGTTTGATCGGCCCTCTCCTGCCCTTTGAGTTGAATGGAAGGTTGGGTCATGTGTACATAGACTAGTCGGCAGCATGGCGTTTTCTTGTGTACTGGCTTTTAGGGTTTTGCAGGGGGTGGGGGGGGGGGGGGGGGGGGGGGGGGGGGTTGGAACTCGTTCTAAGGTACTGTCTATCTTTGCTCTTCCTCCTCCTCCTCTTCTATGTGCGAAACAACTCTCTCTGTCTCCTTCTGTCTGTCTATCCTCTCTCTCTCTATCTCTCTCTCTCTCTCTCTCTCTCTCTCTCTCTCTCTCTCTCTCTCTCTCTCTCTCTCTCTCTCTCTCTCTCTCTCTCTCTCTCCTCCCTCCAGTTTTCATGTAAAACCACCATCCTGTGTCGACCTACACCACCCTTTATTTTATGTTGTTCCTGTCCAGTAAAGTGTCTGTGTGTGTGTTGAAGCATTGTGTGGAAGGTGTGCTCATGTCATCTTGCTCCCTCCACTATCACACAGCACAAGCAGCAGCATCCAGCACCGCTAACCCGGTGCCTGAAGAGTCGGCAGCGGCTGAAGGTGATGACAAACCCTCCCCCTCCCCCGCCACCACCCCTGCTGATCCACCCTCCTCCCTTCCCATCCCTCCCTCCTCCACCCCTACCCCTTCTACCACCCCTGTCACTCCTGCCGAGGATGGCAAAGGTAAATGCTTCCTCCTTCAGGTGTTGTTTGTGTTTGGGGCATGCCTCGGGTGTTGTCACTCTCTGTGCAGCTTGTGTACATGTATGTATGTATATAATATATATATATATATGTTATATATATATTATATATATATATACTATATATATTTATATCTTACAGGGTAGTGTGTATCTGAGGGCTTCTGTTGTCATATCAGGCTTCCTTGGGAGAGTGTTTGAAGTCTGTAGATTTGCGTATATTCTTGAGATGTTTGTTGTCTTCTTCTCTACCAAAACTGAGTGTGAAGTATATAGATTTTCGTGTATATCTTGAGACGTTTGTTGCCATCTGCTCTACCAAAACTGTGTGTGAAGTATATAGATTTGTGTGTATAATCTGGAGATGTTTGTTGTCTTCTGCTCTACCAAAACTGAGTGTGAAGTATATAGATTTGCGTGTGTTTTCTTCAAAACTGTGTGTTAAGTCTGTAGATTTGTATATTCTTGAGCTATGTGTTGTCTTCTGCTCTATAAAACTGTGTTTGAAGTATGTAGATTTGTATATTCTTGAGCTGTGTGTTGTCTTCTGCTCTGTAAAACTGTGTTTGAAGTACGTAGATTTGTACATTCTTGAGCTGTGTTGTCTTCTGCTCTGTAAAACTGTTTTTAAGTATGTAGATTTGTGTATATTCTTCAGATGTTTGTTGTCTTCTCTGCAAAACTGTGTGTAAAGTCTATAGATTTGTGTATATTTTTTAAGACTTCTTCTGTACCAAAACTAGCCATGTTGCAGAAAGATATTTCATGTTTTTGGTTTTAGTAGTGCAGACATGGTTAAGGGGTATGGAGCTTAAAGCAGGTTATAAAAGCTAAAGATATTATATAGAAATGGGGTAAGGCTTCATTTATAGCTATACTGCAGAATGTTTCTGTTAAATACATTGTCAGCAAGTATGTGTACATTCTCACACATGCACAGACAGGTAAGTTCATGCTAATCTACTTCATGGGGAAGTCTTACAGTTGCATTGGATCTGTGTGTGTGTGTGTGTGTGTGTGTGTGTGTGTGTGTGTGTGTGTGTGTGTGTGTGTGTGTGTGTGTGTGTGTGTGTGTGTGTGTGTGTGTGTGTGTGTGTGTGTGTGTGTGTGTGTGTGTGTGTGTAGCGTCTCCCAGGTAGATTAATTCAAGGTACGTTTTTGTAAATGTCATACACTCTTTGAATAAGGGTTGATGGGAGGGAGTGTGGTAGATTTAGATACTTTTGTAATCCTCAATACTCATAACTGGATAAAATGGAAGTGAAATACATATGCTACTTCTTTCTTTAAAAAAAAAAAAAAAAAAAAACGCTGTAAAAAGTTCTTTCAGAATCATTTTGATACCTTGTTGGCAGACTTATTCGTAGACATTTTTAAAGACCTCACACTCAGTATAGATTTCAAGTCAGACAAATTCAAGATCTTTCAAGATATTTGACAAACTTGCTTAATGTCCCACAGGCTAGAGTTAAAAGGAGAGAGTTAAAGAAAAGTGTGTTTTCCATGGGTAATGATGTTTAACTCAAAGCACCGATTTTCCACATGTGTGTACTTGCACCCTTTTCCCTTGTCAGTCCCTTTTTGCACAGAATATATTGTTGATTTGGAATGTGACACTGGTGTCTGGCCTGCCAGGAAAGGTAAATAGTACATGTTGAGAATAGGCCACTGTTATGTGTGTCCCTGAAAATAGGCCACTGCTCTGTGTGTCCCTGAAAATAGGCCACTGCTCTGTGTGTGCCTGAAAATAGGCCACTGCTGTGTGTGTCCCTGAAAATAGGCCACTGCTGTGTGTGTCCCTGAAAATAGGCCACTGCTGTGTGTGTCCCTGAAAATAGGCCACTGCTGTGTGTGTCCCTGAAAATAGGCCACTATTTGTTTGACTGATTTATGTATGTCTTTGAAGATGTCTTTCATTATGTTGTCATTAATATTATATCACATTCACTTTTACCTTTTTGATGTTGAGAAATCGATTAGGGGTGGATGGGGGTGAATTTCTTTAGTTTATAACTGGACCTTCTATTTATTTGTTATTGAAGAATTCTTATTTTTGAGATGTTGTTATCAATGAATGTCGTGTCCTGAAATATAACATTTTGTACACAAAATATCAGCTCAGGCCAATTTCGTTTTTATAAAGATTAACGTTAGACTCTCTTCTGTGAGCATTGTTATCGTTCAGTGTTGCTTTATGACTTTTATCTTATTGTTTTGATATCCCTTTTATGATTGTCCTTTGTCTGTCTGCCCGTCTGAAGCTGTACAGATGCTACTGGAATCTATAACTCTTATCATTGTTGCATATTGCACCGCATACCAGTTTCAGTCACAGCATGAAATTCAGACTGCTCTCTCTCTCTCTCTCTCTCTCTCTCTCTCTGTCTCTCTCTGTCTCTCTCTCTCTCTCTCTTGGAGAGGACATCACCAAAAGAGCAGTGCCACCCAATCTCCCCCCCCCCTAAATTTTTCCTGTCTGTATGTATATTTGGTTCCTCACAAGAGTCACTTTTTTTTCCTGCAGAACTTTGCCAGGCACAACTACTGTCTTGTTACCATGGATTCTTTTACTTGCACTTAGTATGTTTTGCACCCCCAGTTTATCATCTCATTCTAAAAAGCTAGCACCCAGACCACCGCTCATGGTCAGCGGAAAAAGATCAGGTTTAGACGATGGGTCAAACCTGTGACCTCTTACTGTGCGAAAAAAGCAACGAAAAAAACACCAATATCCTCTTACTGTGTAGACTGGTGTGTTAACCTACTAAAGCACTAGACTCACCAATATCATCTTCAGCTGAAAGAGTCACATCAGTTCCTTCGTCTGTTAGAGGACCATGTTGATGATGCGAGGCCTTTCTGTTTGGTTGTTGGTGTTTGTCTTTGCTCTGCTTTTGCTTGAGAATATTACTGTGTGTACTTTATTAGTGTTCTCTTTGTGCTGTATCTTCCTTTTTGTATATTGCTCTGTAAATAGTTTGTGCTTTATAATGTTGCTGTGTATATTAGTGTAAAAGTAGGATATTTAACGGTTTAACAGTTTGGTGTGTGTGTGTGTGTTTTAGAGAGAGAGAGAGTTATAGATATATAGATATATAGATATATAGATATATATATAGATAGATAGATAGATATATAGATTTATTATATTATATATATTATTATATATATATATATAATATATATATATATAGTATATATATATATATATATATATATTTAGTGTGTGTGTGTGCGTGCGTGGGTGCATGCGCGCGTGCATGCGTGTGTGTGTTTTGAATTCATGTGTTATCCTCTATAACCAAAAGGGGTGAAAGAAATTGGTATTGAAGTGTGTGTGTGTGTTTGTGTATGTGTTTTATTTTATTTTATTCTTTTATTTTGATGATCATAGAATAAGCACTCCTGTGCTTTTTTTTTTTGCTTTTTTTTTTACATTCAGTCTCTGTGTATGCAGTTCTGTAAATTTTGTCATCTGTTCCCACCAGCACGCAATGGCCTACTCTTCTGAAAAGCAGAATAGGTTTTAACATGTGCGCAAGATGTTCTGCGTGTGTTCATACATGGTACTTTGGTTTAGAGTCTCAGCCGAAGGACTTTTGAGGGGAGTGGAGTCTGCACTGATGTTAACTCTGTGTGTGTGTGTGTGGGGTGTGAGAGAGAGAGAGAGAGAGAGAGAGAGAGGAGAGTGATGTGTTTGTGTAAAAAGACTATATTATAATTTAATATCATATCTATCAGATTTGTACACTATGACTGACTGTAGAAATGGGCTGATAGTGATTGCAATAATCTTTCAACTACTGTAACTCATAGAGCTGACATCTTTAATGCAAATACTTGTTTCAGTGTGAATTTTTATTCAGAGCTGCGTGTGTACAGTCTTGAATACTATTAAAAAAACAGTAAAAGCTAAACAGCCAAAATCTTGAAGATTTGAATCATACTTTGTTTTGTTTGTTGTTGGGGGGTAGGGGAGGTTTCAGCATTGAAACTGGGTTTTTTTTTAAAGACATCATCTATAATGTCATTACTACATTACCAGATAAATCTCTTCCTTTGATATCATTTCTGTACGATGTGAAAGTAAGAGAATAATATTTCTAGAGGAGAATTTGAAAGAAACAGAAAAAAGGCTACTTTTTTTTTCCTTTTGTGAATTTCAATTCATGGGGGTTTTGTTTGTTTATTTATTGGTTTGCTGCTTGCATTTTTTCTTTTTCCTTAAAGAAAACAATTCATTAGGTGCTGTTATTATGAACATGCCATGTGACTGTTATGAAATAAAAAGATATATAACTTATAAATTTGAGGCTTAGTTATGTACTATTTCAGAATTTCTATGTACTTTATGCTTGTTAATAGTCATGGTTATTCATCTTTTAATATACAATGTGATTTGTAGTAAGGTACAAAGGGTAAAATCGATTCCTAGCTTATTTCATAATACCCCCGAAGTCAGAATGTTGATACCTTAGTGGTGGAAGAAAAAAAAAAGGTCACATAAAACAAAAATCTTACCATTAGTGAACTTTGGATTAAAAAAAAAAAAAATTCCAAAAAAAAGGATAATAATGATACATTTTAAAGCTGTAACTGTTAGCTGTGATGAACTTATTGTGTGATAATATGCAGTTTATGGGGGTATTTATCCAACAGCCCAGCTGGATTTTCTGACATATTTATTGTGTAATTGGTGTCTAATGTCGACCATGAACAGCCCTGATGGGGAGCGACACCATGGAAGGGGAGACCATGCAGGGGGCCTTCAGCCACATCCTGCAGAAAGACGCTTTCCTGGTGTTCCGCAGCCTCTGTAAATTGTCCATGAAGCCACTGGGGGATGGGCCGCCAGATCCTAAGTAAGTGTGTGTGTGTGTGTGTGTGTGTGTGTGTGGTTGTGTGTGTGGTGTGTGTGTGTGTGTGTGTGTGTGTGTGTGTGTGTGTTGCATGTATGTATGTGCGCGCACATCTGTGTGTGTGCATGCGGATGTGTGTGTGTGTGTGTGTGTGTGCTTGCGTGTTCAAATTCATTTAACGTCTTTTCACAAATTGTGATATTAGACAGGAGGGGGGGGGAGTAGGTGGGTGTATGAGTGTCGGGAAAAGAGGGTGTAGTTGGCAATGTATGGGATAAAGAATTTCAGGGAGTCAATACTTGGTAAGTAATTTAAAAATAAAATTTAAAAAATATGCTTGCGTGCTTGCGTGTGTATGTATTAGCGCGCACATCTGTGTGTGTGTGTGTGTGTGTGTGTGTGTGTGTGTGTGTGTGTGTGTGTGTGTGTGGTGTGTGTGTGCTTGCGTGTGTATGTATGTGTGTGCACATCTGTGTGTGTGCGTGTGGATGTGTGTGTGTGTGTGTAATATGTGACAGTTTACCTTGCTAAAAAAAAAACCCATCAGTTGACTGTGGAAATTGTACTTCGCTTGAGACATAAGCATTGTTTTCTGTTGGGTGTGGGTGGCTTCCTTTTTTTTTTTTTTCCAAAAGATGTGCCATAATTTTTTTTTTTTAACACAGTATGGCAGGTCTCTTGAGGTTGCTAGTCTTCCATGGTGAAATATGATTTTGTTGTGGCAGAGTTGAAACATAAAAGCTAATTTATTATAATTTGGAAAGGACAAAAACCATTTTGAAACCATCCTGTCTTTTTTTTTTTCCCCATTCCTCAGCTAGGGCTCCAAGGTTTACCAGTAGTGAGATTTTTGCATATGTGACTGTTTTTGACAACCATTAAGGTAGTCACATTATTCCACCTTCAGGGATAGTGAGTCATTGACCTGAAGTCTGCTTGAAGACCGCAGAGGAGAAGTGTGAGTGTTGACCTCCTCACAACACGCAAATCCAACATCACTTGGTCAAAGAATGCAAAATTTAGCAACCCTCCCCCCCACCACCTCCTTTTACCAAAGCCAAGTGTGGTCAGTTCCTGCTGTAATTAGTACCAGCTGTTCCAGCTGGGCTGGGATGGAAGAATAATAATGATAAAAATAGAATTCATATAGCACTTTATCTTGCAAAAACGAAATCAAAGCGTTAAAAAAAAAAGCAGATGGGATGGAATAATAATAATGATAAAAAGATGGAATTTATACAGCGCTAAATCTTGCAAAAATAAATCAAAGCGGATGGGATGGAATGAACAGCAGCAGATATGATTACATTACATCAATATGTTCATGCATTGTGTGCATAAACAGAATGTGTGTGTGTATTTCAGTGTGTGTGTGTGTGGTGTGTGTGTAGCATAGCAGGTGTGCAGACAGCAGGCAGACAGACAGACAGACAGACAGACAGACAGACAGACAGACAATACTGTTATGAAAAACTGTGTATCTCCCAGCAGCATTACCTGTCACTGTGCATCCATTCCCTTTGATCACCCCAACACATTGGTCCCCAGGTGTTCTTCAAAGAGATTTTCCTGTACATCCTGGAGACGCCCAGCAGTTCCTTTGAGCACAAGTGGATGGTGATTCAGGCCCTCACCCGCATCTGTGCCGACGCCCAGAGCGTGGTGGACATTTACCTCAACTACGACTGTGATCTGGCCCTGGCCAACATCTTTGACCGCCTGGTCAACGACCTGTCCAAAATCGCTCAGGGCAGACACGCTCTGGAACTGGGTGAGGGGAGTGTGGGTGTGAGAGAAGAGGGTGTGAAGGAAGAGGGTTGGGTGGTATATAGTGTGGTATGAGTGCAGATGTGATTTGTGTGTGGGTTTCTTTTTTCTTGATTGTATGATTATGTGCTTCTGCTTGTTGTACATGTAGGCATAAGAATACATGTGTTGTGAAATTGTAAATGTTTATATTCTAATCTGTTTTCTTTTTTGGCTCCTCAGCTAGAAATCCCAAGGTTCACCAATGGTAAGAGTTTATTCACCCAGCATAAAGGTAGCCAATTCCAACTTCAGGGATATTCCTAAATGACTTGTGGCCATGGTGGGTAGATTATCAAGAGATGATGCACACACACAAAAAAATTAACTTTTTTTTTATTTAAAAAGAGGTAGCACACCCTTTTAGAAACCTAGAAGTCATGGGTTTAAATCCTTGTTGGAACCAAAGTTTTTTCCTCCTCCACTAGATCTTGAGTAATGATCTGGATGCTGGTCTTTCCAATGAGATGATAAACCTACGTTCTGTGTGCAATACAGACTTAGTAGATGTAAAAGAACCCACAGCAACAAGAGAGCTGTCCCTGACAAAATCCTGTAGAAAAAGTCACTCTTGCAGGGAAACATACACATATAGATAATGTGTACGTCAAAAGTGTTGAACAAGTTTACCAGTATAACACAAAAGGACTGGTGATGTAGGGATGCAAACATAGAAAAGCTAGACAACAAAATGCTCAGAGAACAAACATGTTTAGAGTTTTTTAAAAATGTTTAGAGTGAAAATGATGACTGGATGTCCAGAAAAAAATTGAAAGCCTGGTTGCACATATACATAAACACACAAAATTATTCACATGCACCAGTATCACACACATTTGGACACACACAAACACATAACACACACACACACACACACACACACACACACACACACACACACACACACACACACACACACCACTCTCTCTGTCTCTCTCTGTCTCTGTCTGTCTGTCTGTCTGTCTCTGTCTCTGTCTGTCTGTCTGTCTGTCTGTCTGTCTTCTCTCTCTCTCTCTCTCTCTCTCTCTCTCTCTCTCTCTCTCTCTCTCTCTCTCTCTCTCTCTCTCTCTCTCTCTCTCTCTCTCTCTCTCTCTCTCTCTCTCTCTCTCTCTCTCTCTCTCTCTCTCTCTCTCTCTCTCTCTCTCTCTTTCTTCTCTCTTCTCTCTCTCTCTCTCTCTTCATCCTACACCTGACTGGGGGTTGCAGGAGCGACACCTAACCAGGAGAAGAGCATGAGGGTGAAGGGACTGCAGTGCCTGGTGTCCATCCTCAAGTGTATGGTGGAGTGGAGCAAGGACCTCTACTTCAACCCACACTCTCAGTCCAACCTTGGTCAGTTCAATGCTTTGTCTCTCTGTCTGTCTGTCTGTATGTATGTATGTCTGCCTGTCTGTCTTTCTGTCTCTGTCTACCTCCCTGTCTGTCTGTCTGTCTGCCTGCCTGCCTGCTTGTCTGTCTGCCATCTATCAAAGTCGATCTGTCTGGGTCAGAACAGAGCTTAGGTCTCCACTTTTGAACATACTCTTTATTTTGTTTTTTTATACACATCTGTGATGGGAAGAGTGTCAGGGCCTTGTGGAAGGGTAACATCCATTCTCTCTTTTTCAGTCAAAGGTAAATAACACTTCCCACACAGTGTTCAAACTTATTTCCCTTGCTTTGCTTCTTTCCCAGAACATTTGATTGATGTTTTCCACGTGGTTGGAGCAACTTTATCGATTTTTTTTCTATAGACTATACACATTGGTGTTGTGAACTCAAAAGACCATGGACAATGGTGTAGTGGACTCTATAGACTATGCACAATGCTGTTGTGTCTACTCATTCCCAAAGATGATGGCATGAAGGGATTAAGAAAAAAAAAGATTGCTGAAGCAGAAGCACTTTGGTTTGTTTTTGCAAGATATAGCGCTATATAAATTCCATGTACTATTATCATTATTATCGAGTGATACAATAGTAAACCCCACAGTGATAATCCAGGACTGAACTAAGTGTGATGCCGAGTGATTGGTGTGTTCAGGCCAGGACAACAAGCCCTTCACGGAGACAGACAGCGACAGCGGCAAAGGCACCATGAACAGCTACGGCAGCGTCAACTCCCTCAGCTCCAACAACAGCGCTCTCCAGGCCGCTCTCTCCCCGCCGTCCCCTCAGACTCTCCGGAACAGTTTGAGGTCCTCAAGCAGCAGAAAGAACTGATGGAGACAGGACTGGAATTGTGAGTGCCAGAGAGCGTTGGAATGGGGTGGTTTGGCTTGGGTGTGGGTTTATTTGTTGTTTTTTTGTTTTTGCTTTGTTTTTGTTTTTATTGGGGCTTTTTGTTTTGGGGGTTTTTTTGGTTGGGTTTTTTTTTTGGGGGGGGGGTGGTGGTGAGTGTTTTGTTTTTCTTAGAGACCTCTCAGGGATTTTGGGGAGGAGGCAACAAAAAAATGGCCAGTATCTTGAGTTACAGGTTGTTCTTGTTACCAAAACAGATGGAAGAAGATTTGTTATAAATTAGTTTTTCCAGAACATAGGGATGCTATTTATACTGACAGGCCCTCCCGGCATCCCCACGGGGAATGCCAAGCATATAATGCAGTCTCCATCAATTTTAAGTTATGCTCTTCTAATTTGCTCATTTCTTTCTGTGTTGCAGATTTCATAACAAACCCATGAAGGGCATTGCCTATCTACAAGAGCAAGGCATGCTGGGTAAATCGTCTGACGATGTCGCGGAGTTTTTCCACTCTGAGGAGCGTCTGGATAAGGTGTGTAGAGCAACGCGTCAAAAGGAATGTTCAGTGAATGTGTTGAAAAAATGTAGATAACAGCAGTAGGTATTTTATGTGCAGCTTATCTATGAAGATTCAGACAATTCACTCGCTGAAGTTATTGGTTCAATGTCAAAAAACCCAACTTGATTGTAGGTGGCATTCATGCAGTGAGTACCTGATGCATTGCAGGCAGCATCATTCCTGAACACATTCCACGCTTTGAATCAGATTAGTTGGTTGGTTTGGGTTATTTTGGGGGGGGGGGGGTGAGGGGGATCTATTCCTGTACTAGAGGTCCAGGTTCACCAGTGGTGAGATTTTGTGAATTTGACTGTTTGCCCATCATTAAGGTAGCCGCATCCGTTTCTTCCAGCATGCAGTGGCCTATTCTTCCAAAAGGGGGAACAGGTTTTAACATGTGTGCAAGATGCTGTGCATGCATTCTACATTGGACCTCAGCCTATAGTCCTATTCAGGGTTTTTCAGGGGAGTCAGGTCAGCGTTGATGTTGGTCCAGGGGAAAAATATCCCCTCAAACAGACATCTGGGCAGTGGTTTGAACCCACACTGTCAGGTGGTGAGCTTAATGCTCTAACCACTAGACTATCCTGCCCCCTTGGATCATATCATCAAAACCAAAAGCCCCTGATCTAATGTAACTTATTTTTGTGTGTTGCAGACTGCTTTAGGAGACTTCTGGGAGAAATATGAGAAGTGAGTACTGCCTTTTGGATTGTTTGAATGTTCCTGGTAAAAAAAAAAAAATTTAAAAGGTGGATTGGATCTCGGGCAGTGTGTGTGTGACTTGTTACTGAGCTTCAGCCTGAATTTCCATGGGAGGTCAGCATCACAGACTGAAAAAGAGCTATTGGCCCAGGAAAAAACAGCCACATTTGTGATGGTAATCTTGCGCTCTCCCTGGGTGGAAATAATAAAAGCTGTCAGTGCTTGTCTGTTTTGGAAATAAGATTTTGCCTTCCTTGTAACTTGTAGCGTCTAGCCAGAGTCATTTTCAGAAGAAAGGAAAAGATGATGTAAGTGCTGCTCCACTGACGTTTTTCCCTGTCTGTGCTGTCCAGTTTCAACAAGGAGGTGATGTATGCCTACGTGGACCAGATCGACTTTACCACCATGCCCATTGTGGAAGCCATCCGCCGATTTCTCGACGGCTTCCGTCTGCCTGGAGAGTCGCAGAAGATCGATCGACTGATGGAAAAGTTTGCTTCCCGCTACTGTGAATGTAACCCCAAGTAAGCTGTGTGGTGCTGATTTGACTGCTTGGGAATGATCAGTTGTATGCGTGTCTGTTTTTGCTTGATTTTTTTTTTTGGTGAGACGCTTAACTGCAGCGCAATGCATTTTTCCTCACATGACAGGCAAGGATAGGTGCTATCTTGAGTGTTCAACGAAAAAGTGTGATTCTTTTCTCCTTTCAAGAGCATGCACACACATACACATGAGCACTATACGTTCTTGCTAACAAATACATTTACACGCACAGGAGCACATGTATGTGCACACATACAGACACTCATATTTTAACATACATGCCAATGCCGACACACAACAAGTGTAAGATTACAGCACTGTCAGGCTGTTGCTGACTTAGTTTTCACCCCCCCCTTTTTTTTAGGGGATTTTTTTTTTACTGGGGGTGGGGAACAAGGTAAGAACAGGAATGCAGTTGATGATGGGATAGCTGCTACACAGTAGCACCCTGAGACACTGACAGTGACAAATCAGTCACCATCAGGACTGACAGGGGGGTGGTTTCTGACATGGGAGTGGAGCATGTATGTCAGTGACCAAGCTCATCCTTGCTTTCTTCCAGCATCACAGAGAGAGAACAGGTTTCTCATTGAGTGGAAATAGCCTGAAGATTGTCTCTGAAGTGGCATTGTATGTTAAAAATGTATAGCAGATTTGTAGCATTATACTCAAAGTGATGTCTCCATGGGGGAGGTATTTGGTTGGGGCTTTTTTGTTGTTGTTGTGTGCTCTTTGGCTTTTTGTTCTTTTTTTTGGTTTTGTTTTGTTTTTTGGGAGGTGGAGGACCAAATTAGGTATAATGTGAGCTCCTAAAACTATATGTAGACATTTAGCTTCATGTTATCAGTCTGCAATGAAAAAAAAAGGGCCATTTGGTTAAAAAACTAACAAAAAAACCAGATTGAAAATCAAACAATTCTATGCAAAGTTATCACAAATTGAAATGATAGACTGCAGCAAGAGAGAAAATAAGAAATTGGCCAGTTTTGCATCATAATAGGTGGTTAGACTGAGAGCTTGGGTGTTTTTTTAGAACACATTTTTAAAGGAAAAGTTATGCCTTGATACTTCAGTACAAGGTAGCAGAGTGGCAATATTATTATTACTTAAATTCTCAAAAACAACAACCTGACTCCTACCTGCCTAAAATGGCTCCTAGCGGAAAAGTGAGTCAGGGTGTGATGAGTTTCATTTCATGGTGGAGTGTCACATATGTTTGGGTCTTTTGTTTTCTTGTTCAGTCGTCATTCTGACTTTTAAAAAAATATATTATTCTTGCATACTAAAACTTGCTAGTGTGTATCTTGTATGCTGTTATTCTCTCTCTCTCTCTCTCTCTCTCTCTCTCTCTCTCTCTTTGCCCCTAAAAGTGTATTGTGGTCTAAGGCCGATGTACATTAAACAATTTCAGTGTTCAGTTCAGTTCACTTCTCTCTCTGTCTCTGTCTCTGTCTCTGCCCCTCCCTCCCTCTCCCTCTCTCTCTCTCTCTCTCTCTCTCTCTCTCTCTCTCTCTCTGTCTGTCTGTCTGTCTCTCTCTCTCTCTCTCTCTCTCTCTCTCTCTCTCTCTCTCATCTCTCTCTCTCTCTCTCTCTCTCTCTCTCTCTCTCTCTCTCTCTCTCTCTCTCCCCTCTCTCTCTGTCAGGAATGGAGAAGATTGTGTAGCAGCTGTGTGGTGATGTTGTGGTGTATGCCTGTTTCAGCACGGAGTTGTTTGCCAGTGCAGACACAGCTTACGTGTTGGCTTTCTCCATCATCATGCTGACCACAGATCTGCACAGCCCTCAGGTCAGCACACTCACTGCCTCTGCTCCCTCCATCCCTTACACTTTAACAAACTATTGCACCTACTGCTGTGCTGGCTTTGGATTTTGGGGTGGGGGGTGTTTGTTTCACCAATAGTGAGATTTTGCGCATGCTGCCGTTTTTTTGCCCACCATGAACATAGCCACATTCCCTCTTCAGGAAATGTATGTTGGCTATGTTCATGTTTCCATAAGGCACAGAATGCTGAAATCAATTACAGGATCTTTAAGGTACATATTTGATCTTCTGAATGAGTATTTATACATGAAAGGAATTAAAGTACTTGCAGGTCTGCACTTGAAGTTGACCTGGGAGATCACAAAAATCCCTAGTCTCCAGTTCTTCAAAAGGCCCAATAAAGTCTGAACAATTTTTCAGTTTAACTTGATTTATTGAGAAAAAAGAATCTAACCTGTGACAAATCACTTAAAGATTTTTTTTTACCTTCTCCGACTTGAGCTGGCTAAAAAATTAACATAAGATATTATTGATTTAAAGTAATAATATACTATTTTTTATATAACATTACTCTTTTTTTCTGTACAGTTTGTGACATGAAATTTTAAAAGGAAGGAAAAAGAGCAAGAACATCTGACAGGTTTATTTATTTATTTTATTCATTTTATTTTATTTTATTCTTTTTATATCAAGGATAATGGGAAAAGCACTCTTATGCTTTTTTACATCCAGTCCCTGTGTGTATGCAGTTTGTAAATGTCATCTGTTCCCACCAGTACACGATGGCCTATGGTTTATGTGTGTATGTGTGTGTGGTCAGATCAAACCGGGTCAGAAGATGACGAAGGAGCAGTACATCCGCATGAACCGTGGCATCAACGACAGCAAGGACCTGCCTCAGGAGTACCTGTCCACCATCTACGATGAAATCGCCGGCAACGAGATCAAGATGAAGGGCCACCACAACAAACCCAACACCTCTGTCAGTGAGTGTCCGCTGTCCACTGTCGTATTGTCGGGGTCACAGCTCACAAATCCAACATCATTCAGGCAATAGAGCTATATTTAGTGCGCCCTTTCCTTTTACCTTGTCAAATTGTGGTCAGTTCCTGCTATAAATAGCACCAGCTGGCCCCCTCTGGGCTGGGATGGGATGGATTAATTAGCAGCTGAGAGGAGCTGAAAGTGGGGGAAACTGACAGCTGTTGGGTGTGGGAGGTCTTTCTGGGTTGTTTTTTTTTATGTCTTCATGCTTCTGTGCTGTCTGAAAATTCAGTGAGATTTGTTTTTTTTAACACCTAGGGGAAAATAATGAGGACAATATTTTTTGGGTCGTGAAGCAGAACTCATTTATTATGTTTATGTATGCGTTCTCCCTTTTTTTTGTGTCTTGTTGCTGCTGGAGGTTTCTGTGTTGGTTTGTGTAGGTAAGGTAAATGTTTTCATTTAGGTGCATTACCATATTCTTGGGGTTATAAGTCACTTCTGTTTTTATTCTTTTATTCTTATTTTTTCTTTTATATCAAAGATAATGGAATAAGCACTCATGTGCTTTTTTACCTCCAGTCCCTGTATGTCTGCAGTTTTGTAAATCTTATCATCTGTAAGTACATGGAGATTTCCCCTGTGTAAATTCAAAGAATTCAATTTGTAGAACATATCTGTAAGAACAGGTTTCTTGTACTTGTTTAAAAAAATATTTTAGAAGTTTAAAATGTTTAGTGTTGGCAACCATATTGGATTATTACCATGGCAACAGTGTATAATACTGAGTAATATATAGATTTGTTTTGCTTTATGGTTGAATCCCATTCAATATAATTATGGTACAACTTCAACCATGAGCATGTCAACAAAATGTGATCAGTTTCAACCCCCATGTCCCACCTTACAAAACAAAACAAGAAATCAGACAAACAGAGAAAGTTGTGTACGCATTGTATGTGTGTGTGATCAGAGGACATCACCAGCAACAAGCAGCGGCGCCTGCTGTACAACATGGAGATGGAGCAGATGGCCCAGACCGCCAAGGTGCTGATGGAGAGCGTCAGCCACGTCAAGGCCGCCTTCACCATGGCAACTCACCTCGAGCACGTCCGACCCATGTTCAAGGTCAGACTCTTTGGGTTTTTTTTTTATTAAATCTAAGGTCAGACTTTTATTTGTATTGTATCCAATTCTAGCTACATGTCCAACCCATGTTCAAGGTTGTACTCTTTTGAATTTTGTATCCAATTATAGCCATATGTCTGACCCATGTTCAAGGTCAGACTCTTTAGTTTTGTATTCAAGGTCAGACTTTTGTGTGTTTTGTATCCAATCGTAGCCATATGTCCAGCCCATGTTGAAAGTCACGTATCTAAAACTCTCGCCATTGGTAAACCTTCAACCTCTAGCCAAGGGATGAAGGGGAAAAAATCATGGAGATTTCTTATTAATACAAATGAATTTGCATTGCATCCAGGAATTAATGTAAATTCTCTCTTTTTTCTGCTGTGCAGTCCCGTACTTAGCAGCTAGAGACAATGTCTTTACTGGTTCATAGACGGAAGAAGACGGAAAAAAAGAATTTACATTGGAAGAGAAGATTACGTATAGAGCAGATTTTAAATCTCCTCATAGGGACAACCCAACTGTAATAACATTTAAAAAAGAGCTTAAATGACCCTTGAGTTCATCTTATGTTTAGAAAGATGTGAATGGTGAAGAGGAATATTTTCATAAAGAACAAACAAACAAACAAAAAAGCAGCCGTGTATAGAAAGCAAAATTCACTGGGCTGTTTTCAGAAGCCCCATGCCATTAGGTCATAAGATTAGACCAAATGTCATGCCAAGAGTCTAACATTCATTTTTACTTCCTGTGTGTTCAGATGGCATGGACGCCCTTCCTGGCTGCATTCAGTGTGGGCTGCAGGACTGTGATGACCAGGACATAGCAGCGCTGTGTCTGGATGGGATCCGCTGCGCCATCCGCATCGCCTGCATCTTCCACATGGAGGTAACGCTTCACCCCCCACCCCCCACCCCTCCTCTGCTGGCTAGAACACCTTACCCACCTGTTCAGAAAGCAGTTTTTTGCATCTCTTGGACTCCTCTGAAGTCAGAGTATGGCTGCCTATATGGCGAGGTACTTGAAAACAGTCATGCAGACAAACTTCTCATTCAGTGTGCAATTTCAATCTCACAGTGATTCCCAGGTGGGATGAGTGAGTCAGAGGGCACATTCTGGGTGACCCCCCCAAGGTGTTAAGCTGAGGAACGCACAACAACAACATCTCTTGGACATTGCAGGTAGTGTTGTAGGGCATGTCCCTCCTCAGCTCAGCTCCATGAGAATCACCTGTAACATGCACTCTGTCTCACTCATCTCTTGAGTTCACCTAGCCAGCTGTAGATAGATAGATAGGAATCTGCCCTTTGTAGGGAACAGATATATAAAGCAGCGAGGGAGAGGAAACGGAAGCCGCCCTCAAGATACTGGCCTCTAAGAGAAGCTGAGGTCTCTAATATCTCTGTCTGCAATGACCACTTAGGTCATATGAACTCATTCCACACCTGGGAATCGCTGTGGGACTGGAAATACACACTGGATGAGAGAGGCTTGTGTGTATCACTCTTTCTAAAGAGCCTCGCCATAGAGGCAGCCATACTTTGACCTCATGGGGTAACAGCTTTGTGAGACAGCACATGTATAATGTACTCTGAATCTCCATCCTTTTGTTGTTAGTTACCATTTTTCTTCTGTGTTTTAGTGATGTACGTGTGGTTTGGGATCATTATATGTGGTGTGTATGTTTCTTAGAACATGATGTGGTGTGTACATAATTGGAGCATGATGTGATTTTTTTTTTTAATTCTTTTATATCAAGGATAATGGAATAAGTATTAATGTGCATGTGATATTTGTGGTGTGTACCCAGTTGGAGAGGGATGCCTACGTTCAAGGCCCTGGCCCGGTTCACCTTGCTGACCTGTGCAACGCCCATGACCGAGATGAAGCTGAAGAACATCGACACCATCAAAACCTCATCTCCGTGGCCCACACTGATGGAAACTACCTGGGCAGCTCTTGGCTTGAGGTGAGAGGCACACATATCATATCTGTGTTTATTTCAAGGTGGGGGGTGTGAAGAGACTAGGAGTATTTGTAAAGGCGTTTAGTATTGAGTTCTATCCATCTTGCTGTAACATACCTCATCGAATGCTCAAGACAGCAATTTGCTTTCTGTCATTTGAGTAAAACAGTGTTGTGCTGCCGTTAAGCACCTGATCAGTCAGGCCCAGCAGCATTCAACTTCAGTATGTAGGCATACAAGTCCAGAGCCACCGTGAGCAAATCCAATCATCAGTCAAGAGTGCAAAATTTAGCGCGTCTTCCTTTACTAGTCCATGTGTAAGTCAAGGTCTGCTGTAATTAGCACCTGTTGGACCCATCCCAAGGTGGAGTGGGATGGAATAAATTGCACCCGAGAGGAGCTGACATGGGGGATATGACAGTGTGGCTTGAACAGCTAGTGCAGAGAAAAATTGAAGCAGTGGAAAAGGATGCTGTGGAGAACTTGAGGCACACTTTTTGCAGTGTCCAAAGGAAGAAGTGAGCACTGTTAACATCATCCAAACAGCCACAGACCACCCATGCTGAAGACTGCCTTACCTAGTCAAGAAGAGAACACTGACATGTATGGTCATGTCACAAATCGAACACCCTTTCGAAAAACCATCTGAACAGGTGACTTGTGTAAAAATGCAGCAAAACACTTTACTGCAGAAAAAGTTGGTGTGTTTCTGTTGTCCAGGAGAAAGTTTTGTGGAGATGTGTGCATAAAGAGTGGTGTGTGTGTGTTCTCTGCAGATCCTGCGATGCATTTCCCAGCTGGAGCTGGCCCAGCTGATTGGCACGGGGGTCAAACCCAAACACATCTCCAAAGACCCCACCGCCGTCCATCCCATTGAGGCCTTTGACCCTGAAGGTCAGTCAGTCTCTCACTCACTCAGCCTGCAGCTTCCAGTTTCTTTTTATGGCTTGTTTAAGAGCAGAAAGCTGGTGTGTGTGTGTGTGTGTGTGTGTGTGTTGTGGTGTGTGTGTGTGTGTGTGTGTGTGTGTGTGTGTGTGTGTAGAGGGAGTGAGTGTGAGTGTGAGTGAGTGAGTGAGTGAGAGAGTATTTTGTGTGTGTGAGACACATGAGAAGGACATCCTCTGTATCCATTTCTATGCATACACATAAATAAAAGATAATGTATGTGTATGATAGATAATTGGCCATGCCAAAAGCTGTGTCAGATGTTAATGTAAGCAAGTGTTCAGGCCTAAATTAAAGCATTGTGTTCTTGAATTATTTTGCTAAGTTGTCTGCATCCATGACAACTCTTAGCATGACAACCTGTTCTCCCCTTCAGCCTGCTTCTTCATAAAGGGGAAAAAAACCATAGAAGTCAAGAGTATGGCTGCCTATATGGAAAAGTAACTTTAAAAAAACAGTTGTACCGTAAACTTCTCATCCAGATGTACTACAATCTCACAGTAATTCCTAGGTGTCATGAACTAGATAAGAGTGTATATTCTAGTGACCCCAGGGTGTTAAGCTAGGGAACTCCCAACAACAACAACAATGACGATATTATGACAGACCATTTCATTGTGGTGTGTGCAGTGATTGCGCGAGGAGGTCTGAGTGGGATGGATCGACAGCGGCTGGCCAACTTCCATGAGACAGTGGGGAGACCAGTTCCCAAAGCGTCGTTGTTGCCGTCGACAGAATTTTCACTGGTTCTGTGCGACTAGATGGGGATGCTATAGGTGAGTGTTGACTGATGCAGCATGGGAGAAATGTCTCCCCAGTGTTAGTGTGTAGAAAAAATGGATGCTGTTTTCTTCGTTGTCTTAGTCGTCAATGCTAAAACAGCAACTATTGTTGTCGGTTATATGAGTGAAAATGTTTGCTCTGCCATTCCCATTGATTGTGTGTGTGTGTGTGTTGTGTGTGTGTGTGTGTGTGTGTGTGTGTGTGTGTGTGGGGTCTGTATGGTGTGTTGTATGGCTGCTGTTGTGTGGTGTGTGTGCATGTGTGTGCGTGTACGTGCGTGTCGTGCATGCTGATACATCTGTGTGTGTGTGTTGCAGTGGAGTTCACCAAGGCGCTGTGCCAGGTGTCTCTGGATGAGCTGGCCAGCAGCACGCACCCCCGCATGTTCAGCCTGCAGAAGATCGTGGAGATCTCCTACTACAACATGGGCCGCATCAGGCTGCAGTGGTCCCGCATCTGGCAACACATCGGCGACCACTTCAACAAGGTCAGCACCCCCAACACGCAATGCGGCTACCTGCTTGGTGGGCAAACTGTCGCCTGCACTAAAGCCTCACTGTGGTGAAAGTTGGAGCTATGCAAGTTTAAAAAAAATAATTTTTCAACTAGGTTTAAGGGTGTACAATAAGGTTTTTTTTCTCCTTTGGTCACCTGGACAGGAGTCCTGAGTTAAAATAAATGTAGAATCGTGTCAGATGTAAATACTGATGCCTTATGGTTACTGCATGGTTTGTCTTTTGTGTGCGGTGTGTCTGTGTATGTGTGTGGTGGTGGTGTTTTTGTTGTTTAGTTGTTTTTGATTACTGTGAGTTTATGTATAAATATATTTTGTCTGCCTAGAATCAAGAGCAAGTTTGAATATCACTCTGAAAAAAGAAATGTAAATGTTGAAAGGAAAAATTATTTGTTCAAAGTTTTACCAGGGACACCTCTCTCGTTTCCTTGGTCATTTGAGGCAGTGAAGGTTGTGCTGTAGTGTTGAGAGAAAGAAATGAGAGGTGCATAGTGAGCTGATGTTTCAATTTTTGACAAGGTGACAACCCTGATATGATATCTGCAGCCAGCAGGGCTGTAAACAATATGTTGTTGTGCGCTCCCCACCTTAACATTGTGGGGGTCACCCAGAATGTGCACTCTGACTCACTTATCCTACCTGGGAATCACTGTGAGATAGGAAGTACACTGGATGAGAAGTTTGAGTGTATGACTGTTTTTAAGTAGATTGCCATGTAGGCAGCCACACTCTGACTTCAGAGGATGAAGAGTAAGTAAGGTTGCAGTGGTGGAGGTAACGTGTGAGTGTTGTTGTGGCAGGTGGGATGCAGCCCCATGGAGGATGTGGCCTTCTTTGCTGTGGACTCTCTGCGTCAGCTGTCCATGAAGTTCATCGAGAAGGGAGAGTTCGCCAACTTCCGCTTCCAGAAAGACTTCCTGCGACCTTTCGAACACATCATGAAGCGCAACAGGTGAGGGCGGAGCATGTTCACGTGTGACATTTTCTGGCCAGGACTTTGTCTTTTTTTTTTTTGGCTCATCCATTTTATCTTCCTGTATTTTTTAATCTGGTGTTTCAGTATCTTGCAAAACGATTTGATCAAGATATGAAGAACTGTCAGCCTTGACATTGTCACAAAAGTCTTTTTACTTTTCATTGCAATTCATTCCATTTTTCTTCTTATTTGGGAATAATTCATTACTATTGATTAGCACACCATGCACGCACATGTGCACGCGTGCACACATACACACACACACATTGTGTTGTTTGTGTGTGTGTGTAGCAAATCTTATCTGTAAAAGAAAATTCTAGCTTGTCATTTCTTCCATATGTAACAGAATGGATCAGTAAAAGAGAACAGTAAGTTGTCACTGTAGAAAGCAGACCAGGGCAGGTGACAGAGGGTGGTTGTTGATGCAACGGTGTTGTGTGTGTGGTGGCAGGTCCCCCACTATCCGTGACATGGTGGTGCGCTGTGTGGCGCAGATGGTCAACTCCCAGGCAGCCAGCATCAAGTCTGGCTGGAAAAACATCTTCTCCGTCTTTCACCTCGCGGCCTCCGACCATGATGAAGGCATCGTGGAACTGGCCTTCCAGACCACCGGGAAAATCATCTGTAAGTTGCCCCCTGGGGGGGTTGAGAGGAGAGAGGGGGGTGAGAGGAGAGGGGGGGGGGGGGGGGTGAGAGAGGAAGGGGGGGGATTCTTTAACAAGCAAAAAAACTTTTAGTAAAAATAAAAAATTGTGACATGGAAAAGAACCAAAAGTCTATATCTGCTGAATCCTTATTGTACTCCATTTAATTAACCCCTACACTGCGCTGTTGACGAGCGGCGCTCGTCATAGAAACCGCCACCTGCAATGCTGTGTTGACGAGCGCCGCTCGTCATGAACCAACGCTCTCTCTGTTTCGCTCAGCATTGCTGAAAATCCTTATTATTATGATTTGTTTAGCTCCCTTGATGTATCTTCAACCCATGAGTCCCATTTGTTCAAGTTATTTGCATATTTTATGACGTTCAATCGGCAAGGTAAACAAGGTACTGCGAAGTTCGATTTTTGGGTTTTCGAAGCAATGGCTGTCCCTCAACTGACCTACACAGTTGCCGAAGTTATTGATGAAATTTATAGAGATCAAGATAGTGGAGATTAGGGGTTTTTTTTTTTTCAGTTCACATCGAACTTTGCAAAGTTGATGCAAACGACTCGGGTTTTGATCCGGAAGAAACTTTCTTCTGCGTACTCGTGGTCTGAATCGGAACATAAAGATCGTATTGTTCGAGATGCAGTTGGGTATATTTGAGGGCTTTATTCATTTTTATAACATATTTATATTGCTTTTTTTCTCTGTTTATTCATAAACAGAACAACTAAATGTGTGTATCATATGGTTGCACCTTTGGTCAGGGCTTGGTCAGTGAGCGAGCGAGCCAGTCACAGAGTGGCCGATGTGTTTGATCTACTTTGAAGTGGTTGCGACCTCGTGTGTCACTTGTCACTTAGGCTACTCGTTAGCTGTCAGTTATCAGTGTGTGTGTCTGTCTGTTTTGTTGATGAGCTATTGTTCTTGCTGACATTTGCCCTGGCTCCCTGGCTGTGTGTTTGTGTGAAGAGCAGGTGTGTGTGTGTGTGTGTGTGTGTGTGTGTGTGTGTGTGCCCGCGTGCCTGCGCGCGCGCACACGTGTGTCTGTCCGTCTGATTATATATTTTTAAAATTGTCACAAATACAATCTTCATTCAATTTCCTTTCATTCAGTATATACTTTTATGTAGCTATCTTAGGAATTTCCTGAATTAATAGCAATTGAAAATCATATGCGTGATTTTTGTCTGTTTCTGAAAATTTCTTCAGCATAGGCCTGAGCAAAATAGGTCAGCAGCGAAAAGGTTAAATAGTTTGATTTTGTAAACCACTAAAAGTCCTTTAAATGAGAGTGTAAACGGAGTTCCCATGTATGAATGCATGTAGAACATCTTGCACACCTGTTAAAACCTGTTCTGCCTGGTGTGTTTAGACATCATCCCTGAAGTCAGAATGTGGCTGCCTTAAAAGTTGGCAAAGAGTGGCATACACAAAATCTGTGAACCTCAAAGCTCTAGCCACATAATAAAAAAAATATATATATTGGCAGACTCATACAATTTTTACATACTTTTTTTTTCAGAGATAAAAGAATTTCACTTTCTACTTTGTAACGGCTGCTAAGCTGCAAGATCCTAAGCACTTTTTATGCAGTTACTCATTTGTCATATGATTCCAGTTCATTTTACTCTGTTGTCCAACTGACATCAGAAAAAGAAACACCGTTTCATTTGTAATACAGATATGCCAAAGTCGGATGCACTGAGCCTGACTTATCAGGCGCTTAACGGCAGTGTGATGCACTTTCGCTCATATGACAAACAACAATAGTTGCTGTCTGAGCGTTTGACAGAAAAGAAAAAGAATTTGCAATACTTCTGCTGAAAGGCACACTTCTGTAATAGTAGTTCACTGAAATGCATGATACTTTCACGTTTTATTTCTCTTTTATCATTTTTCGTTTTCAACACTCTCAGCAAAAATTTCATAGACTAACCAGCTACAACTGAAAAAATGGCTCGTGTTCAGAGCGCCAAGATCTGTTTAAACCTTGCTGTCTTGTCATTTGTGTGCAGTGAGTGTGTTTGAGAAACATTTTGCGTCCATCATCGATTCATTCCAAGACGCTGTGAAGTGTCTGTCAGAATTTGCCTGCAACGCTGCATTCCCCGACACCAGTATGGAAGCCATTCGCCTCATCCGCAACTGTGCCAAATATGTGGCCGAGAAACCGCATGTGAGTTGGTTGCCTGTCTTTTTTTGGTCATCTTTTCAGAGAGTTGTCTTATCAGAGAGTTGTCTTACTTTCTTTTTTTATTGTCTAAGAGTTGTTCAAGAAAGTGACTGTATGCTATAACACAGTGCTATACAGACAGACAAAGTGTATGCTATAACACAGTGCTATACAGACAGACAAAGTGTATGCTATAACACAGTGCTATACAGACAGACAAAGTGTATGCTATAACACAGTGCTATACAGACAGACAAAGTGTATGCTATAACACAGTGCTATACAGACAGACAAAGTGTATGCTATAACACAGTGCTATACAGACAGACAAAGTGTATGCTATAACACAGTGCTATACAGACAGACAAAGTGTATGCTATAACACAGTGCTATACAGACAGACAAAGTGTATGCTATAACACAGTGCTATACAGACAGACAAAGTGTATGCTATAACACAGTGCTATACAGACAGACAAAGTGTATGCTATAACACAGTGCTATACAGACAGACAAAGTGTTTGCTATAACACAGTGCTATACAGACAGACAAAGTGTATGCTATAACACAGTGCTATACAGACAGACAAAGTGTATGCTATAACACAGTGCTATACAGACAGACAAAGTGTATGCTATAACACAGTGCTATACAGACAGACAAAGTGTATGCTATAACACAGTGCTATACAGACAGACAAAGTGTATGCTATAACACAGTGCTATACAGACAGACAAAGTGTATGCTATAACACAGTGCTATACAGACAGACAAAGTGTATGCTATAACACAGTGCTATACAGACAGACAAAGTGTATGCTATAACACAGTGCTATACAGACAGACAAAGTGTATGCTATAACACAGTGCTATACAGACAGACAAAGTGTATGCTATAACACAGTGCTATACAGACAGACAAAGTGTATGCTATAACACAGTGCTAGACAGACAGACAAAGTGTATGCTATAACACAGTGCTAGACAGACAGACAAAGTGTATGCTATAACACAGTGCTATACAGACAGACAAAGTGTATGCTATAACACAGTGCTATACAGACAGACAAAGTGTATGCTATAACACAGTGCTATACAGACAGACAAAGTGTATGCTATAACACAGTGCTAGACAGACAGACAAAGTGTATGCTATAACACAGTGCTATACAGACAGACAAAGTGTATGCTATAACACAGTGCTATACAGACAGACAAAGTGTATGCTATAACACAGTGCTATACAGACAGACAAAGTGTATGCTATAACACAGAGCTACACAGACAGACAAAGAAAAGGACTGTATGCTATAACACAGAGCTACACAGAGACTGTATGCTATTACACAGAGCTACACAGAGACTGTATGCTATAACACAGAGCTATACAGAGACTGTATGCTATAACACAGAGCTATACAGAGACTGTATGCTATAACACAGAGCTACACAGAGACTGTATGCTATAACACAGAGCTATACAGACAAAGTGTATGCTGTAACACGGAGCTATATGCTATACAGACACAGAAAAGGACTGTATGCTATAACACAGACCTGTACAGACAGACAGGTGAAGGCAGGTGAGGCAGGTGACTGCATTGTGTGACTGCAGATATTCCGGGAGCATGCGGGGGAGGACCTGAACGTGCCAGAGGAGGACAGAGTGTGGGTGAAGGGCTGGTTCCCTGTGCTCTTTGAGCTGTCCTGTGTCATCAACAGGTGCAAACTGGACGTCCGCACACGGTCAGTGCACTCAGGATTTTCCTTCAGCCTCCTTAACTATTTCAGCCAATGTTTGTCTTTGCATTGAGAGTTCATCAAGAAAAAATTAATTAATTAAATATTTTTTTAAAAAGGAGAGAGAGAAGGTTCATCAAGAGTTCTTTCATATGTTCTTCTGTCTGACAATTTGACTCTTAGAAGTCACCTATAGAACCACATTTCAGCTGTGTTTATTTTGTCTCTTTCCAATTTTTGTTGTGTCCAGGTTTCTGACCCAATATAGCAATACAGGCCTGATTATTATTTTAACAATTTTAGTTTTAAGACATTTAAGTATGCCTCTGTCTTTCTAAGTGTTATTTAACCAAACCAGCTTCCTCTTCTTCATCATCATTGTCAGGTGCACTGATGATACAGGATTCATGGCCAGTGATATCACAAGCATAAGTTATTGCATAGAGCAACGGTGCTAACCTTAAATCAGATTCCAAAAATACTAAAGTGATGTACATTAATGGTATGGTCACCCTCAGAATATTAGAATCAATGGAACTCATCTGGCATACATTCAAATTTTCAAATATTTAGACTCTGTAAAAGAGAACATTTATATGTCAACAGATGGAAAAAAATGTATTGCTCAAACTTATACATGTCAACAGACAAACCATAAACGTAACCATACATAAGTGTTTGGTAATTTTGTGGTGTGGTGTGGTTTCAGGGGTCTGACTGTGATGTTTGAAGTGATGAAGACATATGGAGATGCCTTCCAACCTCACTGGTGGCGTGACCTCTTCCGCATCATCTTCCGCATCTTCGACAACATGAAGCTGCCGGAACAGATCAATGAGGTCAGTGAGGGTCAGGCACTATCACGAAACCTGTCTAGGGATTTGGAAGATAGTCAGATATTTTGTCTTCTGTGATTTACACATTCTACCTGACAGAAAAGAATACATGAATGATGATGATCACAGTTGTGTAAATGTTGGCATTTATGGAAAAAACGGTTTGTGTGTGTCTGTGTGTGTGTGCATGCATGCATGTGTGTGTGTATGTGGAACAGAAAGCGGAGTGGATGACGACAACGTGCAATCACGCGCTGTACGCCATCGTGGATGTGTTCACTCAGTTCTACGACACGCTGTACCCCATCCTGCTGGATGACCTCTACCAGATGCTCAAGTGGTGTGTGCAGCAAGGTAGGTGGGATGGGCACACACGTGATGATGATAAATGCTGGGTCTTTTTATGGGGAAACGTAGGATCCAGATTGTTCAACATACATTTTGTATTTAACCGCGCATCATGAGTATTTTGTTGTGGATTGTTGTTGTTTGTGAGCAATTTGGAATGTTATAAAGTACAATATATATGTCCTGTTGTTTTCTCTGTGTGTGTGTCTGTCTGTCTGTCTCTCAGTCTGTCTCTCTGTCTCTCTCTCTGTCTGTCTGTCTGTCTGTCTCTCTCTCTCTCTCTCTCTCTCTCTCTCTCTCTCTCTCTCTCTCTCTCTCTCTCTCTCTCTCTCTCTCTCCCTCTCTCTCTCTCTCATCAAAGATTGCTTGACTGTACACTGACTGCTCTGTTCCCTCACAGACAATGAACAGCTGGCCAGGTCAGGCACCAACTGCCTGGAGAACCTGGTCATCTCCAACGGCAACAAGTTCTCCTCCCCGGTGTGGGACAACACCTGCTCCTGCATGCTGGACATTTTCCAGTCCACCATCCCCCACCCCCTCCTCTCCTGGAAACCAGAGGCTCCCGCTGACGGGCAGCCCCCCTCCCCCGCCGATCTCCCCTCCCCCGAGGGACAGGTGGGTGGCAGGGTAGGGGTGTTGTCATCACTTGTCTGTGGAGGATGAAGAGTGAAAAAAAAAATTTTTTTAAAGAAAAAATAAAGGGGTTTTAACGTTTGTAAACCAAACAATAGAGGATGTGAAGAGAATTTTGCTTTGGTCTTGTGATTGAGGAAGTTGAAAACTAAATTGTAGAAAAGTAGGTGAGAGAGAATGGTTGAATTTTATGGATCTGTGTATCTGATACTTATGATATTAGGAGAAATTTAGAAGAAAAATTCTCATTTCATAGGGTAACTTTTCTGGATTTTTGTTTCTTTCAAGTTTGTGGGGGAGGGGGGGGTTGTATGATGGTTTGATTCTTACCTTTTGGGACTATCTTTTCTAAACAAATTCATGTTGGTACAAATTTTGTTCAATCAAACCCAGAAAAATTTATGCTAATGATGATGAGAAAAGCATGTGCTTCAGGAAGCATGAGTTAAACTGGTCCAGAAGCTGTCATATGAATGTTAAAATTCACCAGTGGCCATTTAGCAGAAAATCAGATGTAAAGTATTCATATCTCTGAGGATTTTTAATGAAGTAGATCTAAAAAAATATTTAAATGTATTCTTAAAGCCTGTGGATCAGCTGAAGATGAGTACATGCATGTGACAGTGTTGCCTTCCTGTGTGGGTCATGTGTGTGCTTGATGTGTGTATTGCAGTCGGCTGACACATCCCAGCGTCAGAGAGCAGACAGTATTCACAGTGTGGGAAGCACCGTGTCTCAGGAATCCAGAGACCACAAAATTCCTAGAACAAGTGAGTTGCTGTCAGTGTGTGTACATGTGTCTGAGTGCATGCGCTGTCTGCCTTTATTGATTTTCACAAATTGGTTGAAAAATGATCCCGTTGATTGAAGCTGGATAAAAAAGAAATTGAAATGGTATCCCTCTGCCCCCTTTTTTTGGTCTTTCTCTCTGTCTCATTTAGTGTCTGTTGAGACAAATGGAAACTCTTTTAACTCAGAAAAGAATAAAAGAAAATAAATAAATAAAAATAAATGAATAAATATATAAATAAAAATAAACGTTTTTAAAAAACAAAAAAAACCTCTTTCAACTCAGATTACTCCATGCATAACAAATCTGGTCACCTGTTTTTGTTGTTCACAAGCACTCACAAAAGATCAAGGACCATTCTTTTGTGTATTGTAAATGCACTGAATACGTCCATGAAGTCAGGATGTGGTTACCTCAAAGATGGGGGGGGGCAACAGTTGCATACACAAACATCTCACCATTGGTGAACCTGGGAGCTCTAGCTGAGGAACAGAAAATAAAGTACTGCTTGTGTTTGTTTACCAACATTCAAAAAACAGAGCACTATTCCAAGTGTGTCATTCTAAATGCACTGCTTGTGTTTGTTTACCAACATTAAAAAACAGAGCACTATTCCAAGTGTGTCATTCTAAATGCACTGCTTGTGTTTGTTTACCAACATTCAAAAAACAGAGCACTATTCCAGGTGTGTCATTCTAAATGCACTGCTTGTGTTTGTTTACCAACATTCAAAAAACAGAGCACTATTCCAAGTGTGTATTCTACACACACTGCCTGTGTTGTTCACAAGCATTCAAGAAACAGAGCGCTATTCCAGGTGTGTAATTCTAAACACATTGCCTATGTTGTGGTGTGTTGTGTTGTGTGCAGAGATCCAGGCGTCAGACCAGCAGCTGTTCCAGGGTCTGTTGATTCGCTGTGTGGTGCAGCTGGAGCTGATCCAGACCATCGACAACATCGTCTTCTTCCCCGCCACCAGCAAGAAGGAGGACGCAGAGAACCTGGCCGTGGCTCAGGTCAGTGATGGTGATAGGCAGCACAGCCACAGGAGTGAGAGTGTGTGTGTGTGTGTGTTCCATGTTCTTCTCACCTTTCTGACACTGTTCCCTTGCCACTGTCACCACCAGCACTGTCAGCTCAATCAGTGGGAGTGAGAGTGTTTTCTGTGTATGAATCATACACCCCCCACCACCCCCATCCCCCCACCCCCACCCCACCCTGCTGTATGTATCTGGGCTGTTGAGAGTGTTGGGATTGGGCCATGGAGACCTGTGTGTTCACAACGGGGTATGTGTGTATGTGTTGAGTCCGTGTTACGTGTGCCTCTTCCGTATCCCCATTTCAGCACCATCGTTCACTTTACACACTGTTGATTCATGTCATTCTTTTCCTCTTGGGGTTGGTTGAGGAGAATGAGTTATTGGTAAGAATATTGTCAGAATTGTCTTTTAAGACATGTTTTGTTATTCTTGAAAATAAGATATATATATATATATATATATATATATATATATATATATATATATATATATATATATATATATATATATATATATAAGGATGATATTTGGTGTTTGAAATGAGCCAGGCAAGCTTTCATTTTGCTTTCTGTTGTTCTTGTTGTGGTAGTGTATGAACTACATAGCTTTAGTTTGTGATTTTGGTTAAGTTTGCATAGGCAGATGTTGACACCTAGTGTGAATGATAGTGGTAAAATGATAGTTTTTGTGAAACACTTTTTCACCTTTTTTTTTTGTTTTTGTAGATATGCTAGGAGTCACATAGAATTGTGGCCTCTTCTGAGTATGATACATTCAGTTGTTGAAACCATGATTTTGATTAATCCAGTTCAGGAAAGTTTGGGTTTTTTGGTATTACTATACCTGAGTTGGCTATTATGCGAAAAAATTGACTAGCTTTTCTTTAACCCCCCCCCCCCCAAAAAAAAAACCCAACTCCAATGCTGGTGGATAAAGATTTTATTGATCGTTCCTTTCAAATGAAATGGAAGGTTTGTTTCTGCACATGTCTTGTTTGGCTAGTATCCTGACAGCTTTCCTTGCTTGTTATAGTGGTTCTTCAAGTGATGGGGTAGCTCATGAGTCATGTGGTGGCAATGTAGACCATCTTTTGCCCTAGGAGATTTAAGTGTTGTCTTACTGATGCCTTGAAGCTCACATTCTGTCCTCTTTCTGTTCAAAGAGGAACAGTGAACGTGATGTCCAATATGTCTTCTGGAATTCTTAGCCAGAAATTGTTGTAACATTCTCCATGGAGCTTTCATGTCCAAAAACTTCAAAGACTGGTCATCCAAGGTCGTTTTTGAGCATGTTTTGAGTTGTTTTGTTTGAGTTTTTGTGGTTTCTGTAGTAGAATGAATGACACATACTCTGTATAGTGTTACTCTGACAACAGAACATAGCCATAGTTCTGGTCAGAGGTCAGACATTGATCTGTTAGGGTTATTTTTCTGGAGACAGTCAGCTTGGTAAAGCCATTGCCCACAGTACTGTGGATTCAAAAATGCCACCAGACCATGAGAGAAAGGACCTCTGACAAGTCTGGAAGCTTCAGGACACAGGCAATGAACAAAGGAGAGTCTTCATCAGCTAAAACTGGTTTTTCAGAAAGAACTTCATACAAAAACAGTGCCAACAATCACAAAATTGTGCTGTCATGCTGGCTGTTCTCGACAAGTAAGCATTTCAGACAACACCAGCAGAATAAACACTATTCAGCATCCAAAGAAAGTGTTCAGGGCCACATTTGCAAACAAGATGTTGGACTGAAATGATGGAAAGAGTGTTCTTTGAATAATATCCTAAGGCTTAAATGCTTCTTGGAGTGACGTTTTGAGGATTTATTCCTATCTGGTTATTTTGATGGTCACTGATTGTTAGACTAACTGATTTTGTGTGTGCATATAGCTGTAGACACATTTACATTTATATTATGATATGAAAGACAGATGATTAAAGGCCACAATTCTTTGCTGACAGATTTACCTCAGACACTGAACTGACAGAACAGCTAATGTCTTGTGCCTTCAGATTTGATAGGAAATCTTCTGTCATCACCCATTTCAGAAAAAAAAAAAAATCAGGGTGGGGTGGGGTGGAGGGACTAGATTCTTAAGGAGAGGAAAAAGTCAATGGGATTCTAGAGAAGATTTGGAGGGAAGGGGGAAGGTTTGAACATCAGAAAAGCAGACGACTCTCGCAAGTTCCTTGTCTTTCTTACAGCCAGTTTGGGATGGCGAGCGAGCCATAGTTTGCCACACTTCAGAGTCAAGGGCAAGTGTGTTGCCTCCCTTCTTTTGTGTCACTCCCTCCCCTCACCCCCCCTCCTTTGTCTTTTTGTCCCGCTTTGAAGTCTTTAGTTGCCACTGCTGCCCTGAGTTGCTGTGCTGCAGTGATGGGTTTGTGATTGGTTGGACACATTTTGTAACCGCTTGCTCTGCTCTGGGCCCCCTCCTCTCAGGTTTTCCTCTCTTGTCACATGCGTGTGTTGGGGTGGTGTGAGGTGGGTGAGTGCTTGGTGAGAGAATGAACAGATTGGAATCTGCATGCCCAGTGTCGGTTAAACTGTATTGGTATGATTGTGTTTTGGTACTAACTGTTATCTTGCTGGTACAAACACTGTTATTGTGTTTGAATTGTAGTAGCGAAGTAGGTGGGATGATTGGGCAATGTAGAACTTAGTGTGCATAATGTATTATACTTTTTTCTTCTTTTTTTTTAAACATAGCATGGTACTAAAAATGGGAAAATCGTGGAATGTGTACTGGTATAAAAACAATGTATTTTTTGACCACCGGTAAAGAAAATGAACATGCTAACCTATCCTTCTCTCTCACATCCACAATAAGTTCAGTAGTGTAGGATATATGACTGCTTTTTTTGGTTTTTTTTGTTATTATTTTTTTCACTATGCTCGATAATGGATGGAACAGTTATTATGATTTCTGCAGTAATTTGCAAGAGGTTTATAAAGTCAGCAATATGCTTTTGGTAGAAGGGGGGGGGGGGCGGTCCTCAAAGTAATTTCTGTAGCAGCTTGTTGGGTACAGTGTGCACTGCATCTTTTTAAGGCGTGTTTTGTCTGCATGCATCGAGTCTCTGTTGGTGGTTTTTCTCTTTTCTAAAGGAGTTTTCTGTTGACGAGAGAGAGCAATAGAATACTTTTGGTGTTGTTAGAGTTTGTGTGTATTTTTTAATGGTCAAGCGCATGCTAGAAATGTTGAGGAAAAAAACTGTGTAAGGTTTGTTTGTTGGTTTTTGTTCTTGTTGGCTGTACTAACATATTGAATGGTTCGGAACTTAGATATTTTGCAGTTATTTAGTTTCTACAAAGATGCAGGAGGAAAGACATGTAGATACATACACACATGCATGTACACACATACACATGCATATACACACACACATGCACACACCTATGCATGCATGTATGCATAAATGTGAGTGCACACACATGTACAGGTACATACATGCATGTACACATGCATACATGCATACATGTATACATAGGCAAACATGTGCTCACTTACACACACTTACACCCACACACATTCACACTCACTCACTCACACACACACCACACACCACACACACACCACACACACACACACACACACACACACACACACACACACACACACACACACACACACACTCCCATCACCATCATCATCACTCTACAGTGCAGAGAAATAAACTTGTCAAACTATATCATTTACTACACTTATCATTTCTGCGCATAATGTAATCATAGTAACAGAAGCAGCCGCTTTTTCTGGGAAAGGAGGAGATATTTGTCAGAAATAAGAGAATACATTCTGAATGATGACCAGAGATGTGAATTCTCCTTCAGATGAGTTTAGACAGGTCAGAGTTGAATTAGGACAGTTGGGGGAGGGGGGGGGGGTGTAACTAGGACAGGTCAGGGGTGAACTAAGACAGGTCAGGGATGAACTAGGACAGGTCAGGGATGAACTAGGACAGGTCAGGATGAACTAGGACAGGTCAAGGATGAACTAGGACAGGTCAGGGGTAAATTAAGACAGGTCAAGGGGTAAACTAAGACAGGTCAGAGGTTAACTAAGACAGGTCAGGGGTTAACTAAGACAGGTCAGGGGTTAACTAGGATATGCTAGGGTTTAATCAAGGGAGTGATTTATCCATGCTAGTTGTTTGTCCTGTTACATTGTTTCCTGATGAAAACAAAAACAAACCACAAAAAAAAGCTGTTTCACCTGATTTTTTCCCCCTCTCTCTCCTCTCTCTCTCTCTCTCTCTCTCTCTCTCTCTCTCTCTCTCTCTCCTCTCTCTCTCTCTCTCTCTCTCTCTCTCTCTCTCTCTCTCCCTCTCTCTCTCTCCCTCTCTCTCTCTCTCTCTACCCCCCTCCCCCTCCCCCCTCCCCTCCCCCTCTCCCCTCCCACTCTCTCTCTCTCTCAACCGCCCACAGCAAGCATAGCCAAACCAGGTACATTCTCTGTAAGCTCTGTACCACTATTTAACATGACAAAGAAGCCCCAACAGTCAGTCAGTCAGCGCACTAACCCGCGGTGTTACCTGCCCCCCCCCCCCCCTTTACCTAACAGGGCAGCGTGGACGCGGCTCAGCTGCATGACCCCAGCCAGGAGGTGCAGCAGGAGGACCAGGGCATGTACCAGTTCCTCAGCTCCCAGCAGCTGCTCATGTTCACCCACTGCCTCCTCGAGTCACACCGCTTCGCCAAGCAGTTCAACTCCAACCACGAGCAGCGCAACGTCCTCTGGAAGGCCGGTCAGTATGTCAGTTAGTCAGTCGTCGGTCGTCTGTCGGTCATGGTTGGTCGGTCGGTCAGTCAGTCGCTCAGCAGCCAGTCCTCTGCTGCCCCTACCCCTCACCTCATCTTCTGTAGTGTGTGTAACATTGGTGGTTTTTGTGGATAGGATGGTTGGTGGATTTGATGGTTTGGTGGATATGATGGTTTGGTGGATTGATGGTTTGGTGGATTGATGGTTTAGTCAATAGTGGATATATGGCTTAGTGGATTGATGGTTTGGGTGGATTGGATGGTTAGTCAATGATGGTTAGTGATTGGCCAGTTGAGCTGTTAGTGACAATGTATAACTATATTGTAACATATTCAGTGGCAACATGCTCCCATTGTGAACACTAGGTATGCTGTATGAATGCTCCAGTCTGTTTCCGTTACAAAAGCAGTAATTACATAGGTAGATTCTCGCCACATGTGTGTGTCCATAGTTTAGTACATGGGTAGGCCTATGCCCACATTGTGTGTCCATAGTTTAGTACACAGGTAGGCCTATGCATGTTGTGTGTCCATATTTTTATTACACAGGTAGGCCTATGGCATGTTGTGTGTCATTTTATACACAGGTACCCTATGGCAAGTGTGGTGTCCATAGTTTAGTACACAGTTAAGGCCAATGCCATATTGTGTGTCCAAGTTAGTACAAGGTAGGCCTTGCCATGTTGTTTCCAAGTTTAGTACATAGGAGGCCTATGCATATGTAGTCCTAGTTTGTACACAGGTAGGCCTATGCATATTGGTGTCCATAGTTGTACACAGGTAGGCTTATGGCATGTTGTGTTCATATTAGTACACAGGTAGGCCATGGCATATGCGTGTCATATTTAGTACCCAGGTAGGCCATGCCATATGTGTGTCCCATATTGTGTGTCTGATTTAGTGAAATAGGTAGAGCTGTGCCATGTTGTGTGTCCTTTCAGTATGTATGTATCCCAGTGGCACAGTGTGTGTCCATGTTTCAGAGTTCAAGGTCCTATGTTTGAAGGTGCAAGGTCCATGTTTCAGGGTTGAAGGTCGTATGTTTCAGGTTCAAGGTCCATGTTTCAGGGTTCAAGGTTGTATGTTTCAGGGTTCAAGGGGAAGGCCAAACCAACACTGCTGGAAGCAGGAGACCAGAGCTGGCCTGCCTGTTCCGCATCCTGTATCCGGATGTACAACGACGAGACACGCACTGACGCCTGGCCTGAGGTGGAGAAAAAACTCCTGGAGTAAGTGACAGTGCTGCTGAGAAACTTATGATTGCTGCAAATTTGTGGCAAATAATGCTGGTAGAAGTGACACTGCTGTGAAACTAATGATTGCTGCAAATCAACAGAAAAAAAACATGGGAGTAAAGTCACACAGAGTAACTGTAAATTTGTAATTGCACATCGGTTTTTTTTTTTTTTCTGTTTGTGGAGTAAATAACACTCCCGAGAAGAAAAAAAAACAACACAGAATGATTGTGAGAGCTTGTAATTAGTGATTCAGTATATCGCAGCAAGTCAGTTTGCCAAAATTTAAGCTTCCCCCGGTCAGCTGAAATTTACAAAGCAAAGCACAATTAGATCTTACATCAGTTCTGTAAGAATTACCCAGAAAAGTGTTTTGCTATTTCAAACAGCTGTGTTTTCCTTAATACCAGTCCCCACAGGACATAACAGCACCGAATCCCCATTGTAGTAGGACACACACTTTTATTGATACAGCAGACGTGATGCATGTCTTAACATTGGGTGGTGTGTGTGTTGGTGACAGCGTGTGCAAGGAGGCTCTGGAGTACTTCTTGTCGCTGCAGTCGGACAGTCACCGCGAGGCGTGGTGCAGTCTGCTGCTGCTCCTCATCACCCGCGTCCTCAAGATGACCGACCAGAGGGTGAGTCACCACTTTGCACTTTTTGCTGGGGGAAAAGGGAAGTTTTGGGTTTTCTGAAGAGGCTAAAGTGAATTTTCAGGTTTCCTGAACAGAGATTAAAGTCAATTTTCAGTTTTTTAACAAGACTATAGTGAATTTTCAGTTTCCTGAACAGAGATTAAAGTCAATTTTCAGGTTTTTTAACAAAGACTATAGTGAATTTTCAGGTTTCCTGAACAGAGATTAAAGTCATTTAGGTTTTTTACAAAACTATAGTGATTTTCAGTTCTGAACAGAGATTAAAGTCAATTTTCAGGGGGTTTTTTAACAAAGACTATAGTGAATTTTCAGGTTTTCTGAACAGAGATTAAAGTCAATTTTCAGGTTTTTTTAACAAAGACTATAGTGAATTTTCAGTTTTCTGAACAGAGATTAAGTCAATTTTCAGGTTTTTTAACAAAGACTATAGTGAATTTTCAGGTTTCCTGAACAGAGATCAAAGTCAATTTTCAGGTTTTTTAACAAAGACTATAGTGAATTTTCAGGTTTTCTGAACAGAGATCAAAATCAATTTTCAGGTTTTTTTAACAAAGACTATAGTGAATTTTCAGGTTTTCTGAACAGAGATCAAAGTCAATTTTAAGGTTTCCTGAACAGAGACTAAAGTGAATTTTCAGGTTTCCCAAATAGATAAGTGTAATTTCATGTTTCCCAAATTGACATTGTATTTAGGGGGTTTCCTTATAGAGCCTAAAGTGGGTTTTTTGGTTTCCCGAATAGAGATGAAGTGTATTTTCAGGTTTCCCAAATAAAGACTAAAAATTATCTGGTTTTCAATATTTCCTAGTTAATTTTGTAAATTACAGTTGCTGCTTCAGGATTAGTTAAGCATCTTGGTGTGGTATTTTAGAAATAAATCTTTAAAATGTTTACGTGCACCATGAACACGCAGAACAGTGCAGATGTTTTCTCTGCGCTGTGAAGCTGTTTGCTACATGATTGTCTGCCATGCATTATGTACAGTCCAGCGGAAATGGCCAAAACAGAACACGAGAAATGAACAGTGGCATGTCCTGTCCTTTCAGCTGAACTGGATAGTGTGTGTGCTGCGTTAGGAGTGCCTGTTGTAGAGTCATCGTGTGCAAGTGGATGAAGTGAGTGTATGTAAATGTAACCTAGCAGTTACTGGGTGTTGTGCACTGACCGTGGCTTGTTTTGTCTCTTACAGTTCCGTGTCCATGCCTCGGTTACTACCCCTTGCTGTGTGAAACCATGCTGTTTGACCTCAAGCTGGAGATGCGATCCATCCTGAAGAAGTTCTTCTGCCGAGTTGGGCCGGTGTTTGGGGTCACTGCCAAAACATAGCACACTGTCCCGACACTATCGGTCAAGAGAGAGAGCGGTGTCTGTGTGCATTGAGGCTTGATGTGATACCGTGCGCATTTTCTTTTCTTTCTGGTTGTTGTGTACATAGGGAGAGAGCAGGAGCCCGCACGATCATGATACGGAGTGAACGGTGGCTGTTCCCTTTATTTATATGTATGTTTGTATATAGTCTGTCTGACGGAGAGAAAGAGAGAGAGAGAAAAGAGAGAGAGAGAGAAAGGACTTGATTATCCAGTGATGTAGTGTGTTGTAGAATCGGTTTGTGTGTGTGCACGTGTAAGTTTGGTGAATGACAAAACATTCCAGGCTCTTTAAAAAAGTGTTGGAGACCCTCCCTCCTGCATAATCAATATCTGACGTAGCTGTGTCGTCTGATCCTTTGGATTTTCATCAGTACTTTGGCAACCTATCTCTCTGTACACCAACTTTGGAATGGTAACTATTTAATCAGTAGATGTGCCTTTTTCAGTTCAGTCATTGATTCAGCCACCTGTGTACCCACCCATTTTTTTCTTCTTTCACTTGACTGTTGTGGCTTCTTTCTGTCTATATCAGTCAGTCTACAGTGACCATTCTGTTCAGATTTTCTCTGTCATCTGTCAGTATTCATAAAACTAGTGTGGAAAGGTACTTCGCGGACATAGTCAAGGACTATGCTAGAGTTCAGTACTACTAACTAGTTGTTTCTGAAGTAATGGCAGACTTTGTGGTTTGAGTGTGCATCTTTTATTTCCAGCTTGGGATAACTTGGGTGAATGTGCTCTTTTGAACCAGAAAGGCTTGCTATGGTATCAGAAACAGAATTCCATTCGTCTCAGGTTGCATAGATCAAACCCAGCTTTGATGTATCAAGTGTGGAGTGGATAAGTTGATTGCTGAAACACTGAAGGGTGCAAGAGGATGGAGTATTATAAGTAGTTCCATTTGAAAACAATCAATACATGATAGCAGCATTAAGTCTATCAACAGTGAATCCAAGTTACAGTAGAATATTATTGCAAGAATGGACAAGCAGCCGTTTTCACCATTTTCATGGTGAGCTAAAGTTTATCATGCAGCATTCAGTTGAAAAGAAACAAATCATCATTTCAGTATGTGGTTGATCTGAAATAGAAGCTTTGTGGGCCAGAGACTTGACCGTGGATTTTATCCACAGCACAGCTCATCACATTGCGTGGCAAAGAACACCGACTTTTCAGTGACTTGACCAGACAGACGGCAGGCTTTGCCCACCACTGCTCTTTTCGTCCCATGTCAAAGTTTGATGCTCTGGGCAGGCCTGACCTGTCAGGCGCTCAACGCCAGTGCAATGCATTTTACTCCTATGACGGACAACTGTAGTTGCTGAGCATGTTATGAAGAATCCCATGGGCAGGAACACATTGCTGCATCAGTGGTTACAGTATCTTCTTCATGGTGTGTGTGTGTGTATGTGTGTGTGTTTTGCCATTGAAGTGTGTGTGTGTGTGTCTGTATCTGTGTCCATTGAAGTGGGTGTGGGTGTGTGTGTCCATTGAAGATGGGGAAATAGGGTAGAAGCAGAAAGAAGAGGTCTTGTGAGGATGGATGTGAGGAATCTGGAGAAGCTTGAGAGCACAGCTGTTGTATGATGACAACCTGTTAGCTGTTGGAGAAAAGCAAAGCCTGGTGTGGCCAGTATGATAGCTCGGTATACGTATACATATATAGTGTTGTGTCCAAGCAGTTCATTGTCAATGTTGCTGCCTCCAAATATGAAAGATATATTTTTAAAAATACTTTTTAAAAAGTGTTGTTGCTTTCTTTCAAATCTGGGAGTCATTTATCGTGTACCATTTGTTAGTCCTTTTATTTTAGTAACTTTTAATTTCAAAGGAATTTTTATTAAGTTTCCTTCCTTCAGTCATGTTTTCCTTGAAAGTAACCCAAGTCACAAAATAAAAAAAGAAAAGAAACAATTTCCTGACCAAGCCAAAGTTTATGTCAGGAAAAAGACTTTTGCAGACTCATTCAAGTGGACTAAAAAAAAAAAATATTAAAAAATCAGATGGGAGATAGCCAGCAGGAATTGTTGAAAGTTTTGTTAGGTAAATGAGCAACTGATTTGTAATTTTTTTTTTTTAAAAGAATGGATGCAATTAAAGTGCTGCTGCATACAGATGGAGCATGTGGAGTCTTGATTTTGGTTTTACACTGTTTTATGGCCAAAGTGTGAATCCAGTCTGTCCTCAGATAGATAATCTAACCACTCACACATAAACTGTTGAGAAAGATTGTGGTGTGAATGCGAGTTCTTTACTCAACCCTTACCTTTTCTGCAGTCCTAACCAAGTCTTTTGGGGGAGGTACAAGTTGGAAACATTTTCAGAAAGTTTATCACAAAAGTATTTTTGAATGTAAAGCTCTTCATATCAGTTCAGACACACACGTACACACCACTCTCTTTTCCCCTTTCCTATTGAAATCAGCAGTGCCATGTTTGAGGCATTTTGTCAGAGAGCAATGTTGAAGACAAAGTGTTGGCTGCAGATTTGTCCACCTCTGATTTTTTTTTTCAAATATGTCTGCTTGGTGGTTTTTTTAACAGACAAAATGGAGTCAGAAGGGTCTTTTTTTGCCACTTTCCTCTAGCTGGATCTGAAGATACACGCAAAGAGCGGGGATCTTTGCAAACACAGGTGTGTTGGTAAAGCAAGTAGCTTTCATCACCGTCTGTGAGGCAGCAAAGAGTCATGCACAAATCCAGTGTGAAGTACCAGGTAGTAAAAATCATTCACAAGAAAGTCAATCAGTGTGATCTGTGCAGAAGATTAAGAAAAACAGGATTAGGGAAGGACTACATACATGCTGGCCTCAAGAGAAGCTGAAGTCTCTGACACCTCACTCCCCAACGACTGCATAGGTTATGGGAACACCTTTACCCCCCCCCCCCCCAAAAAAAAAAAAAAAAACCATGGCGTCACACTAGAGAAGATAGTGATTCTCTGTATACATCAACACCTTCTTCTCAGGATAACTACCATTTTTTCCTGTGAATTTTTCTCTCTGTAGATTACATGATGAATGGCAAACAGTGCAGCGTGTGTGCATGTATAGTGCTGTCTGTGATCTGAGGTTGTGTGCCTCTTCAAATTTGACCATTTTGTCTTTACTGTGCAAGGTGTTTGAACTGAAGAATCCCATGGCAGAATGTTTCCAAGCAGCTGAGAGAGAGTTGTGAGGCTGGGCGTTCTTTCCATGGCCAGACTTTGTGTTTTCTGAGGCATTGTGTGTGTGAAGAACATAACCGACTATCGCAATGACTTGTGAATGTAAATGTTGGGGAGAGACGAATGATCAGTATAACTGATGAATGCGGCTGCAGAGATTTGAATGTTCTGTACAAATGAAATGGAATGCATGCTTATCAGTTTTAAGATGAGCTTTTTTTTCCAATACGCTGCAAGTCCTTTATTTGATATATGCATAAGATGTGTGCATATCAACATCTTAAACCTGCCGCTTTTCTTTTTTTTTTTATGAATGAAAAATGTAGTTGAACAAACTGTTAAATTTGGCGCTTTCTTCACTCCAGCTTTGTTTGTGCAGTTGTACTTTTCGTGTTGTAATGGATGGAACTCTACAGATTGCAGGATCATAAGTATACATAACCTGGTTCATTTGTCGGTGCGAAAAAAAGTGCCTGTGAATAGAGTATCAGTGTGTTGTGTGTCCGCGTGAGAAAGTAACTGGATTTTCTATGTTGAGCGGTTTGTCGGCCTAGTGTGTGTTAAAAAGTGGTGTGATATATATATAATATACATTTTTATCTTTGACAGATTTAAAGTTTATCCTAATACTTGAAGATTATCAAGAATCTGACATCAAGATGACTATAAAGAGCACAAGGAGTTTGCCTTTTTTGAGGGTATTCATGTGTAACACTGGAAGGCATGGAAGAAGAGTTTGGCTTGAGTAACAATATGGTAGTGTCATAATATCACTCGACATTGGTCATGTGTTCATTTGCACACATTTTCTAAAGCAGTAGCAGGCTGTTGAGGATGATGTATCCACACCACATGCTTGCATTTGTTGTCCATCCAGGAAATGGGTCAGTCAGCTGATGCACATCACATCACATCACATTCTAGCATAGGAGCGCTGTGTGTATAATTAATTAACTACATTCTGTTGTTGGCCATTGAATCAATGGAATAAAAGAAACCAGTACATCATCTTGTTGGTCTGTATGTTGACAGTGCTGCTCTTTCTGCATTCCCTTTCATGAATGGAAGAACCATACATAGACAGCTGAGCTCAAGTTCTGCCACCTAGCTTTTATTTCATTCATCATGCCACAAACATAAAAAAAAGACTTCCATGACTGCTATACACACCACAACTCTCTTCACCACTACAAGAAAAGAAAGCATTTCTTTCTTTTCTGCCCTTTTTTTCAGACAACCCTGGCATAAGAAACATCATACAGTGAACAGGATTTACTTTCCTTTTGTGGAAGATGTGCAATCACATACAAATTTCTATACCGAAGTTGGAATGCGGCTACCTAATGGTGAGCGAAATGTCACACATGTGAAATCTCACCTTGATAAACCTTGGAGCTCTAGCCAGGATTGAACTAAAGCAAAACAAAGACATCCCCATTCTCAAGAATTAAAGCTTAACTTCTGAACTACGATCACAAGTATTCTGAAACACTCAATCTTCTGCCTCTACTGCACTGTTCTTGCATCTGACTAATCTTCACTATCATACAGAATCCTGGAAAAACGATAAATTAGCCACATTTCTCCTTTTTTTTTCCTGTACTGGGAATAAGATTTAAAACATCAAATAAAATTCATCATTTTTGCTGCATAGATGATATGCGCATTAAAATCTTAGGTGCATTGTCCACATTTCATTAAAAAAAAAACTGCATCTCTGAAACCTGAATTTTTTTCAACTTGGGACATGCATGATCCTAGAGTAACTCTCTCATTTCTGCTATATATATATATGGCTGAATATTACATACATCTCACTCATTACACAACAAGAATCAAAACTGACACAAAACTGATGCACCTCCTGATTTGTACAGAACAATAAAATCTACATACAACCCACCCATCAGATTTTCGATATGTAAAACGTTCACACAATCATACAAAATAGCCAGCCGTACAAACATTCACTCCTGTTTCGTTTCAGTCTCGTCAGCTTTTGATGTTGAATCGCTCTCATTGTCACTGTCCATTGTTCCCAGACCACCACCACTTTTGGCACCAGTGTCAAGCTGCACTGCATCTGCTCCTGGGGACTGTGTGCTGAGGTCACTGGTGACGATGTCGGCATCCCCTTCAGTTATTTGTGGATTTGTCTGCTCTTTCTCCCCTCCTTGGGACTCCTTGTCACCGTCCTCCTCATCTGACACTACAGACTGCAGGGGGAAAAAATACCGTTATTTAACTTAATTAATGGAGGGAACTGGTTGTCAAGTCTTCATGGGTGCCCCCACGGTCACCAGACTAAAGAATAGTTAGAATATTCTTTGACTTCATTTCCTCATCTCCTCTGGTCGGAGTATGGCTGCCTATATGGCGAGGTACTTGAAAACAGTCATACACGCAAACTTCTCATTCAGTGTGTAATTTCAATCTCACAGTGATTCCCAGGTGGGATGAGTGAGTCGGAGTGCATATTTTGGGTGACCCCCAAAGAGTTAAGCTAAGAAACACACAACAATATTTCCATTAAGTGTCCATCATTATCCATTTTGTATAACTCTGCCACACACATCCCTCCCGACTTCCCCTTTTTTGTGTAATATCACTATTTGTGATGAGATGTAAAATGAAAATGGGGTCATACTGTTTTTCAGCTATCTTTTTCATACATTACAAAAAGCAGCAGTCATTTCTGTGTTCCTATTTTTCTGTACTGTAATGTGGCTGCCTGGGTAGCGGGATATTTGAAAAAAAAAAAAAAAAGCCATAATTTATGCACAAACTTACAATCCAGTGCGTCTCACAGTGATTCCCAGATGTGATGAGTCACTGAGACAGAGTGAATAATGTGGGTGATCCACGGGTGTTAAACTAAGGAATGCCTTACAGCATCATTTCTGTGTTGTTACTGTACACACTGCTGTGCACTGGAAATGACTGAGATATTTTTTTATGTATTTTGATACCAATAAGGCATTGTGCTCTTATGACACCACAACAGTCAATGTATCACTAACTTTCAAATGCATTTTCAAACTTTTCAAACATTGCATTTTCAAACTTTTTCCCCCAACATGTCAATGCAAGCATAGATAAAAGTCAAGAATACCATAAGTATATTAATACACCATTCAGTACAAATGAAAATAATACTGATAATATTGTATGAAATTTATATAGCGCTGAATTCCGTAAAGCAACTAATCACAGCGCTTACATTCAAATCATTGACGTGTATGCAACCATCCACAAATAGGATTAACAGACATCAATAGATATCAAAGATATAGGACTGTGCACAATAGGAAAACAAAGAGTCCCTATTCAGTACTCCCTAGGCTACATATGTGATTCTATCACATCGTAGCTGATGACAGGATATTCTGAAAATCTGATCTCACCAAAAAAAAAAAAAAAAAAAAAGGACTATGCACACAGCAGAAGCAGTGTTACTAATTACTGGCTGGCATGGCTATGGAAGTAAAGAATGGGTAACCACAAACCTGCAACATCGCTGACAGCTCTGCAGCCTGATCGGCCAGCTCCGACAGTCTTTCATTCTCCCCTTTCAGCGACTCGATGCTCTGATGAAGCTGCAACACAGCAAACAGATTCCCAGTCAGCATGCAACTCCAAAAATCAGCAGAAACTGCACAGTGCTGTAGTTTATTTTTCTTTTTTCCCTCTCTCCTCAGCTACAACTTTGAGGTTCACCATGGTGAGATTTTTGCATATATGCAACTGTTTACCTACAAATATGGTACCTGCATTTGGACTTCAGGGATGGTATCTAAGCACAACACCAGTGTGCATCCGTTTTTTTGTTTTTGTTTTAAATTGTCATCCCTTCCTACCAGCACGCAATAGCCCACTCTTCCAAAAGGCAGAATGAGTTTTAACATGTGTGCAAGGCGTTCTGCGTGCATTTGTACACGGGACTTCGGTTTACACTATTAGTCTCATCTGAAATACCTTCAGGGCAGCGGCGTCAGTACTGACTTTAACTCCAGAGCGAACATCTTCTCAAACCAGCATCTCAGTGCTGGCTCAAACTTGTGTTGTCAGGTCACAAGCTCTATGCTCTAACAGACTAACCACTAGGCTATCTGTCCCCCACCACAGCAGGTCAGGACTGTGACTTACCGACTTGTTTTCCTCCAGAGTGTCACTCAGTGCCAGTCGTCTCTGCTCTGCCACCTCTTTCCAGTAATTCTCTGGCACCGGCTCTGCAACATTGGGCAGCGACTGATTCAGGGATTCACACAGCTTACACACACACAACACACACATACATGATCACACGCTTGGACATAAACACACACACTCACACATATGATATACACACTCGCACACACTTTCACAAACACTCATACTCACAGTAACACACACACACACACACACACACACACACACACACAGCCCTACATATCTGAGCACATTACCCCTCTCTTGAAATCTCTCCATTGGCTGCCTGTACCACAGAGAGTAAACTACAAGATCAATACCCTCTGTTACAAATGTCTCCACAATACTGCACCCTCCCACCTCTGTGAATGTCTTCACTTGTACACACCTTCTCGCTCCCTCCGCTCGTCGGCAGATACTTTGTCCTTAAGAATACCCAGATTCAACCTATCTACCGTTGGCCGCCGCTCTTTCTCTGTTTCTGGTCCATCGATCTGGAACGACCTTCCTCTCTCCCTCCGGCAAAAGCCTACTTATGACACTTTTAAATCCAACCTCAAGACACACTTATTCCAAACCTAAGTTTTCTCCTTCCGCTTCCATCTCTTACCTGTCTCTGCCTTCAACATCCACCTGCCAAAGTGCATAACATTTGTAGGTGTGTGTGCCCCCGCGCACACGCGCGTGCTTGCGTGCGTGCGTGCATGCGTGTGTATGTGTGTACATTCGAATTTGTTAAAACTGTAAATTGTTGTTAATTGTGTGTTGTGTTGGTCCAATACAAGCGCTTTGATTTGTTTTTGCAAGATATAGCGCTATACAAATTCCATGTATTATTATTATTATTATTATATGATTATGAGGCTATCAAAACGCTATATAAGAAAAGCATTGTACCATTTTAGAATGCATACTATATGTTCTGACTATACCTGTAAAGGTATGTGTTACAGTATTTGGCCATTAAGTTGCACACATTGCCAAAACTGTACACCATATTAATATATTCACTTACCATGTACACTTTAGCCATTACAAAGAGGTCTGACACACACACAATGTGACACATGCACACACCATGCCACTGACCTTTGACCATCAGTTCATACGCTTCGTTCTCTTCCTCCTCCACCAAAGAGTAGTCTCTCTTGCCACGTTCCAGCAGACGCTGCTGTATCAAGTCCTCCAGAAGACTGTCATCTGTTTGTGTCCCTTTGCTGTGTGCGTTTTTTGTGTTGTCCACATCATGGTAGAGTTTGACTTGTCCATGGGATGGTCGGAATTTGGTTTTCTCTGTAGACTGACTGTGTTTGGTCTGATGGACACACAAAATGATCTGTTTTCAATCGCCTGTATCAACAGATTCTGATCGTCTAAAACTGGTCTGCTCAACATGTCAATGTATCATTCAGTGACTCACATGATGATGTCAGTATTATGATTAATATACAGCCTTTTATGACACTGACATTGAATTCAAACAGCAGAATTTGATGTTCTATAACATCTTAACATCAGATTAATTATGAGTTTTATTGTTCTTTCATTAACATACTTTTACTCAAAAATTTAGATCTCTTTATTTATTTTAGGGAAAAAAACACTAAAAGGCAATCAAGTTTTCACACAATAATTTCATGACTCAGCATCTACTTTTTTTCAATTCAATTTCAATAAAGATATCACTGACTTATTGCTGAGGCGTCATAATGTACATAATGCTGTTGAACAAGACTACAGACTTACATGTGTCAATCCGATGCCAACCAGTGCTGTTTCATCCAGAGCAGACTGTTGAAGAGTCTGCAGAGACTTGCGTTCTGGGCAATCCTGCTGTCAACAACCAGTTTGTACGGTCAACAATATGATTTTATCTTCTAGTTGTTTGGATTTGTTTTCCCATCTCATCTTATTTTCAGACACTGGAAAAACAATCAAAACAAAATGAAAAAATGAAATGAACACAATAAAATGTCTTTTTTAATGCAAAAAAAATTAAATCACCACAAAATATCATTTTTTTGGTCAATGTTCAGTGGATCACAAGACAAAACAAAAAGTTTGCACTACTCAAAACTAAAGCACAAAAACAAAACAGCTATCTGGATGGGATGAGACTTGTGTTATATATATAATCATAATCCCATCTTGTTTTGATTAAAAACCATATTTATAACCTAATTCTTGCCTTAACCCTTAGTGACGTTAGTCAGTGTAGAACCATTATCAATCATTAGGGTAAACAGGACTTGGGGCTATATGCAACTAGTTTTTGGCAATTTAATATTCTATTGGGGGGGCAGGCTTAACTTTAGCAATGACAATCAAGCACAACCACTTGTATACTGGGGTTAAACCTAATCCTCCCAGCAACTGTCACTCATAAAAGCACATTTAATTCTGCACACATTATTGCCATGATATTGGCAAATAATGAGTGATTTAAATTAATCAACTGAATCAGAATTGTTATTTGCAAGATAATAATATCCAGATTTCTTCTTGTCCACAGGACAACACACTTCATATTTAAAAAGGTTAAGTTCATACATGTATACATATGATATGTATAGAGTTCTTTTTTCCATGGACAGGGGAGAAATGCAAACACTGAAACAGTGCCAGTTTCCAGATTCTATAGTTGTTCCTTAACTTCTTTTTTTTTGGGGGGGAGGGGGGTAGTTATGTCTATTGTTTATAAAATATGTTACATTGAAAATGTTAGGCTAGACCTTGAGTAGTGTACTGTATCATAGTATGCGTGCATGCATGCGTGTGTGTGCGAGTGTGATTTAATGTATTTATATATATACAACAGTAAAAAAAAAATTCTACAACAAAACATAACAAACAAGAATAAATTGGTTGCCCATGTTCTACAATATAGTAACACAACCAATTAATGTGCATGCAAAAACTTGCAATCTGCTCTAAAGCAAGATTTTAAAAAATACTGAAATACAGACAATAGACCACCACCACAACCACCAACAAAAACAAAACAAAACAAACAAAACAACACACACACACACACAGTGACACACACACACACACACACACACACACACACACACACACACACACACACACAAACTCAACCAGTCTAAGTCTTAGGCTATTTGGCAAATAAAGGCCCGAAATTAAGAAACCCAAAATCCATCCCTTTACAGTTTACAGTTTAATAGCATAGTTCCTATTTTTTCCACTCACCTAACTTTACTTCATTGTGAACTAGGCTAGCCTACCTGGCTATCAGTATCATCCCCCTCCATCCCAACCCCTATCAGAGAATGTTGTTCTCTCATTGGGCTCGGCTGGACCTAGGCCTAGGCTAGCAACCTCAAACAGGGCCTAGGCCTCAACCTCAACAGGTTGAGCTTGAGTCAGAGTCACTCAGTCAGTCAGTGAGGCAAAGGCCAGAGTTTGCCAATTTCTGAAAAACAACGCCAAAAACATAATTCTTTCCCATTTCTGCTGATATTTTATGGTATTTGTCTAGCTGTACCTCGAGTTCATGTCCGAATGTCTTTTCGGGTTGCTTCGGGGTAGAGTGGTTGACAGGCGATGGTACAATTTCTTCTTCTGTCGATGCCATCTTTATAAAACACGCCGATTAAATTTGCCGCGGTAGGCCTATTGTCGAGGTAAGGTTATGTACACAGCAGGTACGCAAAATCATATGCCTAACGTCGTTATGCTCGTTGTGTTCAGTTAATCTAGTCAGATTTTTTTTTCTGGCAGTTGAGATCTTTTATATTCGCATACATAAAAAGGTCTTTGATACTGTTCAACAGAGATCTTTTTCCTCTAAAAGAAAAAGTAACTAAATGCATTCATTTATCATAAAGTAATATTTCAGCAAAACAGAAAGTCAAACATTTGGTTTTGGTTTAGATGATACTGAAGAAGCAGTGGTGTGCTTTTTTTTTTTTTTTTATACATCCACCACCCCCCCACCCCCACCCTCTCTCTCTCTCTCTCTCTCTCTCTCTCTCTCAGGGTGAAAATGTATGAATGAATGACTTTAAATAGGTAAGGATGAAGAAATTCGGCCAAACCTAGTCTTATGCCAAGTTATGGTCTGTCCTTGTAGACACAGGCTTACATAGGCCTACATCAAAACAATCGGTAAAATACGAAAATTGATATGACAGTTTTGAAATTTCTATGTAAACTGCCACTCAATTATTCGAAGCTGAAGTAGAGTTTTGCACCTAAATGTTTCTTTTTAATTTTAGCCAGTATTTAATATTAGCAGATATCGTATCTCCTTTTTATGCTGTAGGGTAGTTAAAAAATGTAGTAAAGAGCTCGACTAAAATTGATATCCGTTTTTCAGCATATGCTCTCAGTTTTATGTAACTAGTTGAGTTAAATCTGCCTCGAGTCGCCAAAATCTCAGAACTGGCTGTTTGATTTCTTTTGTATTCTTGTCCCTTTACTTTTAGCCTGTGTTTCGGCAGCTGCAGTAAGCAGTAATTTGGCTTAGCCTACCTGATGCTTCATTTTTTAGAGATAATCTCTGAATCGGGTGGTTTT
>CM060323.1:58761490-58768990 GCA_030674155.1 Stramonita haemastoma | reverse complement strand
TGGTGTGTGGCCAGTCCTGTCCTGTCCTGCACACACTGTAGTAGGCCTGACATTAATACCGTGTCATTTACTTGGCAGTGACGCACATCTGTGATTGTAGACGAGAGATTAGTTGCCCAAGCGTAAAAGTAGGCTTTTGTCCATGCCTGGTATTGGCAAACTAAGAGGTAGGTCCATTGAAGTAGTCAACACCCAAAGCACAAAGTTTCCAGCAATGGCAAGGAGAGGTAGTGAGATGACTCCGGATCAAGGCAGATACATTCTGCATGACCCAGAATATGGAGGAGAAATTCTTAGCAGGCTGAATGCTTTTCGAAGTGATTCTGTCTTCACTGACACCATACTGTGTGTGGAGCACGAGGAGTTTCCCTGCCATCGAAATGTGCTAGCAGTAAGCAGTGCTTACTTCCAAGCCATGTTCACCAGCGATTTGAAGGAGAGTCGTGAGATTCGTATTTCCTTCAGTGATGTTTCTGCCTGGACTTTGAAAAGGATAATCGACTATGCCTACAGTGGGCAGTTAGAAATCACCCACGACAACGCTCAGGAAATGCTGGCAGCTGGAAATCACTTTGAATATCCGCGAATTGTTGAGGCCTGTGCTGAGTTTTTGCGAAGGCAGCTTCACCCCTCAAACTGTCTGGAAATGGAAAACTTTGCCACTTTACACAACTGTACAAAACTCCAGCAAAGTGCACACACATTCATTTTAGAGAACTTCTCCAGTGTTGTGGAATATGACGAGTTTCTGGAACTTTCTCTCGAACGGCTCAAGCTGTTCATCAGTAGCGATTTGATTGATGTTAGGAATGAGGAAATAGTGTATGAGGCAGTTATGAGGTGGGTAAAATTTGATGTTGATGAGCGACGTAGTTATCTACCAGACCTGCTAAATGAAGTGCGACTAGGTGTGCTTGACATGAGTAGTCTGAGACTGATTGAGCGAGACCCCTTGGTGTCAGCTTCTCCTGAGTGTTACTCACTGGTGACAGAAGCCCAGCAGTTGAAGACATCTATGGAAGGGCAGATGGGAAAACGACGGCGAAGCCATCAAGACAACCAGGTAATTTAGATGTTTGGTCAATTTTATTCTGTAAGTCAAGAGAAGCAAAGAAAAGTAACGTTGTGTTCTTGCTTGTTACGCTGGGTGTGTGGGTGTGTGCGTGCATGCATGCGTGTGTGTAATTTTGAATTTTTTATAGCTTTGATAGATCGGATGAGATAAGATATAATTTTATTCTCCTGCAGTGGGCTTCAGAGGACATTAAAAGAAAAAAAAGATTGACAGGTTATTAAGACCCCTGTTTAATTTATTATGGGGATGGGAAATGTTCATTCTACTGATCAGAGTAGAGCTGGATAACGACAATTGACATATTTGTTGTCTTGAGCTTAAGCCTAGTGAGCAGAGATCAAGTGTGTATTTGTATATGTACATGTGTGTGTGTGTGTGTGTGTGTGTGTGTGTGTGTGTGTGTGTGTGTGTGCATGTTTTCGTGCATGAAACTACAAGAGAGAAAAATATTATATATATAATATATGAATATGATAATATTAATATTATTGATAATTCTATTAATTAGTATTAATTATCTGAGTGGTTAAGACAGTTTGACTTCAGTCATGTGGTTCCTTGAAGTCTGAGTTCAGAGCTCGGCAGCAGCATGTTGTGAACTGATAATTATTGTTTTTACAAAGTTCTCACTGATTACCCCCATTTCGGGCTCTACCCTCCTTACCCCTCTTAACCTTTTGCCAAATTTTTATCATGAATACAAACAGCAGTATCAAATCATAAGCCTATCTCATAGTATACTATAATGTTCAGCAACAAACAAGATCACCAGAATAAGCTAAAATCTTTTTTTGTGTGTGTGATTAGTTGCCAAGTTGCACTTTTACAGAGCAAAGTCCATTATCAAGTGTGTGTGTGTGGCTTTTGTTTTGTTTTTTGTTTAATCTGAACATTGTCTTTTAAAAAAAAAAGAAATTAAGTCTGGTTTGCTGATGACTTTTTCGTGGAGGATAAGGGATCTAGGGAAAGGAGGATCACCCAAATTTCTGAGAACTTCAGGAAGTGTTTATCTCAGTTGGAGTATAGATCATCCATTTGAGCGGATTTTTTTCCCTTGGAGAAATCATTATCAGTACTGACTCCACTCCCCCCAAAGTCCTTTGGATGAGGATATATATATATATTATATATATATAGTGTATGATAGTCCTATGCATGCATGTAACCATACATGCACATGTATATGAATGAATGCAGGACTGCACAACATCTTCACATGTTAAAAACCTTAATTACCTTTAGTAGAGAGGACCTAGAGCTGTGACAGGTGGTATACATGATACATGTATAACATGTACACACTTCATTACTGAGTGTGACTGTGACCCCAACATTCCCAGCATGCAGCCCCTGCTGTCTGAAGAGGAATGAACTCTGCCAGGTTCACTTTGCCCATGGCACACTGATAGGGATACTGCCTGAAAAAATTCAATGCAGCACCCCGACAACTCCCCAGGGAGTTAAGGGAGTTGTAACTTGTCAATTCAAGATAACAGATTAGCTCATTGTTCAAGGACTGTGCTATGTATACATGTGCAATGTTCTACACTGTCTGCAGAGTTGTGAAGTTTATGTGTGTGTGTGTGTGTGTGTGTGTGTGTGTGTGTGTGTGTGTGCGTGTGTGTGTGTGTGTGTGCTGTGTGTGTGTGTGTGTGTGTGTGTGTGTGGTGTGTGTGTGTGTGTGGTGTGTGTGTGTGAGAGAGAGAGAGAGAGAGAGAGAGGAGAGAGAGAGAGAGAGAGAGAGAGTGTGTGTGTGTGTGTGTGTGTGTGTATGTGTGTGGTTGGTTTTGTACAGAATGTACACTGTGTATAAGTCATTGTGATATTATATATTTTAACTTTAAGTAAGAAAAACAACCTTACATCCTTGTTGAATTTTGATAGTTTGTTTGATGGCTGGTTTTCATTGGTTTGGTGTAGTAAAGAATTGTATAAATCAAAGTATATAATAATATGAATTATGATGCATACATGTATTGTTGTGTTTTTTTTGTGGTTTGGTTTTTGTTTAAATGTGGGTTTTGTGTGTGTGTGTGTGTGTGTGTGTGTGTGTGTGTGTGTGTGTGTGTGTGTGTGTGTGTGTGTGTGTGTGTGTGTGTGATGGTGTGTTTTGCAAAGTAAATCAGAAAGTACTTTTTTTCTTGATATTGTTTGTTGTGTTGTAACTCTAGGGAATAGTAACAAGTAATCTTGAATGTTTTTGATTTTATGGTGTTTAAAGTTCTCTGTGGCTTTCAGTTTCACTTTGTAAGGTTGAAGCTCTTGCCTCTGAACCATGAGCAAATTGGATCAGGAAAATGTTTAAATCCATTTTATTGGTCTGATGCAAAATTGTTTAGTTGCCTGCATATTAGTGTATTACATTAGATTTTGTTTTATTTTTTTAAATGTACATTTATTTTTGCCGTTTACTTGAAATAAGATAGGTCTATAAATATAATGCAAAATATTTCATAATAATATTATACACTATAATACAGTATTGTGTCAGCCACATAATATTTGAAATGTGAAAGAAATTCATTAGGTTTGCTTAGGGGGTGAGGAAGCAAAGGGGATTTTTCGTTTGTTTCTGGGCTAGAGCTCCAAGGTGCACCAATGGTGAGGTCATGATTTTTATGTGACCGTGTTTACCCACCAAGTTTAAGGTGGCTGCACGCCAACTTTGGGGCGGGGTGCTTGACACCAGTGTGCATGCAGTTATGTAAATTTTGTCATCCATTCCCACTGGCACACAATGGCCAACACTTTGAAAGGTGGAACAGTGTGCACAAGATGGTATGCATGCATTTGCACATGGAACTTCAGTTTGTAGTCTCATCCGAAAGGACTTTCAAGGTAGTGGGGTCAGCTTCGATGTTAAGGGGAAAATCCCCTCAAATGGGCGCCTCAAGGGGCTCAAACCTGGGCCGTCAGATCACAACTCAGACACAAGCGCAACATTCACTCTAACTTGTCTAAGTCTAACCATTAGGTTCACCCAACCCCCCCTACCCCCATTCAGGCAGGGGATTTTATTTAGTAATGCATGAATACATTAATCAGAAGAAACAGTCTTATGCAGTCAGCTGCAGAGTGCAGCACTTGTTACAATGTTTTGATAGGCCAAGGCCAAGAGCTGAGTCATTTATTGATGTAAGCTTAGTGCCAAGGCCAACATCAAAATTTTTTGCTTTAAAATGCTTGTTGAGACTGTCTTCAGCCATAAAGAGTTCTTACTCTTAGTCTTAGTCTTACGGTCTTAGCACAACAACCTGCATTTTTCTGTAAAGAGGAAACAAACCTTTGAAACTGTTAAAGTATAGAACATTGCCTATACAAGGCACTTGAATTGAAAATAGTCTGTATAATGTAGTATGCAAACTTCTTATTCAGTCTGTTACATTTTCACTTTATGCCTTATGGTCTTGTGTTTTGATTTATCACTTGTGGGGTGAGTCAGACAGCCTGAGACAAGATTCTGGATAACCCCAAGAGTACTAAGATTCAGAGTGCATAATTTACAACAGCACCAAATCTTTTAACCATTGTTTAGTAAATATTATTTTCAATTAGGGTGTGGCAGGTGGGGAGGTTTTGTCTGCTAAAATTTCAAGTTCTGATGAAGAATTGAAAGCATACTACAAAAGAATGTTTTTATTCATAAGCAAAAAAACAAAAAAACACAAAGCTCAAACTGGAAAACTGTCAGCTTTGATAACTTTTATATCTTGGCATTATTCCTCTGTACTGTGTCAGTGTGTGCAGAAATTGTGCTGCTCCCAGTCATAGATTGAAAATGATAGATCTTGTCAGTACGACGGGAAGCTCATCAATCTTCAGTTTAGGTTGTAGCCCCCTCATCATGAGACTAGAGCAACTGAAGCCACTGATTCAGAGGTGATGAAGATAATGATGCTATGGAAGTACATATTTATGCTTTGAGACTGTTCAGTGTTTGACAGATTCTGAGATTGTGCCCTACACTTCTTTTCATAACGATTATAATATCCTAGCATTAAGGCCTGTGAGACACAAATACTTTCATTGGTGGTCAAGTCATTTGAGCAGCGCTCAATCACATCCATAAAGTGGATGATGCGTGACTGTGTGGCCCTAGTCTCCCCAACAAGCTCATGAATAGAAAAATAGCTCTGGGTGGGAGCTGGTTGAACAGTTATTTGTTGTTGTTGTTTTTTTTTGGGGGGGGACCTGTGACTTTGATGAGATCTATACAAAGCCACAACTTTCCGACTAGGAACCTAGTTCGCTAACCACTGAACCATAGCGGGTGGTGTTTCATGATTTTTAATGTACTGTAGTGTAGCATTGCACATGTACACAGTGTGCATATTTATAAAAAGAAATATTTTTATTTTAGGTTTGATAAATCAGTCATTCAATGAATGAATGTTCACAGGTGCAGCCACGGCCCTCCACAGTGGCGAAGGAAGTGGTGGTGGTGATTGGAGGCATCCCTCAAGACAGCACCTACCTGACGCAGACGGTGGAGATGTACGACCCTCAGAAAGGCAAATGGCTCTCCCTGCCCGACTTCCCTCAGCTCATCTCCTGGTTCTCCGCCACAGTTCTCCACAACGCCATCTACGTGACGGGGGGCATTCTCAACAGTCACATCGTGGCCACCACCTGGCGCTTTGACGCGGCCAGACGCACGTGGAAAGAGGTGCAGCCCATGTTGAAGCCGCGCGCTCACCACTCCTCGGCGGTGATGGACGACCGGCTGTACGTGGTGGGGGGCCTGCGCTTTGAGCTGAACAAGCTGCTGAACATCGAGACCATCGAGTGCTACAACTCCACCACCAACACGTGGACAGCGGCCGGGCGCACCATGTTCCCCCGCAAGCAGTCGCAGCTGGTGCTGTACAACTCCACCATCGTGGAGGTGGGGGGCCTGCAGGGGGGTGACTGCGCCGTGGACACCATGACCAGCTACCACATCGTGGGCGACATGATCAAACCCACCGGGGAGCAGTTTGTGCTGCCCCGTGTCATCCAGTACGCCCAGATCGTCGTCATCAACAGCGTCTTCTACATCTTGTGGGAGGACCGCAAGGAGTTCATCGCTCTGGACGCAGCCAAGCGGACGTTTCGCAGTTTGCCCTGTCCTAAGTACATTCGCAAGCACAGCGGGACAGTGGTGGTGCAGAACAAGATCTACCTGGTTGGGGGGCTGATTGAGCAGATACCCAGTCGCCTGGTGGAGTGCTTTGACCCGGACACCAACACGTGGACAATGAGCAAAGACCTGAAGGAGGGCCGGGCCATGCACGGCTGTGTCAGGCTGGAAATGAGTTAGTTAGTTAGTTAGGGACGCACGGGTCAGCACACAAGCTGCTTCATGTCAAAATCATCAAACAAATCTGCACCTGTGTAGATCTATCTATTTATCCCCAAAATGGTCCAAAAAAGCTGAAGAAGCTTGCTAGGAAAATAAACATGACATATGTGGAGGTATGATACGTGTACAAACATCATGAAACCACTTACTGTACTTTGTGAGTGTGCACTGTCATACAGTGTGTGGGAAAGTGTGTGTGTGTGGAAAAGTACAGTGTGTTTGACCAACATGTCATTTCTTTGTCTTTTCTGTCGACCACGAATTCTGTGATTTTCGTGTTTGAGGGTAAGTTCAAATTTTTTATGGTCATTTTTTTTGCTGTCGTTATCATAAGTGTAATATTATTACTAATGATGTAGTCTTCTGTTACATTTTGATTTGAAAGCATTTATAAAGAATAAAGTTTTTGGAAATAATTTGCTACAGACAGAACCACATTATTTGTAAAGCATTAAATTGTACTTTAAGAAATCTGTAGATATGATACATACATAAATACATACATATACATACATACATACATTCATGTATACATATTTATATAGAGCAGGCAAAGTAAATACCACCAACAACTAAAACAAAATCTGCGCTGTAATCAGTTGAAATGGGCTGTTTACTGCAACAGGCCAAAATCGAAACATTTTATTGATTTACTGTAAACTCTCTGAAATTATTTTCATTCCAGAGTGATTGAACTGGAGAGGAGTCATTAATACTGCTGGTCTTCCATATATAATCCTGATATAGTTTCTTTTTTTAATATTTAAAGCAGTTCATTTTTTTTAAATTTCTAAATTTTGTCTGTACGATTTTTGTTTGTGTGTGTGTTGTGTGTGTGTGTTTTGTTATTTGTTTTTTTTTCCAAAAAAAGTTGAATCCGCACCAAACTGAGCAACAGCAGTCAAAGAAATTGTTGAGTATTTCAGTTTGCCTTCATGTGCAGACCATGGGTTTTATGTTCATTTCTGAATCGGTCTAAATATTTTTGATGTTGCAACTGGTCAGCTTGGTAATGCTTATAGAACGCTCTAGATGAATGATTGAACAAGAAAGTGGAAGTTGACAGTAATGACTAGTGTGGCAG
>CM060323.1:58743990-58756490 GCA_030674155.1 Stramonita haemastoma | reverse complement strand
GGGTTTCATGCTAAATGAATGCTCCTGCATGATGTCAGACCTGTGCAACGCACGTACCAAGACTTTCTTTCGTGATAACAAATTATATGTTTGATTAATGGCCTTCACGTGGAGCTCCCAACTGTTTTGATGGTCTAGAGCTATACGCTTAGATTTTGTCAACCTGTAATGCCCTCCAAAAAAGACAAACTTGTGTTTCTATGTTGTATGATGGAGATGTATTTTCACTGTAAAATGTCAGCAGATTTCGCTCACCTCTTTGTACCTATAAGTGTGTCATGTATCCCTATAAGTGATTTTTTTAAAAATCAAATTTTATGAGTGAAGTGTTGATGATGTACTTGGGTACCTATGAGGTCCACATGTATTGTATGTGTGTGTGTGTTGATATAGAGATGTGAATTGACGAAATGATAGGTGGCAATTTCATGTTGCTTGTGTTGGAAGTATTGAATTTGTGTGAATTTGGAAATGGTGTTTTTTTGTTTGATGTGTGTGTTGACGTATTGTGTGAATACAGAAATGATAGATGATGGTGATTTTAGTTTATGTTGAATGTGTATTTGAGGTATAGTGTGAATGGGGAAATGATAAATGCTGGTGATCTTATGTTGACTGTGAATTGTGGTTTTGTGTGAATATCAAAATGAGAGGTGGTGGTGATTTATGTTGTGTTGTATGTTGATGTATTGAGTGAATGTGGAAATGATGATTCATGATGGTGATTTTATATCATATGTTTGTATTGATCTATTGTGTGAATATGAAAAATGATAAATAATGGTGATTTTATAGTGTAGGTACGTGTTGATGTATTGTGTCAATATGGAAATCATAAGTGATGGTGATTTTATGTCAAATGTGTGTGTTGTGGTTTCGTGTGGATAACAAAAGGATAGAGAATGGTGATTATATGTTGCATTTTGTATTGTGGTATTGCGTGACTGCGGAAATAACTGATGATGATTATATGTTGCATTGTGCATTGGATAGAGTTTTGTGAATGGAGAAATAAGAGATGACAGCGATGTTGTGCATGCATGCGTGCATGTGTGCGTGCGTGCGTGTGTGTGTGGGTGTGTGAGTGTGTGTGTGTGTGTGTGGGGGTGTGTGTGTGTGTGTGTGTGAAGGTATCATTGTGATTGGTTTGGTTTAATTAAGACCTCCCTGGGTGTACTGTAGTATTGGTGCTGATCATTTTAACCCAAGACATATCAATCATGGATTGGATCTTCTTCTTCCCCTGCCCTCCTGACTCTTACTGTCATGAATATAAAGTACAGGTGGTTGTGTTCATGGAGTTTCACAATTTTTACCCTTTGGGTTCTTGTCTACTCTGTGTGTTTATGTGTGTGTGTGTGTGTGTGTGTGTGTGTGTGTGTGTGTGTGTACACATGTGTGCGTGTGTGCACATATGCATTTTGTATGTTTTCTTTTGGTATGTGTGTTATGATAACTTTTTCTGTTTTGGTACTTTGCCAAGTTTTGTTGTTGTTGGTAAGTTGGACATGCCATAGCTGAGTGGTTAAGACCGTTCAACTTAAATCTCATGAGTCTATGAAGTCGTGGGTTCAAGTTTGGGCGGCATCTGAATTAAGGGTGGGGATTTTTACAATCTCCCAGGTCAACTTCTAGTGCAGACCTGCTAGTACCTTCATTCCCTCCGTGTATATTATTATACCCTTGCAGAAGATGAAATATGCATGTTAAAGATCCTGTAACTAATGTCAGCGTTCTGTTCTGCTGAAACACAAACTTACCCAGCATACATCCCTAAAGTTGGAATGCGGCTACCGTCATGGTAGGTAAAATTTAGTGGTTGCATATGCTAAATTTTACCATTGGTGAAATATGGAGCTTTAGCTGAGGATCTGGAAAAAATTTTTTTTACGAAAATGACAAGGAGTAAATATTGTTTTAATCCTGTTGGAATAATGTATCAGCATGGGGTGTGTATCAATATAGAGACAGAAGAAAAGATTGGTAAGAAATGCTTTGAATACATGTTTTCATCATAGAGGTGCTTGTATACATGTCAAAGTGAAGAACATTCACAAAATCCATTTTCTTTATAATGGATATGGAAAGGTTACTTTGATTTATCTGAAACTTGCTGTATCTTCAAAAGAATGGTATAAATTTTATACTCTTCATCTCGCTAGGATGAAGGTAAATGGTTTGTACAGGGTAACAAAAAGAAACACTTCCTCAGAGAAGTGAAGCCCCCCTTGTTCATATCTCCATCATGCAAAAGTTCTTGTAACACTGATATATTTAAATACGTTTGTGTGTTTTGGAGAAAATGAATAAAATGACCTACTTTCTTTTCATTTTGTAAGTATGGACCCCTTGTTCCACCTCTGCTGCATGTTTGTGGAAAGTGTAAAGGACAGAATGACAGAAGTAACTGTGGATGTGGGGGGGAAATGTAAAGAAGTAAAAAATATGGACAAATGTAAAGAATTTAGAATGAGGGATCAGAATATTGCTTTGGGCATCATCGACTGTGTTCCTGAGGTGGGGTCCAGAACTGAGTGTTTTACTTTACAGTTAACCAGTATTGTGGCATGCATATGGGAATGTTAGGAAACTGCGTACGGGAATGCTAGGAAACTGAATGGTTAGGACTGTAAACCAAGATCCCATTGGCTTCACCTCCACCTTCACCTATCCTGTAGTCTAGTAACTGGACTGTTGGGGCACCACTGAAGATTTTGCAACCTGCACCTCGTAGTTCTCTTGTACATTTGAGTAGGGAGTTAGTAAAGCATTGGCCGAAGGGCCAGTGTCATCACTGGAGCATTGACAACAGATTGTGCTTGCTCTGACACCTCCGCAAACCCAGACAAAACAAAATCAAACCCCAACCTCCCCTCACCCCCCCAAAACGGTGTCCTAGTGAAAACTGAAACACAGAAACAATTTTAATCTTATGTTGTTATTTAATGACTTGTGTACTTAATGTGTATACCTGTATTTCATTAGATGTTACATCGGTCTTTTTTTTGTTTGTTTGTTTCCTAATGACAAGAAGTCGACCCACATGTGTTGGGTAGTTTTTTTGTTTTGTTTTTCCCTTTGTGGGAAGGAGAAAAGAGAAGGAAAGAGGAAGTCAAATGAATGAAGACTTTTCTCTCTCATTTTCTTTTATGCAGTGACAGAAATTTTACTGTGGTGTGAATGTGTACTGTAAACAAACGTAGAAAAGAGTGTAGTGTAATTATGCCAGAGTGGTTTTTTTCAACTGTTGTACAATGAGAGAGATGTGTGTGATATGGTGTGTTATTATTTACTACTGTATACTGAGAGAGAGAGGTGTGTGTGTGTGTGTGTGCATTATGGTGTGACATTCATTACCACTATTTACTGTTGTACTGAGGGACAGATGCGTGTGACACAGTCTGTGATTACAACTGCTGCTGTGTGGTCCATGGCGACGACCCTGACCTTGATGTGTGTCCTCCCTTCAACGTGTTTGCTGGAAAATAAAACACCAACACCAAGATTCTTTTGGGTTATTGATTTTATATTTTACATGGACTGCCAGCTTTGTACAACTTTTGTACAACTTTCCCAGAGTGCTTGAAAATCGTATGTGCAGGAACTACTGCTGTGTGTGTGTGTGTGTGTGTGTGTGTGTGTGTGTGTGTGTGTGTGTGCAGGATAGCCTTGTGGTTAGAACGTTGGGCTCGTTATCTGACAGCACACGGTTAAATCCTGTTCCACTTTTCGAAAGAGTAGGCCATTGTGTGCCAGTGGGAACAGATGACAAAATTGATAAAACTGCATAAACACGGGGACTGGATGTAAAAAAGCTTGTGAGTGCTTATTCCATTATTCTCAGTAGAAAAGAATTTTTTTTTTAATGATATAAAACAACAACAACATGGAGTCGAACCACCACTAAGATGCCCCTTCCTCCTGGAGTTAACTATAGTACTGACTCAACCCCACCAGAAGTCCTTCGGATGAGACTTTATATAAACTGAGGTCCCATGTGTGAACAATGCATGCAGAACATCTTGCACACACGTGTTAAACTCCATTCTGCTTTTTGGAAGAGAAGGCCATTGCATGCTGGTAGGAACATATGACAATTTTTTTTTAAATGATGCACACTGGTGTGTCATGTTACACAACCTTAATGGTGGGAAAACCATCATATATATATATATATATATATATATATATATGGGTAAACCATCATATATATATACACACAGAAAATTTCAGGATTGGTGAACCTAAGAGCTCTTACAGAAAAACAGAAAACAAAAAATATATTCATATGCACCCCCTGCACTTCCCTCTCCCCCCCCCCCCCCCCCCCCCCCCCCCCACCTTTTTTTTTGCATGACACAAGGGTTCTGCTTCAAAGGACACCTTTCAGTACTGGGTTACTATAATCGTCTTCTGTCATCTAGAAAAACAAAAAGGTACAGACACAACACCCAAGTGTTTGGTAGAACAAATTTGGGGGGTATTTGAAAACCCTTCTTAGGCTAAAAGATTGACTGTTCAAAAACTGATAGTTCAAAACAACAGTAAACATCAAATCAGGTCATATTTCTTCACAAGGAAGGGGACCATCATAAGGTTTTGCACCACTGAATCAGAAAAGAATGACAAATTTAAATCAAAGGAGAACTTGACCTTTTGGCTGTGTACTTATGTTTTTGTTTGTAACACTTTGTGTATTTATTTTATCATGGGCATGTGTGAGTGTGAGTTCATTTTTCGCCACAACTCTTCCACGTCAACATTATAAAAAAAAAATCTCCACTCCAACATTCACAACCAACATCAAACATGACAACTGTATAATTTCAAAATAATTTATAGCATATCAACCCAAACATCATTCAACAACACATACTGTAAACAGACTGTTCACATTCAATCCTTCACAATAAAATCAATTCGTAAAACATAACGAACTCATTTCAATATTCTCATCTTTGCACCTGTTGAGGTCAATGCAGTTCCAGACTTCTCACTGAGTGCACAGAACAAAGACAACAAGCCTATGCTAAGATCTGAACCCCTTTCTCTCAGCTGCCATCTCATTGCACTCACCAGGGTACCAAGAACAGCAACTCTCATGTGAATAACAGGGACAGAAGTTTATCAAGATAACGAATTTTGTCTGTGCTGGTTTTTTGAATTAGCTCTGTACCCCCAGATCAGCTGTCTGTTGTAACTGCCCTTCATGGGGTGGTCAGTGTTTTTGACTTGACGTGTTCACTGTGTTGTTGTTCATGAAAACTGCACTTCTTGCATTCTCGTACAGAGCCTTGATGACTTCAATTAGGCAGTTGTCAATGTTGAAGTGCCTGAGTACTTGCCAGAGGCCGTCATGCCATACCCTGTCAAAGGCCTTTTTGAAGTCTATAAAATTGTGGTACAAGTCTTTTTGGTGTTGGAGATGCTTCTCTATCAGAATTCTCAGGTTGAAAATTTGTTCCATTGTGCTGCGTTTTGGTCTAAAGCCCGCTTGTTCTTCTGCCAGGAGTTTTTCTGCTTGGTTTTTCAGTCTGTTGAGGACTACCTGCAGCATGATCTTGCTAGGATGGCTTATGAGACTGATGGTTCTGTAGTTCTGACATTGCTTGAGGTTTCCTTTCTTTGGCAGGGGTATTACAAGAGACTGTGTCCATTCTTTTGGCCATTCTTTGGTGTCGTGGATCTTCTGACAAAGATCTGTGAATCGCCTTGCTGTTTCATTCCCTCCATTTTTTATGAGTTCAGCTGGGATGTTATCAATTCCAGGGGACTTCCCCTTCTTCAATTGTTTAATAGCTGTGTCTACTTCACACCTTAGTATTGGTGGGTCTTTATCTTGGTGTTCAGGGGGTTTGTTGGAAACTATGTTGGTATCTGGGCGTAGTGGGTAGTTATACAATCCCTCACAGTATTCTGTCCAGCGCTGGAGGATGGCATTGTTTTCCGTTAAAAGATTTCCTTCTTTGTCTTCAATAACAGAGGCTTTAGGCTGTGTGGTTTTCGTTAGTGCTTTCAGAGTGTTGTAAGCTGTTTTGCTGTTTCCCTTGGCCATTCCATCTTCGATGTTGTTGCATTGTTCTTCTATCCACGCTTCTTTGGCTTCTCTCATCTTTTTCCTCACTTCTCTGTGGCTATCCATGTACTTGTTGTTGGCTTCTTGACTTGTGAACTTTTGCTTCTTAAGTTCTCTTCTTTTGTCGCAGAGGTCAAGAACCTCATTTGTCACCCAGGGTTGTTTCTTTGTTCTGCTTCTGCCTAATGTTTCTTCTGCTGCTGTCGTTAGCACTTCTTTGATGTTGTTGGCTAATGTGTTCACATCATTGTCAATGGCTGTGAGTGCGGCGAACTTTCCTCCAATGTTGGCTTGGAAGATCTCAACCACTGTTGGGTCTTTGAGTTTTTCCAGGTCGAATCTTATGCGTGGGCTTTTTGGCTGTTGTTTTGCTTTCAGTTTCAGCCTGATGGTGGTAAGTACAAGGTCGTGGTCACTGCCAATGTCAGCTCCTGGGAATGTTCTTGTATTTGCCTTGTTTTGCCTCTACAAATCCCTCGTAATATCTATCCTCCTATATGGCTGTGAATCATGGACTCTGACAGCAGAGTTAGAGAGAAGAATCCAAGCATTCGAGAACAAGTGCCACAGAAGACTCCTCAAAATATCATACAAAGAACACAAGACCAATAACTATGTGAAAGAGGAAATCAAAAAGCGTGTGGGCCCCCAAGAGCCTTTGCTCTCAACCATAAAGAGGAGAAAGCTGATGTGGTTTGGTCACACCACAAGACACAACACCCTAGCAAAAACCATCTTGCAAGGAACAGTCGAGGGGAAAAGAAGAAGAGGCCGCCAAAAGAAATCATGGGTTGACAACATCAAAGACTGGACTGCCCAACCCCTGCAACGCCTCCTACTAGCCACACAGGACCGTGAAGCATGGAAAAAGATCTCCGTTGCGTCTTCTCTCATGTCCCCCCTACGTCCTTTGGGACATGGGACTGAGTGAGTGAGTGAGTGAGTTCACTGTGTACTGAAGCCAGGAGATCACATGAGGGGGGGCACATCGGGATCGTCCACAAAATTTTCGCTGTTGGCTCGCTCTTCTTTGGGAAGGTGTCGGTTTGCCCCCAGAGGCTTCCGTTGGGGTTTGGTGTCGTCAGGAACAATGTTGCTGATGTCCACCCCCGTACGGGCCCCACTGTCCACCTCCAGCACTTCACGGGACCTGGAAGGAAACAATCATTCAGTCTACTTTAGTACGGCAGTGTGCTTTCGGATCAGTGTGTCATTTGGATGAGACTATAGACCGAGGCCCTGTGTGCAAACGCATGCAGAACATCTTGCGCACACGTTAAAACCCTGTTACGCCTTTCAGAAGAGCAGGCCATCGTGTGCCGGTAGGAGCGGATGACAAAATTATTAAAAAACCAGCATGCACACAGGTGTTGTGTTTAGAAACCATCCCTGAGGGGAAAAAAATAATAATGGGTAGGCGCTGCACTTGTGGCGACGCGCTCTCCCTGGGGAGAGGAGCCAGAATTCCACGCAGACAAATCTGCGGTGACATAAAGTGGTATAAAATAAAATAAATAAATAAAATAAAAAACACTTGTTCAAGGGGATATTTTCCCCTGGAGTTAACATCAGTACTGACTCCACTTCCCTGAACGTCTTTTTGGATGAGACTATAAAGTGAAGACTCGTGTGCGAATACACACAGAACATTTTGCACATGCATTAAAAACACATTCTACCTATCAGATGAGTAGGTCATTTCATGTCAGCACACATGACATTTTTAAAGAACAATGATAATTAAAATTAAAAAAAACAATCCCAAATAATTAAAATTAAAAACAACCCCAATGCATGCACACTGGTATCGTGTTTTGACACCATTGCAGCAAAGTTACTGGTGAGCAAAAACGACAGCATATGCAAAATCTCACATTTGGTAAACCTCGGAGCTCTAGCAAAGGAAACACACACACACACTCACACACACACACACACACTTACACACACACACACACACACACACACATGATAAATCCTGTTCCACTTTTTGTAAGAGTAGATCATTGTGGGAACAGATGACAAGATATAAAAAAAACTGCATACACACGGGGAATGGATGTAAAAAAAAGCACATGAGTGCTTATTCCATTATCCTCGATATAAAACAATAAAATAAAAAAATAAATAAAAACACACACACACAGTAACTTGATGAAGAAGACAGCAGACAGCCCCATGCATACATACAAACACATTCTCTGCTTTGATCACTGTGAACCGTCTGCCTCTCCCCTCCTGCCATCTGTTTGCACCAGCTCAAAAGATGGGTCATGAATAACAGAGACTTCCCTGACTCACTTGCTGTTTTTCTGGTTCTCCTTCTCCACTGTGGTGTCCTTGTCTTGCTGCTTGCTGCTCACTTTGGGCTGCTCCTTGGCCTTCAGGATTTGCCTCACCTGAAACAACAATGAGGGCAAAGGTGAAAATTGGATACAGACATCCTTGGACAAGGTTTTTGATCCATTTGAACACAGAAATGAAAAGATGAATATGTTCAGACATACAGAGAGAAAGGTGGCTATGTGTACACACACACACACACACACACACACACACACACACACACACACACACACACACACACACACACACACACTATCATATTTCTGCTGCACAAAACACACACACACACGCACCTTACTTAACTCACAAATTTTTTATCACGCAAGTAAATAAATAACATACTCTGAATATATACCCAACCCACCTACACACTCCCCAACTTGGCACATATAACACCCACCCAGCCCACTCTCACCATTACTATTCTCAACAAACCCCTACCCCCTCCCCCTGCCTCCAACCCACCCCACCCCCACCCCTTTGCGCACACTGACCACAGCAGTAGTCAGGTGAGCAGACCTTCAACTCACCTTGGGCATGGTGAGAACCAGGTGGCCGGTGGTCTGGGATCGCCTGGCGGTGCTGGTGTCTGGGTTCACTTCCTCGGGCAGACCCAGCTGGAAGATCTGGAGGAACACACCACACAGCTGACAAATCCTCCAACCCTCCCCCCCTCTATCCTAAAGAGGTGGTGGGGTTTATGGTTCTCCCCTTAAAGAGATGGTGGGGTTTATGGTTCTCCCCTTAAAGAGATGGTGGGGTTTATGGTTCTCCCCTTAAAGAGATGGTGGGGTTTATGGTTCTCCCCTTAAAGAGATGGTGGGGTCTATGGTTCTCCCCTTAAAGAGATGGTGGGGTAAAAAAAAAAAAAAAAAAAGAGATGGTGGGGTCTATGGTTCTCCCCTTAAAGAGATGGTGGGGTAAAAAAAAAAAAAAAAAGAGATGGTGGGGTTTATGGTTCTCCCCTTAAAGAGATGGTGGGGTTTATGGTTCTCCCCTTAAAGAGATGGTGGGGTAAAAAAGAAAAAAAAAAAAAAGAGATGGTGGGGTTTATGGTTCTCCCCTTAAAGAGATGGTGGGGTAAAAAAGAAAAAAAAAAAAAAGAGATGGTGGGGTTTATGGTTCTCCCCTTAAAGAGATGGTGGGGTAAAAAAATAAAAAATAAAATAAAAAAAGAGATGGTGGGGTTTATGGTTCTCCCCTTAAAGAGGTGGTGGGGTAAAAAAAAAAATAAATAAATAAAAAAAGAGATGGTGGGGTTTATGGTTCTCCCCTTAAAGAGGTGGTGGGGTTTATGGTTCTCCCCTTAAAGAGATGGTGGGGTAAAAAAAAAAAAAAAAAAAAGAGATGATGGGGTCTATGGTTTTTCTCATGGGAAGACCAAGAGGTCTTTACAAATCCTACATATCGTTATATTGTAAAATGTTGTTATATTATAAAATGTTGAGACTGCCTTCAGCCATGACAAACTCGGAACAAAACAACCTGCACTCTCCCAGGTCAACTTCATGTGCAGACCTGCCAGTGCCTTAATTTCCTTTATGTATATATACACATGCAGAAGATTAAATATGCATGTTGAAGATTCCATAATTCATGTCAACGTTCGGTGGGTAAACAGAGACATGAACATACCCAGCATACATCTCTGAAGTCAGAATGCGGCTACCTTCATGGTGGGCAAAAACGGTTGCATACACAAAATCTCACCATTGGTAAACCTCAGAGTCCAAGCCAAAGAACAACAAAAAAAAAACCCAACCAAAACCATCAAATGCAAAGAATTAATTATCTTTTTATCTTATTTTATATTTTTACAATTTTATTAAGGACTCACAATACAATATCTTAGAAACTTGTTATAAAAAAATCCATTCTCTCACTTACACACACACACACACACACACACACACACACACACACATATATATATATATATATATATATATATATATATATATATATATATATATATATATATATATATATATATATAAAAGAAGATGCCCCTTGAGCATAGAAGAAAGAAACTGTCAATGTTTGCTGTTTGCTTTTCCAAATGATGGTGTGGTATGCTGAAAGACTTACTCACCTGTCCTTTGAAAGTTACTACTCATTACTCACCTTTCCTTTGAGAGTCACCCTGAGATATGTGGGCTGCACATCACAGTCCATGAGCGAGGTATCCATGTACCTGCACACAGATGACACCTCTGTTACATGTGTTAGTTACCTGGTCAACCTCATCAAAAAGCATAAAGTTTGCAATAAAATCAATTTAACCTGATGCAGCTATATTCATGGTTGGCAAAACCAGTTGGATATGCAAAATCTCACCAACAGTGAACCTCAGAGCTCTAGCCAAGGAATGCAAGGGGTGGGGGGAGGTGGAGAAATTAACAATTACAAGAGGAGGGGGGTGGGGGGGTGGAGGAATTAAAAATTACAAGTACTAAAAAAAAAAACCCCCCCCCCCCCCAATTGCAAGTACTGATCAGTGCGTTTAAATATGGCCTGTTATGAAGAAAAGAAAAAAAAAAGAGAGAAGAAAACAGAAAAAATATGGCCTGTTCTGTTTGCTCCTAATATTGCAACACTAACTCTTACTTGAAAAAAAAAAGAAGCAAAAAACTCTTACTTGAAAACAGCCAAATCCAGAACAATGTTGTTCTCGTCCTCCAACAACGTAAAGTCCAATCTGGAAAAAAAAAGTATCAAACAAATTATGATCATTTCACTTACCACTTACAGGTATACAACCTCGGAGTTACCATCAGTACAGACAACATTCTGACAAAAGTCCTTTGAATAAAACTACAAACCAAGGTTCCATATACGAATGCACACAGAACACCCTGCGCATGCAATGAACCCCCCCCCCCAACATCCACCTTTTGGATGAATAGCCCACTGTGTGCCGGTAGGAACAGATGACAAAAATGTCAATGACACATGCACACTGGCTGTCATGTTTAGACATCATCCCTGAAGCTGGAATGCTGCTGCCTAAATCTAGAATGATGGGTAACTAGACATCATCCCTGGAGTTCACATCAGTGCCGACTCCACTTTCCCAAAGTCCTTTGGATGAGACTATAAACCAAGTCCCCGTGTGTGAATGCACGCAGAACATGTTGCACACACGTTAAAACCTGTTCTGCTTTTCAAAATAGTAGGCCATTGTGTGCCGGTGGGAGCAAGTGACAAGATTGACAAAACTGCATACACACAGGGACTGGATGTCAAAAAAATGCACAAGTGCTTATTTCATTATCTTCAATATAAAAGAATAAACAAAAATAAAATAAATAATAAAGTGAGCAGAAAAAGCTGAATTTCAATGGCAGGAAAAAACAAACAAACATTCAATAAAAAACACCAAAACAACCTTGAAAACAAAGGAATGGACACTTACTTATTTTCGTTGATGTTGTAGGGTCTGCCATCATCTGAGAACATTTTTCTGGTTCTCTTTTCCTCTACCTCTTCTCTGTAACAACATTGACATTTAATTTAAGATTTTAAGATTTTACTGCCAATGAACATCTTGCACACATGTTAAATCCTGTTCCACTTTTCGTAAGAGTAGGCCATTGTGTGCAGGGGGAACAGATGACAAGATTTACAAAAACTGCATACACACGGGGACTGGATGTAAAAAAGCACATGAGTTCTTATTCCATTATCTTTGATATAAAAGAATAAATAAAAAATTAAAATAAATAAATAAAAATGAAATTAGGGCTAGCTGGATTTAGGGAAGTTTGAACCAAGAACTCTGTGTGTGTGTGTGTGTGTGTGTGTGTGTGTGTGTGTGTGTGTGTGTGTGTGTGTGTGTGAGCATGTGTGCATGTGTGCGTGCATGCCTGTGCATGTGTATGCGTATGTGTGTACATGCCAGTGAGTGTGAGTGTGAAATGAAAAACAATGAGAGGATACTGTGGAAAAACAATCATGAGGGAGGGAGAGAGGGATAGACAGAGAGACAGAAGGAGAGACAGAAGGAGAGTGAAGGTAATATTCAGAAATTGAAACTAAAAAAAATATATGCCAAATCAAGTAAGATTTAAGATTTAAG
>CM060323.1:58731490-58736490 GCA_030674155.1 Stramonita haemastoma | reverse complement strand
CCGCTTGTAATTTTCTCACCATACAAACATTTGATATTTTTGAAATATTCAGCGATGAACACATTCAGTTTTATCCAAAAAAAAATAAAGCACCAGCCTTTCTTCCTGTGACAAAACTTGTGTGGATCTCAAGGATCCCAACGTGCAGGACTGACCGTTCAATGTCTTGCTGATGCAAAGACACCTCCTCCAGGGTGGAGATCTGCAGCTCATTGTGCTCTGCTCGCCTCCGCACCAGGTCTTCTGTGACTGCACACACACATAACAGACTTCACATAAAAAAAAGGGGGACAGGATAGGATAGCCTAGTGGTCAGAACATTGCGCTCGCAATCTGACGACCCGGTTTCGATTCCCGGTCGAGGGGATTTTTCCTCTGGAGTTAACATTAGTGCTGAATCCCACTCCCCACCAAAGTCCTTCGGATGAGACTATAAACCAACGCCCCGTGTGCGAACGCACGCAGAAATCTTGCGCACACATTAAATCCTGTTCCGCTTTTCGTAAGAATAGGCCATCATGTGCCGGTGGGAACAAATGACATGATTTACAAAAACTGCTTACACACGGGGACTGGATGTAAAAAAGCACATGAGTGCTTATTCCATTATCCTCAATATAAAAGAATAATAAAAAAAAAGTAAATAAATAAATAATAACCTTGATGGATAAATATAGACTGAGAGACAGACAAGTAGAAAGCAAAGATATCAAAAATTAGACATACTGGTCGACAGACACATAGACAGTAACAGAAAGATTCAAACCCATGACTTCAAGGATCCATGGGATAAAAGTCCAACAGTCTTACCCATTTGACTATGGTGTCCATTGCTGGTGATATGAATGGCATAACATACACAGCTTAAAATCTGCTGCCTGTGGCTAAATAAAGTATACACACATTTTTGTCTTCGGAAAATCTAGCTTAGGATGACCTGATTCTGGTGTTGTAAATGTAACCACCACCACCCCTCTCTCTTTTTGCTGCTGTTGTTGTTTTAAGTGCATGTGCGCGTTTGCACGCGCATGCGTGCATGCTTGCGTGCATGTGTGTGTGTGTGTGTGTGTGTGTGTGTGTGTGTGTGTGTGTGTGTGTGTACTTCCTGATGTGAAAGGACTGAAACAAAAAAAATTTGGAGTTGTTTGGTGATGGAAATAACCTGAAACACTGCAAGGAAGTATTTGCCAGACAACCATCACCTTCACATACACCTTTAAGTCCACCTAAAACATTTTGTATTGAGTTTTAACATTTACTTCTATATCCTACATTGTATTGTATTCAAATAAATAATTTTCAGCAGTTGTGGGTTGTGATTTGAAATCACAAATATGAAAGTGTTAAACAATACCCGACTGTGTTAGTATCTAGCGCTATCCAATCTTGTGTAAATGGAACTTGACAGACGCGATAGCAAATTTGTTAAGATTGTTTCTTTCAATCCCATGGATCATGAAGTCATGAGTTTAAATCTCGGTGGTGTCTGGTTAATTAATGGTGAGGATTTTCACATCTCCCAGGTCAACTTGAGGTGCAGACCTGCCAGTGCCTTAATATAATCCCCTTTGTGTATATTTACACATGCAGAAGATCAAGTATATGCACGTTAAAGATCCTATCACACATGGTCAGCGTTTGGTGGGTTATGGAAACACAAACATACCCAGCATGCACCCTGAAGTCTACAGAATCTTCACAATGTTGAAGGCAGTAGAGAAGGGAAAGAAGAGGAAGAACCATGATTACTAACAAGACAGATTAAAGAAAGAAACTCTTAGCATTTTTCCATCTCCAGCATCTTCATGACTGCGAGCAGACACGGCTATATGTAAATGTCGCCCTGAAAATCAAGTAAGGTCTGAGATAGTTTACATTAGCAACCAAGTATATCTCATTGATGAACAGACACAGAACACAAACATACAAACTTTTATGTACAGAAATTGCGAAAAAACTTACTTCTAACCATCCTTCTTCTCGGTAAGAAAGCAGGATCGCAAACAGACCACAATTCTGACAGAAGTGGGAGCTATCAGAAATAGAATGTCTAAACACGCTAGGTCGAATAATGACCAATCTTACTCTTTTTCTTGTAAAGAGTTATTCGGGAGTTTTTATTACACCTTTTGCTTTTTCAAAACTTACAAAATGATTGTTCTTTAACAATCCATACAAGTATCTAGGAATACATATCATTTTGTTTTTGTTTCTCTTTTTTATTGTCAAAGGTTTTATCATCTTTTAGTTAGGGGGGGAAGTTTTCACAAGAATACAAAATAAAAAAAGAGGGGAGACTCCTTTTGCTGACTCAAGCTAACAGCAAAACTGATTCACAACTTTTAATATTGTAAAGGAATAGGCATAAATCTTCATAGTTGCTCCTTGTTTAAGAGAACTTGTGCTTGTTTATGTAGAATGTATGTTCATTTATAAGATATCTTTCATTTTCTTTGAAAAGTACATAATCATTGAAACAAAACCCGCCATTTGGAGATTACAGGTAGCTTTAGGGGCCATGGCGGCTGCCACAACCAACTGAAACAACAGTGGAAGGTTCCGTTTGCCTCCCTGACACGTGCTGTCTGGAACATCTTTCCACCAACATATGTGGATGTCTCTGTCTCGTTTGCGGCAGGGTTGTCACTGTTGGAGAAACTTACAACGGTAATCACTAACCACATCATGTTAGATCTGGGTCTAAAAGAGAATGTTTTAAAATATATTTTTCATTACATCTGGACTTTTTGTTTACACTAAAGTAGAATCATATTTTTACCTCATAACTTATTCATTTGACCAGAACTCTGTGTGAGTTAAAACTGCTGTACAACGATTAAGAGAAAGAATTTTTTTTGGCCTCCATGGGACGATTAAAGTGATTTTCACTTGACAAGCTAAAATAAAAAAAATAAATAAAAAAAGAAGACATCCAACCCACCCCCCACTTCCAACCCCCCTCCTCAAAGCAGATGCGACAATGTCTTCTCCCTCTTAAAAAAAGAAATGAAAAGAAAGTAGAAAAAGGGGAAAAAGATGGAAAAGGCATAAGAATAACAAGAACAACACAGCATAACACTCAGATCTATTATAATTTATATGAATGCTGTTTTGACAACTGACATACCTGTGTACACACACAGTTCACACACACACACACACACGCACACACACACACACACACACACACACACACACACACACACACACACACACACACACACACACAGAGTCACACAGTCACACATACACACGCACACACATGCATGCTCACATGCACACATACACGCACGAACGCACACACACATACACACAAACACATTCACACACTCGCACATTTACACACACACACACACACATACACACACATTATTTTGTCTAATATCATGTAATGTAAACAATGGGGATGGGATAGCCTAGTGGTCAGAACATTGCACTTGCAATTTGACGACCTGGGTTCGATTCCCGGTCGAGGGGATTTTTCCTTTGGAGTTAACATCAGCGCTGACTCTTCTCCCCCCAAAAGTCCTTCGGATGAAACTATAAACTGAGGCCCCATGTGCCAACGTATGCAGAACATCTTGCGCACATGTTAAATCCTGTTCCGTTTTTCGTAAGAGTAGGCCATCATGTGCCGGTGGGAATGATTTACATGATTTACAAAAACTGCATACACACAGGGACTGGATGTAAAAAAGCACATGGGTGCTTATTCCATTATCCTCAATATTAAAGAATAAAATAAATAAGAAAAGAAAACACTCACAAACACACACACACACACACACACACACACACACCACACACACACACACACACACACACACACACCTCTCTCTCTCTCTCTCTCTCTCTCTCTCTCTCTCTCTCTCTCTCACACACACACACACACACACACACACACACACACATACACACTCCACACACACACACACACACACACACACACACATTCACTCACTCAATCATGATAATAGAGATAATAATGCTGATAGGAAAATATTGATAACAGTGTTAATTACATTAATTAACTGATAATTTAATGATAGTGAGAATTTGTGAATTGTTTTGAATTGTATACCACTTGAAGTCAAAGCAGAGTTATGTGCATGATATTCAGGCTGTTCTTCCCTGGGAGAGCGCATTGCCACAAGAGCAGTGCCACCTGTTACTTTTGTTCTTTTCTCATCGGCATTTGTATAAATTGTTTCCCTATCACTCATTGTGGCTTTTTTTTCATGCAGAATTTTACAATGACAGCTCTCTTGTTGCTTTGGGTTCTATTACATGCGCTGAATGTGTGTTGCACATAGGACCTCAATTTTTTGTATCATCCAAAAGACTATCAGTAGCACCCAGACCATCATTCATGGTCTAGTAGATGGGAAAAAAGTTTTGGGCTCAAACAGGGATTGAACCAATGCACAATTCTTTATCTTGCTTGTCCCTCAACTATAACACAAAGGCTCACCATTGTTGAGATAATTTCACCAAAATCGTCCTTTCCCATGTTATTCAGGTTGCCTTGTGGATCATATTTGAGTACTGCACCAGTGAATATTTTTTGCTGTTGTTTTGCTTTGGTATCCAATCTTACTAGCATGTTCTTCTCTCTTACTCTTCTGTCAACAACAGAATAGGATTGAGCTTTAGCTCAAAATGATCCATGCATGTGTAAAATCTCATTTGAAGGACCAGAAAGGGGTTGCAGTCTAAACACTGTACATGTTGACTCTAAAGTAAAAGTCTCTTCCAACCTGGTGTCTGCCAGTAAGATTCAGAACCATGACCCTCTGAGCAAGTGTCGGACAATCCTAATCCTCACATGCCTGCCTTCCCTTCCTTTTAAAAGAAAAATAAGTTGTATGGCAGACACATAAAGAGGGCTAAGCTGGTCCCTCCTATGATTTTTTTTCTGTTTTTGATGAATTGTTTATTGCTTTCTTTTTTTTTCCTTTTTAGTTTGTTAAAGCTCTGAGGCTCACCAGTGGTGAGATTGG
>CM060323.1:58716490-58723990 GCA_030674155.1 Stramonita haemastoma | reverse complement strand
ACATATATGTGTGTGTGTATGTATGTGTGTGTGTGTGTGTGTGTGTGTGTGTGTGTACTTAAATCTTTTTTGTTCCTAGATTAGACCTCTGAGGTTTACCAATGGTGAGATTTTTGCATTGCAACCGTTTTGTTCCCACCAACCATTTAGGTAGCCACATTCCAACTTCAGGGGTGGTAGTAAACTCCCTCAAACAGATGTGTTAGCGGAGATTCAAACCCACACCTTCAGATACTGAAAAGTTTTTGAGTTAGATGCTCCATCTGCTAGGGTTTTCACCCCCTTCCCTTTTCTCCTTTGTGTGTGTGTGTGTGTGTGTGTGTGTGTGTGTGTGTGTGTGTGTGTGTGTGTGTGTGTGTGTGTGTGTGTGTGTGTGTGTGCATACACATCTGTATACATGTATTTGTACATGTTTTAAGGTATGTGAATGCCCTTGTTACGTTGTGACAGCTTAATAATTCTTGGGTGTGTCTTAGTTTACGATGTTGATGCGTTCATTTCAGAGTTCCAGATGATCAAGTACAATGACAACGATCGTTATCACCAGCTGTTAGGCTACCTGGCCTTCGAAGGCAATCCCATGCGCCGATTCTTATGTGGTGGGTGGTGTTCAGTGAGTGTTCTGATGTGCTGATGGTTGATTTTGCTTTTGCGTGTGTGTGTGTGTGTGTGTGTGTGTGTGTGTGTGTGTGTGTGTGTGTGTGTGTGTGTGTGTTTTGTGTGTGTTTGTGTGAGTGCGTGTGTGTGTGTGTGTGTGTGTGTGTGTGTGTGTGTGTGTGTGTGTGTGTGTGTTAATGTTAGTGTTGTGTGTGTGTGTGTGTTAGTGTTAATGTTAGTGTGTGTGTGTGTGTGTGTGTGCGTGCGCGTGCGCACACGTATGCAAAATTTTCCTTCCAGAAATATTTGCAAAAAATAGACAAACCTTTATATTCTGTAATTCTCTATCAAAATAAGAGGTTATGTAGTTGGTCAACTTCGATGGCAAAATTTGTAAAATGTCACAAAGAAAGTGTAAAAACTAATATTTTCTCCTATACTAACTTGTTTACAAAAAAATGAACAAAATTTTAATAAATTTTATAATATCGAATTGAAATACCTTACTATGCCAATGTTAATATAAGATTTGTCTGTAATTTTTTTTTACATGTCAAAGCCTTGAAGTATCATGTAGAATGTAAAATGGTGCATTTTAGGAGCTAGTGTTTCTACCTCTGTGCCCATTCATAAAGCTTGAACATGGGAAAGAAAGCAAAAAACTGGTGGATAAAGTCATGAAAGGTTAATTGTTTTGCAGGTACTCTGCTGTGTTGCATCTTATAGCTTGCAGCATTTTGTCAATACAAACCTCTGGGTTTTATGATTACTATTTTCTTTATTAAAAAATCAAGGCTTGCTGTTTACTTATACAGAAGACACAAAATCTGTGTCACTGACCAGGTACTTTGTGGTTAGACTATACATTATTGCAGGCAATCAGAAAACCTTGAAGCTCACCCTGAAGAGACAGGGATTGAGGTGCATGGTCGATTACGGGACTTCCTCCGGCGAATCTACTCAGCACACTACATGACTTTGGTCGTCCAGGCCCCAGGTCGGTGATTTTTCATGTGTGTGTGTGTGTGTGTGTCGTGCGTACGTGCACATGTGCGCGTGCACACGCGCACGCTACAGCTTTGAGGTTTACCGGTGGTGAGATTTTGGGTATGTTACCCTTTGTCTACCACTATAAAAGTGACAACCCAACTTTTGGGTTGTTGTCTCAACATGATAAAAACAGCATGCAATGGTCTACCTTTCCAAAGGCAGAACGGGTTTTTTGTTTGTTTGTTTGTTCCGTTTCTGGGCTTGAGCTTTAAAATTCACCAGTGGTACCCATCATTCTCACCACTAGGCTGTCCTGCCCCCTGCTGTCATTTTGCTGCTGTCAGTGAACGTGTGTTCAGTGTCCGTCACAGGCCATGGGGTCATTCTGACCTTCTGCCCATCTCAGAGACTGACAGGTGTCTTGGATAGGGAAAGTACGGGGCTTCTTTTTTTATTATTATTTTTTCCTGTGTTACCATGAAGATGTCATCATAGATAACAAGTAGACTTCTTTTTTTAAACAGTATTTTTCTGTGTGTGTGTGTGTGTGTGTGTGTGTGTGTGTGTGTGTGTGTGTGTGTGTGTGTGTGTGTGTGTGTGTATTACTATGATTGATAAGGTCATACATGATTACACACACTGTCGCTGACTTGTAAAGGCCATTTGTAAATGAGAATAATAACTCCTTTCTACAAGATGTCAAGGCTAGACTTGATATGACTAGGTAAAACATGATGCAATTAAACAGCATTTGGAAAGACAGAGGCATACCTAAATATCTCAAAATTAGAAATGTGAAAACACTAATTTGGCCTGTATTGCTGTATGGGTCAGAAGCCTGGACACTTAAAAAATTGGAAAGAGACAAAAGAAATGCATCTGAAATAGGGTTATATAGGCAACTTCTAAAAGTCAAATGGTCTGACAGAAGAACAAAGGAAAACATTCTTGGTGAACTCTCAGTGCAAAGACACATGTTGGCTGAAATTGATAAGTGCAGACTGAGATATGTTGGTCATGCAAACAGAAATAGACAAACAAATATGATGACGACAGTTCTCCAAGTTAAGGTTAAGGGCAGAAGGAAAAGGGGCAGACCACCAACATCCTGCGTTTCCAACATCACTGAACTCAGCAGAGACAGAGAAAGATGGTGAACCCTGGGGGTATTGTGTGGAGCTCCTACAGATGACAGCAGCAATGACCTGACCTGACCTAACAAACCAGTACAATTGTCTAAAAGATTGTTTAGGTTGCAAGTCAAGTTTAGAGAACTGTTTTCTCTGATGAAAAATGAGAATCAGATTGAAAACAAAAGATCATGATCAAGTGTTTATTTTTTTCAGATCATGAAAAAAAAAAGAAAGAAAAAAGGTTTGATTATGATAAAGACAGCGATTAAATGCAAAATTCAATCAACAAAGTCAACGGAATAGAATAGAGTCAGCAAAAAAATAGTGATTTAATGTGTGACTGTCTGATGCTTGAAAACCTCCACCCCCACAGACATGATCTGCTTTCTGAATGTTCACAGAACCTCTGGACAGCCTTCAAGAACTGGTGCACAGCTTCTTTGATGATGTCCCCAACAAGTAAGTTACTGTCTGGCTGCTCAGCCTAAAGGTCATGATGTCTCTGTCAGTTTTGAATTTTTTCCGGGGTGGTGGTGGTGAAGGTTTTAGTTTCAGGTTTTTTTTGGGGGAAAAAAGTTTCAGGTTGTCTCTGTGTAAATAATGTACCGTAACTCACAGCAGATAAGCCACAACTTTTTTTCTTGAGATTGGCACCTCTGCATCCTTTGCCCCAACCCACCTTGGCAATTCATTTTAGGCTGGGATTTATGAGCTGCTGGACAGATGATATAGCCAAGTCAATCTTATGGGTCAATGAAGTTGTGGGTTCCAATCTGGGCAGTGTCTGGTGAATTCAGGGTGGGGAATTTTACAATCTCCCAGGTCACCTGGCAGTGCCTTAATTCCCATCATGTATATATACACATGCAGGAGATCAAATATACACATTAAAGATCCTGTAATTCATTGCAGCGTTTGTTGTGTTGTGGAAACACGAACATACCCAGCATACATCCCTGAAGTTGGAATGGGGCTGCATTCATGATGGGTAAATGTGGTTGCATATGCAAAATCTCACCATTGATATCTTCTGAGGAACCAAAAAAAAAGAAGTGTTCCTGACAATGAAAAGATCCCAACACAAATACAGATCATTTTCACAGGAGAAAAAGTGGCACTACTTTTCTATTTATTCATTTTTGTTCTTCAGACAAGAGGAAAGAAAGAAGGGGGTGTTTCATAACAGAGGCGGAGTTTATTCGTTTATAATGGGTTTGATTGACTAACAGTTAACTCGTATGTATTTTTGTGTGGAAATTAATGTGCTTTTTGTTTTTATTTGTTTTAATATTTTTTGTATGCTTATTTAATTTTTTTTATGTAATGAAATTGGGAGGTTTTATGTCAGATTGCAGTTTAGTCAGTGTTGTTTGTTTGTTCAGTTAGTTTTCAGTGGACACATTTGTTGATATATTCATTCATGATCATAATTTGGTAACTCTAGGTATTTTTGTTGTCAGTTAATCAACAACAGTCTTACTTACTACCTACATCATGAACAGTAAATACATTTTGTTTGAGGTAGGATGTTGAAATTTTCTTTCAAGAACTGTCTAACCAATGAACAGACTAACTAATGAGCTAAATTACTAAGTAAGTAACTGACTGACTGACTGACTGACTGACTGACTGACTGACTGACTGACTGACTGACTAAATGTGTTGTATAGTATGTATGCATAAACATTTTCACATTTGTGAGTATGGTTACCTAGTTCAAGGGAGCAAAACTGTTGTGCTAAATCAAGTGTGGATGTTTTTGTTTCAGTGGCTTAATGCCTCCTTCAGTGGCAGAGTACAGGGTAAGTGTTTGCACTTTATTGTAACTGCAATGATCAGTATTATCGTCATATCATCATGCAGTATGTGTAATGATCATTCAGTGATGGTGTATACACTTCACCTTGTGTACTTTATTGTAACTGTAATGATCCGTATGGTCATTGTGTAATGATTGTAATGATCATTGTGATCATCATGTAATGAATGCAGTGATCGTGTAATGAGTGTAATTATCATTATGATCATGATATTATGTAATAAGTGTAATGATCATTATGATCATCACATAGTGAATGTAATGATCATTATATTATCATGTAATGAATGTAATGATCATTCACTATGATTCAGTGATGGTGTATACACTTCAGCTTGTGTGCTTTATTGTAACTGTAATGATGAGTATGATCATCATGTAATGAGTGTAGTGATCATTTACTGATGGTGTATACACTTCAGCTTGTGTGCTTTATTGTAACTGTATTGATCATTATGATTATTATACCGTGTAATGTGTGTAATGATTATTCTAGTCCTATGGTCATTTTGAACCTGTGTGTGTGTGCGTGTGTGTGTGTGTGTGTGTGTGTGTGTGTGGTGTGTGTGTGTGTGTGTGTGTGTGTGTGTGTGTGTGTGTGTGTGTGTTGTGTGTGTTGTATGTGCGTGAGTGTGTGTGTGGGAATGTGCTTGTGTCTGTGTGTGCGTGCTCTGGATGTGTGTGTGTGTATGTGCTCTGAGTGCGTGTATGTGTGTATGTGGGACTTAATGTGTTAGTTGCAACATTTGGTGTACGTCCTAGTCCACACAGTTACCTCTGTGAGTGCTTCCTACAGTATCAGTGAATGTTTATTTGTGCATAGCTACTATCATTTTGGTTCTTTGTTTTATTTTCAGGATCCTTTCGTTCCCAGGAACTTCCACAAGTTGTTAAAAGGTAAAAGGATTTTGGTTTCAAGACACCTGTCTCCCTGTGGGGATGACGGGGGTCTGTCAGTATGAAGTCGCCCCCACCTTCTGGAAATTCTGTGCTAGAAATTTCCTCTTCTCTATCCCTCTCTTTGTTTCTGCCTTGTTCCTTTTCTGCTTGTCACATTCTTCTCATCTATTTCCTGCCTTTTTGGTCCACTCCCCTGCCTTTTTCCCAGGAGATTTCTCCCACTCTGAAGTTGGATGCACTGGGTCTGACTTGTCAAGCGCTTAATGGCAGTGCAACACGTCTCGCTCATATGACAGACAACAATAGTTGCTGTCTGAGCGATCAACAAAGAAGGAGAAATATTGTGTGCCTGTATTAAGTTTTCAGTTCTCTGGTGTGTGACCCCCATGTCATTTTGAAAGTTTTCACTGCCCCTGTCTGTAAATATTCAACTCAGCAGTAACACATACATTTTTGAATTGGGGAGGGCTTTGGACAAGCAGATTTTGTCACAGCCACATGTACCTAAATACTGCTTTCAAAAACAATTATTGATAAACTGTGTGGGTATTGGGGGTATTTTGCTGTCATGATTTATCCCTGAGGGCAGGGACTGGATATAAAAATGCACATTCATTATCCTCGAAATAAAAAAAAAGAACTTGCTTTGGTGGATGGTGTTGTTTCAGTGGTGCCGGTGGAGGACTGTCAGCGCCTGGATCTGTGCTGGTCCCTTCCTCCCTCTACAAGCGATTCAAGTCAGTCCCTCCTGTGTGTGTGGTGTGTGTGTGTGTGTGTGTGTGTGTGTGTGTGTGTGTTGGTGTGTGTGTGTGTGTGTGTTGTGTGTGTGTGTGTGTGGTGTGTGTGTGTGTGTGTGTGTGTGTGTGTGTGTGTGTGTGTGTGTGTGTGTGTGTGTGTGTGTGTGTGTGTGTGTGTGTGTGTGTGTGTGTGTGTGTGTGTGTGTGTGTGTGTGTGTGTGAGTGTTTGTGATGTGTGTGTGTGTATGTGTGTGTGGTGTGTGTGTGTGTGTGTGTGTGTGTGTGTGTGTGGTGTGTGTGTGTGTGTGTGTGTGTGTTTGTGTTTTGTGTTGTGTGTGTGTGTGTGTTTTGTTGTGTGTGTGTGTGTGTGTGTGAGTGAGTGTTATGTGAGAGTGTTATGTGTGTGAGTGTGTGTGTGTGTCTGTGTGTGTCTGTGTGTGTGTGTGTGGTGTGTGTGTGCGTGCGTGTGTGCGTGCGTGTGTGTGCTTTTTAAAGACCTTGTCGATCTTTTTTTAATGATCATTCTTGATTTTGTTTTATTTCTTGTGTAAAAAGTTTTGGTTAGATATTTTCTCAATGTTATCCAAAAGTATGTTTATTTTAAGAGGGGATTGCTGTGTTGTATTTTTTCATCATATTTGTTATTCAGTGTTGATAACAATACCAGTAACTCACACTTTTGTCAGCATGTGTTAATATTCCTGAGATGGACGCCATAGCCAAGTGGTTAAGACCATTCAACTTCAATTCCATGGGTCCATGAAGTCATGGGTTTAAATCTTGGTGGCATCTTGTGAACTTAGGGCAGGGTTTTTTACAGTGTCATAGGTCAACTTCAAGTGCAGACCTACCAGTGCTTTAATTTCCTTCTAGATAAAAAATGCTTGCTACAAATTCCATAATTCATTTCAGCATTCAATGAGTTACAGAAACACAAACATACCTAGCATATATCCGTGAAGTTGGAATGCAGCTACCTTCATGGTGGGCAAAAGCATATGCAAAAATCTCACCATTGGTGAACATTGGAGCTCTAGCTGAGAAACGGAAAAGGAAAAAAAAGATTACTTTAAAAGGTAAATACCTTGAAATGATATTTCTGTATGTGACAGGTGCAAACCACTGGAATACCTGGGAGCGCTCATTGCACATGAAGGGACAGGCAGCATCATGTCCTGTCTCCGAAAAAGGTCAGTCATCTGTCTTTGATTGAATAAATAAATGAATGAATTTTATGTTTTTGATTTTTTTAATAATTTTTTTTCAGTTCTTGGCTAGATCTCTGAGGTTCACCAGTGTTGAGATTGTGGGTATGTGACAGTTT
>CM060323.1:58698990-58708990 GCA_030674155.1 Stramonita haemastoma | reverse complement strand
ACACACACACACACACACACACACACACACACACACACACACACACATACCACATACCACATACTTCTAGTGTGTGTGACTTTTTAAAATTTTTTGTTTGAAGTTTTCTTGAAATGTTCAGTCTTATGTAAAACATAGCTTTCTTATGTCTTTTCAAGACTATGATTTCTATCAATGCTGTGCCTGTCAGTGTTATAATTGCCCCTCATGGAATGATTAAAGTGTTTTTGATGTGACTTGAACCACAACAACATTTACACAGTGACAACAAAATGAGAAGAAAAAAAAAGAAAGGAAAAGAAAATGACTCAAATAGAAAGTGAAACACTGCAAAAGACAACTAAAAAAATGTGTGTCTGTGAGGTATGCATACTGCCAAACGCTTGTATGTCTGTGAGGTATGCATACTGCCAAACGCTTGTATGTCTGTGAGGTATGCATACTGCCAAACGCTTGTATGTCTGTGAGGTATGCATATTGCCAAACGCTTGTATGTCTGTGAAGTATGCATATTGCCAAACGCTTGTATGTCTGTGAGGTATGCATATTGCCAAACGCTTGTATGTCTGTGAGGTGTGCATACTGCCAAACGCTTGTATGTCTGTGAGGTATGCATATTGCCAAACGCTTGTATGTCTGTGAGGTATGCATATTGCCAAATGCTTGTATGTCTGTGAGGTATGCATATTGCCAAATGCTTGTATGTCTGTGAGGTATGCATATTGCCAAACGCTTGTATGTCTGTGAGTTATGCATATTGCCAAATGCTTGTGTGTCTGTGAGGTATGCATACTGCCAAACGCTTGTGTGTCTGTGAGGTATGCATGCTCCCATACACTTGTGTGTCTCTGTGTGCAGTTGGGATTTGGACATACTCCTATGTCCGCGTGTGTGGTTTGTGGTGGTGTGTTGTGACTATACATAGCATTATGTATGATTTCAGTGCCACACTGTGTGACCTGTACATCAACGTGATGGAACAGCAGCTGTTGGAGACCCTGTATGCTGCCAGTCTCACCGGCTATGAGTATGTACCCTGGCCTGGAGTAAAGCTTAGAGGTCACACTGTTGGTTGTGATCCCTCAGTAACTACAGGCATAAAGTCCAGTCTTCACTAAGTTGGTCATTCCAGATGGTTTCCCCTTCACCCCGCCCCCTAGAATTCACATTTATTCTTACTGACAGTGAATGAGTGAACTGTTATTGACTACACACCCTTGAGAATCATTCGGATGACACTTTAGATTGAGATCCTTCCCTGAAGTTTGATTACGGCTACCTTTATGTTGGGCAAAAACCGTCACACACGTGAAAAATCACACTATTGGTGAACCTTGGAGCTGTAGCAGAGGAACATAGAAAATGAAGTGAGATTCCTCATACAAAGGCATGCAGAACATCTTGTGCTGGTGTTAAGACACTGTGCCCCATTTGTAGAAGAGTAGGCTTGCAGACGCTGGTGGGAGGGCGGGCACACACATACCCAGCATGCACCCTGCTTCCAGGAGAAGGGGGAACCCCCCAGACTTAACGTGCCCATGATACACTGAAAAATTCAGTGCAGTGTTGTTACAAAAATTGGAACATATTGTTCTTCTCCTGCACTCTGTCTACTGCTGCTGCTACATCTTTCTCTACTACCACTACTTCTAGTTGTACTGTTGCTACCACTACTTTATTACTATTTCTATTGCTGCTGCTCCTTTTACTACTCTCCATTCTTCTTTCGCTGCTACCATTACTTCTACTAATACTAATACTGCTACCGCTACTGCTGCTACTACTTCTTCTACTACTTATACTAATATTACTACTGCCGCTGCTGCTGCTACCACTACTGCTTCTGCTGTTTTATTTTATCGCTACTGCCACAGCTGGAAATAATGTGTCACTGCTGTGTGCAGGTTTTCCATGGAGTCGGTCTCCACGGGGATGATGATTCACATAGAGGGCTTCAGTCACAAATTGGCTGTTAGTGCATCATTCTCTCTCTCCCTGTCTGTCCCCCCTTCTGTCTTCAACTTCACAGCTGCCAACCCTTTGGCCTGTGAGGGGATGTATTGTAGTGCACCTGATAGGATTTCATTCCTTTGCTTCTTCCACCAAAAAATAAGTCTTCTTTTTGCAGGTATGCCTACCATCTTGAAGAGACTGTATTTGTTCTGGACTAGTGTCATTTTGGATCCTGTGTCCCAGGAATCCGATTTCTTGGGAGGTTAAAATCCTAGTAGCATCCCTGAAGTCAGAAGGCTTCTACCTTCATGATGGGCAAAATCTCACCATTGTTGAACCTCTGAGCTATGAGGAACAGGGGACAAAAATCCTAGTATCACATTTCATTTGGAGCAAAATTGTAGAGAGTGTATTGTATCTGTCTCCATCATCTATATGTGCACATGCAGTAGCTGATGAAAAAGAATGAGGATCTCCAATTTTGCAGTCATAGGGCTAATGTGGATGCACATCTGTGTTTTTCCATGATCTTAAGAGATGGATTGGAAGAGGAAAGTGTGGGATGATGCGGGGTGTTCCACAGAAAAATAAATGTTTGGTTTTTTATATTTGCTAGAGTGTCCCTGGAAAGTTGGTCATTGTCCCTGATTTTTCAGTGGTTTTGACCTTATGAGTGACGCTTGAGGGTAGCCATGCCTATTTTTGTGAAGAATCCAAAATAAAACGTCCCTGAGGGTGGAATGTGGCTACCTTAATGTTGTAAAAAAAGGTCGCATACGCAAAATTACAACATTAGTGAGCTTTGGAGCTCTAGCCAAGGAACAACTATAAAACAAAAAGAAAAGTAAAACAGTGGCTGCACAAAAAGAAAGAGTGACAACAAATGGAAGACCAAGAAATAAATAGTACATGGTTCATAGGTAGAAGTTTTCTTATAGAGATGAGCCCATTTCAGATGATTTATAGGGAATGCAGAAGAAGATTAACTCAATGCCAGTGCCTTAATTCTCTTCATGTATGTACATATGCAGAAGATCAAATATGCACGTAAAAGATCCCGTAGTTCATGTCAGCGTTCAAGTGGGTTATGGAAACACAAACATACCCAGCATTCATCCTCCACAGTTGGAATGCGGCTACCTTCGTGGTTGGCAAAAACAGAGCTCTAGCTGAGGAATGGCCAAAAAAAGTGAGTTTGAAAGGAGTCTGTCAAGGGAAAAATAAACTCAAGTCAAATAAAGAAAGTGATATGAATGAATGAATATGCCAAAAAAAAAAAGGAAACAACAAACTGAGCAGTGATGTTGTTTGTTGGTGTGTGTGTGTGTGTGTGTGTGTGTGTGTGTGTGTGTGTGTGTTGTGTGTGTGTGTGTGTGTGTGGGACAGCATGTGCTGGACCTGTTTGTCTCGCACATCGCCCAGTTCTCCATCACTCAGGAGCTGTTCAACGCCGTCAAGTCCCAGCTGAAGAAGAGCTACTACAATGAGATGATCAAGACCTACGAGTTCGCCAAGTGAGTCCTCTGTGTGTGTGGGTGTGTTGTGTGTTGTGGGTGTTGTGTATGTGTCTGTGTGTCTGTGAGAGTTTATACATGTATGTAGGGTGTGTGTGTGTGTGTGTGTGTGTGTTGTGTGTGTGTGTGTGTGTGTGTGTGTGTGTGTGTGTGTGTGTGTGTGTGTGTGTGTGTGTGTGTGAGTGAGAGAGAGAGAGAGAGAGAGAGAGAGAGAGAGAGAGAGTTTATTCATGTATTATGGTGTGTGTGTGTGCTGCTTTTTTGTGGTCAGAATCCTGCGGCTGTCAGTGACGGAGCCGATGAACCAGCCAGTGCCGGATCGTTACGAGGCGACAGACGGCCTGACGCTGCGCATGCTGCAGGACTTCCACCGCAACGTGCTGGACGCTGTCTACGTGGAAGGCCTCATGACCGGCAACTTCACACCCCAGGTCAGCCCTCACACAGTCCAAAATATATATATATATTTTTAAAAATTTATTTCATTTTGAGGACAATAGAATAAGCACTTGTGTGCTTTTTTTTTAACATTCAGTCCCAAGTGTGTATGCAATTTTTGTAAATTTTGTCATCCGTTCCCACCGGCCCACAGTAGCCTGCTCTTCCAAAAAGCAGAGCAGGTTTTAACATGTGCGCAAGATTGTTTGCATGTATTCTTACACGGGACCTCGTTTTATAATCTCATCTGAAGGACTTTTGAGAAATGAGTTGATGGCTGAAGGGTTTGACTGATTGCTGGTTTTTGGGTCTGGTGACAGCACGCCATGGAGGTGGGAACGCTGGTCCAGAAAAAGCTGTGTCGTCAGCCTCTGTCGATGGAGAGACTGCCTGTGGTGAGTGTGACATGTCAGTGACACAGACTGCCTGTGGTGAGTGTGACATGTCAGTGACAGACTGCCTGTGGTGAGTGTGACCTGTCAGTGACAGACTGCCTGTGGTGAGTGTGACATGTCAGTGACACAGACTGCCTGTGGTGAGTGTGACATGTCAGTGACAGAGACTGCCTGTGGTGAGTGACATGTCAGTGACAGACTGCCTGTGGTGTCATGAGTGTGACATGTCAGTGACAGACTGCCTGTGGCGAGTGTGACATGTCAATGACAGACTGGCTTAAGTAATCGTGGTTTATCTATCTGTCTGTCTGTCTATGTTTGTTCTTTGCTCTTTTTTTCCTTGAGGGCTGGATGTAAAAAAACAAACAAACAAAAAAGAACTCACCAAACTATTGTCATGCTGAATCTGTAACCCTCTATAAACAAAATGTGTTCTATTGTTCATTCATTGTTCTGTCGATCTCTGTATTGTGATTTACATGGTATTAAGCCTGATCATCATCATTATTCTGGAGGTTCTGGAAAGACATTCTGTTTTCAGTACATTGTGATAATCATTTCGATTGAAAGAAACCAGTTAGGGACTGATCTTGCAGCTGTAAATTGTACCTGCCCTCTTTTGGGACTAGGAAGGTAAAGCAGCGAGGGAGAGGAGATGAGCACTGCCCTCGAGATACTGGCTCCTAGAGAAGCTGAGGTCTCTGATGCCTTGCTCTCCAACAACCACATAGGTTATGGGACACCTTTACCTTTCAATGTTTACTCACAGCTCAAAGAGCTTGATGTCTTTCTTCTTTTTATGCATCGGATGGACAGATGATTTTGTAATTCAGTTGATATAAGAAAGAAAGTGATATAGAGATTGGTCAAAGTGCGAACAAGACGAGTGTGACAGAGGTGGTGTGTGTGTGTGTGTGTGTGACAGAAACGGGTCCTGAAGCTGCCCAAAGGAGACCTGCAGTGCCGAGTCAAAGGGGTCAATGCCAAGGACACCAACTCCTGCATCACCAGCTTCTACCAGCATGGACCCGGCACCATTCGCGACGTCTGTCTGAACGAGCTGCTGGTTGTACGTACTCTCATGAGAAAGAGAGTGTTCATTAGGGGAAATAACCAGTTATTTCTCTCTTTTTTTTTTCCACGGCTAGAGCTCTGAGATTCACCAGTGGTGAGATTTTGCATACATGGCCATTTTTGCCCATCATGAAGGTAGCCATATTTTAACATATTTGAGTGTCTGTAACCCACCAAATGCTGGCATGAATTACAGGATTTTTAACATACATATATGATCTTCTTCATGTGTATATACATAAAGGGAATTAAGGCACTTGCAGGTCTGCACTTGAAGTTGATCTGGGAAATTGTAAAAATCCTCACCCTTAATTCACCAGACATTGCTATGATTCGGCTCCACTGCCCCAAAAGTATTTCAGATCAGACTAGAAACCCGAGGTCTCATTCACATACACATGCAGAACCTCTTGTGCACACATAACCAGTGTATGCCCTTGAGTGTGACAGTGTCAGTACAAGTGGTTGATGGAATTGTGAAAAAAAACCACATGCACACTGGTGTTATGTTTAGACACCATCTCTGAAGTCAGAATGTGGCAACCCTAATGGTGGGGAGATGAGAGCATACATATACAAAGTCTTAGGCAGAACGTCTTGTGCACATGCTAAATCATGTTCCACTTTTCGTAAGAGTAGGCCATTTTGTGCCGGTGGGAACAGATGACAAAGATTTACAAAACTGCATACACATGGGGACTGGATGTAAAAAAGCACACGAGTGCTTATTCCATTATCCTCAATATAAAAGAATGATAAAAAAAAAAACACCTGGCAACTCTAGCTGAGGAACCAATAAAAAAAAATCTCTCTTTGTGTTTGCAAGAGCTGAGTGATGACAGCACAGAATCGACAAAATGAAACAGCCCTGAGTGTATGCTTGGCTGTAGATACAGATGTAGATACTGGTACTGATGCTGATACTGATGCTGATACTGATGTTGATGGTGATGTGTGTGCAGGCCCGAATGAAGGAGCCCCTGTTCAACAAGCTGCGAACAGAGCGGCAGCTGGGCTACAGCGTCTTCTGTCAGCACGTGCAGTCCAACGCCATCCTGGGCTTTGCCATCACTGTGGAGACACATGCCAACAAATTTGGGTACCAACTGCTTTTTTATGGGTTTTTTTAATTTTTTAATTTTTTTATATATTATTTTCTGTTTTTGGGTAGTAACTGTTAATGTTGTTGTTGTAGTAGTAGCAGTCACATGTGTGTGTCGTTGAGTTTGGTGCGTTATGAGGGGTTTGTGTGGTGTGGTTGTGTGTGTGTGTGTGGAGAGAGAGAGAGAGGTGTGTGTGTGTGTGTGTGTGTGTGTGTGTGTGTGTGTGTGTGTGTGTGTGTGTGTGTGTGTTTGGAAAGGGTGTGTGTGTGTGTGTGTGTGTGTGTGTGTGTGTGTGTGTGTGTGTGTGTGTGTGTGTGTGGAAAGGGTGGGTGTGTGTTTAGGGAGAATATGTGTGTGTGGATAGGGGGGAAGGGAGGGTGTGTAGAGAGGGTGGTGGGTGGATGGTATGTATGTGTTGTGAGTGTGTATGTGTGTAAGGAAGATTGTGTGTGTGTGTGTGTTTATTTTATTTATTTTATTCTTTTATATCGAGGATAATGGGATAAGCACTTGTGTGCTTTTTTACATCCAGTCCCTGTGTGCATGCGTTCACAAGGGGCCTCGGTTTATAGTCTCATTCAAAGGACTTTGGGGGAGAGTGGAGCCAGCACTGATGTTAACTCCAGGGGAAAAATCCCCTCGAACTGGAATCGAACCCGGGTCAATCAAATTACAAGCACAATGTTCTGAACACAAACTCACCACTACCACCATCACAACCAACCGACCATCCATACCCAGAAGCATCATCCTGAATGAAGAATTTTGCTGTGACACTACAGTATGCTGAACTAAAGATGATCACTGAATGATGTGGATGTGGATGTGGTTTGCCTCAGGATGTCAGAGGTGGAGGATCACATATCCACCTTCCTGGAGAACTTCAAGAGAACCATGAGGAAGATGACCAAGAATCATTTCGTAGACCTGGTGAGTTGTGTACATCCATCATACCCTGAATCATTTCATAGACCTGCTGAGATGTGTGCATCCATCATGCCCTATAGCACCCTCTGTTCGTTGAAGGAGAGAGAAAAGACCATTCCTTTGCATTCACAGTGGTGATAGCAGTTATGAAGACTTTTTTTTTTGTTCCTCGGCTAGAGTTCTGAGGTCCACCAATGGTGAGATTTTTGCATGTGACTGTTCCCCACCCCCACCCCCTCCCCACCATTTAGGTGGCCACATTCCAACTTAGAGTGAAGGGGTCTAAACACAACACATATGTGCATGCTGTTTTGAAATTTTGTGATCCGTTCCTACTGACAGGAAATAGCCTACTCTTTTTAAGAGTTGGAATGGGGTTATGTGCGTGCAAGATGTTCTGCATGGATTCGCGCACAGCGGCTTGGCGCGGCTTGGTTTATGGTCTCATTGAAAGGACTTGGACATCGATTTTCTCATCAAACTGGGGAGAAAGGGCAAGGCTTGGAATCAACTGCAGAACCTCATGGTTCACTTGTTAGGTGGGTAAATGTCTTAAAATCTCACCACTGGTGAACCTTAGAGCTCAAGCCGAGAAACAAACAAGATGAAAAATTTGTTAAAATCTTTTTTTGTGTGTATTGTAAGGTGTGGTTAGTCATGACGGTGTGTGTGGGTACAGGTGAATTCAGTGGTGACAGCCAAGCAGGTAGAGGACACTCAACTGGGGGATGAGACAGCACGCTACTGGCAAGAGGTGCTGGACAGGAACTATGTCTTTGACCGCCAGGAGAGAGAGGTTAGTCTGTTAGTGACTTCTTTCTGACATCTTTGATGTGCAGAAGAGAGAGGTTAGTACCTTCTTTCATTTTATTATTATTTTTATTTTATTCTTTTATATTGAGGATAATGGGATAAGCACTTGTGTGCTTTTTTTCATCCAGTCCCGTGTGTATGCAGTTGTGTAAATATTGTCAGGCACCTTTAGTCTGTTAGTGCCCTCTTTCAGGCGTCTTTGATGGTCAGAAGAGAGAGGTTAGTTAGTGCCTTTTTTCAGGCCCTAGGTGTGTGTGGTTATCAGTTTAAAATGTCTATTCACAAATTTTTCATGATTGTGTGTGTGTGTGTGTGTTTTATTTTATTTTATTTTTTTGTATTAAAATTTTTTTTTATATCGAGGATAATAGAATAAGCACTCGTGCTTTTTTTCGTCCAGTCCCCGTGTGTATGCAGTTTTGTAAATATTGTCATCTGTTCCCACCGGCACCCAATGGCCTACTCTTACAAAAAGTGGAACAGTATTTAACGTGTGCACAATATGTTCTGCATGCGTTTACACACGGGGCCTCGGTTTACAGTCTCATCCGGAAGACTTTTGGGAGAGAGAGAGAGAAACAGACAGACAGAGACAGAGAGTGTGTGTGTGTGTGTGTTATAAAGAGTATCTCTGCCATCTCGAGTTCTTTGATGATCAAAATCTTGTGTTTCAGTCATTTTTGCTTCTTATGCTTTTTTTCTTTTACCTTTCTCTCTTTCTCTCTCTTTCTTTCTCTTTCTCTCTGTCTGTGTCTCAGTCTCTGTCTGTCTGTCTGTCTCTTTCTCACTGTATGTTATCTTTATCTTTCTGTTTCTGTCTCTCTCCCCTCACCTCTCTCTCTGTCTCTCAATCTATCTGTCCGTCTCTGTCTATCTCTGTCTGTCTTGTTTCTCTCTCTCTCTCTCTCTCTCTCTCTCTCTCTCTCTCTCTCTCTCTCTCTGTTAATAATAAATATTGTAATAATAAATAATAATAATAACTAATAATAATAATTATAATTATAATATAATAATAATAATAATAATAATAATAATATACTACTAATAAAGACTATTAGTAAGGGTTGTGACTTGAAAAAGCGTATATTGAGATTTTGCTTGTGCCTGTATTGTGAGTGTAGTTGGATAGTTGGTTATATAAATAACTAAGTAATTAAGCTTATCATTTGCTTTGCTATATCTATATGTTATATAATTCTTTATGATTGTTTGCCAGTGGGTTTGTTGTTTTTGGTTTGTTTGTGGGTGGGTGGTTTTTTTTGTTTGTTTTTTGTTTTTGTTTTTTTATGAGGACCTGGTGTAAAGAAACCTCTGGCTTATCCATATTTCCTCAATAAAACATTCGAGTTCGAGTTCTCTCTCTCTCGCACGCACGCACGCACGCGTGCGCACACACACACACACACACACACACACACACACACACACACACACACACACACACACACATCTGTTGATTGCTGCGTGTGTATGCCTGCATCCTGACCCCCTTGTTGCTGGTTGACACCAGATTGAAACCCTGAGGACAATCACCCAGCCGGAGTTGAAAGCCTGGTACCAGAAGTACATGGATCCCTCTCACCGCCACATCAGTTTTCAGGTGAGAAAATCCCCCTGAGTCTGAGCTCCTGCTGATGTTCAAGGATTTTGGGGTTTTTTTTGTTGCTCCTCGGCTAGAGCTCCAAGGTTTACCTGTGGTGAGATTTTGCAAATCCAGTCATTTTTGCCCACTGTGAAGGTAATTGTGTTTAGACATCATCCCTGAAGTCAGAATGCAGCTATC
>CM060323.1:58678990-58696490 GCA_030674155.1 Stramonita haemastoma | reverse complement strand
TAACCAGCCTATTTAATTAAAACTTTTTTATCCATATATTGGAAAGACTTGATTGGTTGTCTGCTTTTACTTTTTTGGAATTGTTGATTTCAGTGCCAAGTGAGAAGACTGCTTTGGCTTTTGGCTTTCACATTGCCTGGTCTGACTTTCCTTTGTGTGTTGTTTGTGTGTTGTTTTTCGTTTCTTTTGTTTGTGTTGTTTTTTGTTTTAAATTTGCTTACGGGTTGTTTTTTTTCTATCATGATGTTATCCCTGATAAGGGTGGGAACAGGATATACAGAAGCACATGAGTGCTTAAGCCTCATTTATTATCAACGGAATAAAGGAATTTGATTTGATCTCTATGTCTCTGTCTGTCTATCTGCATATCTGTCTGTCTTCCTCTCAGTTATCTCATGGTCTGCTATGGTTTTAGATTTTTGTAGGGAATTGAAAATGTATGAGTGTAGACAGTGTCTCGGATTTCATATTTTATTGCTTTGTTATGGCATCAGTGCAGCTCACATATTTATTTTAATTTTTATTTATTTTATTCTTTTATATTGAGGATAATGGGATAAGCACTCTTGTGCTTTTTTACATCCAGTCCCCGTGTGTATGCAGTTTTGTAAATGTCATCTGTTCCCACCGGCACATGATGGCCTACTCTTACAAAAAGCGGAACAGGATTTAATGTGTGCAAGATGTTCTGCATGCGTTCGCTCATGGGGTCCTCGGTTTATAGTCTTGTCTGAAGGACTTTGGGGAGAATGGAGTCAGCACTGATGTTAACTCCAGGAGAAAAATCTCCTTGACCGGAATCGAACCTGGGTCGTCAAATTGCCAGCGCAATGTTCTGACCACTAGGCTATCTGCCCCCCCAATTTATTTTATTGTTGTTGTCATTCAGAGCAAAAAGGATGCTATCTTATATTGATCAATGTACCCACTTGTTTATTGTAGTTGTTAAGAAGAAAAGGACATTATTTTATATTGTTATCATTGAAGTTTAAAAAAGAACAGAGCTAGATGTACCAGAAATTAGTCATTGATCTGTGATCGTTTTTATAGATATATATTTGTACAGGCAAAGAAAAAACAAACCAACCCTGTGAAGTAAACATCTGTTGAAAATCTTGTGTTTTGTTTCCTTTTTTTAGTAAGTTGTGACTTTTTTTTCCAAGTGAATGCAACTGTGGAAGCAATTAATCCAGAGAGAAAATACCAATATAAGTAGGATCTGTATGCTGTGATACAAGCCAACCTAGAAATACACCCTTGATGGATGCTAGAGCCAAGTGGTTAAGACTGTTCAACTTCAATCCATGAAATCATAGGTTCAAATCTTGGAAGCATCTGGTGACTTAAGGGCGGGGACTTTTACCAAATCTCCCAGGTCAACTTCCAAGTGCAAACCTACCAGTGCCTTCATTCCCTTCAGTATATGCACATGCAAGAGATCAAATATGCACGTTAAAGATCCCATCATTCATGCCTGTCTACAGTGGGTTACAGAAACATGAACACGTCCAGTACACATCCCTAAAAGTTGGAATGTGGCCATCTTCATGGTGGGCAAAAACAGTCACATAGTCAAAATCACACTATTGGTGAACCTCAGAGCTCTTGCCAAGGAGGTAAAGGTAAAGGTGTCCCATAACCTATGTGGTCGTAGAGGAGCGAGGCGACAGAGACTCAGTTTCTCCAGGGGCCAGCATATTGAGTGCAGCGCCATCTCCTCTCCCTCGCTGCTTTACCTTCCCTGACCTTAAAGAGGGCAGGTACCCATTTACAGTTGGGGGGGAACTGTACTGTAGCCAAGGCGTGCAAACGGTCACCCATCCAAATGGTAACCATGCTCGACGCTGCTTAACTTGGCTAGGGGGAAGCGAGCGCTCTGACCACTAGCTATCCCATCGCCAAGGAACAAAAGTAAATCTATAAAAAATACATCCAGAAAAAAGCAAAAAAACACCCACACTTCAGTTCCCTCTCTCTGTGAAACACACACACACACAGACCACACACACACACACACACACACACCAGATCTCTAGTGTCTGTCTGTCTGTCTGTCTGTCTGTCTGTCTTCTTCTCTCTCTCTCTCTCTCTCTCTCTCTCTCTCTCTCTCTCTCTCTCTCTCCTCTCTCTCTCTCTCTCCTCTCTCTCTCTCTGTGAAACACGCACACACTTCAACTTCAAACTTCAAAAACACTTTATTATCTCACAGACAGAGAAATTCAAGCAGGTACAAGCCATAAATTAAAAAGGTAAACATGAAAAAGGTCCCAATGTCAATGTTTTAAATACTGACTTAACATTCTAGAATCAATAATAAGATCTTCATCTTGATCAATATCACACACATAATTTTGCAGTTTTAAAAGAACAGATTCAATCTCATGTTTACAATCTTCATGCTCAAAGCGGCAGTAAAAATCACAGATCTCTAGTCTCTGTCTCTCTGTGAAACACACACACAGATCTCTATCTCTGTCTCTGTCTCTCTCCAGGCCGAAGTACAATAAATGATTTCAGTGTTCTGTGGAACACACACACACACACCAGATCTCTAGTCTCTGTCTCTGTGTGAAACACACGCACACAAATCTCTAGTCTCTGTCTCTGCCTCCCCCTCCCTCTCTGTCTGTGAAACATTACACACACACACACACACACACACACACTTACACACACACACAGATCTCTAGTCTCTGTCTCTTCTCCCTGGACGCTCTGAAGAGCCGCTATCACCACCATCCCTGGGACGACCTCGGCCAAAACCTCTCTGCACACGAACAAAACGAAGAAACAAAAATTTTAAAAGGTTGTAGCGGGGCTTACTCTCACCATTTTACCTGGAAATAACATTTCCTGGTCAACAACCATGCAGGAAGTATTATTAGTAGAATTGTTTATCATCATAATCATCACTTCCATCTATCATGTTTTCTTTCCCCCCCCCCCCCCCCCCCCCCATCAGGTTTTCTTGGCAAGATTGTTTATTGTACTATCAGTCCCATGCAGGCAGAGTTATCAGTAGGACTGTTAATAACATTATCACTTTATCTGATGGAGCAATCATAGCAAGATTGTTTATACTTTCACACTATCAGTCCTCCAAAGCAGCATTATCAGTAGGATTGTTTATAATACTATTACTTCTATCTGATCTAATGGAGCAATATTGTTTTAGCAAGATTGTTTGTACTAAAGCACTATCAGTCCCATCCAGGAATCATCATCAGTTGGAAGATTACACTATCAGTATCATTTTATAGGTTACTATCAGTATCATTTATAGGTTACTATCAGTATCACTTTATAGGTTAACTATCAGTATCACTTTATAGGTTACTATCAGTATCACTTTATAGGTTACTATCAGATCACTTTATAGGTTACACTATAGTATCACTTTATAGGTTACTATCAGTATCACTTTATAGGTTACTAATCAGTAATCTACTTTATAGGTTACTATCAGTATCACTTTATAGGTTACTATCAGTATCATTTTATAGGTTACTATCAGTATCACTTTATAGGTTACTATCAGTCACACTTTATAGTTTACACACAAATCAGTATCCCCATTATAGGTTACACTATCAGTATCACTTTATAGTTACACTCTCAGCATCACTTATAGGTTACAACTATCAGTATCACTTTATAGGTTACACTATCAGCATCACTTTATAGGCTACACTATCAGTATCACTTTATAGGTTACACTATCAGCATCACTTTATAGGGTCCCTATTAGTGTCACTTTATAGGTTAAACTATCAGTATCCTTTCTATTTGATAAAGTAATTGCGCTCAGCAAGATTGTCGACAAGCACTACCAGTCCGAGTAGATAGATGGCTTACTGCCTTCTGCATGCAAGGAGTGAACAAGCCTCAAAGAAGAAATCAGTGTCAGCATATCTCTCAAGAGCTCAACACCCAAACATAATTTTTTGTTCATTTCAACGAAACATTTCTGTTTACAGCTAAAAAACAAAAATAAAAAAAACTCAGAGATTCTACACAATGAGGGAGGAGCACAACCATACATCAAAATTGACGACTTTTCTCAAGAAAAAAAAGACTAATAAGCAGCAATGACAAACCCCAATATCATCTCCACCACATGAAAGAAAAGGGGGTGGGGTGGGGGGTCTTGAACAAAATGTGTTTTTTTTCTTGAACAAAACATATTTTTGTGATCCTCCACATAAATGAGTTACATTGCACTAGAGGTCAATTGTTTACTGTTGATATTCAATCAATCTGCAATTCTATATATAAAAAAAGCTATTTAACTGAAATGAAGCAGATTGAAAATTGGACAACCGTATGAGAAGTTATTACAAATTAAAATGTAGACTCCAGGGGAAAAAATGAATTTTGCATCATAACAGGTGTCATAATGATGGGTGGGTGTTTTTAATACACTTTTAAAGCAAAAGCAAACAAAACTCTGCCTTACTTTTTCAGTGCAAGGCAGAATAGAGCTAACAGTTTTGTAATCAATCAAAATAAACAACCTCACCCCCACCTGCCTAAAATCACTCCTACCAGAGAAAACAGGTCACCTACTAATTGTCTGATTTTGTCGTGGAAGGTCACAAGTGCAGTAATTTTGTTCTGTGTTGCCTTAGCGTTGGTTTGTTGGGTTTGCTTGTTTTTGGTTGGACTTTTGCCTGCCTTCAACTGTTTCAAGCAAACAAGGGGGCAACAAAAAAAACTTACAAAAAAACAATTTGGCAATAAATAAAAATGTATGCATGTATAGAGGTTTGGGAAAAAATGTTTCCCTGATAAGTGGAGATTATAGAACCAACAACAAATCGCATGTTGAAGTGACATAATATAGTCTGTACTCACAAACTGAAATGTCCGGGAGGAGCTGATCCCCACCTCAGCTTTTTTGTCTGCGTCACCTGCAAAACAAAACACAGCCATTATTACTTTCTCAATATATGAGTTATATATATATATATATATATAATATATATATATATATATATATATATATATATATATATATATATATATACTATATTAATAATTATTATAATACACATTCAAAAGCTTTGAATAATATTGTATCTAAATCTGTACTTCCAACATTGCAAATTGTTTATGAAACTGAATATGATACAAAATACCAAAGGGGGAGGGGGTAGGTGAGGCGTGGAGAAGGGAAGAAAGGGGGAGGGGAAAAGAGAGACAGACAGACAGACAGACAGAGAGACAGAGAGAACTTTAAAAGATTTACTCATAAAAGGCCATTGGCCCATACATGAAGAGGGCTGCTGATCAGTACAGTGAACAATGATGGGAATACATGGTAATCAGCAGTGACAAACAAATGCTAACAAATCCACAGGGGAAAAACTCTTACAATCTTACGAAAATATAATTTCTTATTTTAAAGACTTTATAAACATTATATAATGCTAAGTTTCTAATGATATTATGATTACTACATCCTAAAAGCAAGGTCTAAATACATTAGGCTGGTTGGTATCTTTTGCAGGGATATATTTTTGCCTTGTGTATTAAAGGCAGCACAGCTAAGACAAAATGTACATCTTCTGTTGCTTCATTACACAAAGAGCATGTTTTATCAGATTCAGTATATTTATGCATTCTGTATCTAAGTTTATGAACATTTATATCTGACACACTCAGTGACTGGGAGACCCAGAGAGAGAGAGAGAAGAGAGAGAGAGAAGAAGAAGCAGAGAAGAGAGCAGAGAGAAGACGAGAAGAGAGAGAGAGGACACTAAGAGAGACAGACAGAAAAAGATAGGAAGAAAAGAAGAGAGAGAGAACGAGGAAGAGACTAGACAGAAAAACAGAATCAGGAAGACTTTACACAGAAACAGAGAGAACAGATGGCGGAGACTCACAGAGACAGAGACAGACAGAGAGACAGTAACAGAAGGAGAAAACTCACAGGGTGCAGCAGCATCCTCAGCTTTCCTGTAGTATCTGCTGCTATCAGACACAGGGCCTCTGGCACCTCCTGTGGGAGCTGAAACACACATCATCCACATCAACACTGCTGAAACACATCATCCACATCAACACTGCTGAAACACACATCATCCCCATCAACACTGCTGAAACACACATCATCCACATCAACACTGCGGAAACACACATCAACACTGCTGAACACACTCATCCACATCAACACTGCTGAAACACACATCAACACTGCTGGAACACACATCATCCACATCCACACTACTGAAACAACATCCACACTGCTGAAACACACATCCACACTGCTGAAACACACATCCACATCGACATCCCACATCCGCAACACTACCACTGATGATCACATCGACACCACCAGAAAACACATCCACATCAACACCACTAAAAATAACACATTTAGGCCTACTTCAAAAGCTGTATAGATATGTAGATAACGATGAAGGTTACTTATCCAGTCATTTTTAGCTCATAGAACTGAAGATAGAAATGGGTTTAGTTGGCTTGACTTTGGTTTTCTAAACAATAATTGGAAATGTTCTGTGTGTGAAAGATAAGATTGGAGTTTATTTTTTTAAGGTGTACAAGTTAAACAAAATATCATTCAGATTATACTGTCCATATTGTCAGTACTTTTAGAACAGAAACTGATTTAAGGTGGATGTCCAGACTTTGTATATCTCAAACACTCACATTAATTCACACACACACACACACACACACACACACACACACCACACACACACACACACACACACACACACACACACACCACACACATTCTGATTCCAGTTATTTGCAAACTTCACCACTGTGTACTGTATTTCCAAAGTGAACACCTGATGTCCCAACAGAAACTCGGGTCACAACTTGAACGACGAAGACAATAACTTATCATTATCAACAATCTCTGACCATGATACATTTAAAAAAAATACACTCTGCAAAATCTTTATTTATTCTTAAAGGAAGTTGGCAGGACAGTTGAAGACATTCTTCACTTGCCTAACAAGTAAACTGTGAGGTTCTGGGTTCGATCCCCAGCCTTGCCCTTTATTCCCAGTTTGACCCAAAATAAAACATCAAAGGGAATGTCAAAGTTATTTGAATGAGACTATAAACTGAGGTCCCAAGTGGAAATAAATGCAGAACATTTTGTACTACATAAAAAAATCCATTCCACCTTTCCGAAGAGTATGCCATTTCATACGCCGCTGTGGCCTAGTGTTAGGGTGTTGTACTCGTAATCTAAAGGTTGCGGTTCGATCCAGCTATTCCGCTATGCGTTGTGCCTTGGAAAAGGCACTTTACGGCTATTTTCTCACCCCCACCCAGGTGTAAAAGGGTACCAACCTTGTGTTGGGGTTAATCCTGCGATAGACTGGCGTCCTATCCAGGGGGAGTCTATGACTCTCAGTCGCATTAACGCCACAGAAACCGGGATAAGCACCGGCCTGATAAAGCCTTATGGCTCGGACAGACTTTAGCTAATGCCATTTCATGCCAGTTGGAACAGATGACAAAATTTTTAAAAGGAAAAAAAACAGCATGCACATGGTTATCTTGTTCAGACATCATCCTTGAAGTTCGAATGTGGCTTCCTCAATACTGGAAGGGGGGTCACATACGCAAAAATCTCACCACTGGTGAACCTCAAAGCTCGAGCCAAAGAACAAAACAAACCAAGAAAAGATCTATCTATTTTGACAAACGGATCCAAGCTAACTATTTCAAAGACAAAAACAAACCTCTTGCTCTCGGGGGACGATTTTGAGCTGATTTTTTCATCATTGTGTTGGGCACAGTTTCGGGAGGCAGGTGAAGGTAGTCCCTGAGGTGCTGTATTCCCTCATTTGTCACTACCCAGTAATAATGTCGCCAGGCAAACGTTTCTTTCACGAAGCCTCGTGACTTCAAACTCTGAAATAGGATCGGGACAATAAAGGTTTCAAGTCAAGGCAATTTGATATTTATATATCATATACACATAAATGAAAAACTCCATACTTTTTTCAATGGAAAAAATAAATAGCAATAGATTCCCACTTCAGTGCTCTTTGGCCTATGGTTGTGATTTTATCACTCCCTAGTTGCACACTGGAAAAACTGAAAATCTGATCTCAAGAAAAAAACAAACCCAAAAAGAGTATGTCTGACCTATGTGCTGGAAACATGCACTTCAAAACAATGCAATGATCATCCTGAATCCACACATTTCACATCAATGCAGAGTCAAAATGAAATAAACTTTTCAACTCCAAGCCATCAATGATACATATGCAGACTGTACACAGTTCAAATCAATACATTGGTAAATTCACTTCCCTGTGTTTTTTTTTTTTTTTTTATTCTACTGAGAGAATTTGGGAAATTATCGCGTATTTCGAGTTTGGTAATGGTTCACAACTTGATATTAAGTTGTGAATTGGTTAGTGTAATTTGTAAAGTTAAAACAGATCCCCATCATTGGCAAACAGATGGTGATCATCGGAATGTTTCATGATTCGTGCACCAACTGTTGGGTAAAAATAACTTTTCTGTTATTGTTCCTGAATGTTTTAGTTTTATTTAATCAAAGTCCATGCATCACTGGATGCATTCCAAAGTTATTGCAAGACTAACTATATGACACACACACAAACCAATCAATGACTTTAGTGTCTTTATGCATTATAATTCTAAAAGAAAATAATAACCACACAAAATGGAAAATAGCAATTTCTTTCTACATTTCTGCATCTTGCTGTTTCTACTTCGTCAAAATCCATTCGACCATTGAAGAGCTGTTGCATGTTAAATAAACATGTATAGGCCTATACACCCACTCACACACCATCCCCTTCCATTTTCTCTGCCCAGCAAGAAGTGGAGACATGCTCCTCCTCCTCTCTCTCTCTCTCTCCTCTCTCTCTCTCTCTCTCTCTCTCTCTCTCTCTCTCTCTTGTGTGTGTGTGTGTGTGTGTGTGTGTGTGTGTGTGTGTGTGTGTGTGTGTGTGTGGAGCAAGCTTACGGCCATTGTCTTTATCACGTGCAGGTTTGATGCCTCGATGTCTGGATGCTTCCCAGCATGCAGGTCTTTTCTGGCCACAGCCGTCCCCTCTTTGAAGAGGTATTCGTAGATGGTCTTTGTAGTCTCCTTTGGAATCAGCATCTTGCCTGAAGAATACACGGGAAAGCAAGGCTTTCAATCACTTGTGCACAGCATTTGCAGAATTAAAAAAAAAATCCATTTGATTAGTACACACATCCATACTACCTACCAGATAAGTCATGATGCTGTCACCTTTTCACCAGAGTCCTGACAATGATTACATGCATTAGGTCTGCAAGCCCCAAACCCTACACTGTATCACATAATACAAACACATAACACTTTAGTACTGTTAGGACAATCATTTTGCAAGAAAACAAAAGGCAGCTTTTTTCAAATGGTGTAGGATGAAATATTGACGTTGTGATGGGGTTTCCTGTTCCACCATGTATATATTTGGGAAGCTACTTGAAAATTAAAAAAAAAATTAAGCATAATGTTCCATCTGAACAGATGACAAAATTGACAAAACCACATACACACAAGGACTGGATTATAAAAAAGCCCACGAGTGCTTATTCCATTATCCTTGCTACAAAAGAATAAATAGATAAATCACGCAGGTTTTAAACATTCTGTCCAAACTGCAACAACCCCCCCCAACCCCACCCCCCCCCCACCTAGTTCTAGCTGACCAACACGACTCAGGTGATCAATACAGTCTTTTCCTTGAAAACAAGGGGGAATATCCACATCACATGATACAAGGAACATTAGAAAAAAATAGACATAGTTTACAAACTCTAATTCTTTACTCATTGTCTTCAAAAGATGCCAATAGGCCTATGTGAAAATCAAAACATTCACCAATATTGACAACTATCACTGTGAATTATAAAAAAAACCCCAAAACAAATGACTAAAAACCCTGAAAATGAAATGACCAAAGAAGAAAGATTTCAACTTTACCTACTAGCTTTTTGCACAGACTGCAAGTGTAGGGTAGTTTTTGCCGGTAGGATAGTTTTAATTCCTCTGTACTTGGTCACTTTCAACTTTCAACGTGGTTAGCTCAGCTGAGAGGCCTTTTGTTGCTGTGCTTCTCTCAAGTTTCAGCGAAATTAAAAGGTTTGTATGGTGGTCACGACTTTATAGAGGCTGGATCATGTGATTAAGTTGACAGTGCCATCTAGGGCCTTGTTGGGTCATGTGGTTATACCAAAATCAATTAAACACTGATAGGCACATTGACACAAGATAGCCCATTTCCTCACCTTCCTCCATCATCATCTAGGGCCTTGATGGGTCATGTGGTTGAAGCCCAAGTCAAGTCCAAGTGAAAAACACTTTATCATCCCATGAAGGGCAATTACGATAATGACAGGTACATTGATAAGGATCATAATCAGAAAACACAAGATAGCTGCTTCCCTCACCTTCCTTCACTTTCACCTGTCCCCATAGTGTAGGCTAGTCGCGGATGGTGGGCACCACTGAAGATTTTGCAACCAACTTCTTCCACTCCTCACGGTCCTCCGCCCTCCGTAGCAGATGGCTCCACCCAAGCACCACTCTGTGATGTCTTCCCATCGTTTCCTCTGTCTGCCCCTTGTCTCCCTCCTTTTGCTGTGCCCTGTAAGACAGTCTTGGCCAGTCCAGATATTCGCATGACGTGCTGTAGGCCTAGGCCTACCACTTAAGCTTGCGTTTTTTCACTGAAGTCAGGAGCTCTTCATTGGTCCAATGGCATTTTTTATTCTGGCTTTCACATCTTCATTAGTAATGAGATAGACCTCTATATGAAATACCAAGGAGTTTGAGAAAGCATCTCATCTCCATTGCCTGTATTCTTTTTTCAATGTTTGCCATTGTGGAACATGTTTCACTTGCGTACAAGAATATGGACATGATCAGCTACATTTCATATTCCTATTTGATCAAACATCCGAAGATAACTTAAATGAAATATCACAAACACTCACGCACGCACGTACACACCACACCACCACCCAACCAAACCACAACACAACACCCCACACCACAACACAACACACAAGACACACAAGACACACACAGCACAACCAACACACCACCACACACACACACACACACACACACACACACACAACACACACACACACACACACACACACACACCACACACACACACACAACACACACACACACACACACACACACACACACACACACTATGGGGACGGGATAGCCTAATGGTCAGAACATTGCGCTGGCAATTTGACGACCCGAGTTCGATTCCCGGTGGAGGAGATTTTTCTCCTGGAGTTAACATCAGTGCTGACTCCACTCTCCCCAAAAGTCTTTCGGATGAGACTGAAAACCAGGCCCCGGGTGCGAACGCACGCAGAACATCTTGCGCACACGTTAAATCCTGCTCCGCTTTTCGTAAGAGTAGGCCATCGTGTGCCGGTGGGAACAGATGACAATATTTACACAACTGCATACACACGGGGACTGGATGAAAAAAAGCACACGAGTGCTTATCCCATTATCCTCAATATAAAAGAATAAAATTTAAAAAATATTAAAATAAATAAAATAAAAACACACCAATGTAGGAATACAATGTTGTTAAGACCATTGACTAGAAAAGACATATAAACTATTTTTTACGCATGTACGCTCGCACTCGCACACGCAGGCACACATGCACACACACGCACGTGCGCTAGCTACACACAAGCACAAAGATCTAACCGCTAGGCTACCCTCCCCCAAAAAACTGATTAATTTTAGTTCCTTTTTCTGCTGAATAGGTCTTGAAGTATTCATATTTGTGAAATTAATAATAGTCCACTCCATGTGACACTGAAATTTTGTTATCTTACGAATTTTTGGAGAAAGTGTGTAAGATATTTAAAGCCAAATACACACTTTGCAAAATGGAGAGAATGTCTGAATTACTTTATATATATATATATATATATATATATATATATATTATATATATATATATATATATATATATATATATATATATATATATATATATATATATATATATATATATTAAGCTCTCATTGATGTTAAGTTTAATATTCATTATGTTGACAGTCTCCAAAAAGGGAAAAAATGGAGAAGCAACATTCAATCATAACAACTAGTTAACATTCTTTTGTCTGCCAAAGATAGGTACAGGATCCAACTCCTTTTTAAGTACAAATTTCTGCTGGAAAGGATTATGTGTGTTATGAAAGCATTCCACACACACACACACACACACACACACACACACACACACACACACACACACACACACACACACACTTGTCTAATATCTCTTTTATGTGAACAGATGTAGAATTGAAGACCAACACATACACATCAGATTGCACGATCATTCAAACATTCGTTCATATACACCCACTCATATCAACACGCAAACAATTCGCACATACATGTCTACTCTCCCTCACACATACATATTTGTGTATACATACAAACGCCAAGCAACATTGAGCCCATGTAAAGACTTCTGATCAAGCTGTCCCATTTGGAACTAGGCCCTAAAGGTTCGACATTTACAGTCTAAGCAAGCTATTGCGCCGTTTAGCCAAAGGGTTAAAGAAAGGGCCATTGAAATAACAATGAGGTGAACATGGCAACCGCTGCCATTAAAATGCTCCTCGTGGAATCTGTCACTCCTCTGCTTGTCGGGATCAATGCCAAAGCAAAGTATGAGGAACGTAGCATAGAGCACACACAATACTTATGGCTGCAGTTCTACTGCGCTCAGTCAACGTAACTTTTGTATTTCCTTTCTTTGAAAGCGAGTGGAGGGGGGGGTGGGTTAAAGGCGGGGGGGGGTTGGGGGTGGTGGGGGTGTGGATTTTGAAGTGTAAAAGTGTGCTGTCTTATATATCTTCATGTCATACGTACGTCGTATGACTAACTATAATGATATATAACTCCAAGGAATATGGGATTGTCCTTAATGATGTACCCCCCCCCCCCCTTCTCTTCATTTTTTTTTCTGTGTATATAGTTTCTTGGCTGCTTTTCTTTCTTTTCTTCTTCCTGTCTTTTGATCATAAATATGCCGTTTAACTGTACTAAGGTGCAACTTGACTGTGCATAGATTTGTAAGTCTATGTCTTTAAACAAAATATATATAACCTGACTTTATCATTGTAACCTGTAGGACATGCAGGTAACATTGAGGTTTCTGTTTCATATCCCACAAATGTCATACAAAAGTAATGTTTTTATGCTTTTTGTTTGGTTTTGTTGTTGTTTTGTTGGGGTTGTTTTGTTGTTGTTGTTTTGTTGTTTTTTTTGCATTTAGTGTGAGATTGATAGGTTTACCATGTTCTGAATTTGTTGGCACTGTTTCTGGTCTTTGTGTGTGTTCGAACAATTCTCCTGTTTAGCCAGAGAGTGTCAATCAAACTGCACTGAGAGAACACAGTAGGATGTAAATGCACCAAGATGGCCCAGTGATTAGTGCAGCATATAGCCACCTGGGTGACTAGGGTTCGACCTTCCAGGGACACACACACACACACACACACACACACACACACACACACACACACACACACACACACACACACACACACACACACACACACAGAGTCTTCTTTTCTTAGATGGGTGGCTTGATGCGTGCGTGCGAGCCTGCGTGTGCGTATATGTGTGTGTATGTGCGTGCGTTCGTGAGGTGAGGAAAGCTGAGATCTTCAAATCCATTTTGTTTATCAAACCCAAAGCACTCACCGCTGTTTGCTAAGCTAAACTGGCCCAGAATTGTGCAAATATGACACCATTACTATTTCTGTTTGCTCTGGCCAAAGGTCATGAAGTGTCTGTTTAAACTCTCCGAAAAGCTAAACATTAAAGGAAAACATTGATTTGTAGTGTAAAAGAAGAAAGGAATTGCTTTTCATCCCTCCAAGGTGTAGGCGTGCCTTTTGGACATGAAAGTTTATCTGAACTCTTGAACTTCTTCTTCTGACTTTGTCCAAATAGGTTATAAAAGCTCTGCAAACTTCTGGCTTACACACACACACACACACACACACACACACACACACACACACACACACACACACACACACACACACACACACACACACACACACACAGAGATGACTTCCTTTATCATACATCATTAAAACATGATCCTTTCCAGATCCGTCTGTAGGCCTAAGTTAGAATTTTGAATGTTAAGCCTACAGATGTATCTTCAAATTTCAGATTAAAAAAATAATTATATCATCAAACCCCTGCTGCCCTTTCTCTCTTTTTTATGCTTTCTTCTAAATCTATTTGAAAGGCCATGTTATTCATTAAAAAATAGTTTGGAACCCCCCCCTCCCCCACCCCCCCACCATTTATTCATGCAATCCTAAAATAAGTGACACACTTACCATTTTCTTATTTTTCATCTCTAGGATGCAGTGTCGTTCAGCTGCAGCCCATTTTTGCATAGGTCTATAGATTTTAGAGATAAGCATTGCTTTGTGCATTCATTTCATGTGTTTGGTGCTATTTTGTTGTGAATAGATAGAATTTTGTTTAAACTGATAATTTTTTTAAAACCTACAAAACTACTAAAATCGTGTAGCATTTTATCTTATCTTTTTTTTGGGGTGGGGGTGTGGGGTGGGGGGCGGGATACACAGCAAAGCCTTATGATAATAAATAATAATAATAATAATGATAACGATAATAGTATATTAGATTTACATAACGCTGAATGTTGTAGAGCACACAAATAAAAGCGTTTGCATTCAAATTAGTCACGCCCATGCAAGCGTTCACAAATAAAATTAACAAAATTTAATTATCATTATCAGGTATTTTGATGTTGTTGTTGTTGTTGTTTTTATTTTTTTTTAAAAATTATCTCAGTACACTGGCAGAACACAAACAAAGGCTAAGTGTTAGATTCAAGACATTCCTATAGAATATAAAATATGATATAACAATGATGCCCTTCAGGGGATGATTAAAGTATTTTTGACTTGACTTTGACTTGACAATGCCATTTGTTCCCACTGTGTTATTGTTTGTTTTTATCGCCATTTTCGTAATCCTATATATATTCCAGTATTGAATTTGCTCTCGTTTTTAATGGTTTACAATAAAAGTGAAGAAACGTATTGGTCTGTATTAAAAAAAAATCATTTGAGTTTGCTTTTCACATGCTCTTTTCTGCACTTGAATCAATTTGATAAATTTGTCAACGTCGGTTCACAGTGACTCATGACATATTCAAGGTATTGACTAAAAGAAAGACAAGGGTAGAAAGTATTCTGTAGCGTTTGCGCACAACAACCGTGAAAGTTAGCGCAAGACTGGAACAGTTCTTTGACGGAACCTTCTTTGCTTTTACATGGGGTCAACACTGTTATGATACAAATGTCGTCATGGCACCAACCAATCAAAACGTGTATCGTTCATGTCGCGCGCTGACCGAGCCAAGATGGCGGTTCATAGACATCAAAATGCGATAAGAACGTAAAAAAATCGGGCATTTTGCCCTTCAAAAGTTATTTTTCGTCGCCAGTGTATCGTAAAATTGACTGTTTCAGGTAAGTTCAGCTGATTACTATGAAGATAATGTTCGAAATGATTTTTGTACGCTTCTCACGGTGGGGCTGTCACGGAATCGGAACGATTCAAATACTCTGAAAAGTCTAACCTCCTAACCCTGTTACCTGTTTAGTAGGGCCTTGTAAGAACTGGTACGATGGACTGATGAAGATACGATCGTTAAGTCTGCTGTTGTCATAATGATACTGTGGAGGTGTACCTGTATTGAGACTTGACAGGGATGTATTCTACGCCCACCTCCTATTGTAGTGAGAAACATAGCAGCAGTGTTGGTCAAGTAATTTGGCAACATTTGCAAAATCGCATCCATAAGCTGATAAAGTGGATGATCAGTGCTCGACCGTGGGGCCCCAGTCGTGCCTATGAACCCAATGTAAACTCACTGGAGAACACACGCACACACGTGTGCAGGTAGGCACCCACGCAGGTATGCACTATGCAGGCAAACACCCTAGTAACCTATAAGTACACATGTGCGCGCACACACACACACACACACACACACACACACACACACACACACACACACACACACACACACACACACACACACACATCACACATTCACACCACACCACACACTCACACACAATTGAACACACCACACACAACACACACACACACACACACACACACACACACACACACACACACACACACACACACACACACACACATACACACACTCACACACACACACACACACACACACACACACACACACCCCACCACACAACACACACACACCACACACACACACACACACACACACACACCACAACACACCACACCCCACACACATTGATTGATTGATTGATTGATTGACACACACACACTGATTGCCATTGTGTTCTGTTCAGTTGGAAAAAGATGACAAAATTGACAAAAACACATGTACAGGAGGACTGGATGTAAAAAAAAACCCTCCTGAATATTTATTGATTCATTATCCATGAAATAAAAGAATCTGAATGATAAAGCAACAACAGAATCTTACACTGTGTACTTGCAATGCTAGGCTATTATTAACCATTCAACTTACACAAAGATGAAAGAATGATTAGAATTAGTGTTTGATAAGATATGGATAGCCAAAACTAGTTGATCACTCATTTCCAGATCAATGTTTTGAATTATAAGCCATAATAAGGATATTAAAACTTACAGATGCCCTCTTGATTTGTTTTCATTTAAATGTTTTGTATGAAAAAGAAAATCATACATATATACATATGTAGCCATTCACAAAAACATGTCTGAGACTTACGATTTATATTTCAATTTCCCTAATCAGTCTTAAAATTTTTTTTTTTTTTTAGGTTTGGTAAGCCAGAGGATATATATTGGTGTTTTTTTTTCTCTCATGATTTTCAGTGTGTTACAAATGAAGTGAAACTGGAATCTTATCGGTTTGAAGCACTGAAGGACCTGCATTTTTATCAAGTGAATATTTGTTAGGGTAGAATACTTCAGTAAAAGAAATATCAATTAAGATGGTGTTGAATTATTTATCATTGTTGTGATAGCTTCTTTGATTCATTAAATCCAGAAGAACATTGGCTGGGCGATGGTATACTGTATACTATTAAGGCTACATGAGCACATGTTTTAGTTTAACAAAAAGGCAGTCAAGATAGAACTGTGAGAACTGCAGCAGCCACAAATAACTAACAGGGAAAAAGGGAGGGACAAAGGACTTCTGCTGTTCTGTAGCTCTAGCAGGGTGTCAGCCTGCTAGTGCAATCAATTGATGTGGCTGCCTACGCCTTCTGTGGGGCTGATGAACACTATTTGTAACCATTACCTCTGAGGGCACATTGAAAGTGATGAACTGGAATGAAGGAAATAGCTTGAAGAAAAATTGGTGACTGGAAGGAATCATGGACAGTTTAT
>CM060323.1:58623990-58668990 GCA_030674155.1 Stramonita haemastoma | reverse complement strand
AAACAAAAACCACACAAACCAACTGATACTTGGATGATGAGAGAGCAGCGTAAGGGACACAGGAGAGATCAAATTAAAAGTGACAATCTGTGCTTGATTAACACATCATTACTTTCTTACTATTTTATGTTAGATCTTCACCATATTGTTCATGACAGAAATATTTGTTAGACCTATGAATGAATCACATTCATCATTCCCTCAGATTTTCAGGAAAAAATGTTAGTATGTTTTGTGTCTAAGGCAGGCTTCAGTGACAGAATATGTGTGTGTGTGTGTGTGTGTGTGTGTGTGTGTGTGTGTGTGTGTGTGTGTGTGTGTGTGTGTGTGTGTTGTGTGTGTATGTGTGTGTTTACATGTGTGTGTGTGTGTGTGTGGCGTTGTGTGAATGCGTGCATGTTTGCATGTATGTATGTGCATGTGTGTATGTGCATGTGTATGCATATCATCAACAAAATACAAGGGTCGGCTTGATTTAGAGGAACTTTTCTCCTCAGGAATATAAAATAGGTTTTTACCTACCACCTCAAAGGCAAATAGTATACCAAGTATTGTAGCTCCCCTCCAAAAAAATCATTCTACACTTGAGCATGTACCATATTTCAGTCAGGAACTCTTATGGAACAAAAGACTCAGACCTGTGCTTTGCTTTGTCAATGAAACTAGAGTCCACACAAACAGTTCCGGGATTGTTTCAGATTTATGGCTCTGCACCAACACTTAAAAATGACCCCCTCCCCTCTTTCTAAATCCTCACCCCCTACCCCCTTGAAAAGGTTTGTTGTACAAAATCATATCAGACGGGCTTGAGAAAGAGAGGGGGTATTTTTTACCTTGAGTTAAGAGAGTTGGGTGAGATGAATGCATATATATAGAGAGAGTTTGGCAGGCAGCCAAGCACAGTAGGTAGGCCATATGCAATATGACACATGCATGTACAGACCTGCCTATGGGAGCTTATTGGCCTGTAACCATACAGCATTTGTGCTGTCAGTGCGTGCTTACAACCCATATTTTACCACCATTTCAAATTTCAATCGTCTGAAATTATGTCATAGGTGACAGAGAGCCTTTTTAAATTGTGGAAAAAGACCTACTGAGCCACTCAGGCTGGTGGCATTGGACAGAACTGCAGTGTTTTGTGTAAAATGGAGGATGTGTAGGTATGAAAAAAAAAATCCAAATTCCACTCCCAGCTGGAGTGGTATGAATTGAGTTATGTGTAATCAATCATGGTAGGTGGTAAGAGAAAACCACAGAAAAAACACTCTTGTGTAATTGATACAGATTCATTGACCCATGCACAAATACTTGCACTGAAAGGAAAGCACTGCACTAGATCCCCTCCCCCCCTCCCCAACTGCCGGTTCCTCACTCTGCCCCCCCCCCCTGCCAGCCTACATATTCCATTTCTCACCCCCATTTGTCTTGATGTCATGGGTTTTGAAAGAAGTCTACTTAATTCACTTTGTTTTTCTGTGTGTGTGTGTGTGTGTGTGTGTGTGTGTGTGTGTGTGTGTGTGTGTGTGTGTGTGTGTGTGTGTGTGCACATGCTTATGTGTACTACATACATATGTATATGCAGTTAAAAGAATTTGCAAAGGAACAATCTTTTTAAGCCAGAAACAGAGCATTGGTCTTTATTTTCTTTTATCATGTGACTGCTTGTCTGCTTTTGTTATTGTGGCTTTTTTCATATTCAGTGTGATATGAAGCATTAAAGTTTTTTCTATATAATCTACTGTATGTACAAAACTATGACTCCTTTTCTGACTGGTATGCTAAAGTTTCTTTTTATTCTCATTATGTTTCAGTATGAGCGAGCCAGAGAAAAAGGGAAGCGACCCAACCCAACAGTCTTTGCTCCCCAACACCGCTATCGCAAACCTTACCTCCCAGAGGTAGTCTGGTCAAAAATCACATACCGAGAGTTAAAACAGCACTTATATAATATATATATATATATATATATATATATATATAAATATGCTTTTTTCCCATTTTTTGTGCAGTGTATATATTATACTTTCTGTTTTGTTTATGCTTCTTATATAAAAAAAAAGTATAAAAAACCCAACAGAATTTATGTTTGTTTTATTTTTTTCTGCCTTCTGTGATTTCTGTGAAAAGAGGAGCATTTTTGGTTTGGTTTTCATGCATGGAATGTATTTGCTCATAGGCACATATTCAGTTATTTATATTTCCTTTTTTGTGTTTTGTTTTACTGATTCAATTCTGATGGGTTTGTGTGGTGTGTGTGTGTGTGTGTGTGTGTGTGTGTGTGTGTGTGTGTGTGTGTGTGTGTGTGTGTTACTTCTTATTGTTGGGAATCTTGGAAAAGGTTTTAGAGAGATACAGTTTATCAGAAGTTTGCTTTTCAAATATATTTGTTGAGCATGTTGATCCTGTTATGTATGTGCATTTGCATGTATATATGCACAGTCATAGATACACAGACATGCAAAACATATACAATCATATGGTGTAAATGAAAGTCAGTTGTGTGTGTGTGTGTGTGTGTGTGTGTGTGTGGTGTGTGTGTGTGTGTGTGTGTGTGTGTGTGTGTGTGTATGTGAATCTAATCATGGAAACATGACAATTTTTCCAAACTCAGTGGGCAAAAAAAAAAAAATTTTTTTTTTGGGGGGGTATATACAAGGTACTACTCTCTTTTTTTTCTACAGGTGTTTGTGCAATGGAGTTAGAGAGGGAAGGAAGTGTGAGAAAGCTAGAGAAGGAGAATGTGTGTATTATGTGTGTACACAAACACTTGGATGTGTGAATGAGATAGGTATATACAGATATTTGTGATATGCTTCTTTATCTATTCATAGATATATATTTTGTTTGTAAGTTGAACATAAATCTGTGCTCTTACTGCTTAGACTACAATGTAATTTTTTTGGGTTTTGAGACACTAAAGTCTTTATATGCAAATCAGACTTTTTGTTATTTGTGCTCTGTTCTTTGTTGACGAAGCAGAGAGAAAAGAAATATGGAATCTTGTCATATATAGATCATTTGTATACCACAGAAACTTCTGTTTGACGTTGACTAATTTTTAGAAGATGAAAAACCCACTGACAGTGAGCTATAATAAACGACTGAACAAATCAGCAGAGCTTTGCTTCAATTCTCGTCATAATAATAGTGAACCACTGTCATTCACTCCACATCACAGGTCTCATTATCATATAAAATTCTCTTCAAGCTTTCCTAACAGGGACTGACTAGAAGAAATTGGTTATCAAGTGCTATGTTTTCAAACTTGATAGAATCTTCTTATGTGTAAACAGTAATCACTAATTGCTTTTGTGGATGTTCGGAGTAACAAAAATGTCTGTGTACATTCATGATTGTTTTTGCATTGCAAAAACACCCTCTGCTACAAGCCTAGATTGACCTTAAGAAAGTTTTGTGTATGCACTGTCTGGAAGCTGTGTGTGCATGTACTGAGTGGAATCTATGTGTGTATACTGACTGGAAATTATGTGTATATGCTGAGTGGAATCTCTGTGTGTGTATTGACTAAATCACTGTGTGCATATTATTGACTGGAATCTCTGTGTATGTGTTGACTGGAATCTCTGTGACGTATTGACTGGAATCTCTGTGTGTATGCTGACTGGAATCTCTGTGTACAATTGCTGATGTTTTTGCTTTAACAGACTGACACGCCGCGCTACAACCCCATGCGACCCCAAGGTGCAGCAGCTGGCGGAGATCCACGGCCGGCAGATGGAATACCTGCAGAAAGAACAGAGACTGGAGCGACAGAGGGGACGGTCAGTCCATTATTTGTTCTTTGAATTGTTTAACGACCTGGAGCGACAGAGGGACGGTCAGTTCATTATTTTATCTCTTTGAATTGTTTTAAACAGATCTGGTACATAAAGGAAATGTCAGTCATAAGGAATGGTCAGTTCTCTCTTCTATCTCTTGTTTAACAGATCTGGAGCAACTGAGGGATATGGTCAGTTCACTCTTCTGTCTCTTTGATTGTTTAACAGATCTAGATGCACAGCCAGGGATGGTCAGTCCACTCTTCAGTCTTTTAGGAATTGTTTAAACAGATCTGGAATGACAGAGGGATGGTCAGTCCACTTTTCTTTCTTCTAGAATTGTTCTAACAGATCTAGTAATAAAGGAATGGTCAGTCATAAAGGAGATGGTCAGTTCTCTTTTCTGTCTCTTTAGAATGTTTAACAGTCTGGAACGACAGAGGGATGGTCAGTCCCTCTTCTATCTCTTAGGATTGTTCTGATAGATCTGGAACAACAAAGGAAGGGTCATTTTCTCTCCTCTGCACCTTGAGAATTGTTTGTTGGATTTCTGTTTTGGGTTGTCCTTGTTACAGTGTAAAGTTAGCAGGTTGATTGCTTGCTGGGGGTTTTGCTTGGGTTTTATGTAGATATTATATTATTTCTAAGTTAGAAGAGGATGGTTGTCATGAGGTATGTTATCTATTTATTTATTGAGTCTTTTTTTTCCTTTCTCTTTTTGCTTATATACTGTTCTTTACTTTTGTTGGTATCTTCTTTCAAAGTGTGAACTCAATTAGGACAATGTTGATAATACATTTTATACTGCACAGTCTTCTCATGTAATAATGATTAAGAGATAAGGAAATGAGAGAGAGAGAGACAAAGGCAGGAAGGATGTAGTGAGGGAAAGAGCAAAGCATTGAAAATGATGTTGAACAATGGTCTTAAGGTATTGAAAATGCTGTTTAATGTTTTTCACTTTCTACACTGTCTTTACCCACTTATTTTACTGTCCATGTGCAGGGCATCAGAAGCTGTGGAAAGCATCCTATTTGCAAACCATTAGGTATAAAGTAGAAAACTTTAACCTTGGTCCCTTTACAATCTCTGGAACATGTCACAAAAAAATGTGACCGACAAACCTGTCTCATGTCTCTGTGTTTGTTTTGTGCAGAAATTCGTCGCAGGCTTGAAGAGCTGTCACGACGGCCGCCAGTGAAAGACAATTCCACAGACGAACTGCTGAGGGAGTTGAGAGAGCAGGAAGCGCGGAACCAGCGTCTGTGAATGAACTTCGCTTGCAGTTGGCGGAAGCTCGGCGTCCCATCAACGTCATGTATGTTCTCATTTCTCTCTGGTTCAGGTTCTGTTTGTTGTGTGTCGTTAAAGCGGGGACTGTTATGTTGCTTGAAATCTGGACATGGTTGTGAGTTAGAGGTATGAGCATATAGTTTGTTTGTTTGGTGTTTTTTGGTGGTTGGGGGGGGGGGGGGGGTGAAATCTGTAGATTTTAAAGATAGTATTAAGAGAGAGAACACTGAAATGGCAGTGATGTTGTCTGGAGGTGTGTCCTTCCTAATCCTGTATGGCATCAGGAAAGCTACGTGATTTATATTCAGAGGGACACTTTAGTGTTTTAAGTATTAGTGATGCCTTCTCTTCCTTTCTCTTTAATAATTTTTGTGTGTGTTGATTTTCTTTATCCTTGCACACTTCTATGGCATTGCTGACTTTTTCCGATCTCCTCATACTTCCAATCTGCCATCTTTTTTTGTTTGTGTTTTATCAGCGCCATCAGCCAATTTTATCTCCATGCCTGCAGTCATTGTTTTTTTTTAAATGTTATTTTATTTAGTTATTTTTTGTTTTTTATTAATTTTTTTTCACTCAGCCATTGTTCATTACTTAGTTCGTAATTCTTGTGTTCATTCAACAAGTTAATTTTCTGCAGTCTGGAGCAACTTGTCTTTCTCTTTGCAGCCAGCAGCATGCGGCAGAGCCAGGGAAGAAGAACTTTGTCTACCCTGTCTTCTATGGAAACTCCCTGGTGGCTGAAATCATGTAAGCAGCTCCCTCTGTAGCTTTGCTTCTGTGTTGTTGTTGTTGTTGTTGTTGTTGTTGTTGTGCATTCCCACACTTAACACCCAGAATATGTACTCTTGACTCACTCATCCCACCTGTGAATCACTGTGAGATTGGAAGTACACAGGATAAGAAGTTTGCATGTATGACTGTATGACACTGTTTAAACATTATGATAATGAAAAATGAAAAATGCACAAATCAAGATTTTAGCTTTAAGTGAAAATTGGCAGCTATATTTTGAATTGGAAGCAACCTAACTAAGAGAATATGTACTTTCATCATCATGCTCATTCCAAAAAAATGATGAAAAAAGAAAAAAGGGAAAAACCCAAACAATTCTGTTTCTTGAGGTGTTGACCACACAAAAAAAATCAACAAATAATTACAGTTAAAAAAATTAGAATAAGGGGTTTTTTGGTGTTTTTTTTCAGAGGAAAAAAAAAAAAGGTTTTAGTCTTAGTATTCCCAGTTAACACGGAAAGACAAAAAGTAGTGGAGGACATGAAATGACATCAACGTGTGTGTGAAGCAGCATGGGTGTGGTTTCAGAGCTGTGCGACAGGCGTATCTGCAGAACGGGGGCAACGACCCCGACATCCTGGCCCAGCTGGCCCAGATGCTGGCAGAAGCTCAGGCCATCGACGAGAGCATGAAGCACGTCCAGATCAAGAAGCCAAGGGGTAGGCAGGAACTGAACTGTGGGCCACAGGAACCTCTGTGCACATATATCCTATATCAAGAACATATCATGAGATTATTGTCTAGATTTGTAAAGATCTCTGTATTTTGTTTTTCATGTCTTTTTTTTTTTCCTGAAGTTAAAATCTGATCGGCATGTCCTGTTGAAATCTTCAAACGATGTGATACTTCTGCAATGTATGGGTTATGTCTTTTGAATGTTTTTGATTTGAAGTAAAGTGTATTTGCTTTTTCAGTAATGACAAAGTATCAGTATATTTTGTACCAAGAACCCCCCCCCCCCCCCCCAACCTCTCTAATTTTTAAATTATCCCCACCTTCTGGAAATTCTGTGCTAGGAATTCCTCTTTTCTATCTCTCTCTTTGTTTCTGCTCTTTAAAGGCAGCACAACTCATTGTGCTCATATGACAGGCAACAATAGTTGGATGTCTGAGTGTTTGACGAAGAAGAAGAAGAAGAAGAAGACTATTGAAGAAGTGGCAAGGTCTTGCTCTCTGTCAGTAAACCTTGTGCAACACTCCACTGCTTTCTTTCCAGGCTGGTATGTATGGGAGCGAGAGCGGGGGCAGGATTGCTAAGTGGTCAGAGCGCTCGCTTTCCCCAAGTCAAAGTTGAGCAGTATCGAGCGTGGTTACCAATTGGATGGGTGACTGTTTGCGCACCTTGGCTTCAGTATAGTCCCCCGAGTTCACCCAGCTGTAAATGGGTACCTGCCTCTTTAGAGTCAGGGAAGGTAAAGCAGCGAGGGAGAGGAGATGGGCGCCACCTCAATATGCTGGCCCCTAGAGAAGCTGAGGTCTCTGAAGCCTCGCTCCTCCACGACGCCTAGGTTTTGGGACACCTTTAACTTGACTTTTACCTTTTATGTATGGAAGGATCTGTGAACAAGAGATCCTCACATTCTTAACCCTTTCAGTATGGTAAGCCTGTTTTCCGGCTCAGCTTTCTGCTACTCTTCAGTCCTGAAAGGAGGAAAACTGGCGCAGCCAAATTTTCCTGCAATTCCTGGGTATCTGAGGTGCAGAAGAAGTGCAAAATGGGTATCTAGGTAAATTCTACGTACACACACAAAGCTTGATAAACATTCTCGTGGGAAAGGAGAAGCAGTGTTTGCCATATCAAAACTGTTTTCTGGAGTCCATTGATGCCAGTTAGCCGCATGATGGATCAATACAAACAAACCCTCCTCTGGTACTGTTATCTCGGGAATATCAGCTGACAGGACTGAAGGGGAGAGCGCTGGGGCAGAAATTTAGGATAGGGGAAGTAATTGTCAGCAAATATTCAGTGCTGTAAGGGTTAATGACTGTGTGAAGTGAAGTGCTGACTGATGCTGTGTGTGTGTGTTGGTGGTGTGCAGACAAGAAGGACGGCTCTGCCACGCTGCTGGCCCTGGAGATGGAGAATGAGCGGCTGCAGCGACAGCTGATGCTGCTGCAGGAGCAGAAGATCATCTCCGGCAACCGCCGCAAAGACAACCGGGAAGGTAGGAGCCCTGACATTGCCTCCCGCCCACCCTCCCCCCACAAGTCGCGCAGGCACCAGTCTCCCCCTCACGTGCTCCCCACATCTTATCATCAGTCTCCCCCTCACGACCCTCACCCCCACCCTAACGACCCGTACACTAGGCAGGAGGCCCCTTCTGATGACCCCAGAATCCAAGAGCAGCATCCCCCTGATGAACCCCACACCAGACAGCCACATTTCCCAGACGAACCCCACACCAGCCAGCACATTTCCCAGACGAACCCCACACCAGCCAGCCACATTTCCCAGACGAACCCCACACCAGCCAGCCACATTTCCCAGACGAACCCCACACCAGACAAGCACATTTCCCAGACGAACCCCACACCAGACAAGCACATTTCCCAGACGAACCCACACCAGACAAGCACATTTCCCAGACGAACCCACACAGCCAGCCACTTCCAGACGAACACCCCCCCGAACAGCAGCATCCCACACACAAGCATCCCCACAGCCACCAGCAGCAGCCCTCCCTGCTGTACAAACCTGCCCCCTCCTTCAGGACCATGTCCAAATGGGTGCAGACCGACCCTGTGTCCACCTATGAGGCAGACACCTCCGCTCTCGTCCGTCTGGACTACCTCTCCAAAAGACAGAATGCCAGACATGCCTTAGAAGATCGCTGGGGTCCCAATAAGGTTCTGCCCACCCCTGCAGGGGGGCCACAGCCCCTGAGGAGGTCCTCACAGGTGGATTTGCATAGAACAGCCAGGGAGGGATTTCCAGAGCCCCCCTTGGCGGTTGACTCCCTTTGGCCCGAGCGACTGGACACCATCGTAGAGGCGGCTAACGTGGATGACCGCAACCCTGATGAACCCTTGGACGTTGACCTGTCCTCAATCAATCGTCCGAGGAAAAAAATACGTCTGGCCTTACCGGGCTGATGTGTTTCCCCGTCGAAACTCCGCACGGCTGGTCATCGTCAGGTCAGAGAAGCCGCACGGATGGGTAGATTATTACGGGAGGCCGGTGGATGAACACGGGGTCGCATAGAAACGGAGAAGTCGGAGCGACAGAGTGTGTTTCCCTACTTCAGAAAGAGCCTGACAGACCCCAAGCTGCTGGCCTACCGGCGGTACCTGAACAGCGTGTATGGGAAGCCCAGCAACCCCTATGATCCCGTCCACTCCAACCTGTACTCCAAACGGGGGCTGTACACGGCCGAGCCGCTGGACATCGACACCAAGCCCTTTGGTGTCCCGCACGAGTCCACGTACCCGCTGATCCAGCAGGACCACAGGCACAGACAGGGTCAGCAGCAGGTGCCCAAAACAGCCAGCGCCGGAGCTCAGACTCAACCCCTGACGGTCAGGAAGAAGGAAGAACGCCTCCAGGCCCAGCAGGCCTTGAAGAAAACAGCCCATGGTGGCGTCTGGAAGGGATCCCAATCTGCGTTTGAACTTGGAAGGAGTGGGGGAACCCAGCGCGAGGACGGCAAGGAAGCGACAGCCGCCTCCAACACAGCGCCCGGCTGTCCTGGATCAACCCCCCCCCACCCAGCCAGAGAGTCAGCCTGCTGCAAGTCCTCAGCCACCCAGAGACCAGGACAAGACAAAGAAGAAAGGGATCATGAAATAGTCCATAGAACGGGGAGACTAGATATAAAGGAAGCATGAAATTGTCCCCATAAAAACAAGTCTAGAAATAAAGGGAGCATGAAATAGTCCCCAAAAGAACAAGACAACGAAGAAAGGGAGCATGAAATAGTCCTGACAGAATTTCCAACAGCCATACCACACAGAAAGCTCCAGTTCTCTTCTCAACAGAATGCAGATTCATTTCTGAGTAGCTGAAAATGAAAAAAAACCCAAAACAAACCCAACCGTCCATGTAAGTTGATGGACTGAATTTAAAATAAAAAAAGAAAAGAAAATATTCACCAAAATCTGAACTGTAGCTTCGGCTGTATGACAGGCTTGGGTGCCCACCCAGTTGTCTGGTCACTTCAGCTCTGCTGACCCTCAGCACGGCCGATGACCACAAGGCTGACCACCCACAGGGGTCAACAGCACCAGCAGTGTGATTCTGATGGGAGAGAGACAATGAAGGAGCAAGTCCAGTCACTGAGAGGCAGTGATTTGAAACTGAAAATAATGATAATGAATAATAAATGGAATCTATATTGCGCTCTATCTTGTAATAAAAAAAAAAAGACAAAAACATGATAAGAACAGGATTCCCAGAGAAAACAGAGAATCCTCAGAGAAACAGAGAAATCCCTCAGAGAAACAGAGAAATCCTCAGAGAACAGAGAATCCCTCAGAGAAAACAGAGAATCCTCAGAGAACGGAGAATCCTCAGAAAAACGGAGAATCCTCAGAGAAAACGGAGAATCCTCAGAGAAAACGGAGAAATCCCTCAGAGAAAACAGAGAAATCCCTCAGAGAAACAGAGAAATCCCTCAGAGAACGGAGAATCCCAGTTTTGTATTTTGTTTCTGCACATACCACATCACACTCATGTTTGACAAGAAATAAATCTCTCAGAGAATAGTCAGTATGAAGCATTCTGTGAGCCAAGATTGGAAATTAAATAAAAAAAAAAAAGATAATTTTTTAAATATAAAACTTGTCTGGAAAATGAATAACATCTCAGGCCTAAAATGGAGAGTAGTCATGAGAAGCTTGCTTGACAAAACGGAATGCTTGTTGGGGAATTGAGCAACATTCCCCCATACCCACGGGACCATTCAGTCGATCGGAAGGCAAGTCTGGCATACTGATGGGAAGGTCAGTCCCCTGTCAAGGGAGAGAAGTTGTCCCCAATATTCTTTCCCCTTGTTATCTGGCTTATTTCTTTGCACATGAACACCCCCCCCCCCCTCCCACCCTCCCTCAGGGCAGTGTGCTGTGTATAACATTAACATCGAGCATGACAGTTTGGCTGTGATAAAACACTGTGATTTCTTGTTCAATTAACTGCTCTTATTTTGATATATATACTTGTGTGTGCATGGATTTGGTTTTGGTTTTTCTCCTTTTTTTTTTTTTTTCTTTGTTGTTGTTGTTGCTGTTGTTGTTAAAGTCGTATATGGTTTTCTTTTATGAAAGAATGTTGTGGATTGTTTTTATGAATGTTTTTATTTCATTTTATTTATTTATTTATTTTTAAAGAATGGGCAGATTTTAAGTCAGGTGAGAAAAAGCTGTTGCATGAGTTTTATCTTTTTTTTTTTTTTTTAAGGAAAGATCTGTTGTGTAAATGCTTACTTTTGGATGTTTGTATGGTGATATTTCTTGGGTTTTTATCTGGTTTTTGGTTTGTCGTGTTGGGCATCACTGTACTCCTGCCATTACTCTTCCTGTGTCTTCCTCCCCAATTTATCATACCTAGAGGCAGCGCTGCAAAAAATGAATACCTTCCCTGCAAGCTTGTTGTGACTTCTTTGGTTGGCTGAAAAAAAATCCTGTAATCTCTCTGCAACCACTGTACACTCTGCCTTATATCAGTGTCCTTTCTTTTGTGTGTATTGGAATTTCATGGTACTCCATCATTAGTCTTTGAAGAAAATCATTACTGTCTGTGGGCATGTGAAAATTGGGGGGTCTATATAAAAAGATCCAGATTTTTGTTTTTCACTTCCTTTGGGGTGTCCCTAGAATTGCTACCTCTGTATCCCAGTTTTTGTTCATGACAGGGTATGTAGGAAATATTGTTATGGATATGGAAGTGCCATTGCTGAATGTATTGTTTCAACTGTGAAAGGAAACAGAAATTCGTGAATCATGGATTGAAAACAAGGCATATGCAGCCATGAAATCATCCTTCACTTCCCTAAATGCTTTCTTTTATGCTAGTTGGTCAATGATTTTTTTTTTTCAGATTACCTGCTCAATTGGTCACTCTTTTTTGTTGTTTATCATATTTGTAAAATCTGTCATTTTTATTATATTTGTAACATCTTTTATTTTAGAAAAGAAAGGTTGCTCCACAATGTTCAAGGCAGAAACAGTGTATTTCCTGTGTGTAACGACCTGCCTGACATTGAAAAGAATGTCACGATTATACCTGTGCAATTTTTGGGGTGTGCATTTGATCACTAATTCTGTATCAACTCTGTAAGTGAAATGTCTCTGTGTGATTTCAGGACTTTTCTGTGATGCTATTGTTCATTTTTGCAATCTGGATTCATGTTATTGTCTCTTCTATTTTTGTTGGTTTGTTTGTTGATGACAGAGTCTGTTAGGGTGTTCAAAGGCCTAGTGATTTGGGTATGCATTTAAAAAAAAAAAAGTGCCTTTTCTGTTATCCTCAATTTTTTTTAAATAGCTCCATTTAAAGATATACTGTTATTTTTCCTATTTTTCCAGTCCTAGAAAATAAAGCTTTATTGTTAACATCTGCAAAAAACTGCAGTGCTCCCCCCCCCCCCCCCATTTCTGTCTCATATATGATGGAAGTTGCTGTTGTTAATTCAAAAAGAAGAATAAATTATAACCTGTTGGACAGATATTTAAATGACAAGTCATTGTTGACTGGTTTCTTAGTAAGCCTGACCTTTTAACAGCACAGACATGGAAAGGGAGGTTCTCCTAGGTTCATTGTCAGGGAATACTGGGAGAAATAAATTAAAAATAGAAAGCGTAAAGATTTAGAGAGAGAGAGAGAGAGAGGAGAGAGAGAGAATGAGATTGATTGAATTTATAGGGAAGAGATAAGAATCTAATCAACATCCACCCTAATAAAGAGAGAGAGAGAGAGAGATGGACTGAGAGATGGTAGCCTTGAACTAGGCTGTTGAGATGTATATCAGTCACAGTGATCTTTACGCCATTACTACATAGATGTTGCATTAACCTATCAGTGACAGCTTCTTGTCTGTACTAATATAGCTGTGTAACTCTGCCATTTAGCAGGAGTGTCAGCTGCTTGTCTATGTATATACTAATATTGCTGTACAACTCTGCCATTTAGCAAGAGTGAAATCTTCTTGTCTTAAGTTACCACATTACTGTGAACTCTGCCATTTTTCAAGAGTGAAAGTTTCTTGTCTTTACCAGCATTACTGTGTAAACTGCCATTTAGCGAGTGTGACAGCTGCTAATCTGTACCAACATTACTGTGTAACTCGTCATTTATCTATCAATACCCAATGCTGATCTGTCCCAACTGTCAGCATGCTGTATACTGTATCAATATTGCTGGATGGTTTGCTTTTCTTATATGAATGGTTAACATTATTCATTGGGTTCTATAGCTGTTTTGAAAGCTGAAAAAAAAAAAAAGGGAATGGTAACACACGCTGTGAACTGTGATTTCAGAGTGAGCATCTGTTCTAGCTGTCATGTTTTGTGTGTGTGTGCATGCGTGCGTGTTGCGTGTCCGGCGTGCGTGCGTGTGCATGAAACTAATTCTCTTTTGTCATGACTAAAAACTAAGATTGATGTCAGAATGCATGGAAGGACTCGTGAAGCAGAAAAGTGTCCATTTGGCATGTTAGAAAAGAAAAAAAAAGATGAGTAGTTTGATTATGTCCTGAGGTTTCAGGTATACCTTGCATCATTTTTTTTTTAAACCTTGCATAATTCAGGATGTTTTTGTAAAGAAAAAAACTTCTTCACTTTGACGAAGATGATGCGGCAGGATCTAGATGCCTGTTGCAAAATTTGTGTCTTGTTTGTATTCCAACAAACCAGCAAATTTTGGAAAGAAAAAAAGCACACTTTCAGGAGACTGCATATTCTGATTAAAGAGCAGTGGCAGACCAGTTATGTAGCAGTTTCACCCATGACAGCCGATGAAGAAAAACTGATGGATTATTAGAATGGTCATGGTTTATTGGGAATGATGTGACAGAAGCCTTGTCACTGTGGTTTCCAACTGCCATCACTTTGCGGTGTGCTGCTTGCTTTGCTTTGCTATGCTGCCGCCAGTTTGCTAGCATCGGCTTTCTCCACCTGCTCCCAGTGACTGACAGAGTCTATGGTTTCCTGTTTGCAGGTGGATCTACTCGTATCTGTCATATTTGTGAAGCTTACGTTCAGCATCTTCCGCTTCGTAGAACTTGAGGCGGCAGCAGAACCAAGACCAAATTTTTTTCCCTTGCTGATTGTCAAGTCAAAAATATGAGAGACATTTTTGTTTTATATAATCTATAAAAAAAAGAAGATGAAAAGAGATATAAGGTGAAAGATTTGCATTTACAGAACTTTTCAAGGATATTCTTATACAGTGCATTGACTGTTTAAGAGATGATATGACTCACCAGAGTGGGTAGTATACCTGTGCCGGATGGTGTCTAGTTTAGTAAGTACAAGTCTGTAGGGATTGGTTCAGGTTCAATGCTAACCTGGGAACATTTTTGTAACCGTCATGTAACTTGATTCCATAGCCACGTGTACTCAAAAGATGTTAAGTTGTGTGTGTGTGCTAACAAACCTAAACAGCTTGGTGTATTACAAGAAATATAACATCTGTGTGTGTTGGTTTTTTTTTTTTTTATTCAAGAAACAAGACAAAGTATCAATATGGCTTTGCTTTAATGCTTTTTTTTTTTTTTAACAAAGCCTCTACCAAACTATTGAATGGGGATGATTGTTGTTACATCAGTGAGAAACTCCAGTAGAATACAGAGAGAAACATCCTTTGCACAGTAAGGTGTTAATCAAGCAGTGGCTCTTGAGCAGTGCCTTTGTGGAGATTTCTTCTGTAATTAAACCCAAGGTGTGAAGGGTTTTATCTTCTTTCAGATCCCTGGGGCAAAATTGCATAACATCAGTTTCTTATTTTATCCAGTAATGTTCTTCTCTAGTTAGGGATAGATAGATGGCCATCTCTCACTAATCCAGACGTTTTTTTTTTCTTCTGAACTCACCAGTGTAGACAATTTTTTTCCTTAACAAGTGCAAATCATTTAGAATATCTGTTCCCTGTATTTTAGTTTGTGGCCATTTTCTTGTCATTTTGTGTTTTACAACTCTGTTAAAATGTGTTGTTACACAAATCTGAATGAAGTGTCATACAGCTCCTCTGAATTTAGTGTCCTACACTACAGCTCCTCTGAATTTAGTGTCCTACTTTACAGCTCAGCTGAATTTAGTGTCTTACACTACAGCTCCTCTGAATTTAGTGTCTTACACTACAGCTTCTGAATTTAGTGTTTGATAGCTCCTTTGATTTTAGTGTCTTGTGGGTGTACAACTCTCTGCCCGACAGTATCTATAATGTCCATTTAACACAGTATGTTTGAACAAAGTGGTAAAATCACTTTGTATCAACAAAAAAAGTATAAGGGTGTGTGTGTGTGTGTGTGTGTGTGTGTGTGTGTGTGTGTGTGTGTGTGTGTGTGTGTGTGTGTGTGCGCGGTGCGTGTGCGTGTGTGTGTTTGGAGTGTGCATGTATGTATATGAAAGAACACACTTTTTTGACTCTTGATCCTTTTGCCATTCTTTTATTTTGAAGGAGAGATCTTATTTTTTGTTCTAATTTTAGATGCATGTATGCTACCTAACAGAGCTTTCTGTCTATAATGATGATCAGCCAGCAGTATCCAGTAGAATGTTGTTGTTTTTTACTAATCAGGCTTGTATGGATGGGCAGCTGTGTTTTAACATGCTGAAACTAATGTCTGACAAGTTATATGCATCTCTCAACAGCCTGGAAGCACACAGTGTCTAGAAGAGAGGTGGAATGTGTGATGTATTTTATGATTTGATGTTGGGGTTAAATGAATGAGCTTGATTGAGAGACGGGATTAGAAGTATAGACTGGTTAAAATAATATTAATTGGCATCTTTTGATCATTTTTATCCCCAAATTCAGAATGCTGCCACCTTGATTGTGGGTAAACGCAAAATCTCACCATCAGTGAACCTTGGAGCTGTAGCGGAGGAATGAAAATTAAAAGAACATTTTTGTGTTACATCTTCTCATGCTTGGCTTTAAAACACACTGAAACACACACACACACACACACACACACACACACAACACACAACACACACACACACACACACATACACACACACACACACACACACACACACACACACACACACACACACACACACACACACACAGAAGGACAATGATGGAGGGGGGGGAAAGCGTACCCCAAGAAAAAATGTAAACAGAGATAATCATTTAGGGTACCTTGAAAGAAATGGAATAAAATTTTGATTTGGAAATTTGTGGCTGCACTGCATTTCACCCCATGAACACTGTTTAAAAAAAAATATCTTGAAGTGCCTTTTTTCCCTTTGTGTGGGAAAACTTCATGTCAGCATATCAGATGTTGTTGCTGCATGGGGAGCCAAACTTTGACGAATGTATGTCATGTCTGTATACACTGTTTTCCTGTTGGTAGGAAGAAATTGGGGTGGGGTAGCTCAGTGGTCAGAGCATTTGCTTTCCACAAGCTAAGGGTAAGCAGCATCGAGCGTGGTTACCAATTGGATGGGGTGACGGTTTGCTTGCCTTAGCTTCAGTACAGTCCTCCAGTTCACCCAGTTGTAAATGGGTACCTGCCCGCCTTGGGGTCAGGGAAGGCAAAGCAGTTAGGGAGAGGAGATGGGTGCCGCCCTCAATATGCTGGCCCCTGGAGAAGCTGAGGTCTCTGGTACCCTCGCTCCCCTATGAAATATTAAATTATTAAATCCTGTTCCGCTTTTCGTAAGAGTAGGCCATCGTGTGCCGGTGGGAACAGATGACAATATTTACAAAACTGCATACACACGGGGACCGGATGAAAAAAAGCACATGATTGCTTATTCTGTTATCCTCGAATAAAAGATTAAATAAAAAAAAAAATAATAATAAATGACCACATAGGTCATGGGACACCTTTACCTTTAGGAAGGAATTATTTGGTGGTCAACCTGTCTATCAATGTTGATGTTTTATGGATAACAGGAGTGCTAGTTTAGATAGATGGCTTATTGCCAGTGTTGGAAGTATAGATATCTAAGAGTTTTTTTCTGTGAAAAGTTTTTCTTTTTCTTCTTTTTTTGTTTTGTCGTAAGGATTTAATCGTTTTGTTTCACCAGCTAAATTTCTAGGAAACAGCATCTGTTGAGAAGAAACGTGACTATTTTTGTCTCTAGCACTGATGTGTGTATGCTTGACAGTCCACTTTCTTCTAGTTTGGTCGCTCAGGAAATGAAAGTGCAAAGAATGAAGTGGCCTTGTTTTTACAGTGACATGATGTACAGGTTTTTGTAAGGAACTAGTTGTTGCTTCATCACTACTCAGCAGGGTGCATGTTTTTGTACCATGCAAACGTGCTGAGAGTAGACTGATTTGAAGTTGGGTGGTGTTGTGTATGGCAGACAAACAGCAGAGTTTTGTGATGAATGGCTTTGCAGTTGATGAAAGGCATTGAGGAATGCTACCTGTTGCTAGGGGTAAAATGTGGAAAGAATGACATTTTCCTGGTTTACTTTTTTTTATTTTATAGTGTCATCTGCTTTTGTTAGTAGGGAATTTATGGATTTACATGTATGCTTTAAGGCTGTCAACTTTTATTTATTTTATTTTATTTTTGTAGTAAATCTCTTTTTCTTTGTCAATAGGAAAATCATTGACTACAGGTATGCTTTCAGGCCTTGTTAACTTTTTGTTGTTGTTGATAATTCTCTTCCCCTTTGTCAATAGAGATATTATGGATTACAGGTATACTTTTATGACTCAGGTACTCTTACCTTGTATGGCTGGAACTGAAGTCAGTGTGTTTGGGTTAAAAACAGGTGGTTTTTTGTGCATTATCAGCATTATGTGAGGGTACAATTGAAAAGTTAACAGCCATGAAAATCTGTAATTTTTTTTGGTCAAAGTGGAAAGTTCTGTTCTGTATTTTGCTTTTCAAAGAAGTATTTCAGTTTACGCTTTTAAAGAATTGCCATAACTAAAGCTGACAGCAATACTTTTGTGACGCATGTGAAACATTGAAGTGTCTGGGTTTTTTAAAAATTCATTTTTGGAGTACTTTTTTATGAAAGTTTTTTTTTCACTTCTGAATCTTTTTTTTCTTTCTGCTGAGCAATGTGCCATTTTGGTTGATGAAGGCAATAGGTATTTTAGGACGCCAAGTTATAATATGTATACAGCAATTTTATTGAACTGTTTCTGATCAGGACTGTGTAGAAAGTAAAGGTGAATGATAACTGGTACTATTGTACTGTCACAACTTTAAGCAGTGTTGCATGATTGTAACAGATTCATAAAACACACAGAAGGTTTTGAAATCTGTCTCTGAGACATTAAAGAGAATGTCTTTGAATTTCATGTCCTTGTCGTTTGTTTTCCAAAATGGGACTTGCTCAGCAGACGGTATTTTCTGCAGGTTAAAATTTGGTTAGATGTTCTCAATTCAGTAATTTTTTTTCTTTCTTTTTTTTGTTTTTTTGTTTTGTTTTGAAAGTTTTAAAAAAACTACACAAATTCTTTTTGGGGTATGTCTGCTGCCTTGACAAAAACTTGAAGTATTTTTTTTTCTTCTGAAAACTTTGTATTTTGTGACCAAGGACACATGTCTGCTGAACAAGTCCTAAAGGGGAGAAAAAAGTGAGAAAGAAGGAGAGAAAGAAGGGAGAAAGAAGTGGAGAAAGAAGGGAGAAAGAAGTGGAGAAAGATGCATGAGTCGCTAGCAAGTAGTGCAGTAGATGTAGACACAGCTGGCAGATGAAAGCACTGACATGGCAAAAAGCAAGCAGGCAGGTACTGTGTATTGCTCACTCAGGTATTGCCATCCTCACCCTGTTCTACCATGTCGTCCATACACTGGCAGAGTCACACCATGAACATGGCCAGTACATGTGTAAACGTTTCACTCCTCATCCCAGAAGTCAGAATGCGGCTACCTTCATGGTGGGTGAAAGTGATTGCATACACAAAGTCTCATCATTGGTTAACCTTGGAGCTCTAGCCAGGGAACAAAAAAACAAAAACAAAACAACAAAAATACAAATGAATTTCTTAATTAAGATGCTGTTATGTGTTATCTCTGATGTTGATGTATGCTTCCACTCTCATAGTTCTCTCAAGCTTATGTGTGCATGCACACATGCACACATGCATATATATGTTTGATATATTCAAGACACAGAGCTTCAATGGTGTATGCTGTTGAATGCATGTGCACATGTGTACAGCTCCTTCTCAAATACTCAGACACAGACAGACAGATGCATACACACACCTTGCATGCACTTGCACATGCACGCATGCATGCACCATGCACGCACACACACACGCATGCACGCATACACGCACGCACGCACGCACACACACACACACACTGTATACACATGGGAACTGGATGTAAAAAAGCAGATAAGTGATTATTCCATTATCCTTGATATAAAAATAATACAAAATACAAAAAGACAATACCCACACACGCACACATGCACACACACACACACACACACACACACCACACACACACACACACACACACACACACACACACACACACACCTACTGATACCGAGGATGGAGAGAAAGGACCAGCCAGCAGATAAAGAAGTGGAGATGGAAGGAAGGAGAGGGCAAACCACACCATCTGCCTTCTGTCATCATCACCAGGCTCTGAGAAACTGTGACATTGGTATCAGCAACATGGAGAAAAAAAATCATTCCATGTGGTATTCCTAAAATATTTATTTGATGTTTTAAAAACCCCTTTTCATGTGGTTACATAAGATAATGATTTGATATATATTAAAAAAAACCCTCTTTTCATGTGGTATTCATAAAATATTCATTTGATGTACATAAAAACACCCCTTTTCATGCGGTATTCATAAAATATTCATTTGATATGTAAAAAGAAAACCTTTCCATGTTGTATACATAAAATATTCATTCGATATTGAGGAAAAAATGTCATTCCATGTGATTTTCCCATACAAATCTAAAAATTGTGGCTATAAGGGGATTTTTGTTTGAGGATATGATTTGAAAATGTTATTGATTACCGGAATAAAGTTAGCATCTTCAGAGTTTTATAGTGTTGCAGATTTGCTTGAATATTGTGATGCTGGCAGTTCTGTGTAACTGAATGATTAAAAAAAAAATTGTTGTGATTCTAATATGGAAAGTAACAAAAAGTGGGAGTGGAGTGTTTTTGCTGTGGTTTGGTTTGGTTTTCTTTGTTTCCCCTTGGAAAAATTAATACTCTGTCGTTAACTATTCAGTGGAATAGGATGTCATTTTAAGCCCAGGAGTGGTGTGTGTGTGTGTTTATTTTATTTTATTCTTTTATATCGAGGATAATGAAATAAGCACTTGTGTGCTTTTTAACATCAAGTCCCCGTGTGTATACAGTTTAGTAAATCTTGTCATCTGTTCCCATCAGCACACGATGGCCTACTCTTATGAAAAGCGGAACAGGATTTAACATATGAACAAGATGATCTCTGTGTGTGTGTGTGTTTGTGTGTGTGCGTGCTTGCTTGCGTGTGTGTGTGTGTTTGCCCTCATAAAATTGATCCACATTGGTATGCACTGCAAAATCATACAAAGTTTGCAATAATTGTTATACGATCTTAGATTGTGTAACATTGATCATTATCTGTCACTCTTTTTGTTTTTTTTATTATTTTACCCACTCACATCTCTTGTCTAGTCTTTGTTGCCTCTTGCTGTTGTGCCTTGCCAAAGCTTAGTTGTCTTGTCAAAGTTGTGTTGTCCTGCCAAATCTTTGTTGTTTGTTACATAGTCTTTGTCGTCTCTTGTCCAGTGTTTTTAACAAACATTGTATCCATCCATCTGTTCATCCATGCACCCACCCATCCATCCTCCATCCTGCATCCCACAGACGTCTTGATTAAATTGTTTTTGACTTTGACTTGACTTAGTTTGACTTTTTTTCAAAAATTTCTTTTCTCCTTGTGTTGTTCCTAGTTACTCATCCTCTTCACAGCAAGCAAGCTAGCTAACCCATTTTCTCTCTCCCTCCTTCTCTCTCTCTCTGTCTACATCTCTGCCCTCCTCAGACGACCTGGAGCGGGAGTTGCAGCGCATGCACCGCGACCACCTGCGCAAGATGCAGGACCTGCAGCGAGAGATGGAGCGCATCCGGCAGGAGCTGCTGGCCGACAAGATGCGCATCGAGATCCAGGCGCAGCAGCAGCCCCCCCCAGTGCAGGTGGCCCCCCCACCCCCACCCGCCAAGATCATCGTGCAGCAACAACACCACACAGCCACAGGCAGGTGCAGGGGCAGGTGCAGGGGCAGGTGTTGCACTTGTTGCAGGTGGTGGTGGAAGAAAAGGAGGAGGAGGAGGGGGAGGAGGAGGTAGAGGAGCAGGAGGGGTAAGTCGGCTGCTGTTAGTTGGCTGACTGCTTCCTAGAATTTTTTTTTTTTTTTTTTTTTTGTTCCTCGGCTTAGAGGTCCGAGATTCACCTGTAGTGAGATTTTGGCTAATGGTGCACTTGTTTTGTCCCACATTCAGGTTGTAGCTGTGTTTCCTCACTTTGAGGATGGTTTTTATATTTATACATGACACCACCACCACTGTGCATGTGTTTTGTTGTTTTTTTTAAAGTCTTGTCATCCATTCCTCTTCTGAAAGGTGAAACAGGTTTTTAGCATGTGGACAAAAGGAGTTCTGCATGGGTTTTCACACAGAGACTTTGGTTTATGGTCTCATTAAAAAGATTCTTTTTTTTTGGGGGGGGGGGGGGGGGGGGGGGTGGAGTCAGTACTGATGATAATCCCAGGGGGAAGGAACAGTTTTCAAGAATTTTTTTTTAATGGTCTTACTTTCATCAAAAGAATGGGAAATTCTAAGAAATACCTATACTAAAGGGAACAACCATCTTTCATCATATGAAAGCAGAGGATTGTGTGTGTGTGTCTGTGTCTGTGTGTATTTCACAAAAATTTGAGAGTAAGGGGCATGCTTGTTGTAGAGGGCTGTTCGTGCTGAGCTGTGTAAAACTCAGAAGAATTAGTTATTGCTGTATTGACTCTGGACTTTAGGCTACTGTGCTTCCCTCTGCAGTTTGCAGACAAAATTAAGGGGGGACAACCTCAGTGCTGTGAGTACAATGTCGACAAACAGTCCAGCCTGATAAGGTTTTCTTGTTTTAATAATCTTTCTTATATCTAATTATGGTAGGTTTGGGCAATTTTCCATGCCAATGCCAGTTAAATGACCAGAGCATTTTGTTATCTTAAGTTATTTATGTATTATTTTTGTTCCTCAGATAGAGCTTTGAGGTTTGTTTAACAATGGTGATATTTTTTTGTACATGACAGTTTGCCCACTATTAAAGTAGCAGCATTCCATGATTATTGACAAGAATGGTAAATTTGATATTGTGAAATCTGTTGTGTATAGGTTTGTTTTTTTAATGGTCGCAATTATTTTGATGTCAACCTTTCTTTTTATTTATTTATTTATTTTTTAAAGTTTATTTTAGCTAGAGCTCTGAGGTTCACCAATAGTGAGATTTTGTGTATGCAACCATTTTTACGCACATACTAAGCTAGTCACATTTTGATATCTGGGATACCGTATCGTTGGAAGTAATGAAATGCAGATTTCTTTGAGGGGAGAGGGGCGTATGTTAACTCAATGAAACAGTGACTAATCAAGTGTTATGGTGAATGTTGACAGTTTTCCTCCATGTGTTTGCAGAGAGCATATGTTGATCTGGAATCCATGGCCCCATATGATCAATAGTAAGTCGCTTTTCTTTTCATTCATTTTTTTATATTTTTCAGTGTGCTGCTGGAATTTTTTTATTTATTTTTTTTTTGGTGGTGGGGTTGGGTGGGATGAGTGGGTGTGTGGATGGAATATTGCTGCATATGTGTTGGTGTATAATTGCTCTTGTGATAACACTCACAACACAACCAGTGTTTGGGAAAACTCTACTGTTCATGTTTATCTGATGGTGATTGAAAAGAAAACACTTCCAGGTCGCATGTGACTTTAAACCCCCCCCCAAAGAAACAGTGTATTTGAAATGTAGTATTTTTACAACTTTATTATGCTGAAAAAATAAATGTAGAAACTAAATGCCCCACTTTTCTTGAAAAGTCACCTTGCAGATGCTATGTGTTATCAGGGTATGAAATGAGTTTTAAAAACAATGAAAAATCACTTTCTAAAGTCACTCAGATGATCAGATGATGGTCAACCACAACATGGTCAATATAATAATGGCTGACATGACATGACCCATGTAGACAAACCCTGCAGATATCACTGCTGATATGTCTCATGTAAAGTGCAGAATTGTTAAGTAAAGTAACTGCAAAGCGCATGTGAATTTCATGCATTTTGAAAAGGCAAAGTGATGCTAGTGATATCAGAAAACTGTAGAACATAAGGCTGGGGAAAAGATTTGAAGGATAAGTCTCCACATGTCTTGGAGAAAACTACGTCTTATGATGAGTAAACAGGAAGGGTTTTTAAATTTTTTATTTAACTAAGTATCGTCCATTGAGAAAGGTATTTACCAAGGTAACCTGCATGTCTCTTTATGTTCTTTTTGTATACCTACATGTGTCTAACACGTAAAACAAAGCGTGAATTAATGTGTAAGCCACTATCAAACTCTGATTTATAAAAATCAGAAAGATTTATTGGTGATATTTGCCACCTGTTTTAAGGATTAGGTTTCATAGCGTCAAGTTTGAGCCATTGGTGACATTGAATAGAACCAGACTTGAGGCCTGAAAGACTTCTTGTCTTTGGTCTGACTAACAGAAAAAAGTCAGTGTTTTCTTTGTAAGGTAAAAAAACCAACAGGAATCCCAAGCCAACTGTGAACACTTTGATTACTTATTTCCCATTAGTATTTTTAGAAAGGATTTATGTGTTTGGCTGCTCATTAACATACACATGTATTCAGAACTTCTTATATCTATGTGTGCATATAAAGAATCTTTATCAGTTTAAGAAGGAAAAAAATGTTTGTCCATGCTCCATTACAATTATTTCTGCATGTAGAAGAACCAAACTCAGTTTTCTACGAGCTTGGTTCATCCTCACCTTTTTTATTGTTGTAATAAATCTCCTTGTTTTGTCATTATTGGTTTTATCCGTTAACTTCTAACTTGAAGCATTAGGTAAAAGCAGGAAGTTGTTATGGATGTAGATTTTTTGCGGTGATTTATCCGATCGGCGGAGTTTTGAGTTTGCAAAAGAGCCGTATTTGCAGTTACAGTCCACGACGCGTGCAAGCGTATGGTCACACATGGGACCAGACCCTAGTGCGAACAGTCGAATTGATGACCCCTACTACCTAATCTATATCTGAAGGTAATTCTCTCTCTTTTTTTTTCTTTTTTTTTTTTTTTTATACTTTCTTAGTTTTAACATACACTTCATTTATGCTTGGTTCTGTGTCTGTGCTTGCTTTGTGTCCTGTTTTTTTAAAATCTTATTTTTCAAACACATGTATTTGCTGTGTAGTTTATTCTGATGTGTACTGCAGTTTTTCAGGACAGATTGTGGATAGAAAAAGCCAGCTGATCAGTTACAGATTGAAGCATGAGTATGAACACTTTTCATGGATGTTATTGTTATTGTGGTAAATCCATTGGGTATGATAGTAGGATGGATAAAGAGACAAGCCTGTGGTCCAGATGCTCCTGAAGTTGTGACCTGCTGGTCTAAGTAAATCTGTGAAGCTTTTGGTGTATCAAGGGGGAGAATTTTTTTTTTATCTCTAAGGTCAACTTATTGCTCAGTCTTGCAAGTGCCTTTGCTTCCCAACTGAAACAGGGAAAAAAAGTTTGATGATTGTTTGTATGACTCCCCCCCCCCCCCCCCCAACAAGATTTATGATGAACATTATTAATTGATCAGCTGGTTTGAGGTACCTAATTTTGTAGATGCCTCTCAAATTTGGTTTTATTGAGAACTTTGAAAAAGTGGGTGACTTAAAAGTCTTTGGGTTTTTTTTCGCAACAGCAAAAGAGATGAATCCAGTGAAAACATGTTTTAGAGTTCAGAACATATTTCATTGCATGCATTTTCTATCCTAGTTCTTGTCAATGAAGTAAAGATGAAGTCGAGGAAATGAATTTGATCATAATTTTACAACTCGGTGCATAGGTTTACACACACACAACCACACACACCACACACACACACACACACACACACACACACACACACACACACACACAACACACACACACACACCACACACCACACCACACCACACACATTCATACAAATACACTCACACACACGTAAATGTAACATGTACTAGATAAAACAGTGTTTTGGAAAATAGGAACATTTTCTTGCTTGTGCTAAATGAACATTGCTTCAAACTTATGTTGTTGGGTCAGCATGTGAAAGGTCACATCCCAGGTCTCCTTTTTACAGAACTATGCATATAGACTGTGATTGTAGTGTGGGAACAAAGAGAGTGATAGAAAAGGTAACAGTTGTAGTGCTTGACTTCATCAGTAGAGGTGTTTTCATTAACAGCTGCTTAATTTAACACAACTTGTGGCTTTCATTTTCTTTGCGTTTTCTGAAATTCAAATTTGTATAAAATATTTGTATTTTAAAAATATATTATTTTTAGTGGTTATTATGTTACTGAGTGGTTGGTTGATAAAACCTTAAATATAAGCAAAAACCAATCTTACATCTTGATTTTGCCTTTACAATATGGCGTCTTCAATTGGCCATGTTTAGATTCAGAAAAGGGAACAAAACTTCTTTTGGACTCCTTTTGCCTGGTTTAGCGACAGAGTGAAGTTATATTCCAGTTGTCATTGAACATACTGTATCATGCTGGATATTCAAAAAGAAAAAGTGAGAAACATTATGGGAGAAAAAAATCAAAGTAAACCTAACTTATCCCAGTGTAAGTATATTTTTCACCTACTGACTTTGTCACAGGGTCTTAAAGCTAGCTGACCAGAAAATAAACTCTTTTTTGGGGGGGGGGAGGGGGATGGGGGGGGGGTAAAGTTACTTTTCTCCCAATAACTTTCCAAGCAGAAGTTAACTCCCCCCCCCCCTCTCCCCCCCAGACAAACAGATGAGAAAAAGTCGCTTCCTTTTTTTCTTTCTAGGTGCTCTTACCAAGTGTTAGTGAGAGTTTTGATATGTAGGACCACTGGATGGTCCAAAGACTGAACAGGTTTTGATCTGATTTGTTTAAGTAAGGAATGCAGAAGAAGGAAAATTATTGAATATTGTTCATTCTGAGTGAAACTTGATTTAAAAAGGAGTGAGGTGGGGTTGGTGGGGAGGGGGGGGGCAGTTAAGGTTGAAGGGATGGAGAAAGGGTAAGCAGCTACGCAGTGAAAGTGTAACGGAATCTGAAATCTAACCATTTTATTGGAGAGTAACTGTGGCTATGTAATAATAATCCCTGGCCTAGTTAAACTCACTGCAGTGATTCTGTTGATGTAGGTCAGTGTAGGAGGGAGCTTTGTGTCAAAGCTCCAGCAGGGCAGTGACAAAGAAGAGTGTGTTCTCTGAGTAGTAGCATGTAAGGGTAAGCACAGTGTTGACTGTGGGGGAGATCGGGTTTTTCAAGATGGGAGTTACAGTATTTTGTCACTATGTAGGTGAACACTCTGTCTCTATTTCCCTCTGTCTGTCTCTGTCTGTCTGTCTGTTTCTGTCTGTCTGTCTGTCTGTTTCTGTCTGTCTGTCTGTTTCTGTCTGTCTGTCTGTCTGTCTGTCTGTACACCACAACACACACACACACACACACACACACACACACACACACACACACACACACCACACACACACACACACACACACACACATTTCTGTATCTATTTCTGTTAAGTTTTTTCTGCTTGGTTTTGGCAGTGTCTGCTTTGTTGGCTTTTTTTCCTCCCTTTTTTCCCTTTATATTGTTTTCTTCTTGAATTCTTTGATTAGTATTTGTATCATCTGTCAGTTTTTGTCTGTTTATTTGTATGTATGTATGTCCAGCATTGCTTTGTCAGTGCTTGTCTTTTGTCGCTCTGTTCATTTTTGTGATTTTGTTTTGTTAGTCTCTGTATCTTTCTCTACCTTCCTTCCTCCCCTCTCCACCCCTCCCTCCTCCTGCCCCCTACTCCCCCTTCCTCCTCCCCCTTCTGTTTCCCCATCCCCTTCCCCCTCTTGTCCACTGCTTTTTTTCCTTCCCCAATCCTGACATTGTTTTCAGCCCACTTTTGTTTTGTTTTTTGTTGTATGTCTCTATATATCACAATTATCAGTATAATTTGTGTTGTTGTTATTATTGTTGTTTCTGTTAGTTTTTGTGTCTGAATAATGTTTATTTCTTGTTTTTTGTTTGGTTGCTTGGTGTTTGTTTTTAAAAAATTTTTTTTCCATGAGAATCAGTTTAAATGCTTGTTCTGCTTTTGAAAGAAGCATTATAATTTGTACATTCACTTTTATCATGTAGACATTTTTCCTGCAGAATTTTATTTGTTTTTTTCTTCCTTTTTTTTCTTTCTTTATTGCTTTAAAGCAAAAGAATTGTTTAGATTTTTAAAAAAATGTCTGTCATCGTTGTCAGTATTAGCATCAAGCCACCACAGTCAGTGTGATCATAGCTGTAGTCGTTTTCTTCTTCAGCACAATGTCTTGTGTCATCTCATTTTTTGTTTGTCATCTTTCCTTGCTATCCCCTCCCTCATTTTTCTTGGTTTTTTTTCTGTCTCAGTCTCCTTGCTTTGATCTTTTAGTGTTTTTTTTTTTTTCCGCAGTAAGCTTCTTTTGTTTTTTTTCTTCTTTTTTTTGTTTGTTTGTTTCCGTTGTTGGAGTTTTTTGTTTTTTCTTAAGCTTTTTTTAATCAAAGATATTATATTTTGATAATTGACTCTCCCATTTTTTTTATATCATAATTCATGTATTTTCTTTCATCATGAAATGAATATGTTTCATAAATCCTATTACCTTTTTAGACAAAAATATGATATAGATAAATCCACTGTCAATAATATCTCACTGATTTAGTTTCAAGCATGCTGGGGTTTTTTGTTTCTTTTTGTAAAGTTATGTTTGCTTATCAATAATCTGATTAGTTGTAAGCTGTGTTGATCTTTTTTAAAAAGAAAAACTATGGTATTTTTGACTGACAAGATAAAGCCTTTTTGTTGAGTGTTCATGTGATTCTAAATAATATTATAAGGGTGTCCTTATGTGGGTGTGTTTTTTATGTGAAGTGGCATTTTGGATTAAGAAAAAAGATTTTGGAATATAGGAAAAAGAGTATAATGCTTCGCATGTGTTAGAAAAAAATAGTACTTTTTAAAAGGAGGAGTCACAGTATGAAATATCATTTTTTGTTATTTATTAATTTTTAATCATTGTGTAAGATGTGATGTGAACATGTTTGCTGATATTTACCAGGTGTTGGAGAGAATGCTTGTTTCTTCATTTTCAGAGGCCAGGAGCAAAGAGATGGATGCTGGCACAAGGACAAAGAAGACAAAGAAAGAGAAACAGAGAAACACCTGAAGAACAAAGAGAACAAACACCTGAAGAACAAAAGAAGACAAGTAAAAAAAACACCTGAAGAAGATGATGATGATATGCTCCTGAGCTTCTGCTGCTACAAAGAACCAGCTACTGTGTACAAAGGACATGAAAAAAAAACTAAAAAAAACCCCAACACAAAAAACCCAACCAAAAAAAATGTCATGTTTTTCTTTTATAGTTTTATTGCTTGTGTAAACTATGTTGTCTAGAAATGACGTTGCATTTCAGAATAGATGGAGACGGAATCTGAAGCATGTGCTCTTTCAGTAGTCATGTATAACTTTCCACACAGGGTAAAGTACTGAACATTGTCATCTGCATATACCTCTAGATGATAAAGAACAAACCATTACAAATAGTCTAAGGATTGGATGTCTATGAATTTTACACATACAACAACCAACTAAGTATGGTCAGACTCCCTGGCCAAACCTTCCAGGTTAAATGTGTGTGAAAGTGGACTCCAAAAAAGGTTGTTTTGGGATGAAGAAAATCATCAGCTGTCTGTAAGAAAAAAAAGAAAAAAAGATGCAGAGTGTAAAGAATTTTTTGTTTCAAACTGACCAAGGAAAAGAAATCATGAAATTGAAGGGGCATTTCATGAAGACTATGATAGATAGGTTTGTCATTATAGGATGGGCTTAGAAAAAGACAAGTTTTTTATTTGTATTTCTGGGTTTTTTTCATGTTAAAAGAAATGGTAAGATGTATCGGTTATGTCTAGACCCTTAAAAAGTGGCAGTGGTCTTTGTAAACTGTCATTGGTGATGATGATGATGTTGACTTGAATGTCACGTTGAAATAATCTGTCTCTGATCCCTTCAGGAGGTAGGTGTGCAGTGATCAAAACATTTTAAAAAAATCTGCAATATTCAAAATAAAAATGACAGTGATGAAAACTTCAAACTGATACAGGAATGAACATGTATAAGTTACAATGAATCACAAAAAAACAATATTACAGGGGTTTTTCGCTACGGTGAGTGCTAAGGAAAAACTAGAGAAAAATAAGGAAAAAAACCCCTTATATTCACAACCAGCTACGATAGTTTATGCTTTTATACATGTACGATGGGAAAACAGGAGCATTGTCAGGTTCAGACTTTTTTCCATTTGATATCTGCATGGTAATAAGAGGACTGATACACTAACAGTCAAAAAGAAGCATTCATTACCCCTTTTCTCTCAAGTCAACCACACACAAAAAAAGTTTAAACGAAGAAAATAAAGAAGGGATGAAAAAATGGAATAGGAAAAGAAGAGAATAATTAGAACCAAAATTTTTGTGTGTTTAAGAGGAGAGGTTAAGAAAGAGAGAAAGAAGACTTTGCAATTCAGTTTGTTCAGCTTCAGTTATAACTACGCAAAATATTAAAAAAGTGCCATGTGGTTTTAAAGAAAAGTATTTGCTATTTTTATTACAACTTTTTTTAGTTTGCATTTTTTGCTGCTTTTCGTTCAGGTTTTTTTTTTTGGTGGTAATTTGCTGTTGATCTAATCATGCAATATACATGTTTTGTTTCATGTTTTGGGTGGATCAGAGTTTTTGAAAAATGTAACAGCCCAAAATATTGTTTACCCAATACTTAAAGCAACAGATTAAACAGAATATTGTATTCATTTGGATTTTTACTGAAAAATGGAAAAGATATCACATAAAAGACATTCAACAGAATTGCAAAATAGTATATAGGAGTTGAATACTTGCTGATCACCACTAGGATTTTTTTTTAAAAGATATTTTATCCTACTTTTGTAGCTTTGACAATGTAGAATATTTCAGATGAATTATCATATCTTAGAATCATTATTTTTTCTTTACATTTTCATAAATTAAAAGTATTTATAAGTGTATGTGTGAGTGTTTATTCATTTAAGTGTGTAGTTCTCCCATTTCTTTGACTGGTAAAGAAAAAAGGATTTTTTTGCTTAAGAATATCAAAGTATTTTGCTTCACTCCTTTCATATTTCTGTCGATGAAAAGCAGAACACCAAATGTAATCCTTTTGAGTTGATCTAACTGATTGACCAATTCAAGACACAAGTGAAGTGATGTCACCGAAGACTGAGACTATCAGTATGAGGGGAATGTTTTACCTGTGTAAAATCAGAACTTTTACTGTTCATGCTGACCCCCAAGAATAGCAACTGGTTTATACATATCACGATGTGAAAAACAAATTGTTCTCAATTCTTGCTGGAATAATGAACATGACATAGACATAGACATCTGTCTGTTACAGGCTAAAATAGTCACTGCCAAAAAAAGACACTTATGTTCCAGAAGAATATATATATCTTTTTTTTTCTCACTCAATATATTTGTAATATCTCTTTTCTGCAAACTGTTCACTTTATATATTTCATTGAGTTATATGTAGAAAAGTTTTATTGATTTTAATGTTAGAGCAGAACATTTTTGTTGTTATTACATTATCTGTACACAAATTTAGAATATCACGACTGTCAAAATCTTCTTTTTCTTTTGTTTTGAAAACTTGCTTGCTGTAGACTTTTTTTTGTTTTTGGTTTTGGTGCGTATAGGAGACATGCATGTGTGAAAGAAAAAGAATGTCTTTTTTCATCAATCATTAAGGTAAATTACTACTTAATACTTTAGCGCAGATAGGAAACTGTTTGACCACACAAAGAATTTAGTCCACATCTAGACCTTTAAGTTCATGAATATGATTTTTTTTTTAAAGAGAATTTTTTTTGAGAAAGTAAGTGGCTACTTAGACAAGAAGGTTTTTTAGGATTATTTTTTTGTTGAAGTTTGTGTGTAAGGAAATAAAACACATTCTTTTGTGAAGAAGCAGAATCAGATTTGCTCTGGAAAATTCCCACACAAGCGCGCACACACACACAGACACACACAGACACAGACACACACAGACACACACAGACACACACACGCACACACAGACACAGACATAGACACACACCACACACACACACACACACACACACACACACACACACACACACACACACACACACACACACACACACACACACACACTCTCTGCAAAAGAAACATTCACAAATACATAATGACAACCATTATAGCTTACCCGGTGTACAACAGAGAACACTTATCCTTTTGCATCACATCCATACCGATTCACACAGATATACATGCGCATATTTTAAAAATTTAAATGGTGTCTAAACTTCTATTGTCCATCTCTTGATTTCTCTGATATATTATGAGAACAGTTCAGGAAAGTTTCATGTCTGTGATTTAGGCACAAGTTATACAGCAGATATTGAACAGTTCATTTATTCAGGGTGCTTTGTATTACTATGAACTTATTCTGTGATATTTCATGCTAAGCAATTCATATTTGATTTTCTTTTTTTGTTTATTGTCTTTACAGTTTTTGTTTAATGTAGTTGAAATTGTCAAATAAACTATTGTAGATTTCTTCACCTCTGTGTCTTGTGTGTGTGTGTGTGTGTGTGTGTTTATGGTTGTGAGAAAAAAATTGTTGCAAAGTTTTGGAATCCTGACAAATGATAAGCTGTTGTTATGGGAATGCGTGTGTGTGTCAGTGGTATTAGTTTCAGCTTACATGGGAGCTGCTAATCTCCTGAGTTCAGTGATTTTTAAAAATAAACTGTTACGGGGGGGGGGGATGTTTGATTCTTTAAGGCCCATTTCCTCAGCATGACCTAATCTTGTTTGTTTAAGAGATACTGAGTGATGAAATAGATTGTTATGAAGTATGTTTCTTTTGCAGACTGACAAAGTGTAGAGTTTTGATACAATTAAGGACATGAACAGTTTATATCATCAACATTGTATTTTAATATACTGTACTGTACTGTACTCGCTGAACAACCACCAGCGAGCCTGCACCAGACGTGGACAGTGCCCTTAATCTTCGTTCACGAAGCCAAGCCATGATGATCACTGTACTGTATACCTTTTAAAGTTACAGCAGATTTCTCTGAGTCAGATTTGGGCTGCTCTCCCCGGTGGAATGTTTGCCACAAGCGCAGCGCCACCTACTTTTTTTTGTTTTCAAAAGCTTGTGAAGGTAATGGGCAAAGAAATAAAAAAAAAAAATTTCATCAACACTGATACACATGCACACAAACATGCGCATGCATGCATGCCCCAGAATGTGTGCACACACGCACAAAGACAGAGAGAAACACACACACACACACACACACACAACACACACACCACACACACACACACACACCACACAACACACACACATGCATACATCATTAATGCATCATATAAGCTCTCTGTCATGCCCATAAAAACAAACAACTGGGACGCATCTACAGAGGTATGTGCATGTGAACGTGAGTGCTGTATGCTACACAACTCAAATGGATTGCAAAATAACCCCCAAAAAACCCCCCTCAATAGAAGCACAAAACTTAAGAGTTAGAGCTCTGAAGTTCACCAATGGTGAGATCTTTTGTATGCAACTTTTTACCCACCATGAGTGTGTGTGTGTGTTGTGTGCATGTGTGTGTGTGTGTGTGTGTCGTGTCCGTGCGCATGTTGTATGCATGCATGTGTGTGTGTGTTCTTCGTTTACATCTATCATTAGAATGGGATTTGACTGAATGCATGCGTGTGTGGGCATGTGTGTGAGTGTGTGCTTGATGTGTCAGTGTGTGTTTTCACTCGCCTATGAGAGGAAGTTTCAGACAGAATTCTACCATGGACTGTTGCCATTCTACAGCTGGCTCCTTCAGGTGCAGAATGCTGCGCAGAAAGACTGGGGTTCTTCTGTCTCCTGTTGAAACTCCGGGCCCTGTTCATGTGTGAATGTTTAGTGGGGCAAACTCGTTGTACTAATACCACTTATTATGTCAATAAGCTAGATTCTTCTAAGTGTGAAAATTTCGGGCTGCCTTCTCCCAGGGAGACCCAGATTGCTACAGTGCAGCGCCACCCATTATTTTTTTCTTGTTCCTGTCTGCAAACTCTTATTGAGTGATATAGACAGCGAACCTGTTACTACTTAAAAATCCTGTAGGGATGCTGGGATCTGTCTAGTATAAATAACATCCACCTTCTGGAAGTTTTGTGCAAGAATTCCATCTTTCAGCCCACTTCTGGTTTACATGCTAGTTAGTCTTTTCTTCCAGTCCTCCTTCTGTCTAATTTCTGCCTTCTTGATCCATTTTCCTGCCTTTTCTCTCCAGAAATGACTTGAAAGATAACAATTCTGTGCCATGCTGAAGTTGAATGTACTGGCCTGACTTGTCAAGAGTTTTTAACAGCAGCACAACAACATTTTCACTCATATGACCCAAAAATATGTAGTTGCTGTCTGAATGTTTAAATGTAGAAGAAGAAGAAGGTTTCCTAAAAACTGAACTTTAACATTCTAAACAGTGCAGTTTTGTTGATAATCATATTTCTCCTTTGCTGCAGATGTCAGTGGTATCTCACTCTGGGAAACATTTGTTGTTGTTGTTGCATGTTCCCCTGCTTAACACTCTGGGGGTCACCCAGCATATGCTCTCGTCTTTCTCATCCCATCTGGGAATCATTGTGAGATTGTCAGGTACACCCTGGGTGAGACATTTTACATGCATGACTCTTATTAAGTATGTCTCCATATAGGCAGCCATACTTCAACTTCAGAGGATTTGTTTTTTACTCCTTTAAAGGAGAGTGTAGGTCATTCTGCTAAGAGCTTGTCACTGCTGAAGACAAACTCAACATAACATCAGCATATCATTAACATTTTTTCGAAGTAAGCCATGGCGTTGACCAGACACTGATCACCGACCAAGCTTTTAGCCAATGCAAAGTTTGAAGAGAAACATTTTTCTTCTTCGTCTTAGTCGAACGCTCAGATCAAAAACTATGTTGTCTCTCACATGAGTGAAAATGCGTTGTGCTGCCCTAAAGCGCCTGACAAGTCAGGCCCAGCATATCTGACATCAGTGTGGGAGAGAGAACTGTTATCTTTAAAGTCTTTCTGGAAAAGCAGGAGAATGGACCAAGAAGGCAGAAAATAGACAAGAAGGAGGTAACAGAAGTAAAGAAATAAGGCCGAAAGAAAGAGAGGGATAGAAAAGAGGGAGTTCCTAATGTCCAGAATGAGAGGATACACTATTTATACCGACAGGCCCCTGGCATCCCACGGGGAAGAAGATAATTTATTGTTCCCCATTCTTGCCAATGTAAAAAACCCACACAGACGTACAAACAAACAACAAACCCCACCCCCCCCCCAGTAGCTACATATTCACAGAGACAAGTATGGTTAATGTGAAGGATTTTTTTCTTTCCTTAGCCACAGTTCCAGGGTTCACCAACAATGAGATTTTGCATAATTATGTGACTGTTGTTTTGCCCCACCCATTAAGGTAGCTGCATTCCAACTTCAGGGATAATGTCTAAACATGATCATGCATGCATTAAAAAATGTTGCCATATGTTCCTGCTTCCTGCAGAACATCTTGCGCACACATAAAATCCTGGCCGCTTTTCGGAAGAGTAGGTCATTGTGTGCCAGTGGGAACAGATGACAAAATTTACAAAACTGTATACATGTAGGGACTTGAAGTAAAAAAAAAAAAGCTCATGAGTGCTTATTCCACTATCCTTGATATAAAAGGATAAATAAATAAAAGTTTAAAATACTGGCATGCCATGGCCTACTCTTCTGAAAGGTAAAACAGGTTTTAACTTGTTCTGCATGCTTTGCAACTAGAATCTTGGTATATAGTCTCATGCAATAGACATTGAAGGGAGGGGTGTCGGTAGCCTACTCATGTTAGTTAACTTCTAAAGGAAAATCCCATTCAACAGGTGCATGCTTGCTGATGCTCGAACTTAGGCCATCAGATCATGAATCAATCCCCCTCATACCACTAGGCTAACCCCACTCCTCATGTGAAGGAACGTTCTGTTTACTTCCTTTGCAGTGGGTGTCACAGTGTGTGTCACTGTGTGTTACTGTGTGTTACTGTGTGTCACTGTGTGTTCACTGTGTGTACTGTGTGTCACTGTGTGTCACTGTGTGTGCACTGTGTGTCACTGTGTGTTACTGTGTGTTACTGTGTGTTACTGGAACAGGACACTCCAGCTAATGGCACAAGACTCCACCCAGCACTACAGCCTTGGATGATTGACAGCTCTGACTGCTCTCAATGTACATTTCCCCTTCTTGAAGGTGTATTGTCTCCTTGATGAGGCAACATCCCTGCTGTTTTCTTTTCTTCTTGAGGTTTTTGTTGTTGTTGTTTTTTTTAGCTCCTTGGCTAGAGCTGAGGTACATCAATGGATGAGATATTGTGGTATGCAATGGTTGCCCATCATTAAGGTAGCCACATTCCAACTTTGAATATCTCCACTTTGTTACACATTTAATTATTTTTTTTATTTCCTGTGTGGGCTTTGTGATGTAGAGACAGAAGATGCAATATTGCCACTATCCCTGAGAAGTTGGAATGTGAATACCTTAATGGTGGGGAAATGGTTGCATATGCAAAATCTCATTATTGATGTAATATTGGAGCTCTACCTGAGAAAAATCTCCCCCCCCAAACCCCCCCCCCAAAAAAACCACCCACAAAAACCACCAACCCAACAACCCTCCCCCAAAAAAAACCCAAAGCAAGCAAACAAACAACAGAACACACAACATCCCCCCCCAAAAAACAACAAAACAAACAAACCCAACCAAAAACCCCCAACCAACCAAACAAACAAAACCAAACAATGTCTTCACTCTGTCCACATTAATTTCTCTCTCTCTTTCTTTCCATTTCCAGTGCGGGTTTTGTCATCTTCTACGACTTTGTGCTGAACCTTGACCCCAGCATCACGGCGGTGCGCCTCCTGGTGGGGCTGAGCAACCTGAACTCCAAGCTGGGGGACCCCTCCTTCCTACCCATGGTCTACACCGAGCCCGCCTCCCGCCACAACATCATGCAGAGCATCAGCAACGCCATCATCGGCGCCCGCCAGCCTGTGCCCAGGTATAACTCTATATTAAAAAAGTTAAAGTCTGTCCCGAGCCTAAGGCTCATCAGGCCGGTGCTTATCCCGGTTTCTCTGGCGTTAAGCGACTGAGAGTCATAGACTCCCCCCTGGATAGAATGCCAGTCTATCACAGGGTTAACCCCCAACACAAGGTTGGTACCCCTTTTACACCTGGGTGGGGTGAGAAAATAGCCATAAAGTGCCTTTTCCAAGGGCACAATGCCATAGCAGAAAGCTGGGATTGAACCGCAACCTTTAGATTATGAGTCCAGTTCCCTAACCACTAGACTACAGCGACGGCTTATAGCTCTATATAGTACTGGACTAAGGGGGGACGGGATAGCTCAGTGGTCAGAGCACTCGCTTTCCCCTATGCTAAGGTTAACCCTTTCAGTACTGTAAGCCTGTTTTCCAGCTCAGCTTTCTGCTACCCTTCAGTCCTGTAAGGAGGAAAACCGGCGCAACTGAATTTTCTTTCAATTCCTGGGTTTTTCTGAGGTGCAGAAGAGTGCAAAACGAGTACCTTGGTAAATTTTACATACGCACACGAAGCTTTATAAACATTCTAATTTAAGGATGATGTGTTATGAGAGGTTCTTGGATGGATTGGAAGGGATTGTGTATGGGGGTTGGGGGTGGTGGGGGGAATTGTGCTACACACCACCCCCACATGCTCACTCACTCACTCGTTTACATGCACACATGCACACACATACACACACATTCTCTCTCTCATCTGGCTGGAGATAAAAACAGACAAACCCTAATCCACCATTTTCTACCTCACTCTTTCTCTTCCTCTCTCTCTTTCTCCCTTCCACCTTCCTCATCCTCTCTCTCTCTCACCTCTCCTCTCCGGTGCCCTTCAGGTGCCCCTCCCAGGCAGACCTGGGCATTGTGGTGGAGCTGCAGGCAGCAGGTGCCCCGGGCATCAACCAGGACCTGTCTCGCCTCATCACGCGGGCATGGACCAAGATTCCTCTCTTTGACGGCTACGGTCGTCTCTTTGCCGGACGTTTCCGTCTCAATCTTCGCTGCAGCCCCATCAAACCCTTCATCCCCTTTGGAGAACTGGACTCTATAGCTCAGGTGGGGTTTTAAATTTTTTTTATAAATACCGATACTTTTTTCATTGTTAATATCATCTCCATTCCCTGAAGTCGGAATGTGGCTACCTTCATGGTGAGCAAAAAATCAGTCCACAGTGCACAAATCAACATCATTCAGTCCAAGAGTGTTTAATCTAGCGCCCCTTTCCTTTTACCTAGTCCAAGTGTGGTCATTCCAGCTATAAGTGGCACCACTGGCCTGACCTAGGCTGGATGGAATGGGTTTAATTAGCAACTGAGAGGAGCTGAAAGTGGGGGAAACTGACCGCTGTGAGTTGCATACGCAAAAATAATCTCACCATTGGTGAACCTCCGGAGCCACTAGTTGAGGAATGAAAAAAAAAGATTATCTCATTAAGTAGGGTTGCTGTTGTTGTTGCTGTTGTTGTTGTTGGTGGTGGTGCTGTTGTTGTTGCTGCTGTTGTTGGTGCTGTTTTGTTGTTACTGTTGTTGTTGTTGTTACTGTTGTGGTGGCATTGTTTTTGCTGCTGTTGTTGTTACTGTTGTTGTGTTGTTGTTTTTACTGTTGTTGTTGCTGCTGTTGTTGTTACTGTTGTTGTTTTTACTGTTGCTGTTGTAGTTACTTTGTTGTTACTGTTGTTGCTTTGTTGTTACTGTTGTTTTGTTGTTTTTGTTGTTGTTGCTGTTGTTGTTGCTGCTGTTGTTGTTGTTGTTGCTGTTGTTGTTTGTTTCTTGGCTAGAGCTGTGAGGTTTATCTATGGTGAGGTTTTGTGAATGCAGCCACTTGCCCTCCAATAAGGTAGCTGCATTTTGTCTTCAGGAATGATGTCTCTCTAAAAACAACACCATTGCGCATGCATTTCAATAATTTTGTCATCCGTTTGTACAAGACATGCAATAGCCTACTCTCCAGAAAAGTGGAATGGGTTTTAATGTGTGGGTAAGAAGTTCTCTGTGTGTGTTTTCATACACTGGACCTTGGTTATAGTCTCATCCAAAGGATTTTCGGGGGAGTGGAGTAGAGATACTGATCGGGAACTCCTGGGGGAAAATCCCCCTGCACTGGCAGGTCTGCATATGAAGTAAAAAACCTGGTGAGATTCGTAAAAATCCACCCTTAATTTACCAGATGCCACCAGGATTCAAACCCATGACTTCATGGACTCATGGGATTGAAGTTGAATGGTCTTAACTACTTGGTTATAGTGTCCGTCATCTTTTTGGGGACAGCATAGCTCAGTGGTCAGAGCTCTTGCTTTCCCAAGCTAAGGTTAAGCAGGATCAAGCGTGGTTATCGAGTGGATGGGTGACCATTTGCATGCCTTAGCTTCAGTACAGCCCCCCAGTTCACCCAGCTGTCAATGGGTACCTGCCCACTTTAGGGTAAGGAAGGTAAAGCAGCGAGGGAGAGGAGATGGGGCGCCCTCAACATGCTGGCCCCTAGAGAAGCTGAGGTCTCTGACACCTTGCTTCCCTATAACCAAATAGGTTATGGGACACCTGTACCTTTTTACCTGTACCACCCTTTTTTATGTTCACAGTACGGGGAAGCGGAGCTGTATTACCGCATCGTGCATTACCGTGACGCCAGTTTGCAGTCCACGGTGACCATAGCTGCAGCCAACAGAGACACCTACCTCCCTGCTCCTGTGGTCAGTTTATCTACAGTGTCCACTCTTTCGTCACTTGTAACCAGTGTTATTTGTTTTGATTGCCTCCCTGTTCCTGTGGTCAGTGGATGGAGTGTACAGTGTCCACTCTTTTGTCTCTTGTAACTAATTTTATTTAGGGTGTTTTTTTTTTTGCCTTTCTGCTCCTGTGGTCAGTTGATGTAATGGACAGTGTCCACTCTTTCCTCACTTGTAACCAATATTATTTGTTTTCTGTACCTCCCTGCTCCTGTGGTTTGTGGATGTAGTGTAGTGTCCACTCTTTTTTGTCCTTGTAACCAATAAATTGTTCCATCTTTTCTGTGTTTTCCTGCTCCTGTGGTCAGTTTATTCACTCTTCCATGGCTTGTGACCAATATTCTTTCTTTTCTTTACCATCTTTCTCATTTCATGAAAAAAGATAAATGATTTATTGATCACTTTTTGGAAGACCATGCAATATTTTGCCTCCCAATTTAAAAAAAAAAAAGAAAGTTAATTTCTATGGGGCATTATTGAAGCATTGAATATATTAAACTTCTACTTTGTTTTCTTTTTTCATAAGTAACATTGGTCCAATATGTTTCAATCTGTTGTTGTTTTTTCAAATTCAAGAGAACTATGACTGTGTTTGTCCCATATATTACATGATTTTAATTAAGGTCAGGTATGGTGTCTGTTCTCTATGCTGTGTTATATGACCCTAATCAAGGTCATGAATGATGCCTGTGCTCTAATGTCTGTGCTGTGTTATATGACCCTAATTAAGGTCAGGTATGGTGTCTGTTCACTGTGCTGTGTTACATGACCCTAGTTAAGGTCATGGATGATGCCTGTTCTCTGATGTCTGTGCTGTGTAATGTGACATTAGTTAAGGTCATGGATGATGCCTGTTCTCTGATGTCTGTGCTGTGTTATATGACCCTAGTTAAGGTCATGGATGATGCCTGTTCTCTAATGTCTGTGCTGTGTAATGTGACATTAATTAAGGTCATGGATGATGCCTGTTCTCTAATGTCTGTGCTGTGTAATGTGACATTAATTAAGGTCATGGATGATGCCTGTTCTCTAATGTCTGTGCTGTGTAATGTGACATTAATTAAGGTCATGGATGATGCCTGTTCTCTAATGTCTGTGCTGTGTAATGTGACATTAGTTAAGGTCAGGAATGATGCCTGTTCTCTGATGATGTGTGCTGTTCTGGTTTCAGGGAGGGATCCTGCCCCAGTACATCTCACCTCCCCTGATTCCTCCTCCCCCCTCCACCACACCACCAGAGTCACCCAGAGAATTCCTCTCTCCACAGAGAAGGTAGGGGGGACTGGGGGAGAGGGGGGGGGGGCAGGGAAAGGAGAAGTTGTGATGAATGATTTCAATATAGAGGGAAGGGGGATAAGGAATGGATGATTTCAATACAGACTCATTATCTTTTTAATCTTCAAGTCACAAAACTGGGATGAGTAGGCCAGCCATTTGTGCTGTTGAGAACGGATGACAAAATTGACTGTGTTTCTTTCTTTCTTTCTTTCTTTCTTTATGTATCTATTTATTTCTTCTCCCTTCAGCCGCATGTCCAGCCTGCCCAGGATTGGAGGCCTGAACTCCACAGAGCCGGTGATTGGCTTCCAGGTGGACCGGGTCAAACACAGCGACCTGGGCGAGGGCAAAGTGAGGCTGACCGCTTACTACGTGTCCACAGGAAAGGTGGGTCCAACACCTGCAGCACATATGACACATATCCAACATCATTAAGTCCAGAGTGCTAAATCTAGCAACACCCTTCCTTGTACCAAGTCCAAGTGTGGTCAGTTCCTGCTATAAAAAAAAGAGTAAAAATAAAAAATAAACAAAAAAAAGTTCCTGCTATAATTAGCACCAGCTGGCCAGACCTGGGCAGGGATGGGATGAATAGCAGCTGAGAGGAGCTGAAGTGAGGTGGGGGGGGGGGGGGCTGACAGCTGTGACCACAGTGCTCTTAGCTGGAAGAGTGTGCCTCTGTCTGTCCATCTGTCAGTTGTCATGTAGCATTATCTCCTTTGTGGGGATACCAGGGGTCTGTCAGTGTAACTAGCATCCCCACCTTCTGGAAATTCTGTGCTAGGAATTCCCTCTTTTCTGTTTCTGTCTTTTTTTTTTTCTGCCTTGTTCCTTTTCTTCCTGTCACCTCCTTCTTGTCTACTTTCTGCCTTCTTGGTCCATTCTCCTACCTTTAGTTTCCTAAGAAAGACATAAAATATAACACATCTCTCCTACATGCCAAAGTCGGATGCACTAGGAATGACTTGTCAGGTGCAGTGCAACACAATTCCACTCATATGACAGACAACAGTAGTTGCTGTCTGAGGGTTCAATGAATGACGAGTCATACTATAGGTCTGACTACTGAACAGCCTCCCCCCCCCCCCCCCCCCCCCCTTAAAAAAAACTTAGAACAAGAAGAAGAAAAACCCCAACAAAAAAATAAAAAAAACAACAACAACCCCCCCCCCCCTAAAAACAAAACAAAAACAACAACAACAACAACAACAACAACCCTTCCAACCCCCCCCTAAAAAAGACCCCCCACCTCAAAACCCCCCCCACCCCAAAAAACCCCACTAACCCAAAACTCTCCCCCATCGTTTCCCAGGTGGTACAGTCAGGCACCAGCCCAGTGACCTGCAGCACGACGGCGGTGAAGGCCAACTTCAAGCATCAGTACCACGTCTTCGGGCAGCAGGAGGCCACGTTCCACGAGGTGCAGCTCCAGGGCGACATGCTGCTCATCGCCCGCTTCTACCTGAAGAAGCGACCCCAGGACACCCTGGAGGACATGTTCATGGAACCCTCCGCCCAGGAGGCCACGCTCTACGACGAGGAAAGTCTGGTGGCCTGGACCGCCCTGCCTCTCGTGCTGTGTGCTGATAATTGTGAGTAAGAAAAGGTGGGGGGTGGGGGGGGGGAGGGGGGGAGGATGAGGGGGGGGAGGGGGTTGGTGGGGGCAGGGGTGGGGGGGAGGAGGGGGTTGGTGGGGGAGGGGGTGTGTGTGGTAGGGTGGTGGTGGGGGGTGGTTGGGGTGGATGGGGGAGGGGGGTTGGTGGTGGTGTGGGTGGGCGGGGGTTGGGGCAGGGGGGATGGGAGGAGGTGGGGGTGGTGGGGGTGGGTTGGTGGTGGTGGTTGGTGGGAGGCCACGCTCTACGACGAGGAAAGTCTGGTGGCCTGGACCGCTCTGCCTCTGGTGCTCTGTGCTGATAATAGTGAGTGTTGGGGGGGTTAGGGGTGGGGTAGGGGGTGGGTGGGGGGAGGGGGGTGTTTTGGGGAGGAGGGGTGGGGGTGGTTGGGGGTGGGGGTAGGTAGGGGGTGGGGTGGGAGGTGGGGGGGAAGGGGGGTTTTGGTGGTGGTGTGGGTGGGGGGAAGGTAGGGAGTGAGGGGGTTGGGTGGTGGTTGGGGGGGGTGGGGTGGGGGGGTGTTGGTGGGGGAGGAGGTGGTGGTGGTGGTGGTGGTGGGTGTTTGGGTGGTGGTGGGGTTGGTTGGCTGGAGGGGGTTGTGGGGAGGAGGTGGTGGGAGGGGGTGGGGGGTTAGTCAGAAAGCGGCTACCTCGATGGTGAGTAAAAACCTTAAAACGGGTTGCATAATTACACGAAAATCTTGATTCAGTGAACCTGGGAGCTCTGTAACTAACCAAACAACAACAAAAACAAAAACAATAAATAATCATCTTTTCTCTTTCCTCTCTTCTCTCCCCCCCCCTTCCAACCCCTCCAACCTCCCCCTCTCCCACAGCCCTGTCGGCTCGCGCGCGGCGTGACTTTGACCCCAGCAACATGAAGGTGAACACGGGGACCAAGACGCTGAAGCTGTTCTGCCCCCCGGTGCCGGAGCCCTCCCGCCTGCCCCTGCAGGACATCAACTACAACCGCGAGTGGCGCCGCTACCGCAACGCCACCCTCAGGGTCCACATCTTCCAGGGGCAGCCCCGACCCGGCTCCCTGACCCCCAGCGACATGTCTGACGACAACGAGAGCGTGCTGCCTGAGGTGAACCATGAACAAAGTCAAAGTCAAAGTCAAAGTCAAAGTCAAACTTTTATTTCCAGATGGTACATTGAGTAAGCAGCGCAATTGCTTTTTTTCATCAAGCCAAATAACGATGAGCAATGAGCAAGTTTTATTTAAGGTGAAGTAAAATAAATAAATAAGTGATGAAATTCATCAATTTAAATGAAAACAAATTCCAGTGGTGTGGAGAAGGGTGTGTGTGTGTGTGTGTGTGTGTGTGTGTCTGCTGCATGGGTTACTGTTTGCCCTCCATACTTACTTACCCAGAGCCGTTGCTGTAGTCTAGTGGTTAGTGCGTTGGACTCATAATCTAAAGGTTGCGGGTTCGATCCCAGCTTTCGGCTATGGCGTTGTGGCCCTTGGAAAAGGCACTTTACGGTTATTTTCTCACCCTACCCAGGTGTAAAAGGGGTACCAACCTTGTGTTGGGGGTTAACCCTGCGATAGACTGGCGTCCTATCCAGGGGGGAGTCTATGACTCTCAGTCGCTTAACGCCACAGAAACCGGGATAAGCACTGACCTGATGAGCCTTAGGCTCGGGACAGACTTTAACTTAAAAATTTTTTTTTTTTTAAATGATGAAATTCATAAATTTAAATGAAAACAAATTCCAGTGGCGTGGAGAAGGGAGGTGGGGGGGGGGGGGGGGGTGTTGTCTGCTACATGGGTTACAGTTTGCCCTCCATACTTACTTACTTACCCAGGCTTTGCGCTCTAAAAGACTAAGAGTGCAACTCCATAGTCTTCCGAGACTGAAGGGTGCCTACTACTAAATGAAATCAATAAAAAACAAAACCAAACCCAAACCTCGTTATGATAAGAATATAATAATAATTATAACTGTTGAAATATTGATAAAATGAAGAGGGAGAGCAAGGGACAGAGACAGAGAATAGTGGGGGGATAGGATGACTAAAGATGAACAAAGATTTAAGAAATATATGCCCCCCAAATTAAATGGAATGTTACTCTGTGTGTGTGTGTGTGTGTGTGTGTACGTGTGTACGTGTGTGAGTGTGTGTGTGTGCGTGCATGTGTGTGTGTGTGTGTGTGTGTGTATGTGTGTGAGTGAGTGAGTGTGCTTGTGTGTGTGCTTGCATGTGTGTGTATGTGTGTGTGTGTGCATGCGTGCATGTATGTGTATGTGAGTGTGTGTGTGAGTGAGTGAGTGTGCATGCGTGCGTGCATGTGTGTGTTGTGTTGTATTGTGTGTGCATGCGTGTGTGCATGTATGCGTGCACGTGTGTGTGTGTGCGTGCATGCGTGCAAGTGCATGCGTGCATGTGTGTGTGTGTTGGGGGTGTGTGTGTGAAACGTTTAAAAGCTATCAAAAAACCCTCCACCTTGTGTGTGTGTGTGTGTGTGTGTGTGTGTGTGTGCCAGTTTGCCTGGTTGCCGATGGAGCGACGTCAGCCCCCTCAGGAGCCGTTCTATGCGGGTGACGGCTTTGACGTCTACATTGACGGCTGTCGCTTCCTGCCTGACTCCGTCACCTTCAGCAGGGTGAGGAGGCTGGCCTGTCTGTCTGCTGTTTGTTTGTTTGGTGGTTTGTGTGACTGTTTTGTCTCTGTTTGTCAGGTTGTTTGGCTGTCTGTTTGTGTGACTGTCTGTTTGTTTGTCTTGTCTGTCTTTCTGTCTTGTCTGTCAGTTTGTCTGTCCTGTCTGTCTGTCTGTTTGCTTTTTTGTCTGTCTGCTTGTCTCCCTTGTCTGTCTGTCTGTCTGTCTTGTCTTATTGCTGCCAGATGTTTTAGACAACAGCTCCCAATTCCAAACACT
>CM060323.1:58598990-58613990 GCA_030674155.1 Stramonita haemastoma | reverse complement strand
GGTGTGTAAGTATGACACCTGTGTGCATGCATTTATGAAATAATGTCATCCATATTTACTGGCATGAAGTGGCCTACTCCTCTGAAAGGCAGAACAGATTCTTAACATTTTAAGATGTTCTGTGTGCATTTGCACCAGGGACCCTGGTTTGTAGTCTCATCCAAATGATGTTGCTATTCAGTTCTACTTTTTTTGTGGTAAAAAATGGCAAGGCTGGGAATCAAACCCAGAACCTCACAGTTTACTTGTTAGTTAGGCAGGTGAATGTCTGAACCATCCTGCCACCTTCCTTCTTGCCACACATTATCAATAAACCAGTCACATCAGTATTTTTTTTTCTCTATTTTTTGTTTTTCAGATCCGACTGATTGAAGGGTCCTCTATCTTCATTCGTCTGTGTGACGCACGTCGGGATGATGAACTTCTCTTCGATGTTCCAAACACTCGCCTGGTGAGCACTGCCGTGGGGCCAGAGTGTCTTTTTTACAGTGATATGATTCTATCATCTTTATCACCTGCTGTGTTGTTGGTGTTGTCTATGTTTGTGAATCCTGATCATTGTTGAAACAAATATGGACATTGTCAGGAATTGTTGTGAAGTCCTATGTTTGAGTGTCCACATTGTGATTGTCATATGTGTGAGTGTCCTTATTTTATTTTTTTAATTTTTTATTTTATTCTTTTATATCAAGGATAATGGAATAAGCACCCATGTGCTTTTTTTTTTCTTTCCAGCCCCCGTGTGTATGCAGTTGTGTAAATATTGTCATCTGTTCCCACTGGCACACAATGGCCTACTCTTACGGAAAGCAGAACAGGATTTAACGTGTGTGCAAGATGTTCTGCGTGCGTTCGCACATGGGGCCTCGGTTTACAGTCTCATCTGAAAGACTTTTGGAAGAGTGGAGTCAGCACTGATGTTAACTCCAGGGGAAAAATCCCCTCCAATGGGAATAGAACCTGGGTGGTCACACTGTATGCTGGACTGTTCTCACCTGTGCAGGTGGAGGTGAACACGGACTACGTTCCCCGGGGCCTGGAGTCGCTGTACACGCGGGAGAAGGCGGGGCGCCCCCTGGAGACGCTGGTGCCGCACGGCAAGAACCCCGAGCAGTTCATGGACGGCCTGGCCACCAAGTTCAAAAGCGTGAGTCAGCAACCTGGGTGCTTCGGGGAAATCTGAGTCATGAGAGTTGTTGTGTGTGTGTGTGTGTGTGTGTGTGTGGTGTGTTTTGTGTTTTTGTTGTGTGGTGGTGTGTGTGGTGTGTGTGTGTGTGTGTGTTGTGTTTGTGTGTGTGTGTAGTTGGTGTTGTGTGTATGTATCTGAGTTCTGATCTCGCTGAAGTGGAATGTGGGTGAAAACGGTCCGGCACACAAGCATCTCTCATTAGTGGAACCTCTGAGCTTAGGTGTGGAACCAAAACTAAAAGAAATATGACCGTAACTTGAGGTTGAATTCAAACTTTTGCACAAAATTTCAAGAGATCTTACACTAGAAGCACTTGATTAGACAGTGCACTGAATAGAAAATAAATCATAGCCATGTAGACTTGCAGTAATATAACTAATTTGAGCAACTGTAAGTTATAAAAAGAAATTAAAATGAGATGTTTGCTCCAAACTTGGCCTTGATGTGTAGGTATGCCATGGCTTAGGATGAGCATTATTGCATTATATATCCCTGTCTAGAGGTAATGCACTTGCCTAGAAAGCCAGAAGTCCGGTTTGATCCTCTTTTGTGCCCCAAATCTTTGTCCCAGTCCACTAGACTGTGGGTGGTGGTCCGCATGCTAGTCATATGGATGAGATGGTAAACCAAGGTCCTGTGTGCAATTACATTTAGTGCACATAAAAGAACCCACGGCAACAAGAAAGCTGTCCCTGGCAAAATTATGAAATAAAACCCCAAAGCCACTCTGATAAGGAAGCAAATGCACAGACAAGAAAGTAAAAGAAAAAAAAGTGGCGCTGCTCTTGTGTCAATGTGCTTTTCCCACAGCGAGAGCAGCTAGCCCAATTTCACACAGAGAAAAATCTGCGTGACTGTTGCAAAAATGGTATTTAATGGAAAGAGAAAGTTCACCCAAACCCCTGACCTGACTCCAAGTCAAGTCAAGTCAAAATTTTATTTCCAGATGATACATTGAGTAAGCAATAAATTTGCTTTTTTCATCATCCATGCCCCTGTGTGTGTGTGTGTTTCAGCTGGTGTACAAACTGTACGAGGAAGGCAACGTCAGCAAACTACGGCACCACTCCCGACACTCACTCCCGACACTCCACTCCGACACTCCACTCCCGACACTGCACTCCCCAACACTGCACTCCAACTACACACGCACTGCAGCAGCACTCCTCTGCCTGTGTGGAGTGTCTCTCTGTGGCCTGGGTGATGATGCAGCAGCAGAGTCACCTCCGTTCATCATCTGCCTGTCAGCACTCTCTACCTCAACTTCCACTTGCTTCTTTTGGCTCTGAGAGTCTTCTCTCTGCACTCAGAGGGAACCTGGCCTGAAAACAGAGTATGGCTGACTAAAGGTTGATAATGTTCATGTAAACTGTCTGTGTTTTGGGGGGGAAACAAAGCAGTACACCAGTTCCTGCTCACGACTGATCAAGAGAGGAAAAGTGAACAACAGTAACTTACTCAAAAGCCGATCATTCTGAAGACAGAGTTCAGTTACCCATTATGTTCATCATATTATACATATATACCAGTGATCTTTCTGAGTATATCTGCTGATGCTGTGCAGGTTTTGAAAAAAAACAAACAACTGATGCATACACTTTTTTGTGCAAGCACTTTTTTGTGTGTGGACATATCATGAATCAAATATTGAAGCTGAGGAAATGTATGAAATGATACAGAGAACTTATGGTGTGATGTTCAGTCATGAGTTACTGGTCCTTGGATGACTTGGTTGGAAACATATTGCAGGTGTGTGTGGGTGTGGACATTGATTCACAGAATAAAGACATAAAATACATCACTGTGGTGACGTTGTGTGGGGACTGTGTTGGTCTTGGGGATATATACTCATTAATTTACACTGTGTTAAAGTTGTTGAACCATCTGTGGAAAACTCGCTTCATCGTTTCAGTGAAACTGATCTATTTCTTTTGGATTTTGTCAAAGAAAACACTTAAAGTGGTCTAACCCTGTGGTGTGTACTGTTTTAATTTCCGTGAAATGAACTAATAGACATTATTGCAAGTGCTGTGACTACATAAACCTTATGGAGTGAATAACCTATGCCTAAAAATGGCCTTTGAAGTGAAACTAAACCGTGTGAGTATTCCTTTTGATCTGGACTAAAACTGCTTAAAAAACCTTGTGAAGAAATTAACTGATTGTGAGTGATTTTTCAGTGCGTGGTGTGACTAATAAACTTGTGGATTGAATAACCTATGCTTAAAAATGGCCACTGTCGTGAAACTAAATCCTGTGAATATGTCTTGAGATGGACTAAAAACTGATTGACCTTACCAGGAAACTAACTGATCTTGAGTGATTTTTTTTCGGTGTTCTTGAATACATTAACAGTTTGGAGTGACAACATAAACAGTGCTGTGTGTTGTTCCTCCATGACTGCTGAATGACACTGCTAACCTGAGGTTAGTGTCAGGTGAGTGAACAGGTGACCTCAACAAACAGATTATCACCTTAACTCTGCAGGTAAAATCATTGACCCTGTGAATGACCTCATGGATTTGAATTTATTGATGACGTGTGTTTGATTATGTGATGAACAGTCAGAGTGGTTTAACACTGTGTGGATACGTAACCTCACTGGACTGATTCTTGTGTACCTGGGTGGCTGACATGACTGATGGCTTCATCCTGTGATTGATTCATATGTCTGAAGCATTCCTTCCCTTCCCTGTGTTTGTTGAAGTGATTTATCAAAGAATTAACCTTGGTGATTAAAAAAAAAAAAGCACATCAACTCTCACCCCAACAAATGACTTGACTTGACTGGAGTGAAGTTGCCAGAAACTGTGATGAAATATAGATTAACCTTGTGGATGAAATGTGATGTACTGTGGATGAAATCTGTCCTGTACAGATGTTTGTCACTTTTAAGGATATCAGTTTTGCGGATATAACAATATGTCTTGGTTATATCCACCTCTGCCTTCATTTTAGTTGGCGCTGTGGCAGCAGTTTAGTGTGAATAGCGTTACTGTGATGATGGACATACTATTTTTAATTTATGATGAAGGAAATTTCACCTAAACTGCAGCTACTCTTGCCAGCAGATGTGTGTGATTTTCTTGATAATCGAATGTTCAGCATGGGATACGTGTATCAGACGTGGCTGTGTAGTGAGTGTTTGCAGTTAGCTGGCATGGGAATGAAATGATGAGATGATTGTCATGTTTATCTTACCCCACCCTTGACTGCCTGGTGTTGGATTTGTGGACTGTGATAAAAGTATCCAGGAAAATGCCAGCAGCATCTTTGAAAATAGATTGATCAGTTAAGCGAGGAGTGTTTTCAAATGTCGATTGATGTATAGTTGTTTTTTCATGTTTAGATCGGAACAAGAAATGTTTAAATATTGCAAAATACAGCAGTGTAATTCTTGTTAAAAATGTTGTACAGATGGCAGAGCACAATGACTGCCTTACCTCAGTGGCTGGAAACTTTAGAATAGAATGCACTGAGATTGTTCATGTATTCTCTGTGTGTGTGTGTGTGTGTGTGTGTGTGTGCGTGCGTGCGTGCGTGCGTGCGTGTGTCTTTGGTGCACTTAAATTTTTTTTTTATCAGAAGTAATATACTATGCAAACATTATCATTCATGTTATCATTGTTGTTGGGTTTTTTTTTGTCTTCTTCTTCTTCCAACAATGAACACAATAACAGCAACAACAATACCAACAATGATAGCAGTAATAAAAATTATGACTATGACCCTTTTCATCATTACTATCGTTATCATTGTGGTTGAACCTCATAAACCAATTGTTTTTAGTCTCCTAGTTTATGTATCAGTATTTTTTATTCTAAATGATTCCCCTGAATGATTTATTATGTTTACCTAGCAGTTCTGCTTCATATTACATACAGCACATGTGTTTTGACCCCAGGGATATATGTGTATTGCTTCTTGGTTTTGTTGCTGTGTATGTCTCTGTTATTGATGTAGTCAATTGAATCAGGAAGAGTGTACTAAACAAGTTTGATTTCATAACTGAGTTATGTTTATATTGTGTACTGATGAATGCTACAGCCAAGTGGTTAAGAACGTTCAACTTCTATCCCGTGTGTCCATGAAGTTGTGGGTTCTAATCTCGGTGGTGTTCGATGAATTAGGGTGGAGATTTTTACCCATCTCCACAGTCAACTTCAAGTGCAGACCTGCCAGTGCCTTAATTCCCTTAGTGTACACACTCATGCAAAAGATCAGATATGTGTATCAAAAAGATCCCGTAATTAATGTCAGCGTTTGATTGGTTACAGAAACACGAACATACCCAGCATACATCCCAGAAGTCAGAATGTGGCTACCTTCATGGTAGGAAAAACCAGTCCCATATGCGTGATCGCACTGTTGGTGATCTTCGGAGCTCTAGCAGAGGAACGAGACATATATTACCGTGTATTGACTAAATTTGATTTTTATAACTTGTATGTCTCGTTTATTGATACTGTCCACTGAACGCACAAAGAGTGTACTAACCACGTTTGATTTGATAGCTTAATGATGTTTTATAGTGTACTGACTACATTTGATTTTTTATGACTTAATAATCGTGTTAATAGTGTTCTGACTAAATTTGATGTGGAAAAGCAGAATGTGTCAATAAATGTGTAACTAAATGATGTGGTAATGTGGAATGCATGAATGGTGTAGAAACTAAATTCAATGTGGTAAATGTTAAATATATGAACAGTGTACTCACAAATAATGTATGTTTCAGGGAAACATGTGAATCATGTGCTTGCTAAATATCATGTGTAAACTGAAATGAGAGAATAAAACACTGACAATATTGTACATGCACTCATATGAATGAAACATGTGGATTAATTTGGATATAATAAAGTGAATGTAAAATGTTCCAGCAACATTTGATTTAGTACACAGAAATATGTCTGTGGAGTGCTAGTTATAGTTATTGTGTTAAAAAATGAAACATAGTACCTGGTAGATTTGATGTAGTAAAGCAAAATGGATGAATAGAATACCAACTAAATTTGATGTATTGAAGTGAAATGCATGAACAGAGCACTAACTAAATTAGACAGGTTTAAATGAAATTGATGGATAGATTACTAACTAAATTGTATGTTTTAGAGTGAAATTGATTAATAGAATACTAGCTAGATTTGATGTGTTATGAAGAAAATAGCATAAATAGAATATCAACAAAATTCAGTGTGTCAAAATGAAATGCATGAATAGTTTACTAACTACATTAGACAAGTTAAAATGAAGTTAGCGTAAATAGCATATCAACTAATTTGAATGTGTCAAAATGAAGTTTGCGATTATAGTACTCATTAGATTTGAAGTGTCAAAGTGAAATGCATGAACGAAGTAGTATGTGAATTCTATTTTAATCTATTCTTTTATATTGAGGATAATGGAATAAGCACTCACGTGCTTTTATTTTTACATCCAGTCCCCATGTGTATGCAGTTTTGTAAATCTTGTCATCTGTTCCCACCGGCACACAATGGCCTACTCTCACAAAAAAAAGAACAGGATTTAACATGGGCGCAAGATGTTCTGCGTGCATTCACACACTGTGACACAGGACCTCAAATTAAAGTCTTATCCGAAGGACTTTTGGGGAGAGTGGAGTCAGCACTGATGTTAACTCCAGAAGAAATCCCCTCGAACGGGAATCGAACCCGGGTCACCAAATTGCGCGGGTAATGTTCTGACCACTGGGCTATCCTGTCTATGGGGTCACCTAGATGGACAGCTAGTTAAAAAAAAAAAAGAAGAAAAGAGAATGTTGTGTACTGTTCATCATCTTCTACAAAGTCCATGATCATTTGGATGAAAACCCAAACTCCATCATAGAAACATGTACTCACCCTGTGTGTACCTCACTATGTCTTTTTGCCTGTCCATGTCCACCAGTGAGAAATGTGGTCTTATTTGAAAACAATGCAGTTTATGTCAATATTGGGTTCATATTGTCATGTGAAGTGATGTGTGTGCATGTTCATTGTGTGCATGTGTGTGCATGTGTGTGTGTGTGTGTGTGTGTGTGTGTGTGTGTGTGAGAGAGAGAGAGAGAGGAGAGAGAGAGAGAGAGAGAGAGAGAGTGAGTGAGTGTGTGTGTGTGTGTGTGTGTGTGTGTGTGTGTGTTGTGTGTGTGTGTGTGTGTGTGTGTGTGTGTGTTGTGTGTGTGTGTGTGATATGAATGTTCTTTGTATAGAAAATGTTTGCCTGAAACTGTGATATCGATTTGTGTTATCATATGTGATACATGTTTACTGGTTGATTGTTTTTAGCTGTGCTTATACCCCAAATGAAATTCTTGTGTTTTTGAGGTAATAAAGTGTTCGTTGTCATTACAGTATTCTTATTTGTACATATGTGTGTGTGTGTGTGTGTGTGTGTGTGTGTGTGTGTGTGTGTGTGTATGTGTGTGTGTGTGTGTGTGTGGAGAGAGAGAGAGAGAGAGAGAGAGAGAGAGAGAGAGAGAGAGGGGGGGGTATATATACACACAGCTGTATGTGTGTGTGTTTGTGAGAGAAGGGGGGGGTATATATACACACAGCTGTATGTGTGTGTGTGTGTGTGTGTGTGTGTGTGTGTGTGTGTGTGTGTGTGTGTGTGTGCATGTGTGAATATTGTGACAACCAATGACAACAGCAGCAGTAACAACAGTAGTGACTGTACTGTGTATATGATTATGATGAATGTGTATATATTAATGTGCATACATGCATGTGTGTGCTCAGGTACAGCTGCATGTTGATATATATATATATATATATGTGTGTGTGTGTGTGTGTGTGTGTGTGTGCGCGCGTGAGTGTGCTCCACATGGTTTACCTGTGGAGATTTCAGGTGTGTCAGTAACAGATGAAGTTGAAAGGACACTTAGGACTATGTACATATCTTGCTAGGACAGAAAGCCAATAATATATGGATTGAGTATCCTCACTTGTCCAACAAAAATGCATCAGGTCACAAATGTGCCCAGCACAATTGCGCTGCAGTTCAAATCATTGCCGACTCTACTCCTCAAAAAGTCCTTTAGATGAGAACATAAACCGAGTTTCTTGGGCAAACGCATGCAGAACATTTTGCACACACGTTAAAACCCATTCTTCCTTTCGGAAGAGTAGGCCATTGCATGCTGGTGGGAACAGATATATAGTAGTAGTAGTAGGCACTCATCAGTCTTGGAAGACTACGAGTTGTGCTCTAGTCTTTAGAGCCAAAGCCTGGGCAAGTATGCATGGAGGGCAAGCTGTTACCCATGCAGCAGACCCCCCCTCTCCATGGCACTGGAATGATCCATTGGAAGGGCATTGACCGATATGAATGGTTCCAGTACAGTCGCAGGAGCCACCAGAACGTTAGAATTTATCAAACTGCATGCACAAGGGTGTCGTGTTTAGACATCATCCCCGAAGTTGGAATGCAGCTACCTTCATGGTGGGCAAATATGGTGGGCCTAGCACAAGAAAAAAAATCTGACCATTTGTGAACCTCGGAGGCCTGTCCCAGGAATAAAACAAACAAACAAAACCCAACAACCCTAAACCAAAAACAAGCAAAAAAAAAAATCATCCACTTTTTATAGAAGATGACAAATGTAAAAACATATTCCACCCTTCGGAAGAGTAGGCCATTTGTGCCGTTGGAAATGGATAACATTTACCAAACCGCAAGCACTCAGAGACTGAATGCAAAAAAGTTTGCTTAGTTCATCATTCTCGAAATAAAAGAATAGCTAAAAATAGTATCGGATCGGTGGTATAGAGGTAACATGCCTGCCTAGAAAGGAAAAGTCTGGGTCGGAAGTATGCAGTGGTTCAATCCCCGTTTGGCCCCCGAAACTTTTCCCTCATCTTTCAGACCATGAGTGGTGGTCTGGGTGCTAGTCTTTCGGATGAGACGATAAAACCAAGGTCCCGTGTGTTACACACAATTATTCAGCGCACGTAAAAGATCCCACGGCAACAAGAGAGTTGTCCCTCACAAAGTTCTGTAGAAAAAAGCCACTCTGATAGAGAAGAACACATGCAGACAGGAAAAACAATAGGTGGCGCTTCTCTTGTGGCGACACGCTCTCCCTGGGAGAGCTGCCTGAATTTCACGCATAGAAATCTGCCGTGACTTAAAGTGGTATGAAAATACGAATAAAACAGAAAACGGAGCCCCAAAAATCGAAGGAAGGAGGAAAAGGGTGAGCTCTATGGTGTACATCGCTAACAGCTGATGTTTCAGCAGTGGTGGTACTTGTGACAGGTTGACAGTTTGATAACGGAGCTGGCATCATGCCTCAGTCAGCTGCAACAAGCAACATAACAGGGCGGATGCTGCATGCATATATGGCCACAGCATCCACACGACGGTAAGAGTTTGTTTTGTTTTTTTCTCTCTCCAGTATTTGGGTGTGATTATTGTGAACTTTGTCTTTACTGCTACTTAATATATCTGCATGCACTCACTCACGCACGCACCACGCACGCACATGCACGCACGCACACACACACACACAAAATTGCTGTGTTTCTTTCTTTTTTTAGTTTTTTTTTATAAGATTGTTGAAGTTATGAGTTTTACAGTTATTTAATATGTAACTTTAAAAAAACCTGTATTATGCTCACGTATAGTTTCTTAACTATTCTCTTTTTGTGATTCTTTACTTCTCGATTCTAATATCAACTTCATCTAAATAAACGTTAAATTGAAAAAGTAAAACACACACACACACACAAAATCGGATTTTAAAATATTTTTTTAGTCATTGTCTAGATCTAACAAGCTGAAAAAGTTCCGTGATGGAATTTGTGGGCAAAGACATAAATTTACCACAAGATTAAGAAGAGAAAATTTAGGGGTGTTTTTTTTCATAAACATTTTAGTTATAAGAATTTAACATAAATCAATAAGACTTTTCAGTCCATTTATTTGTTTTTGACAATAAGGTTACCAAGTGGATGGGTGACCGTTTGTACTCTTTAGCTTCAGTATAGTCCCCCAGTTCACCCAGCTGTAAATGGGTACCTGCCTCTTTAAGCAGCAAGGGAGAGGAGATGGGTGCCACCTCAACATGCTGGCCCTGGAGAAGCTGAAGTCTCTGGGCTTTCGCTTCCCTAGGACCACATAGGTTGTGAGACGCCTTTACCTTTTTAAACATGGCATCCATTTTCAGTTCATCCTGCTTTCAAACTGGTGTCTAGCGAAAAGCGATGCTTCCGGGAAAGAAGGGAGGAGGGTGGGTAGGCATGGAAGCTCTTGATATAGAAATATGCCTAACACTTGTCTCCCCTTCCCTAAAATATATGTGACGGCTACACACCTGCTTTAATTTTATTGCCACTTTTCCACCTGTTTTCCAAAGTTACTCTCGCATTCATACAAACACAGAAATAAAAAAAAACACCTTCTGTGAAAGACTAGCCTCTGACTTAAAACTCATGAGATTTTGCACAAATTTGGTAGGTCTGAATTAAAAAAATATATTCAGCTAACACTGTACCCCCTCAGTCCTTTGCCGTCTGCTGTCTAAACACATACGACATGATGTATCGGGTTAATACGTGTTTTAAAATGTGACGAGGTGACAGACCCGATATGGCCTGTGCGGTCGGCGGGCTCTAAGCAACATTGATTGGATTGGATGCTGTATTGGCTGGTGGATGATGTGCAGACGAGACACAGGATGCAGACAGGTAGGGGAGGAGTGTGGGTGTGGGTGTGGGTGTGTGGCCTGATGCTGTCCCCGCTGCTGAGTTATTCTGGAGACCCTGGGAGGAGGAGGGGAGGCTGAGGGCGGGAACCATGGCTCTGTCAGTGCTTTCATCGAGCTGGAGCCTGGAGGTGAGATTGGCCTTCTCTCGTCGTCATCTTCATCATCAATCACTGTTTTCGTTGTCATCGTCGTCCTCATCATCAATCACTGTTCATCATCATCGTGTTCTCATGTCACCTCTATTCCATCCCCCTCTCCCCTAACAACAAGAATAACAACAACAAGCAAAACACACAAAAAACCACCATATCATCATAATTGTGGTTGTTGTCGTCGTCATCATCATTATCTTATCGCTATTATCAGTTGTAATAGAGCTAGAGTATTATCATCAGTATAAGTCTGTCTGTCTATGTATGTATCTACGTATCTCTGCCTGTCTGCTGTCTGTCTGTCTGCTATCTCCCTATATCTATCTATCTATCTATCTATCTATCTATCTATCTATCTATCTATCTATCTATATATCTATCTATCTATCTATTATCTATCAATCCGCTATAGTCAGTCTCACAATGCATCTATGAATGTGAGAACACACACACACAGCACACACACACACACACACACACACACACACACACACACACACACACACACACACCACACACACACGACCCCCCACCCCCCACCCCTCACCAACCTTATACTCCTATACTCAAAAAGCTCTATGAACTGAACGCAGCCTCAGGAGCCAGCTGTACCAAGGACGGGAGACGTTGCATCAGCGGCGCTGACTGCGTTCAGAACAAGTGTGTCTGCCCGCCGTCTCTACCCAAGGGCGACGCGCTCATTGCCTGCGTAGGAGAAGGTAACTTATGTTGTGAACAGTCTCTTGAATTATGAGAAATAAATCATCCCCCCCCCCCCCCCTTGAGAAAACGTAGAAGAAAAAAAAAGGTAAAGGTGTAACCATAACCTAGGCGGTCGTAGGAGAGCGAGGCGTCAGAGACCTCTGCTTCTCTAGGGCCAGCATGTTGAGGGCGGCGCCCATCTCCTCTCCTTCGCTGCTTCACCTTCCCTGACCCTAAAGAGAGCAGGTACCCATTTACAGCTGGGTGATCTGGGAGGGACTGTACTGAAGCCAAGGTGCGCAAACAGTCACCCATCCAACTAATAACCACGCTCGATACTACTTAATTTGACTGGGGGAAAGCAGGCGCTCTGACCACATTGCTATCCAGCCCCCTTCCGAAAAAAAGAAGACATTTTTTTTTTCTCGTTCATCGGCCAAGGTTAATCAATTATGAGATTTTACGTATCTTTTTCCCACTTTCATGATAGCTGTATTCTGACTTGTGCGGCTACCTAAATGGTGGTGGTGGTGGTAAAAGGGGGGGGGGGGGGGGGGGGGGGGGAAGGGGGGCGGTTGCATACGCAAAAATCTTACAATAAGTGAACCTCGGAGAGCTCTAACCGAGGAACGAAAAAAACAACAAACCCATTCCTGCCCTATTCCCTTGTCTTCAGGCTTCTTGCTGCTGGTTCTCTGATTGCTTTCAGACGAGATCTTGTGTCAGGCCAGTCTGGATCCTTACGTCATCGCCTTCAACGGTGCACGGGCCAAACTGACGTTGCCATGTCGTCATCGTCTGAGTTATTTCGTCACTCCGAACACGGCTCAGAATCCTGCTTTTGCCTACTGCGCTTTCGAGGTAGATCTAGATCTAGTAGACCTGTGCTGCTTTGTGTGTGTTGTGTGTGTGTGTGTGTGTGTGTGTGTGTGTGTGTGTGTGTGTAGCAGTTGAAGAGAGGTACCAGCCATTTAAATGGAAAAAAAGGATGTTTGGAGAAAATGTATGGGAACAAATTTTCAGCATGTATTCAAGTTACTTAGTAAGAACCTACTGAACTTTAAAAAAAAACCCAAACTTTTTGTTATCTATCCATACATCCATGCAGACACATGGCGCATTTAAGGTTGATGCAATCAACCTTAAATTCTAATCTTCAGAGGTGCCCCAACAATCTACTAGACTACGGGATAGGTAAAGTGAAGGTGAAGTACAGTGTAGTAGTAGTAGTAGTAGTAGTAGTAGTAGTAGTAGTAGTAGTAGTAGTAGTAGTAGTAGTAGTAGTAACAGCAGCAGCAGCGGAAGCAGAAGCAGAAGCAGTTTAGTAGTAATAGTAGTAGTAGTAGTAAGAGGAGGAGGAGGAGCAGCAGCAGTAGTAGTGGTAGAGGTAGCAGTAGTATGTAGCTGTGTCAGTGTCTGTGCTGTGGTCATCAGGTGACGGGGCTGACCTCCATCACGGATTACGGGGTGTTCTACCAGCAGGGCTTTGAGGTCACCATCAGTCTGGGTAACGTCACTGCTGGTCATTTCGAGTCCCTGCACATCAAGAAGATGGGTCTGCTGCAAGATGACCTCTACCAGGTGTGTTGGGGAGAGGTGGGGTAAGGCGGGGGTGGAGGGTTGCAGGGTGTGTGTGTGTGTGTGTGTGTGTGTGTGTGTGTGTGTGTGTGTGTGTAATTTTACGTCTGTTCACTTAATGTGATATTAGACGAAAACTGGTTATCTGCCCTTGTTTTTCTCCGCCTCTGTTCTGTCTCTCTCACCTCCTTCTAGGTCCATTCTCCTGCATTTTTCCCTGGAAGATTTTAAAGGTAACAGTTCACTCCAAAACCGAAGTCGGATGCATTGGGCCTGACTTGTCAGCCACTTAACGGCAGCGCAATGCATTAATCTTTGGTCATAGGTAAGGTAAAAAAAAAAAAAGGTAAAGGTGTTCCATAACCTAGGCGCTCGTAGGGGAGCGAGGCATCAGAGACCTCAGCTTCTCCAGGGGCCAGCATATTGAGGGCGGCTCCCATCTCCATCTCCTCTCCCTCGCTGCTTTACCTTCCGTGACCCTAAAGAGGGCAGGTACCCATTTACAGCTGGGTGAACTGGGGTACTGTACTGAAGCCAAGGCACGCGAACGGTCACCCATCCACTTGGTAACCACGCTCGTTGCTGCTTAACACTGGCTGGGGGAAAGCGAGCGCTCTTGGTCATAAGACAGACAACAATAGTTGCTGTCTGAGTGTTCGAAGAAGAAGAAGAACAAGAACAAGAACAAGAAAAGAAGAACAACAAGAACAAGAGATGAAGAGAAGAGAGAAGAAGAAGAAGAAGAAGAAGAAGAAGAAGAAGAAGAAGAAGAAGAGAAGAAGAAGAAAACAACCAGAAACTTAAGCCACCTTGTATTTTTACCGCAGTATCTGGTCAACGCAGACCATAGCATCTCCCCCATGGGCGGGGCCATCCACGAAGAGTGGCAGGGCGTGTCTGTGGAGTGCTACTTTGAGCCGGGGGACAATTTTGCCGTGGTGTGGGTTCCCGAGTGCCGCACCGCCGTCCTCTTCAGGCCCTACAACTACTCCCGGGACAACCCTGTACAGACTCTGAAACCTGGCATCGTCATACAGGTGATTGCATTGGATTGGATTGGGGGGTGGGGGTGTGGGGTGGGGTGGGTGGGGGGGGGCTGGGTGGTGGTGGTGGTGGTGGAATTAGGAAGGTGTTGGAGTGGGGTGGTGTTAGGTTGGGTTAGGATGGGGTTTGTTGTGAGGGGTAAATCATTCTTTTAAGTCAGGTTTTGGGTTGAGTTCAACACTGATAGCAATAACGATGATAACATCAATACAAAAAAAGTGATAATACCTGTAGCAGTGGCAGCAGCTGCATTAAGAGTAGAAGTCGTAGCAGCAGCGGCAGCAGCAGCTGCAGCAGTAGTAGTAGTAGTAGTAGTATAGCAGCAGCAGCAGCAGCAGCAGCAGCAGCAGCAGTAGTAGTAGTAGTAGTAGTAGTAGTAGTAGTAGTAGTAGTAGTAGTAGTAGCAGCAGTAATAGTAGTTAGTAGTAGTAGTAGTAGTAGTAGTGAAGTAATAGTAGTAGTAGTAGTAGTAGTAGCAGTAATAGTAGTAGTAGTAGTAGTAGCAGTAGTAGTAGTAGTAGTAGTAGTAGTTAGTAGTAGTAGTAGTAGTAGTAGTAATAATAATAATGATAGTAGTAGAGGCAATATAGTAGCAGCAGCAGTAGTTGTAGTTGGTGTTGCTATAG
>CM060323.1:58583990-58586490 GCA_030674155.1 Stramonita haemastoma | reverse complement strand
GATAGCGCCTTTTAAAGTTTTTTTTTATGCGTTCCAATCACCGGCAACACACACACACACACACACACACACACACACACACACACACACACACACACACACACACACACACACACACAACGTCCTACTCTTCCAAAAGGCAGAAGACGGTTTTAATAAATATACGTGTGGGTTTGGAATTGAACAAAGAGGGGAACATGAAGCGACTCACCGATTCGGCCAAAATGATTGAAGGCGTACACTTTATTGCTGTTGTTGTTGTTGCTGCTGCTACTGTCGCTGTGTGTTTGAAAACGTATTTGACATTTTTTCTGGATTATTTTTTCATGTGTTTAAATGGCAATGACTACAGTGTGGTGCTTGATAGTATGAAGATCGCAGACAACTATGCTGTCTACCAGTTGTCTGGTTCATGGTGTCTTTTGACATTGAGTCAGGATATTTATAAACTTTTAGCTTCGGGTTGATGTTATGCTAGTGGTGGTGTTTTTCATATTTGTATGTTTGTATGTATGTATGTATGTATGTATGTATGTATGTATGTATGTATGTATGTATGTATGTATGTATGATGCATGCATGATGTATGTATGTATGTATGTATGTATGTCCCCCCCTCTCTCTATGTACACACACACACACACACATACACACACATACACACACATGCACACACACACGCACCCATACACACATACATACACACATACACACACATACACACATACACACATATACACACATAACACACACATAAGCACACATACGCACACATACACACACATACACACACAACACATACACACACACACACACACACACACACACACACACACACACACACACACACAAAATGTTATTCCGACTGATGGGTTGCATCGCTGTCTGTCAGTCAGTCAGTCTGTCTGTCAGTCTGTCAGTCTGTCTGTCTGTCTGTCTGTCAGTCTGTCTGTCAGTCTGTCTGTCTGTCAGTCTGTCTGCCTGTCTCTGTCTCTCTCTCCATCTCTCTGTCTGAGTCTGTCTATCCCTCTATTTTATCTCTCTCCTATCTACCGCCCATTCAGTTCAGTCTGTCTGTCCTAGGTTCTCTGTCCTAGCTGATTGGGTACTTGACTGTGTGTCTGTCTCTGAGGGTGTGACTCCATGTAACTCTTGATAGTACTTACAGCACAGTCCCTGACAAACCTCGGATGGGCGGAAGCGCCTATGCGTGTACATACACTCGGCACATACATACACACAGGCGCAGGCACACACACACACACACACACACACACACACACACACACACACACACACACACACACACACACACACACACACACACACACACACACCACGCGTGTAACTAATGAATGGACCAGGGCATGTAAAGGCAATCACATGATCATCAAAAGCCAGGACCCTAAAGTTATTTAAGATAAAAAAGAAAATTAAAAATAGGGGATGGGTGAAAAGGTGGGATAGGAAGCAACGTTGAGCTCTGCCGAGGGCGGGGAGGGAAAGAGGGAAGGAGGGGAGGGGGGAAGAAGGAGGGAGGGCGGGAGGGATGGAAGAAGAGGAGGAGAACCAATTAAAAAGCACGTGACACATCCTGCGTGCAGCGTTTGCTGTGATGTGCACGCGAGGAGGGGGAGGCCACTCGTTCCATCTCTTCATGCTGTAGCAGACGATTCTGACAAGAGTGTGAGAAAGAAGGGGGAATAGAACGGGGCTGTGTGCCAGACTTTGAAATGAATTCAGGGTTCTAGCCGCTGCTGCCTCTTGGGGCAGATCTGCTGAGGGCCCAGCTGTTACCAATTTTCCAGACACGAGGCAACAAAAGTGTGGGAAAGTGCAGAAGTGCACTTCGGCTCCTTTCCTTTTTTTCCCTGACTGAAAAAAAGACAGTCCCAAAGGCTTGGCAGACGACAGTGTGCACGTGCTTTGAAGAGGCACGGTCTGTGGATATTGGCGTGTGTATGCGTTGTAGTTTCCAAGTGTTTCTTCCGTGTTGACATGAAAAACTAGTTTTCTTTGTTTTCTACAAAATAATCATCGTGCAAGTTGAGAGCTAAAAATGTGTTGTGGCATCGGCTGGATCAAAATGACTGGAATTCTGCTGGTGTTTCTGCTTCTGACGGGTGAGTCACTGAATGGTTTCAGTTTATTATTTTTATTGATCGATTGATTCTTTTGTGTTGTGTGGAGCGTCTGTGCAAACTGTGTGATAAGTTAATATCCGTAGTCCTTAGAATATGTGTACTTTTCAGGGGGGAAAAGGGGTTCTTGGTTAGCTATAGACTATATATACAGAAAAAAAGGTCTGGAAACAGCCATGGAAAAATTTGTCGGACTTCAAGACAATAACGTGTAACAGTATATTTTTAACGGCTTTGATACTGTTTTTTTTTGGTTTACTTTATTTAAAAAAAATTCGTTCAGATAAATCTTGAGTTCTGGGACTGACTACCGTCCAGAACTTGTGAGAGTTGCTTTTCAGAGAAGTAACCCAAAATTA
>CM060323.1:58563794-58566294 GCA_030674155.1 Stramonita haemastoma | reverse complement strand
TATTTGTGGAGTTTACAAACCAGGAAGAACAGTTAACTGTAACTTTTTTACAAACTTTGGGTGTGGAATTTATTTACAGGATGTACAATCACGATGTGGCATACGTGTGTACTTGGACACTTCCCCTCTCAAACACAACTCACAAAATACTAAATTATATAAACGACAAAATTGTTGTGCAGGACATCAAAGGCAGGTACCTATTACAGTTAGGCCCTGCACTTTGCAAGATTGATTTCTAACAGTTACATAAAAACACCAACATAAATATAATTTCGGTACCAGCGTTGGAGGTCCTCAAAAGTAAGCACAAATTGATTTGCACAACATGATTCTCAAGTTTTCTATACTTGGATAAGCCGTGGTCAGATGATCTAGACAGGGATTGTGTTGACATAATCTTTAGCTTTAACGTCCCGACTGGGTAACCCCATGTGGGACATTTCTGATGTTTATTTACTGCTGGTTAAAGATTGTGCCTATCTAGGGACCTAAACTTTTCTTGGGCTCACGCCTATGTGATACATTTGTTGTTGATTAAGATTTTCCTGAATTGCCTGACCATCCTTGGTAGCTTAAGGAGAAACACCTTTCTAAAATACAGGTGTTTTTGCTCTCATAGGAATAATATAATAATACATGCTGCCACCCACAAACTGATATTTAAAAAAAAGAGAAGGAAAAGAAGGAAAATATGCTGTAAAATATTGTTGCTAAATAAAAGATACGTAAAAATGAATGTGCTATGAAATGTTTGTGGCCATATGCTCGGGGATTCAAAAGGATACAGGAAAATTAATTTCATATACTGATCTATCTATCTATATCTATCATATCTATCTATCTATCTATCTATCTATCTATCTATTATCTATCTATCTATCTATCTATCTATCAATATCTATCTATCTATCTATCTATATCTATATCTTATATCTATCTATATATCTATATCTATATATCTATATCTATTCTTATCTATATATATTTATCTATATCTATATCTATGTATATCTGAATGTGTGTGTGTGTGTGTTTGTGTTGATGTTGTGTGTGTGAGCGTTGTGCGTGCGTGCGTGCGTGCGTGCGTGCGTGCGTGCGTGCGTGCGAGTATAATATTTTCCAAATAATGAAGAAGTGGCAACTGGATACCCGTTCTTGTTTTCGCCTACTGCTATTTTCCTCATCTATCATTGCCTCCCCCTCACCCAGATTTTGTTCCTCGTGATCTTGGTTCCGACACATGATGAAATTAGGTAGGACAACGGAAAGTGGGGGTGGGGGATGGGGGCTGCTGGAGAGAAAATATAGGAGAGAGATAGGCCTATGTGTGGATAAAGGACTGGTGCCACGCCAGACAAAATGAATAAAAATTAATGTGTGTTGAGGAGAGACAAGGCCAGCCATTACTACAGCCCTGTGCGGCAGCCAAGGCAGAATGGGTCTGTGTAAGACAGCTCCCCTTTGTTTCCTGCAAGGCAGCCGTACCAGTGCCACAGAGATCGTAAATCTTCTCTGTGTGTGTGTGTGTGTGTGTGTGTGTGTGTGTGTGTGTGTGTGTGTGTGTGTGTGTGTGTGTGTGTGTGTGTGTGTGTGTGTGTGTGTAGGGGGGGAGGTGCGTGGGATTGTTGTGTATGGGTGAGGGGTGTAGGTGGGAGTGTGTAGGTGGAGTGTGGTGTGTGGTGTTGTGTGGTGGTGGTGTGTGTGTGTGTGTGTGTGTGTGTGTGTGTGTGTGTGTGTGTGTGTGTGTGTGTGTGTGTGTGTGTAAGGTGTAGTAGGGGTGGGCGTGGGTTGGTGGGGTGTGTAGGGTGTAGGTGTGTGTGGGGTGGGGGTGTAAGTGTGTGGGGTTGGCGTGGTGTGGTGTGGTGTGGTGTGGTGTGGTGTGGTGTTGTGTGTGTGTGTGTGTGTGTGTGTGTGTGTGTGTGTGTGTGTGTGTGTGTGTGTGTGTGTGTGTGTGTGTTTTCGCGCTTGCGCGTATGTGTTTGTGTTGGAAGTGGGAGTTGGGGGTGGGTGGGGGTGGGGGGAAGGAGTCTAGGTTTGTTGTCACTTATCACATGCAATACGCAGATATCTGACAGGCGTAATAATTCAGCAGAAAATAACTTTCAAACTATGGGTGTCTTTGTTTATAGCTCACAGCATGAAATTAAGTGAAGGCTGCTTTCCATTAGAAGTGCGCCGGTACAAGAGCAGTGCCACCCATTTTTTGGTTTTTGTTTTGTTTGTTGTTGTTGTTGCGTATAACTGTGAACGTGTTTGTTTCCCAATGAAAGTGGCTTTTGTTTTGGTTCCTTTTTTTCTGCGTAATTTTACCAAGGGCAACCCTTACCATCATGGGGCTTTTATGTGGGCGATGTGCATGTTGTGTACATGGCTTCTCTGTTTATTATCCCTTATCCTCGATATAAAAGAATTTTTTTTTAAATGGTATTACCAACTGACTAGCACCCGGGCCACAAATCAGGGTCTGGTGCAGGGAAGAAAAATCTGATTGATTTTT
>CM060323.1:58538794-58553794 GCA_030674155.1 Stramonita haemastoma | reverse complement strand
TGACCGTCCTGGGTTTGACCCTTATGGTTGGCCGGGGCGTTGATACAAGACAGTAAAGTTGATTTTATACCTGTTTTAATCTGCATAATTATAGTTGCACAGGTTTATTCTGAGGCTTAAATTTTTAGGAGGTGATAGCCCCGATATGGCCTCTGTGGTTGGCGGGGCTATAAACAAGATTGGGTTGGATTAGTATAGATTGTTGTTATTGAACTACATTAAAGTCTGTCCCGAGCCTAAGGCTCATCAGGCCGGTGCTTATCCCGGTTTCTGTGGCGCTAAGCGACTGAGAGTCATAGACCCCCCCTGGATAGGACGCCAGTCTATCGCAGGGTTAACCCCCAACACAAGGTTGGTACCCTTTTACACCTGGGTGGGGTGAGAAAATAGCCGTTAAAGTGCCTTTTCCAAGGGCACAACGCCATAGTCGAAAGCTGGGATCGAACCCGCAACCTTTAGATTACGAGTCCAACGCCCTAACCACTCGACTACCGCGGCGGCATTGAACTACATAGTAGGTTGTTATATGTTTATTGAACCAGGTCCTCCCTTGGGGATGCTAGGGACCTGTCAGTATAAATAGCATCCCCACATTCTTGAAATCCGGAAATTCTGTCCCAGGAGTTCCCTCTTTTCTATCCCTGTCTTTGTTTCTGCCTTGTTCCTTTTTCCTGTCATCCCCTTCTTGTCTTTTTTCTGCTGTCTTGGTCCATTCTCCTGGCTGTCCCCCCTAGAGAGACATAAACGATACCAATTCTCTGCCACACCGAAGTCGGTTGCGCTGGGCCTGACTTTTCAGGCGCTTAGCTGCAGCGCAGTGGTCCAAAGTTCTGAATCTTTTTGGTTGGTTGGGTCTTTTTTTTTGTTGGTTTGCTTTTTTCGTTCCTCAGCTAGAGATCTAAGTTTTACACATGATGATATTTTGCAACCGTTTACCCACCGTTAAAGTAACCACATTCCGACTTCAGGAAAATCTTTAATGTTATAACTGGTATAACAAGGTTAGTAGCTGTGCTCATAATGTTTTCAGTAGACAACTTCGTTGCTTTTCTTTTGTATCTGTTTTTTCTTGTTGTTTTATTTTGTTTGGTTTCTTTTTTTTGTTCCTCGGCTAGAGCTCCGAGGTTCGTCAACAGTGAAATTTGTTGCATATGCGACCGTCCCTCTCCCCCCCCCCCCCCCCCCACACACACACCTTTAGGTAGCCGCATTTCGACTCCGGGAATGGTGTCTACACACGAAACCTGTGTGCATGTATTAAAAAAAAATGTAATCCTTTTTTGCCAACACTTAATGGCCTATTCTTCCGAAAGATGGAAGAGGTTTTCAACGTGTTTGCAAGATGCTCTGCGTAAATTCGCACACGAGTCCTCGGTTTATAGTATCATCCGAAGAACTTTGACGTTCAGTTTGAATTTCTCATCAAATTGAGAAGAAAGAACAAGGCTGGAAATCGGAACTAAGAACCCCACGGTTTTTATTTTATTTATTTATTATTTTTTATTTATTTATTCTTTTATATCGAGGATAACAGAATAAGCAATCATGTGCTTTTTTTCATCCGGTCCCGTGTGTATGCAGTTTTGTAAATATTGTCATCTGTTCCCACCGGCACACGATGGCCTACTCTTACGAAAAGCGGAACAGGATTTAACGGTTTACGCGTTATGCTCTTCAAAGCATTATAACATGCATACAGATTTCTGTGAATGATTTATCATCAACAGATAAGACAGAAATGTTCGAAATGTCGTAATATTAGGTAACGTCTTAACTGTCATACCGCTTTTTTTCTTGTTCGTTTTTTCTGTTTCTGTAGAAAACCTTCAAAGCATTATAACATGCATACAGATTTCTGTGCATGATTTATATCAACAGAAATGTTAGGGGGAAAAGAGTTGCGCTTAAAGTCACAGTGTCAGAGATGACTCTCACACTGTTTGCGTCCCTGACCGTAAAGCATAATAAACAAGCCACCCCCCTCCCCCCTCGAGCAAACAAAAAAACAAAACAACAAACAACTACCCCTTCTCCCAAAACCACCCCTCCCCCGAACCAACGAGAAATAAATCAGTATTCAGTATCTCCTTACAAAAAGTGAATGTATGCGCTTGGAATGTGTGTGTGTGTGTGTGTGTGTGTGTGTGTGTGTGTGTGTGTGTGTGTGGTGTGTGTGTGTGTGTGTGTGTGTGTGTGTGGTGTGAGGAGAGTAAAGAGAGAGACAGAGACAGACAGAGACAGAGACAGACAGAGACAGACAAAGACAAAGACAGAGAGAGTGTTTAAGATCTTGGAATATTTTATGTATTATTCATATGAAGAGGGAGGAAGGAAGGGATGGATGGATGGGTGGAAAGTGTGGTTAGTGCAAAAGCCATCATCTTTTGCCGTAATCACCAAGGGGGAGATGCAGTAAGAGAGAGAGTAGCTCCGGCAATTTGTCAGGATTAAACCACAGATAAACTTAGCTGGCCTGACTGCACCTCTCCCTTAACTGATGCCTGCCTGAAAACACTGCCGCCTCTGTGTGTCCTGTCTGTCCTGTCTGTCTGTCCGCTTTGTCTACCTGTCTGTCCCGCCCACCTATGTCTCCCTTCCACTAGCTTCCTTTTATATCTGTCTCTGTCTGTCTGTCTGTCTGTCTGTCTGTCTGTCTGTCTGTGTCTCTCTTAAAAGAGATATTTATAATTTCCCCCAGGTTTGGGTGAATGAAAGCAGCTGTCGATTTGCTGACTTATTTCCTCTGACAAGTTATTAACGCAAACAAACCATAACGTGCCATGCCCCCTCCCCCCCCCCCCCCTCTCTCTCTCTCTCTCACACACATACACACACACTCTCTCTCTCTCACCCTCCCCCCACAAAGCACAGTGCACAGCACTAACTCCATTTTCTATATTTCCAGATAAACTCATTGTGCTGTTTGATCCCCAAACATGTTTTTTGTAAATGTACAGTTTTATAAACTGTTTATAGAAATAGGACAACACACGTTTTATTTTTACAAAATATTTTAATTTTAATTTTGGGAACAAACATTTGTACTTTTGACAAAGATTCTATTGTTGACAACAACATTTTTTTTAACGACAAACTTAAAAAATTAAAGAAACTTTTTTATGTTTGACGACAAACTTTCTGTTTAGACAAAAAAAAGATTTTTTGACAACAAGCATTTTTTGTACAACAGTTTATTTTTGACTAACTTATTAAAAAAACAGAACAAAACAAACATTGTTATATTTCACAACAACAAAATTCTTTTTTATTAAATTTTTTTTTTTACAACAAACATGCTATTTTCGACCACAAATATTCATTTTTGACAGCAAACGTTCCATTTTTGATAACAAACATTGTGTTTTTCACAAGCATTTTTTTTGATAGCAAACATTTCATTTTTGACATTTTTCTGTTATCAGGGGTCATTCAGAAAAGGAGTGATTGGATTGCAGTGCAGAGGGAGAAGAACAAGAAAAGTAGTGGGATGGGGAAGGGGGATGGAGGAGAATTAAAATACGGTATGAGGTATGAATTCAGATTATGGTATTATATATGAAGCAGACTGTTTTTCATTAAACGGAATCCAAATAAGTATATATATCACCAATAAACGGTATTCAGACTGCCTTTATGCCCTTCCTAATCGTTAGTAGTTCATAAAAAAGAATACCCCACCCCCTCCCCACACACACACACACATACATATTCTAAATCACATCCACTGTACGCCAAGCATGGTTGATAACATAGTCCGAGGTTTTAGTGTCAAGTCCCTGGGGGAACTGGTTGGTGCCAGGCAGGCAGCCAGGGAGGAGGCGATTTATCTGGTGCCCAGTTCGTCATGGGCCTTCTCAGGATATGGTTGAATTACGGGCCTTGTGATAGTCACTTTCCTCCCTTGGGATGTATGTATGTATGTATGTATGTATGTATGTATGTATGTATGTATGTATGTATGTATGTATGTATGTATGTATGTATGTATGTATGTATACCTGCCTGCTTGCCTTCCTGCCTCTCTGTGTGTCCTGTCTGTCTGTATGTATGTATGCCTGCCTGCCTGTATGTCTGTCTGTCTGTCTGTCTGTCTGTCGGGGACGATAGCCTAGTGGTCAGAACATTGCGCTGGCAATTTGAAGACCCGGTTCGAGTCCCGTCGAGGAGATTTTTCTCCTGGAGTTAACATCAGTGCTGACTCTACTCTCCCCAAAAGTCCTTCGATGAGACTTTAAACCGAGGCCCCGTGTGCGAACGCACGCAGAACATCTTGCGCACACGTAATCCTGTTCCGCTTTCGTAAGAGTAGGCCATCGTGTGCCGTGGGAACAGATACAATATTTACGAAACTGCATACACACGGGACCGGATGAAAAAAAGCACATGATTGCTTATTCTGTTATCCTCGATATAAAAGATTAAATAAAAATAAATAATAAAAAAAATGTGTGATGTGATGTGATGTGATGTGGCGGTGCTGGATAGACTGGACCGTCATCTGGCTCAGTATAGCTGGAGGAGTCAGTCGGTCACGGATGGGTGAGGAGGTTCAGGTGGGCCGTAACCGGAGAGCGTCGGTGAAAGATGTGTTTTCATGGCGTGTCGGCTTTCGCGGGCAAATTAATGTTTACGTTCTGATGGTTATAGCTTGCACTTTTTCTCCATTTCTTTGCTGGGAATCTCTCTGTCTCTGTCTGTCTCTGTCTGTCTGTCCTGTCTGTCTCTGTCTCTCTGTCTGTCTCTCTCATTCATTCTTCTCTCATCTCTCTCTCTCTCTCTCTCTCTCTCTCTCTCTCTCTCTCTCTCTCTCTCTCTCTCTCTCTCTCTCTCTCTCTCTCTCTCTCTCTCTTCTCTCTCTCTCTCTCACTCTCTCTCTCTCCCATCACGTCTTTACTCGTGCTACACTTCTCATTCTTCCTCTCTTCCACTCTCACTCCATTCTCTTACTCTTTTCTTAGCTTTGATCATCTCGTTACTACTCTTATTATTTCTCTTTTCCCCCTAACAACAAAACACAACACACACAAACACACACACACACACACCACACCAACACACACACACACACACACACACACACACACACACACTCTTAACATGCGTGAAAGAACTACACTGAGTCAAAACATTCTTCCTCGACTGTCCACTGCACATCCTCCAGTTTGCGATGTTAATAATTTAATTTTGAGGCTGTTGAATCATGCTAGTTTAAACAATTTTGGTTTGAAATGTTTATTTCTCTTTTTTCTCCCTTGATAGATGGCTTGATGAAAAAAAGAGTCAATGCTTATTCAATGCATTTATAAAAAATTGACTTGACTTGACTTGACTTTGACTTGACTTCACGCACACACACACACACACACACACACACACACACACACACACACACACACACACACACACACACACACACACACACACACACCTTCTCTCTCTGTCTCTCTCTACCTCTGTCTCTGTCTCTCTCTGGATGTAAAAAAGCACAAGAGCGCTTATTCTATTATCCTCGATATAAAAGAATAACTCAAATCAAATCAAATCAATCAAATCAAATCCATCTCTCTCTCTGTCTCTTCTCTGTCTCTGTCTCTCTCTCTGTCTCTCTCTCTCTCTCTCTCTCCTCTCTCTCTCTCTCTCTCTCTCTCTCTCTCTCTCTCTCTCTCTCCCTCCTCTCCTCCTCTCCCCCCCCTCAAACGATTTTCCACAACAACTGTCAAAATACAAACCTATCCCTCAGAAACGCTGGTACCATACCATACCATACCGGTACCACACAAAGCATGTCTATCAGAGAACGTGCCGATAGTGACCCGGAGAAGGTGCTGCTGCAGCAGATAGTTATTTATTTACATGTGGGCTGTTTTCACAACTGGAGAGAGACTGCTGCTGCTGCGCGCAGAGGATCAGTCAGTCAGGGAAGAATGTTTTGACTCCACTGTACTCTCACACATGTTGATGTTCAAGACATGGTTATTTACCGAGAGCAGAGAGAAAGTTTTAGCAGTGTACTCCCACACATGTTTAAAGACATGGTTATTTACCAAAGAGCAGAGAGAAAAGTTTTTAGCAGTGTACTCCCACACATGTTTAAAGACATGGTTATTTACCGAGAGCAGAGAGAAAGTTTTAGCAGTGTACTCCCACACATGTTAAAGACATGGTTATTTACCGAGAGCAGAGAGAGAGAAAGTTTTAGAGTGTACTCCCACACATGTTTAAAGACATGGTTATTTACAGAAAGCAGAGAAAAAGTTTTAGCAGTGTACTCCCACACATGTTTAAAGACATGGTTGTTTTTACCAAGAGCAGAGAGAAAGTTTTAGCAGTGTACTCCCACACATGTTTAAAGACATGGTTGTTTTACCAAGAGCAGAGAGAGAGAAAGTTTTAGCAGTGTACTCCCACACATGTTTAAAGACATGGTTGTTTTACCAAGAGCAGAGAGAGAGAAAGTTTTAGCAGTGTACTCCCACACATGTTTAAAGACATGGTTGTTTTACCAAGCGCAGTGAAAAAGTTTTAGCAGTGGAGGTCTAGGGTGGGTGGTGTGGCTTAGTGGTCAGGGCGTTGAGCTTAGGGTCTGAAGCTACGGGTTCGAGCTAGCTACCCACCGTTTTGCTACATCTCTGTACAATTTTATTCAATGGAGATTTGTCTTTTAATCAAAACACTTAAACGACCGTGTAAAACTAAAGAGAGAGAGAGAGAGAAGAGAGAGAGAGAGAGAGAGAGAGAAGAGAGAGAGAGAGAGAGAGAGAGAGAGAGAGAGAGAGAGAGAGAGAGAGAGAAGGCAAGGCAAGGCAAGGCAAAATTCTTTTATTCGAGGATAATAGATAAGCACTCATGTGCTTTTTTTTATATCCAGTCCCCGCCCTTTTCAGGGAAAACATCAAGATAAAAAGATACTAAACAGTAAAACTATATGCAGTTCCAAACAACATAAAGGAATAAGGACATTATACATAATAAGATGATAAAAATGCACACTTTCAGAAGACGAAAATCAGAAGCCACAATAAAATGATTTTGATTATAAAAGAAAAAGAGAAGCGTTAATAGATAAAGAGCAACCAAAGAAACATAATGAAATAAACAACTTAGCAACCAAGAAAAGTCCACCCAAAAATACTTAGCTACAACATTGTTACAACTCATAACAACAAAATGAACTCAGAAGGAACTAAAGATAATACAATGATTATAATGATGACAATAAGAATAATATCAACAATAGTGATAATAGTATGATAATAATACACGTAAAACTCACTCCTACACGTAGGTTACACAACACACACACACACACACACACACACACACACACACACACACACACACACACACACACACACACACACACACACACACACACCCCACATACAACACACACACACACACACATACATACATACATACATACATACATACATACATACATACATACATACATACATACATACATACATACATACATACATACATACATACATACATACATACATACATACATACATACATACATACATACATACATACATACATACATACATACATACATACATACATACATACATACATACATACTACAGTACAACTACAGTACGCATCACTCACAAATCACATCACTCCAGCAATCACAAAAACACACACACACACACACACACACACACCACACACACACACACACAACACACACACACACACACACACAACTTACTCACACTTATATTTATAAGCACATATCCGCAGGCGCACATGTACTTGAGGTGGTAGGGTTTTTTGTTGTTTTTTTCTTAAAAAAATTTTTTTAGTCATAGAAAAAAAGAAGAATGATACAAGTCAAACAATCATATCAGGTGACAATATTATCCTTTCTTTTACATTCATACTTCATATAAAAAAGAAGAAACAAAAGCAAACAGCAAAGTTAAAACAGAAAAAAACCAAGAACAAAACATCAAAAACTTGAGGTAGGACCTATCAACAACAACAACAACAAAAAGTCATGTAAATCATAATATTTTAATACGAGAGAGAGGAGAGAGAGAGAGAGAGAGAGAGAGAGAGAGAGGAGAGAGAGAGAGAGAGAGAGAGAGAGAGAGCAGACAGACAGACGACAACAGACAGACAGACAGACAGACACAGACAGGGACAGACAGACAGACAGACAGAGAATGTGCATTGACTGTTGATGTATCTAAACTTCCTGTTGACTTATCGTTCCTTTCCTGTATTGTGGATTCTCTTTCTTTTTCATTTCCGCAACTTGTACTATTCATTGTGTAAAGAATTTGTGTTGTGGATTTTCACACGCCCACATCTGCAAGTTGTAGTTTTGTTAAATTTCATGTACATCTTGGGTTATTTTTCTTGAAATAAAATCTTGGAATCTTACTAACAAGTAAATGAGAAACAAATGACAGACTCAGTGAAACAGCGATAAAAGTTCTGCAGAACGTTTGCGTTAATAAACTAGCAGATTTCTTTCTAAGTTTGTAAAGAAAGAAGATCTGAGACCGATATTTCTTATCCAAAAGATTTGTGTTTTCAGTAAAAAATCTAGTTTAACACCAGTGATTGTTCCCAGGTATTTATATTCATGCAACGCTCCACTTGCATTCAGTCAGTAAGAAGATCTGGATCAAGAATTGGATTCATACGGAAATCAGTTAAAACTTCTTTTTGTCTTTTTTACATTCAGGTCAAGATAATTCTGTTTACACTATAACAGGAAATAATCACTCTTGCTTAGACTACACAGAGTGTGAGTTTGACAGATTTTCAAGAGCAGTGTCATCAGAGTACTTTATCATGCGGGTGTTATCAGATCCTGTACAATGGTTTGTATACAGAGTAAAGAGGATGGCTGACAGAACTGTACCTTGTGGGGAGCCAGTGGCAGTAGACTTTTCAGAGGATATTGCCTTTTTTCGAGCCAAATCAGTAATCATAAAGCTTAATTAAAGACCCACTACGACCATAAAACCACTGACAATCTTTTGTCGCCTAATACAAAGATTTCACAGAACTCAATCCTATACTTTCCTGAAGTCGGAGTATGGTTGCCTACATGGTAAGGTACTTAACAGTGACAAATGCAATATGGAAGGTACTTAAAAACAGTCACATACGCAAATATGGCAGGATACTTTAAAAAACCCAGTTACATACGCAAACTTCTCATCCAGTGTGTATTAATGTGATTCCTAGGTGGGATGTGTGAGTTAGAGTGCATGTTAAGCTGAGAAACGCGCAATAACAACACTAACTCCGATCCAGTACTCGAACCTTAATCGGTATACCCATGTGTCAAACGTGGCCCAGATAAGGCAGTTTGCTTCTATCAGTTTGGGGCAGTTGGCGAAAGAAACAGTACGAGAGTTATCTTGCTCCCTTGCTGTGCCCAGTTAGTTTGTCGGTCATTTCAGAATGGGTGAATTACCGCCCTTGAGATAGTCATTTCTCTCCCTTGGGATGCGAATTCGCTTAAAATCTCGTTGAGGTCACGCACGGGCAATGAGATTCATGGGTGGTCTGTGACTTGGGAATTTTATTTGTGTAAGGTTTGTTTTCTTTTAAATCTTAAGGCTTTTACTGTGGTCTCTCCTCCCCCCCCCCCCTCTCTCTCTCTCTCTGATCTGTCTCTGTCTCTGTCTCTCTCTGTCTCTGTATCTTCCTCTTTTTCTTTCTGTGGGTCTGTCTCGGTCTCTGTACACACACACACACACACACACACACACACACACACACACACACACACACACACACACACAAAAAGAAAAAAGACGGTTCCATACTCTGTCACAATGCCAAACAACCCGATAATACGGAAAGACAGTGCTATTCTTCCTGTCAATCTTCCTTTCTTCATGCTTCTTCTTCTTCTTCTTCTTCTTCTTCTTCTTCTTCTTCTTCTTCTTTCTTTTCTTCTTGTTCTCGTCTTCTTGTTCTTGTTCTTCTTGTTCTTTTTTTCTTTTTGCTTCTTTTCTCTCTCTTCTTCTTTACATTTTCTTTCTCCTCCTCCTTCCTCTCCTCCTCCTCCTCCTCCCCTCAGACAGCAACTATGTTGCCTGTCATAATAAATGAAAATGCGTTGCGCTGCCGTCGGCGCCTGACAAGTCAAGTCCAGCGCATCCGACTTCGGCGTGGGAGAGAATTATTTAACACGTGGCAGTTTTTAAACTGGACTGGGTTGAAGAGAAGGGTAGACAAAGGGGTATGTTTTGTGCTTTGACTTAGCTGGTTATTTGGAGAGGGGAGGAGGGGGGGGGGGGGGGGGCGTGGAACTGCCGGAGGCCGATATACAGTCACCATAGTGAATACCATGTGTAGAAATTGTAGTAGGTCTGAGAGAGTTCTCCTCTGCAGAATTCCTAGGTTTTAAGGAAAAATCGGGTATTTTTTGTTGTTGTGTTTGTGGAGGAATAAGTGCGTACGCGCGCCTGCATGTGTGCGTGCGTACACACACACACACACACACACACACACACACACACACACACAACACACACACACACACACACACAGAGTGCAAGTATGGACCCAGCACATACTCACCACAGTATTCGCTGAATCTGCTCTGACCCACCTTCGGCTTCTGGGTCATGAAGTATCTTTATAGAGTGTTAGTCAGAAAACAAAATGTTGCTGATTTTTTTTCACATAATCATCCTTTTAAGGTATAAAAGTGGACTGTTTATTAGGGATTGAGGACAAAGAGCAATATCCGGTAGTCATGTGAACGTTGGAAATGATCATCAGATGAGGATTGCTTGTGCTCCTACAGTGTTGACCCCGCACATATACATTTGTTGTTAGGCAGCTAGTTGACGACAAAGTCTGAGGGTGTACAGCGCTTGCTGAAAATTTTGTTTAAAAATCATTCCCAATCTACCAAATTTGTGCAAAATTACATGAGTCAGGGGCTAGTCTTTCTCAAAAAGCGTTTTAAAATATTTTATTTCTGTGGATGCCTTGTACGTGCGGTATGAATGCAAGAATGATGTAGGAAAACGGGAAGAAAAGTTGCAAAAAATAAAGGGCTTGTGTAGCCTTTGTCACTAGATACCAAGATTGGGAGTATTCCCATTTGCCCCCTGGGGCCGTAACGGTATTTCATTTCCGCTGGTACCGTAACAATAAACCGTTTCCGCTGATACCGTAACGGTATACCATTTCCCACTGGTACCGTAACGGTATACCATTTGGGTGGAGAATGGTCTTGATAAGATAGAAATGTTTCAGTTTGGGAGCAGGGTTTGGAAGAAATAGTATAACATTTATCTTGCACCCTAGCTGTTCCCAGCTGGACTTCATGTTCTTGAGGCAGTGTTGAATTGAGTGTCTGCCCTCGAGAACAAGTGTGGTTACTTCTCGGAGTTGAATTGTTGAAAGTCTCGTGGAGACATTGGTATGGTAAAGGTGGTAAAAGTGTTCCCATAACCTATGTTGTCGAAGGGGGAGCAAGGCATCAGATACCTCAGCTTCTCTAGGAGCCAGCATACTGAGGGCGGCGCCCATCTCTCTCCCTCGCTGCTTTACCTTGTCTGAGGTACCCATGTACAGCTGGGTGAATTGATATGACGCATAACGATGTTGACGGGTGTTCTGTAGTGTGTGTGTGTGTGTGTGTGTGTGTGTGTGTGTGTGTGTGTGTGTGTGTGTGTGTGTGTGTGTGTGTGTGTGAATGCATATAAGTTATCAACACACTTGCGATCCTCCCAATCTAGTGTCCTTGCACCCCCACACCCCTTCCCCTCCCTACTTTAACTGTCCTATATCTTTTTTCGTCTGTTAACACCAATAGTTAACATATGTTAAGTTGAAGACAAAAAGAGCAAGAAGAAGATGAGCAATAACAACACACACACGCACACACAAACACAAGCACACACACGCACGCACACACGCACACACGTACATACACACATACATACACACACACCACTCCACTCTCCCCAAAAGTCCTTCGGATGAGACTATAAACCGAGGCCCCGTGTGCGAACGCACGCAAAACATCTTGCGCACACGTTAAATCCTGTTCCGCTTCTAAGAGTAGGCCATCGTGTGCCGGTGGGAACAGATGACATTTACAAAACTGCATACACACGGGACTGGATGTAAAAAGCACAAGAGTGCTTATTCCATTATCCTCGATATAAAAGAATAAATAAATAAATAATAAATAAATAACACCACACACACACACACACACACACACACACACACACACACACACACCACTCCTCTTCTCTCTTTTCTTTTATTTCTTCAAGCCATCCTCCACCACAACTATCACTAAAAACCACCCGTGCCGTGCCATGCCATGCTATGCTATGCCGTGTCAATCAGTCAGAGAACGTGCCGATAGTGGCAGGCAGGCAGGGTAACGTGCAGGTATTTAGACACGGGTCTGTTTCCACAACACGGGACTGGGGGTCACTTAGGGAAGAATGTTTCCTAGTGCAGACCTGGCCTTCACAGCAGCTGCTGCTGAAGCGCTAATGACCGACATACAGTCGCTGATGGGGGACGGATAGCCTAGTGGTCAGAACATTGCACTCGCTATTTGACGACCCGGGTTCGATTCCCGTTCGAGGGGATTTTTCCTCTGGAGTTAACATCAGTGCTGACTCCACTCCCCCTAAAAGTCCTTCGGATGAGACTGTAAACCGAGGCCCCGTGTGCGATCGCACGCAGAACGTCTTGCGCACACGTTAAATCCTATTCCGCTTTTTGTAAGAGTAGGCCATCGTGTGCCGATGGGAACAGATGACATTTACAAAACTGCATACACACGGGGACTGGATGTAAAAAAGCACACGAGTGCTTATTCCATTATCCTCGTTATAAAAGAATAAATAAATAAAATAATAAATAAATGATGGTGCCCAGTGCAGGAAGCATTCAGAGGTAAAGACTTCCCCGAAGTCAGAATGTGGCTATCCCAATCGTGTGTAGAGAGTGGTAGCATACGCAAAACTCACGTTGGTAAACCTCTGACCTCTTGTCGAGGGAAAGAAGAAGATGAAAAACAAACTGCGGGAAAAACACGGTGTATTTCAATAGGGTTGTTTGGAGCTTGAAGGAAATTCGTTTTAATGTTTGTTTTTTCCTCCAGGGGAAAAGTGTATGTTTATTTGCACGCATCTTGCGAAAGTCGAGGAGTATGTTTTTATGGTGTTGAGAGACGGAACATGTACCCCTCCTCACCAGAAGCTTTTCTGACCTTTTGGCTTAGAAGTGTAACATATCTCCTGTGGGGATGTCGGGAACCCGTCAGTATAAATAACACCCCCACCTTCTGGAAATTCTGTGCCAGGACTTCCCTCTTTTTTTTTTTTATCCCTCTCTTTGTTTCTGTCTTGTTCCTTTTCTTCCTGTCTCCTCCTTCTTGTCCAGGTTTTGCCTTCTTGGTTCATGCTCCTGCTCTTTTTGCACAGACTTCAAATATAACATTCTCTCCCACGCTGAAGTGGGATGCGCTGGGCCTGACTTGTTAGGCGCTTAATAGCAGCGCACCGGCGAAGAAGAAGAAAGAAGAAAAATCCACCATACAGGAGCAGACTTTGTTGTCTTTAAAAAAATATAGCCAAGTCGTACACAGTTAACTTCATTCTGGTTGGGTAAATCAAGCATATTTTTTGAAAAGTAGCTAAAGGGCAATAGAAAAGAAAGCCCAAACCCCAAACCAAACCAAATGAAAAGAAAACAAACAGCCCACCCAAAAGTTATTTTTGATAAAGTAATGACTTTGGGACCTCTCCATCGCTGTAACACTGCACTGCATTTTTGTCAGGCAGTGTGTTGTGGTTAATTAAGTTGATACTGGCAGAGCCTGTCCCCTGTTGGCAGCAGTAGGCAGAATATAAATATTCCTACCATCCGTGCCACCGGCCACTGCTGGCCCGTCTTATTTGAAAGGTGGATGGATTTTCAACGTGAGCACAAGATGTTGATAAAAGTAATACGCCCGTTTTCTTCAGAGATAAGAAAGATCAAGGACTGAAGCAAAATCCAGACGTTTTGGAAAATGGGCAAATGTTAATGCTATAAGAAGAAATGAAAGTCATGCGAGGACAGACAGACAGACAGACAGGCTAGCGAGCAGGCACAGAGAATTCTACCTCTGGAATCAGAAAAAGAAATTAATAAAGTACATGTATCTAAATACCACAGTATAGTGCCGAGAATCTCTTTGACGTCTTTCCCAAATGTTTAACGCAGCCATAGTAGTTACAAATCCAACACCTTTTAGCTACCTAACTCGGCAGCAAAACACTCCTGACACTTGAGATACCGGCCAATGCGATTTACAGGTGTGGACATATTACCAAAAGCAATTTCCTGTTTCCGATCCCGTTTTTTTTCTCCCCTATCCCCTCAAAATGGCCGCCTGGAAAGGAAAGTGACGTCAGCGTTCCCATGACGGCAGAATCTCGCCCGCTTGCCGCGAGATTTTTTCACACTTGTGTTATAGTAATCAGCTTTTGAGGCTTTATTTATTTTTTTTTTTTTCTTCTTTCTGAAGAGATTAACTGTGTTTAGATGATGATGTTGTTATCGGGCGGTGGCGGTAGGTCACAAGCGCTATCATCAACACCAGGGATTCCAGCAGTACAGGGAGCGATAAGAGATGAAGAAGAAGAAGTCCACGCACACCCATTTACGTGTGCTACTTTCGCAGAAGCGGATCTCTCCTTATCTCGCTCCATCTGTGCCTGTCTTTGTATTTTGTCACTCCGCCTCTTTGTATTCGTGTCTGTGTGTCTGTCACTGACTGCCTGTATCTGTCTGTATCTGTTTTTCTGTCTTCAATCCCCACCCACTCTTTATCCTCCATGTTCTCTTTCTGTTCTTCTCCCACCCCCACCCCTTCTGGTCTGTCTGTCTGTCTGTCTGTCTCTCTCTGTCTCTGTCTGTCTGTCTGTCTCTCTCTGGCAGTAAAAATTATACATTTTTATTTCTGAAAATGTGTGTTTTGTGCCCATTCCCCTT